>JALMGJ010000002.1:152865526-153490526 GCA_023362775.1 Charina bottae | reverse complement strand
ACAGGAAATTCCCTGTAGTTCTTCCCAAATGATTTGGGAAGTTTCCAAAATAGCTCATAATGGAAAGTAACTTGGAATAAATAGACTTGTTTTTGCATGCATGCCTGGATCAAGGAAGTGTGAAATCTTCTGCTTTCTATTTTAAGGGTTGATTCACAGCCTGCCCGTAATTAGCCATTACAGAGAGTTCACCTCAGTTTGCAGACTTGCTGCAAATATGTCTGAGGATTTGGGGATGGGAATTAAAAGAGCTTGTCCTGAAGTGTGTATAGACAGTTGAGCTTGTCAAAAACCTGTATTTTGTGGCATGAAGACGAAAACTGAGGTGCTGAACTATGAAGATACCTTTTTAAATGCCATAGATGATTATAAATTATACTGACTTCCTACCTTAAAACATACTTGACTTCATTTTCAAAGCCAAGAAGCAAAACGTGGAATCCTGCTAGCCTTCTTCTTGTAAATGGGACCAGCCCTTCTTCAGGTTGAACACACCTTCGACCGAGGCGTCCGCAGTGACAGTCACTGGCTTCAGACGTTGGGGGGTGACTAGAAGTTTTTGGACCTGATTGTTTCCTCAGGTATATCTAGTGTAGACATGAATAGGCTTTTATTGGATAGCTGTGTAATGTATTTTTTAACTTCTGTGTATTTAGTCTATGACCATATATTTAGGGGTGCAACTGGGCGATTAATACCCTGCCTCTTCTTAGGTGCGTGCAATGCTTGCAACCCACTTTAAAAGGGGACAGGGCTTTGATGACTTGGCACCCCTGACTGTCACTGCAGACATCCCTGCCTTTGGCCTCCCTTGGCTGGTTCAGTATATTTATATTTTTGGTTGGAATGCTGATTTTTGGCTGCAGGAACATAAACTTTAAGTCCATATTTCCTTTGGTGATTGAACTCCTCCTTAAAATATTTGCATAAATAAAGAATTGGGAACTAGTAACCATCTTCAACACAACATTTTATTCAAATCGTAGGCCACTTCATCACTAAGTTGATCCCTAAGTTGCATGCATGATAAATGATAAATGATAAATCCAATAAATAAATAAATAAATTTTTGGCTATACACGTCAGATTTATACCTGAATTGAACAGAGTAGAATTCTCTTTAGGGGTCCATCCAGCTAGCCCAGCCATGTTCCTTTTCAAGAAACGCTACTCCTCTCACCCCGTTGTTCATTTTACCCATCAACAGTCAGTTGATATTTGGTTACCAATTATTTGTTTATTAATAGTGTTCATAGGCTGCTCCAATCTGTGTGGACACTGGGTAGTTAACAACTCTAATGTACAATAAATTAAAAACCGTAAAAATGAGCTAAATATGATGGTTGCCCAGATACAACCAAAGTCTGAAGGCACACTGAAATAGTACTCATTTACTTGCTTTCAAAAAGAGCTTGGGCCATCCATAATTCAAGGGGAAGAATGTTCTGTAGAGCGGAGGCTACCCCTGAAAAGGCCTGTCACCTGCTCCACCACCCATGTGCCCCAGCAGGAGGTGGGACTCTGAA
This sequence comes from Charina bottae, assembly GCA_023362775.1. Lineage (NCBI taxonomy): Eukaryota > Metazoa > Chordata > Lepidosauria > Squamata > Charinaidae > Charina > Charina bottae. The sequence goes on along the minus strand of JALMGJ010000002.1, from coordinate 153,489,000 downwards.
TATGTTGCATTGGACAGGTGGATTCTATTTTGGTGAAGTGTTGCCTTGTGTATCTCAGTGCTGCATTCATTCTTTATTGTGTTGTTTGGCATCCCCTCCATAATACTGTTTTTCTAACAGTGTGTGTGTGTGTCTTTACTTCTGCAAATCCTTTTCAGAGGCACCTTGGTTCCTAAATCTGGCCCTGGGTGTAGGTTTTGCAAATTCATCCAACTTTCAGTGACAAGAAAAGAGTTCAGTACTCGTGGTTTCTAACTATCAGTGGTTACTCCCATTCTGGAAACAGAATCCTGAAATCCACTCCATTTGGTAATTCTTATCCACCCTCTCTTCTTTCTTTCCTTCCTCTTTTATCTTACTGGCCCAAATTCAAATCCTTCCCAAGAGTTAAGATAAGAATATCATTGCTTCCAGTAATATTATGGCCAACATGCATGTTTCATTGTTTGTGCTTTAAAAAAAAAATAGTAGCCACTTTTTTGAAAGGAAGGAGCTGGCCCCATAGTGCCTTGATCCTGATAGTTGATTTTACCATCTTTTGGATTTTTACTTATTCTATTTATTTATTGTTTTATTGTAATTTTATGTATAGATTTTAACCTTTGTTATTCTGTAAACCGCCCAGAGTCCCCTATTCGGGGAGATGGGCGGGGATAAATTAAATAAATAATAATAATTAAAAAAAACTACAGTATGGTTCCTGGATATGCTTTCCAATGCAGGACTCCCTGCCAGTTTCCTGCCAGAATGATTTCTCCCCTGCAACTCTCATCGGACCCAGAAGTTTAAATAGCAGGGTGCAACAGTGGACCTCTCCTCCCATTCCTCTAACCATGACCCAAACATGTCCCACTAACCATTTTTAAATGCCGTATTTTTATAATGTTGCTTTTGCCTCGTCCCCAGGCCACAAGGGAGGCATCTTATTGTTCTTCCCCCGTTCCATTTTTAAAGTAGTGCTTCCTCTTTTTGCCAACCCAGATTTTGTTGTAGATCCAATCAAGCACACTTCGTTGACAATGTGGTTGCTGATCAGATCAGTGCTGGGATCTGCCCTGCACCCACTGGACACCTCCTCCCCACCATTTGCCCTCCATTCTCATTTTGGCTTTGGCTGCAAGAGAGACCAGACCCCTTTGCCTTCCGCAAAGGCATCTGCCTGTGTAATGTCTGATCCTTTCTGAAGCCTTTAGCAGGTATTGTCGAAGGCTTTCACGGCCGGAGTTCGATGGCTGTTGTGGGTCTTCCGGGCTGTGTGGCCGTGTTCTGGAAGTTGTGGTTCCTAACGTTTCGCCAGCATCTGTGGCCGGCATCTTCAGAGGGCAGGAGCACAGACAGAAGCGCTCTTTCTGTGCTCCTGCCCTCTGAAGATGCTGGCCACAGATGCTGGCGAAACGTTAGGAACCACAACTTCCAGAACACGGCCACACAGCCCGGAAGACCCACAACAACCTTTAGCAGGTCTTACTCAGGTTCCTTATACATGTGGGTTTAGTGTTCTTTTGAAAGAATACTGGGCCTGTTTTTTAAAGCGTTTTCTTGAGAGCACTAGTCTTATGTTGCTGAAAGGGTAGATTTAAAGTGGGAAAGAGAGCCAAGCTTTGCCAGCTGTGTGTTGCTGGTTTGGGTCACCAATCAGAGCATTACGGGTTGTTTACTGCCTCTGTTGTGTGGCCGTACTTTTTAGGGTTAACATTTTGCTTACACGTAAGCTGTTTTGGGTACTTCACGGTCTATTTCTAAGTGCTGGTGGCCATGGCCACTCCCTGCCAGCACTGACAATCCTTGGCAGCTCTAGTAGAGGATGGAACTTGCTTGTTATCAAGCAGCCCCTCCCTCATCCTCCTGCACCACTCTTCCGGGCCTGTTGACCTGGCTAACAGGTCAGAGGCACAACGGAAGGGTAAGGAGTGAAGCAGGGGGAGTCCTCTGTGAAAGTCATCATGGTCACAAGCACCCTCATGGGGGTTCAGAAAGGAAGAAGGGTGGCAGCTGAACTTGAATGAGTCGTGCAGTGCAAGACTGGTTACTTGAGGAAAGGCTAACATGGTGGGAAAAAAAGAAGAATTAGCAATCTATGGTAAAACATGCTCCTGCCCAGGATGGATGCACTAGTCTGCCACATGGTGAAAAGAAATGGGGGCACAGGAAGACCAGTGAACTGAAAGAAGTTGGGTTTTGATTGTTTAAATTTTCTGCACCTGGCCCCTAAGTCTCCCTTGCACAATCTCCTGGAGATTTTACTACGGTATATGCCTTGGCTAATGGAAGAGGGTGCTAGCAATCAGGGTCTCTATGCGTGAGATATCAGCGTGAGGCTCAATGTGGCTCCTTCCTCCTGCCAGTATGTTCTTTTCCTGGTCATCATGCTTGGTGGAGAACAACTGGCATGAAGGAAACAAAGCAACATGGGAGGAAGCAGAATGCCCTGCAGTAGCAAAAACTCACATCATCAAGCTGTGCTGCATAGTAACCAGCAATTGTGGATGACCACAAAGATTGCTTTGAAGAAACAATAAATAGCCCAGCCAACAGAAGGGGCATCATGGGGTGCCGGATGAAGTGGGAGGGATCTCTCCAAACGTTTCAGCTTCACATAATGTCTCCTCTGCATCTGCAACATGTCTGTTGGGCTACCTTTCAAAAGAGCACTAGACCCTTGTTCAGAAATACTTGAACTGATAGGCCACAGATGCAGAGAAGGTGCACTGGGTGAACAGAGGGAGTGTTCCTGATGCCCCTCTTTCGTTCCTATGACTGCTGGGAGTCAGGTGGCATATAAATTTAATAAATCATCATCATCACCTGGGTTATTTCTGAACACATGTTTGAAGAAAAAGTCTAGTGCTCTTTTAGAAGAGAGCTAGACCCATGGACAGATATAGCTCAGGTGAAAGTTCACACTTCTGTGCCCATGATCTATCAGATAGGCAACTTGAAAGGAGATTAAACCTTCCAATCCAGACTCCTCCACACACATACACCCACCCACAACTCTGCCTCACCACTCATTAAGGAGAGGAATTGATGGCTGTTTTATCTGCAGGAAGAATAGTGCTTGGTTGGAGAAACAAAGCTGGAGGAATCTACTAATCACTTTCCTTAAGCGTCCCAGATTAAAATGGTAAGGATAGCACCATTCATTGGCCTTGATTTGGAAGTAGAACAGGGCTTGGCAACTCAACTTATGCTGGTGTACTTTTTTGGAAGAAAGAATGCTGATGTAGTCATGAAGAAGACCCGCTATGTATGTGAGGTGAGCAGGGGGTGGGAATGCAAGAAAAACCGATGCAGTTTTCATTACTTTGTTGCAGACAGCAAGGTGAACTGCCCTTGTTTCCATCTCCTCTTGCTGTTGCTTCATCAGCTAGGAGGAGACCTCTTCTCCCATGAAAGCCGCCATTTATAACTACAGTACCTGCCCTTTAAGTAAGAGAAGGAGTGTGGTTCCCTCCTCCCTGCACACATGCAATGAGGACCAATGCTCTGGGAGCTAGAGAAGGAGGAAGAAAAGTAAATGGCCACCCCACATCTCTTTAAACATTTTTTTGTTACTCTGATTGACCTAATAATATGAGCAGCTCTGAGGCCCTGGCTAAAGGGCCAGCTTCAGATGCTTTAAATAAATACCATAAAATAAATCTCATCTAAGAAAACAGAACTAACCTTGACACCTCTGAAATTAGGGGATATATTTTCATGATGATGCAACTTCCAAGCAACCTCAATTCCTGGCACATTTAGTGAAGAATATAAGCTTCTCTGGTTTCTTCAGAATCTCACAGATGTTGTAATGCCTACATTAAACATTAGTCACTCAGAGAGAAAATCCCCTGGAAGGACAGACTAAAGGTAAAAATGTCCTCAAGTCCAACTTGGCCCTGGATGGATGCCCTGCATCCATGCGGTTTTCTTGGCATGGTGTGCCCTTGTTGCTTTCTGAAATATTTTTTTTCCAACTTCCTTGTTTAGCCAACATCCCTGGAATTTCCAGGTGGGATCCCATCCAAGTATTAACCAAGCCCAACTCCCCTTAGTTTCTGAGATCAGCTGAGTGACTCAAACATTCAAACAGCAAAAGGGTAAAAACAGTAAAATATAGTAATAAACAACACAGGGGAAATATGAAAAAATGTACGAATGCCATTATCCCTGCAGAAAGTGGACAGTAAGAAAAGAAATTGCTGTAACAATTTGCACAATAAGGAAAAGTCTTCACCTGGTGCCAAGAAGACCTAAAATGTCAAGTGTGCCTCCCCAGGAAAAGCTTTCCAGAGGCAGAGCTCCACAACTGAGATGACTTCTTTCTTGTAGCCAGCCACCTCACTTCACTTGGTAGAGATATTTGAAGGACAGCCTCCACGTTTGATCAAAGAAGGAAGAGGGGGCTGGCTATATTAGGACATGTTTATTACTGTTAGTAGAGCACATTGCTACAGACCTTGCAATGCTCCAGAAGTTGCTAAACCTTAACTCCCAGAAGGCTCTGCTACCATGGCCAATGATGAGGATAGCAGGGTACTGATAATTCAGCCACACCTACCTCTTGTTAACCAATAGCACATCCCAGTTTCTGTGCAGAGGGCATCCTACGGGAATCTTCAGGGATCTGACAGTGATGAGCTAAAATTGGTGAAAATAAGTCACATCAGGGTGGGTAAACAAATCCAAGGTGAGGTGGTTTACTTGGGATAATAGTCCCAATGTTTCACCACTCTATTTCACAATCCCCTCCTCTGCTTCTCCTTTCTCTTCATCCTCCCCCTCCTCTCAGCAAATAATGCAGACCAACCCATAATTGATGGGGAAAATTTATCACTTAATCCCCTTTGACTTTGACTACTGTTGCATCAGGGGAACGAACCTATCTGAGAAGAAAAAAGAGTGTGTTTTTCGTGTGATCCCTATTTTTTGCTGTCTCTAGAGAAACACAGCCCTTTTCTTAGATTTGGGGGAAAACATGGTTCTTACTGGTTCAACTTACATGGTTCAACTGTGGTGTTGGAGGAAAATTCTGAGAGTGCAAGAAGATCAAACCAGTCCATACTCCAGGAAATAAAGCCAGACTGCTCACTTGAGGGAATGATATTAAAAGCAAAACTGAAGTACTTTGGCCACATAATGAGAAGACAGGATACCCTGGAGAAGATGCTGATGTTAGGGAAAGTGGAAGGCAAAAGGAAGAGGGGCCGACCAAGGGCAAGATGGATGGATGATGTTCTGGAGGTGACGGACTCGACCTTGGGGGAGCTGGGGATGGTGACTGCGGACAGGAAGCTCTGGCGTGGGCTGGTCCATGAAGTCACGAAGAGCCAGAAGCGACTGAACGAATAAACAACAACAAATGGTTCTTAATTTAGTTAAGGTTCAGGGCAAATTAACTTTCTAAATATTTCGTTATGAGCCCATTTGAACTAATATGCACCTATGTGCACTCATATAGCTAGAAAAATAAGGTTACTGTATCTAGATGAAAACATTTTACAGCCACTAGATCAGGCTTTCTCAACCTGCGCCACTTTAAGATGTGTGGACTTCAACTCCTAGAATTTCCAGCCAGCATTGCTCTGAGAGTTGCAGTCCACACATCTTAAAAGTTGGCCAGGTTGAGAAACCCTGCCCTAGATGATAGCAAAGGGTAAGCATTTTCTACATATCTCTGCTGCCATCTAATGGTGACCTGGATATTTGCAGTAGTTCTGTATGAAATCCAATGTACTGCCTCCCTTTCACACTTTCACTAATTGCCTCTACTGACAATAAAGGTTGCTGAATGTGCTTTGCCCAGTTCTGAGGAAAGAAACCAACAGCCTTGAATGAACACAGAAGAGCATGCTGTGAAGATGGGAACTTTTCTGCCCCCAGTTTGCATTTTCCTCCAGTCTCCAAAGACCGTAGAAGACACCACAGGAATGAAGTAGATGAGGTGGGGCTAAATTGTTGGCCCTCTCCTTTGTTTTGCTTAGGGATATTAAGCCTATTAGAGGCTTAGCATTCCTATTTTGCTTTAAAAATATGGAAAATCATGCTAGTAAATTTCAGCATTTTGTTATCCAGTGTTAGTAGCCCAATTTGGGGGGTCTTCAGGGGCTGCAAATAGGTGCTATGCTATGTTATATTGTCACAAGACCAGCCTTTCTCAACCTTTTAACCCTGGAGGAACCCTTGAAATATTTTTCAGGCCTCGGGGAACCCCTGCACATTCAGGCTCAAATATAGGCCAGAAGTTGCACAGTTTTATATTCGTTTCATGTGTAGGCCTGTATATGTGCATTAGCAGTGTTCTTAAACTAAAAATAAAGAATGAAACTTACCTCTTTAATGTCAAGTTGCCCGAATTTGAAATAATTTTTAAAATAAATTGTGATCTCCCAGGGAACTGCTAGTGATCTCTTGTGGAACCCTAGGGCTCCACAAAACCCTGGTTGAGAAACTCTGGGCTAGACAATATAGCATAGCATAGACGAATCCCCTGAAATATACACAAATGCTTTTTCAGCGTATAAAGCTCAGTTGAAATCAGAGTTGCAAAATATTGCTTCCAATATATCAGCTAAATGTGTTTTAAAGCCAGTGATGCACAGGTTTTTTAAAATTGCTTTGAGCCTTTTTTTTTTTTTTTGGTCTGTTTGCTTTTGTTACACTAGCTTATCCGTTAGTTTATTGAGCTAGTTTGATTTTGCTATGTTTTGTTTGGCAAAGTAGAATATGGAGGAAGTGGGGAGGGAGACCTTCGTAGAATGACAAAACCACGAATGTAGTGATGAACAGGAGAAAAATGCTGCACAACAGAGTTTCGTTTTCTACCAATGTTTTCCTGGCTTTTGGATCATATGTGGAAATTCTAATGATGTCAGTGTAAGTGTGCGGTGATAAGAAGCACCTTCATTGCCTGGAAATGGCAGAATGGAATGCTTGAATCGAAATCCGGATGATTAGAAAGAGGGAAAATTCTAGCTGAATTTGTTTTCCTTAGCAATCTCATGTAGCTGTGTCCAGAAAGTCACGTACGGAACTAATTTAGTGGCTAACCAGCAAAGTGGTTATTCAGGAAGCCCCTGGTTCCAATCTCACCTCAGCCAAGAATTGACATGGAGGTCTTAAGCAAATATGTCTCACATCCATTTGTGATTTGAGATAATACTGAACCAAAATTGTAAGAATTACCCAACAATTGGCAAGAAGAGCTTTGTAATCATTACCCAGCTATTTATTTATTTGAAACATTTATATACCCCACAGTTTCTTGGAGCGAAGGGCTAGAAAACAAGCTCCCCTAACTAGCGTGAGAGATTGGGAGGCTGGAAGAGGAATGGAAGGGAGAATAAACATAGGTAGCAAGTCTAATAAATGGCAGATCAGCCCAGGTGACAAGAAACCTGGGAAGAAGTGTTTCAAGTCATTCAAAGAGACTCTACCTACTGAATGAATTCCCTGAAAATGAGATGGGAAATTCCTCTGGTGGTTTCCAGGGTTCTGTATTTTCCCCAAGATTAGCATTAAAGTTATCTTATTGAAGTCTTTGTAGGAGGAGAACCATGTTAATCTAAGCTGGCAAAAAATCAGAAGGTAGTACCTTTTCCCACTAACACATTTTATTAAAAGGCATCAGCTTTCATGAGCTGCAGCCCACTTCATCAGATACACAGAGTGGCTAGACTGGTGTGGATTTAAATTAGGGAGGGTGGTTATGCAGATGTAGGTTACCTCACCACCGTTTAGATCCTAATGCATTAAAAGGCGCATGCCTTTTAGTAAACTTTTTTAGTGGGAAAAGGTGCCACCAGACGACTTCTGATCTTTTACTGAAGTCTGTGAATGCCAGCCCTTCAAGGTAGCCTGGGTCAAGAAACAGATGTGGGAGGGATTCTAGCAGTGCTGCTTTATTGTTGTAGGGTATACAGAATCTTGAAAGCTTGTCCAAAACCTTCACTGCCTCTTTTTATGGACAAGATCAAGACAGGAATCTGAGAATGGGCTGCACTCAGGGACATTGGAGCCACTGCTTGTGAGCAGTCTCACTGTCCATCCTTCAGTATTCATCCCTGAGGCCAGGTCACCTGATCCTTGGTGGCCCTGGGCTCCAGCTGTTGCTTCTGAATTCCAAGTTGGTTTGTAATAAACCTGTCCTCATTCATTATTTAATCGAGATGAGGCAGCCGAACTGTTGTATATAACCAAGATCTGGAGGGGGGTGGGGGGTCATTCCCTTTCAAAGATGTGCAAGCCTGGATTTCAGGTTTGGCGTCAGTTGTGAGCCCAGGGGAGAGGAGACAGGGTGGCTATTGTTATGTGGGAGTTGTTGATGACTCTTAGAGGCTCTGTGCCATGGATACCTGGAAGTGACACCTTCTAGATGAAGTTGGGCTCTAGGGAAGAGGTGGGATTGCTCCTGCCGTACTGCCCTCCCTGCTGCCCAGCATCATCCCTGCCCCATTTGCTAGACTCCGTTGCCAGGTTAGCAGTGGAATCCCCAACGTTGATTGTTCTTGGGGATTTCAACCTGCCTCTGGGGACATTGAGTCTGGGGCAGCTCAGAAGATCAGAGCGGCCATGGCAACCATGGACCTAGTCCTTGAAGGCTCAACACATACTAGTGGTCACACATTTTTGTCTCAGGGCAGTTGCAGTACACTCTGGCAGTGAAGGACATTACTATTAGTCCTTGCCATGGTCAGATCACTTTCTGATTGCTTTTTGCCTTGCTGGTGCTGCCCCTTCACTCCTGCAGAGAGGTAGGACCTGTTAGATTGGTCTGTCCAAGCAACTAATGGACCCTGAGTGGCTCTAGAGGGAGCTTGGGGTTTTCCCGGAAAATCTGGTGGACAGGTTGGTCAAGGATTAATCATAGCCTGGACTGGGCAGGTGAAGGGGGTCTTGGTCTAAATTGCTCCTATGTGGCCTCTCACTGTGTCAATCCCAGGGTGCCCCTTGGTTCTCCAAGGAACTCTGGGAGATGAAGTGCGAGAAGAGATACCTGGAGCAACACTGGAGAAATATGAAGAGTGAATCCAACCAAACATGAATAAAAGCCCACATTGGGGATCACATCTTGGCGGCAAGAGTGGCAAAATGCAGTTATTTCTCTGCTCTTATTGTATTTGCCAATAGCTGTCCGGCAGCCCTGATTAGGATGACTTGTTCCTTGCTGGGGAGAAACAAGCCACAGGACCATCTTCAGGGATGCTCTGAGAAATCCAGCGGATAAGGCCACTATCTGGCAGATAAAGTCACTCTAATCTGCTTGCAGTTGGGCTCTTGACTGGGCAAGTCTGGCTGATGGGCCTGAGGCATGGTCTTGTGATGGGATGATTGAGCCTATGACTCCCAAAGCAGTAAACAGGGTCCTTCAGACTAAACCTGGCCATTATTAGATCCATGTCCTTCTTGGCTTGTTAAGGCTGCTTGGGAGGTGTCTTGTGGTTGGGTCCATGTGGTGGTGTCACTTTCTTGAGGGAGGGGCTGGTTCCACTGGCCTTAAAGGAGGTGGGGGTACATCCCCTCTCAAGAAGCCATTGCTGGACCCAACAATTCTGGACAACTTTCATCCAAACTCCAATGTTCCTTTTTTAGGGAAGGTAGTTTATTTATTTATTTTATTAAATTTATATTACCACCCATCTCCCCTGTCGGTGGTTGAGCTACAGCTCCAGAGGTCTGGAAGAAACATTATCTGGACCCATTTCAGTTGAGTTTCAGACCAGGACATTCTGTAGTATGAAGATAGCACTGATCACACATGTTGATGACTGGTGGAGCTAGCACAGGGGTGGTGTGTCCATCCTGGTTCTCCTCGATCTCTCAGCAGTTTTTGATACCGTTGATCATGGTACCCTTCTCAGATGATTATGGGGATTGAGAGTGGGGTGGCACCATGTTGCAGTGCTTCTCCTTTCCATGTGGTTGATTCCGGTCAGTGTTGACAGAAGGGAGAATTTGAGCCTCTGGCCCCCATTTGTAGGATGCTTCAGAGCTCAACACTCTCATCCTTTCTGTTTAACATCTACTTGAAACCACTGGGTGAGAACATCCATCAGTTTGGGGTCTGGTACCATCAGCATGCTGATGATACCCAATTATACATCTCATCCGCGGGCTACCCAAGCAATGCTGCCAGCAACTTTGTGTGCCCCTGTGACAACACTGTCCCACAAGCTGCACTGGTTGCCAGTCAGCTTCTGGGTTCAATTCAAGGTGTTAGTTATCATCTATAAAGCTGTTAATGGCATAGGTCCTGGTCATTTCAGGGACTACGTAACTCTGATAGTTTGTGCCCTTCCTATGCAATAGGGCAGAGTGGGCCTCCTGTGGGTTCCTTCACTTAAGCAATGTGATCTGTCAGACCCAGGAAGCACGCCTTTTCTGTTGCAATGCCTGCTCTCTGTGTAGTGTTGTACACTGCTCAGAGTTGTATGGAGTTGGGTGGCCTTCTGAATCCAAAATTAAATAAAATAAAAAGACAGGGCTGTTCTCTTTCTGGTGCTTTCTACTTTCCCAGGGCCAGGTAATCATTCCATCCCCCCCCCTCACCTTCCTTTTCAAGGCCAGAGCTAAATTCCCCTGATCTTGGCCAGCCATGTAGGCCTTACAAGTAGAGCCTTTAATTTCTGTTGGGACTACGGCTCCCAGAATTCCCCTCAGCAAGCTTCATAGCCATTTTGATTTGGAATTATAGGAGTGTAGGCCCACCAGTTAAGAAAGACAGGGGTGCATAATGACCCCTTCTATGGGGGTTTGGGAAGAACACATGTGTTCATGAAACAAATCTAACTTCCACCCTAGGGTCAGTTTCTTGGAAGTCTTACACTTAAGATAGATGAGTATGCAAGTAGAAAATAACTGCAACCTCCCCCCCCCCAAACATAGAGCAAATGAAAGGACATTAGAAACAAATCTTATGCATTGGGACAGTTACATGCATGATAGAGTTCTATATTTATTTTATTTATTATTTTGCCTCATTTATTTTATTGTTGTATGCATTGTTGGACTCAGTTTTGGGTAAGAGGCAAACAAAGCAGAAGTTGCAAAAGGCGAGAAAAGAACAGTACCATGTTAACAAGAGTGTATTATTTCATATTTGCCCAACTTTGCTTCTTCAAGAGCAACCTAAACTGAATATTCACAGTTAACTTATATGCTGCTTAAGGTATACAGTATATTATGATGGGGGGTGGGGGGAGGTTGAAGAAAAGGGGAAAAAACCCACAGCCATTTGGGACTACAACCAAGCCTTTCCCTCCCATTCCATTTTCACGCTCAAAATTACTTTTGCTGCCACTGTTTCCTCCTGTAAAATCTGTTTACTTCAAATAGCATCCTTGAGGCCAGATAGTAGCCACAGGTGACAGTCTGAAAGAGGAGCCAGCTAGCCCTTTTTAAAGGAGCAAAATATCATTGGCAAAGCATTAAGAATTTGTCTGAAGACCTCTTAACTGGAAATGGTAATTTGCTATAGACCAGCCTTTCTCAACCTTTGACCCTGGAGGAATCCTTGAAATATTTTTCAGGCCTTGGGGAACCCCTGCACATTCAGGCTCAAATATAGGCCAGAAGTTACAAAATGACTACATTCGTTTCCTGGGTAGGCCTGTATATATGCATTAACAGTATTCTTAAGCTAAAAATAAAGAGTGAAATTTGCCTCTTTAATGTGAAGTTGCCCAAATTTAAAATATTTTTTTAAATAAATCATGATCTCCCAGGGAATCCCTAGTGACCTCTTGTGGAACCCTAGGGGTCCACAGAACCCTGGTTGAGAAACCCTGCTATAGATTAGGTGTATGTTTCAGCAGACAATATGGATATGAGTTAAATGCATGGATGAGGTGATTGCTAGCAGAGGTATTCAGGCAGTTCATCTGTATGGCAAGGAAAAGAGGAAGCAAGATAGACTGAGTTCCAGAGCAGCGAAGGGTAAAAGACAGTGCAAACTTAAGTTGCTGCCCAAGAGGTCCCAAATTAGGATACTGTATGTTTAGATCCATACTAAGGATACCACTTTCCCCCCATGGTGCACAGGGAGAAAAATTTTTATAGCATCCTGTTGACTGGAAAACCCTTATTGACTTTTTGCGTGACACAGAAAAAAATGAAATTATGATAAATGGTTTTGATGATTAGAAAAAAATAGATCATAGAAAAAATGTAAGTAATGCTGTAACCATAGAGTAAGAAGTTAATTTACATTTGTACTTACTGTATAACTGTTGTAAAAGAAAATTGGAAGTTACTTCTTTATATTTTCTTTCTTTCTCTTTTTTTCCTGCACTTTTGGCTTTGTCTTATCTCTTTTCTTTTTTAACCTCTCTTAACCCTAAACATTAGCTTTTGTTAGTTTTTAATCTTGCTTCTTTAAAACATAATCACACACACACACACACACACACAGATGAACTGCCTGAATACCTCTGCTAGCAATCACCTCATCCATGCATTTAACTCATATCCATATTGTCTGCTGAAACATACACATAATATATACTGTATGTATGTGTATAAATAATATTATATAGACAAGGACCAGAAGATGGCGGTGGTGATAGATGTAGCGGTGCCAAGTGACAGCAACATCAGGAAGAAGGAGTATGAGAAGCTGGAGAAGTACCAGGGCCTGAAGGAGGAACTAGAGAGGACGTGGAAAGTGAAGGCCAAAGTGGTCCCAGTGGTGGTAGGAGCACTCGGGGCTGTGACTCCCAAGCTGGGAGAGTGGCTCCAACAGATCCCAGGAGCAACATCAGAGCTCTCTGTCCAGAAGAGTGCAATGCTAGGAACAGCTAAGATACTGCGCGGAACCCTCAAACTCCCAGGCCTCTGGTAGAGGACCCGCGGTTGAGGAAGACACATACTACCCATGGAGGTGAGAAGGGAATTTTTATAAAAAATATAGCATCCTCAATCCCTGTCTGCCATTTATCTGATGGCAGATCAAGAACTTGATGGAACATAAAAAAAAACAATCCTCTTTAGGAGATGTGTACTGTTAAATAAATACTGCAGTTAAGCCTTGATTATTTGCTTTGGGTCCTGCGTTTGATTCCACAGTGAGATTTGGAAAAGTTGGGAATGGTTTTCTGTAGCTTGAATCATGTCAACTGGATTTCTATTTTCTCAGTGGAAACGTTTCGCTCCTTATCCAAGGAGCTTCTTCAGTCTGAGCAAAGTTGGTAAGGGAATCCTAAATATGTTTCTAGGTACCTAGAAACATATTTAGGATTCCCTTACCAACTTTGCTCAGACTGAAGAAGCTCCTTGGATAAGGAGCGAAACGTTTCCACTGAGAAAATAGAAATCCAGTTGACATGATTCAAGCTACAGACAATTCCACCTGGATGACTGAGAACCTTCATAGACATATTGGGAATGGTTTAATTTAGTCTTCCCCAACTTGGTGGCCCCAAAATATATTGTGGTGCCAATACATCTGGCAGGCACTAGAAGGGGGAGGGCTGATGCAAGTGCTATTGAATTTGATGGTATTCAGTAGAACTGTGCCTGTGTTCATCAGGACACATCCTCAGATTAAGAGTAACTGGTTGAAAGGGCTGCCACCTTGTGGTATTTCATTTAGAGATATTCTGGTGCTGAAAAAACACACAAGTGAGATTCATTTGTAGTTTTATTAAAGAGGTCAGTTATATTGTAAGCAGTGATATAACACTTTCGGAATAAGTCCAATGAGCTTTTTAATTGCCTTCCTTGCTTCTGCGAGGCAATGGTGAGAGTAGCTCTCTGGGTGCTGATAGAAGGGAGTCTATTGGCCCAGTCTTTCTCAGAACTTGGCACTGGCAATCAATCACTTCCACGCCTCCATTTCAAGCAAATGGATTCATACTGAAGTCCACTATTTAAAGACGTGCCTCCCCCTGCAAAAGTAATTCAGGAAACACATATGTGCATCTTATTTTTAATTTCATGAGAGTACAGAAAGTTCTGTTGCAAGAAAAAAAATCAGGCAACTTTTTTTTCTGGGATGTGCAATTTTTTCTTTCTTTTAACCAACAGTACTTTACTTTACTCCAGCAAAGGAGATCATTACCTTGTCGTGGTGCTGGAGCTTGAGCACCTCAATGACGCCATGAGCTAAATCATGAAGGGACACCCAAGACGGGAACGTAATGGCAGAGAGGTCAGACTAAATACGATCCCTGGGGAAGGTAATGGCAACCCACCCCAGTATTCTTGCCATGAAAACTAAATGGATCAGTACAACCAGAGATATGTCGGTATACCATCGGAAGATGGGACTCCCAGGTCAGAAGATGGTCAAAATGCTACTGGGGAGGAACAGAGGATACATTCAACTAGCCCCAGATGTGATGACGCAGCTAGCTCAAACCCGAAAGGACGGCTAATGGCTGACGGTGCTGGTGGTGAACGACGAATCTGATGTTCTAAAGATCAACACACCATAGGAACCTGGAATGTAAGATCTAGGAGCCAGGGCAAATTGGTTGTGGTTATTGGTGAGATGGGCAAGATTAAATATAGACATTTTGGGTGTCAGTAAACTGAAATGGACTGGAATGGGCCACTTCACATCAGATGGCTACCAGATCTACTACTGTGGACAAGAGGACCACAGAAGAAATGGAGTAGCCTTCATAATTAATAATAAAGTGGCTAAAGCAGTGCTTGGATACAATCCAAAAAACGATAGAATGATCTCAATTTGAATTCAGGGTAAGCCATTTAACATCACAGTGATCCAAATATACCCCACAACCACAGATGCTGAAGAAGCAGAAGTAGATCAGTTCTATGAGGATCTGCAGCACCTACTGGATAATACGCCAAAAAGAGATGTTATTTTCACTACAGGAGACTGGAATGCTAAGGTGGGTAGTCAAATGACACCTGGAATTACAGGTAAGCATGGCCTGGGAGAACAAAATGAAGTGGGACATAGGCTGATGAGTTTTGCCAAGGCAGCTCACTGTGCATAACAAACACTCTCTTCCAACAACCTAAAAGACTACTTTATACATGGACTTCACCAGATGGTTGACACCAAAATCAGACTGACTACATCCTTTGCAGCCAAAGGTGGCGGACATCTATACAGTCGGTAAAAACAAGACCTGGAGCTGACTGTAGTTCAGATCACGAACTTCTTATTGCACAATTTAGAATCAGACTAAAGAGAACAGGGAAGACCCACCGATCAGTTAGATATGAGCTCACTAATATTCCTAAGGAATATGCAGTGGAGGTGAAGAATAGATTTAAGGGACTAGATTTAGTAGGTAGGGTCCCGGAAGAACTATGGACATAAGTTTGCAACATTGTTCAGGAGGCGGCAACAAAAAACGTCCCAAAGAAAAAGAAAACCAAGAAGGCAAGTTGGCTGTCTGCTGAGACACTGGAAGTAGCCCAAGAAAGAAGGAAAGCAAAAGGCAGCAGTGATAGGGGGAGATATGCCCAATTCAATGCAAAATTCCAGAGGTTAGCCAGAAGAGATAAGGAATTATTTTTAAACAAGCAATGCACGGAAGTGGAAGAAGACAATAGAATAGGAAGGACAAGAGACCTCTTCCAGAAAATTAGAAACATCGGAGGTAAATTCCAGGCAAAAATGGGTATGATCAAAAACAAAGATGGCAAGGACCTGACAGAAGCAGAAGAGATCAAGAAAAGGTGGCAAGAATATACGGAAGATCTGTATAAGGAGGATAATAATATCGGGGATAGCTTTGACGGTGTGGTCAGTGAGCTAGAGCCAGACATCCTGAAGAGTGAGGTTGAATGAGCCCTAAGAAGCATTGCTAATAACAAGGCAGCAGCAGACGATGGTATCCCAGCTGAACTGTTTAAAATCTTGCAAGATGATGCTGTCAAGGTGATGAATGCCATATGCCAGCAAATTTGGAAAACACAAGAATAGCCATCAGATTGGAAAAAATAAACTTATATCCACATACCAAAAAAGGGAAACACTGAAGAATGTTCAAACTATCGAACAGTGGCACTTATTTCACATGTCAGTAAGGTAATGCTCAAGATCCTGCAAGGTAGACTCCAGCAATTCATGGAGCGAGAATTGCCAGATGTACAAGCTGGGTTTAGAAAAGGCAGAGGAACTAGAGACCAAATTGCCAATATCCGCTGGATAATGGAGAAAGCCAGGGAGTTTCAGAAAAACATCTATTTCTGTTTTATTGACTATTCTAAAGCCTTTGACTATGTGGATCATAACAAATTGTGGCAAGTTCTTGGTGGTATGGGGATACCAAGTCATCTTGTCTGCCTCCTGAGGAATCTGTATAACGACCAAGTAGCAACGGTAAGAACAGACCATGGAACAACGGACTGGTTTAAGATTGGGAAGGGAGTATAGCAGGGTTGTATACTCTCACCCTACCTATTCAACCTGTATGCAGAACACATCATGCGACCTGCTGGGCTTGATGAATCCAAGGCTGGAGTTAAAATCGCTGGAAGAAGCATTAACAATCTCAGATATGCAGATGATACCACTCTGATGGCTGAAAGCGAGGAGGAGCTGAGGAGCCTTATGACGAAGGTGAAGGAAGAAAGTGCAAAAGCTGGGTTGCAGTTAAACCTCAAAAAAACCAAGATTATGGCAACGAGCTTGATTGATGACTGGCAAATAGAGGGAGAAAAAGTGGAGGCAGTGACAGACTTTGTATTTCTAGGCGCAAAGATTACTGCAGACGCTGACTGCAGCCAGGAAATCAGAAGAGGTTTACTTCTTGGGAGGAGAGCAATGACAAACCTCGATAAAATAGTTAAGAGCAGAGACATCACACTGACAACAAAGGTCCGCATAGTTAAAGCAATGGTATTCCCTGTAGTAACCTATGGCTGCGAGAGCTGGACCATAAGGAAGGCTGAGCGAAGGAAGATAGATGCTTTTGAACTGTGGTGTTGGAGGAAAATTCTGAGTGCGCCTTGGACTGCAAGAAGATCAAACCAGTCCATACTCCAGGAAATAAAGCCAGACTGCTCACTTGAGGGAATGATATTAAAGGCAAAACTGAAGTACTTTGGCTACATAATGAGAAGACAGGATACCCTGGAGAAGATGCTGATGCTAGGGAAAGTGGAAGGCAAAAGGAAGAGGGGCCGACCAAGGGCAAGATGGATGGATGATATTCTGGAGGTGACGGGCTCGACCTTGGGGGAGCTGGGGGTGGCGACGGCCGACAGGAAGCTCTGGCGTGGGCTGGTCCATGAAGTCACGAAGAGTCGGAAGCGACTGAACGAATAAACAACAAAAACTTTACTGTTCTTAGACCATGTTCTCTTAGGAACAGAAGAACAATCAGCATCCAGATTCTGCCAGGATTCATTTGACTGTGCTCCTGGTGAAGGCTTTTCTGAAACCTACTACATTTTGGCTTGTCATAATTCAGCTTTCCGACCCATATTTTTGACATTCTAAAGAGGCAATTCTTCTGGGATTATTCATAACTGCTGGAGGCTTTTTGTCATTTGAACACCATGGTATTTTCTAACTCTTATTCCTTGAACACACCCAAACAGAGTGCTTGAAGGATAAAAAAAATGGGAAGGCTCTTCAAGACTCACAGAGAAGGACATTGTGGTGAAGCAGTCAGGTTCTTTTGTCTCCCATACTGAAATCAATCAGAAATGAAGGCCATCTTAAGATATAGCTGTCCAGATTTCAGTCCATTCTTCAAATTTGGCAATGATGCTAGCCAGCTCTTCTGTCCAGAGAGTGGTCAACATGGTCCCAGGCTGGTGGATTCCCCTGCTTTTTTATCCCTCCCACAGTCCTACCCCTGCTGAAAAAGCAAGCACCAAATACCCTTTTTATGACAGGCAAGCTTTTAAGGACATGTACTGTAGTTTCCACTGATTGACAGATTGTATTGTAATGTTTTGTATTATATGGCTTAACTGTCTATTGACACCCCTTCCCCCAATACTTGACACCTTCCTGTCCCAATGCATTCATTGATGGACCAGGAAAAAGAAAGAAAACAGCACAGTTTTACCAGGAATCCTATCATTTGGGCTAGAAGAGAAAGCTGGCAAATTCTTGTCAATTTCACCAAGTTAGATGAGAGGCAAAGGAAAAGGAGAAGAGTCCACCTACTCATCCACCATTCCTTCAGTGAACTTCTAATAGGACAAGACTACAGTTTTACTGTAGTTCTTCCTGTCACTAAGCCAGTGTTTCTCAACCTTGGGAACTTTAAGATGTGTAGACTTCAACTCCCAGAATTCTCCAGCCAGCCAGAGTTGAAGTCCACACATCTTAAAGTTCCCAAGGTTGAGAAACACTGTACTAAGCCAAGAGGGGAAATTGGCAGAACTCTCGCCAATTTCACCTGTTTCCCCCACCCCCTCCAGGTTCACCCCTAAATTTGTAAAAAAGAAAAAAAACAAACAAAGGTCCAGCATTTCACCAGTCCACCAAGACAAGAAGGGGCCTAGCAGCCCTATTGGGATGCTGACCAACCCCAGAAAAAATCAAAAGCCTGAATCATATTGTTTGAAGAATTTGGCTTACACTGTTTTTCTGATAATAAATCTTATCCAAATTCAAATAAAATCAATGTATGCCTATCTCCATTCTTATTTGTTTATACAGTTTGTTAATGCCGATTTGATCACATATTCATGCAACTTATATTTCATTCTGGCAATTTTACTATTGTGTGCAACTAGTTGTTTGGGTAATACATCTTTGTTGTTTATTCGTTCAGTCGTTTCCGACTCTTCGTGACTTCATGGACCAGTCCACGCCAGAGCTTCCTGTCGGCTGTCACTATCCCCAGCTCCCCCATGGTTGAGTCTGTCACCTCCAGAATACCATCCATCCATCTTGCCCTTGGTCGGCCCCTCTTCCTTTTGCCTTCCACTTTCCCTAGCATCAGCTTCTTCTCCAGGGTATCCTGTCTTCTCATTATGTGGCCAAAGTACTTCAGTTTTGCCTTTAATATCATTCCCTCAAGTGAGCAGTCTGGCTTTATTTCCTGGAGTATGGACTGGTTTGATCTTCTTGCAGTCCAAGGCGCACTCAGAATTTTCCTCCAACACCACAGTTCAAAAGCATCTATCTTCCTTCGCTCAGCCTTCCTTATGGTCCAGCTCTCGCAGCCATAGGTTACTACAGGGAATACCATTGCTTTAACTATGCGGACCTTTGTTGTCAGTGTGATGTCTCTGCTCTTAACTATTTTATCGAGGTTTGTCATTGCTCTCCTCCCAAGAAGTAAACCTCTTCTGATTTCCTGGCTGCAGTCAGCGTCTGCAGTAATCTTTGCGCCTAGAAATACAAAGTCTGTCACTGCCTCCACCTTTTCTCCCTCTATTTGCCAGTCATCAATCAAGCTCGTTGCCATAATCTTGGTTTTTTTGAGGTTTAACTGCAACCCAGCTTTTGCACTTTCTTCCTTCACCTTCGTCATAAGGCTCCTCAGCTCCTCCTCGCTTTCAGCCATCAGAGTGGTATCATCTGCATATCTGAGATTGTTAATGCTTCTTCCAGCGATTTTAACTCCAGCCTTGGATTCATCAAGCCCAGCAGGTCGCATGATGTGTTCTGCATACAGGTTGAATAGGTAGGGTGAGAGTATACAACCCTGCTATACTCCTTTCCCAATCTTAAACCAGTCCGTTGTTCCATGGTCTGTTCTTACCGTTGCTACTTGGTCGTTATACAGATTCCTCAGGAGGCAGACAAGATGACTTGGTATCCCCATACCACCGAGAACTTGCCACAATTTGTTATGATCCACACAGTCAAAGGCTTTAGAATAGTCAATAAAACAGAAATAGATGTTTTTCTGAAATTCCCTGGCTTTCTCCATTATCCAGCGGATATTGGCAATTTGGTCTCTAGTTCCTCTGCCTTTTCTAAACCCAGCTTGTACATCTGGCAATTCTCGCTCCATGAATTGCTGGAGTCTACCCTGCAAGATCTTGAGCATTACCTTACTGGCATGTGAAATAAGTGCCACTGTTCGATAGTTTGAACATTCTTTAGTGCTTCCCTTTTTTGGTATGGGGATATAAGTTGATTTTTTCCAATCTGATGGCCATTCTTGTGTTTTCCAAATTTGCTGGCATATGGCATGCATCACCCTGACAGCATCATCTTGCAAGATTTTAAACAGTTCAGCTGGGATACCATCGTCTCCTGCTGCCTTGTTATTAGCAATGCTTCTTAAGGCCCATTCAACCTCACTCTTCAGGATGTCTGGCTCTAACTCACTGACCACACCGTCAAAGCTATCTCCAATATTATTATCCTTCCTATACAGATCTTCCGTGTATTCTTGCCACCTTTTCTTGATCTCTTCTGCTTCTGTTAGGTCCTTACCATCTTTGTTTTTGATCATACCCATTTTTGCCTGGAATTTACCTCCGATGTTTCTAATTTTCTGGAAGAGGTCTCTTGTCCTTCCTATTCTATTGTCTTCTTCCACTTCCGCACATTGCTTGTTTAAAAATAATTCCTTATCTCTTCTGGCTAACCTCTGGAATTTTGCATTTAATTGGGCATATCTCCCCCTATCACTGTTGCCTTTTGCTTTCCTTCTTTCTTGGGCTACTTCCAGTGTTTCAGCAGACAGCCATCTTGCCTTCTTGGTTTTCTTTTTCTTTGGGACGTTTTTTGTTGCCGCCTCCTGAACAATGTTGCGAACTTCTGTCCATAGTTCTTCTGGGACCCTATCTACTAAATCTAGTCCCTTAAATCTATTCTTCACCTCCACTGCATATTCCTTAGGAATATTAGTGAGCTCATATCTAACTGATCTGTGGGTCTTCCCTATTCTCTTTAGTCTGATTCTAAATTTTGCAATAAGAAGTTCGTGATCTGAACTACAGTCAGCTCCAGGTCTTGTTTTTACCGACTGTATAGATGTCCGCCACCTTTGGCTGCAAAGGATGTAGTCAATCTGATTTCGGTGTCGACCATCTGGTGAAGTCCATGTATAAAGTAGTCTTTTAGGTTGTTGGAAGAGAGTGTTTGTTATGCACAGTGAGTTGTCTTGGCAAAATTCTATCAGCCTATGTCCTGCTTCATTTTGTTCTCCCAGACCATGCTTTCCTGTAATTCCAGGTGTCGTCTGACTACCCACCTTAGCATTCCAGTCTCCTGTAATGAAAATAACATCTCTTTTTGGTGTATTATCTAGTAGGTGCTGCAGATCCTCATAGAACTGATCTACTTCTGCTTCTTCAGCATCTGTGGTTGGGGCGTATATTTGGATCACTGTGATGTTAAATGGCTTACCCTGAATTCGAATTGAGATCATTCTATCGTTTTTTGGATTGTATCCAAGCACTGCTTTAGCCACTTTATTATTAATTATGAAGGCTACTCCATTTCTTCTGTGGTCCTCTTGTCCACAGTAGTAGATCTGGTGGTCATCTGATGTGAAGTGGCCCATTCCAGTCCATTTCAGTTCACTGACACCTAAAATGTCTATATTTAATCTTGACATCTCACCAATAACCACATCCAATTTGCCCTGGCTCATAGATCTTACATTCCAGGTTCCTATGGTGTGTTGATCGGATTCGTCGTTCACCACCAGCACCGTCGGCCGCTAGCCGTCCTTTCGGCTTTGAGCTAGCTGCGTCATCACATCTGGGGCTAGTTGAACGTATCCTCTGTTCCTCCCCAGTAGCATTTTGACCATCTTCCGACCTGGGAGTGCCATCTTCCGATGGTATACCGACATATCTTTGGTTGTACTGATCCATTTAGTTTTCATGGCAAGAATACTGGGGTGGGTTGCCATTACCTTCCCCAGGGATCGTATTTAGTCTGACCTCTCTGCCATGACCTTCCCGTCTTGGGTGTCCCTTCACGGTTTAGCTCATGGTTTCATTGAGGTGCTCAAGCTCCAGCACCACGACAAGGTAACGATCTCCTTTGCTGGAGGGGTAATACATCTGCTGCAATCATTATGCATAGTATGAACGTTTAGTATGCAGGCTGGATGCTCTTGGAAGTGGACAATGAGTATGTCATCTCCAGGATTGGCGGGCGTTTCCAGCCTTCCTGGAAATGTGTCAAGATAATAAATGGAATTCTATATTTATTTTTTATTTGTACAAGCATTTGTATGCTGCCTACTCCATGGATTAAAAACATTAAACATAAAAATAACCACAATGTGCCCCTGCTTTCTATACTGCTAACCATCTAAATTGGATTCTCATCAGAGGCTTTACAGAAGACCATCATTTTAACAGTCTTCCTGAACCTTATCAGACTGAGGGAGGGCCATCCTGATCTTTGGAGAGGGGGAATTGTTCCAGTGTGAGGATACTGAAACCAAGAAGGCCATCTTCTACCCCAAGATTTTATATTTTAGAGTTTTTATTATATTTGTATATTTATAATGTATCTTTTTAATTGATATTTAACTCTTACTGTTTTAATTTGTTTGTAAACCACCCAGAGTCATTTTCGAGATGGGCAGTGGAAAAATACGATAAAATAAATAAATAAATAAACAAACAAACTTCCAAGCATTCCCCCAAGGCCAATACATATTGGGTGGACAAATTCTATCTGGAGTAGACAGTCCTGAAGGTAATGAGTAACTGAGCCATAAAGGCCTTTACAGGTGATAACCAACATCTTGAACTCGGCTCAGAATTATATTGGCAACCAGTGCAACTTCCCAAACTAGGTAGCACTCTGCTAAACCAGTTACCAGTGGTTAGCAAGTTGGCAGCTGCACTTTGTGCCAGTTGTAACTTCCATGTCATCTTGGAGGGCAGCCATATGTACGATGTTACCTCCATCACCTTATGTGAGGCTGCCATCCAGTGTCCAACCCCAAGTGGATATGAGAAATTTTATCTGAAAAATGCCTGACAAAATCATCATAATGGGCTCCAGCAAGATCTTCTGACCAAAATATTTCCAACAGAGACCAGATCACATTAAACAAGGCCACTGGGTGGCATTAGTTAGATGCATTAAGTGTCAGAAGTATTGACACTTCACCATTGTTACTGCTACACTTTAGGGTTGAAAATGAGCTTATATTTGTGTCAGATCATCTTCACTTTTTGCCAGTATAGCTGCAGGTGACTTCTCAGATACTTTATTTCCTAGAGCTTCTTGGTAAACCAAGGACCACCCCTGAATTGGATACACAGATTGAAGCTATTGAGGAACAATCTTTTTTAAAAATTATTTACAGATGCATTCTAGTCAGCAAGGATGCCAGGCAGGCAGAAAGGAAGATTTGTTCTAACTATTCTTCAAGATAAAAGACCAGGAATATAAATCTGAAGTTAAATGCAAAATAACCAAGAGGGGGAGGGGGAGGGGGAGGGAGGGAGGGAGGGAGGGAGGGAGGGAGGGAGAGAGAGAGAGAGAGAGAAAACAATTTCACAGCCTGAAAGCCAGTCTCATCAGCTGAAAGATGTGTGTGTGTAAAATAATTCCTCAATGCCACATCCTTTTCACTTTCCATGCCAGACTCCTGACATCCTCCTCTTCACTGAAGTCCTCTGTGTGCTCACAACACTTTCAATAAAATTTTTGGAGTGGAAATGGTTCCATGTCCATTTCTAAAATTTGAGGTTGGTGAGCTGCATCAGGGTCCACTTTGTGGCAGGACCTCTTGTTACCAAAGGTAACACTCTTTGGCCTCAGGATGGGGTTCTTATTGCTTCCTGACAGACGGAAGGGTAGCCAGGTATTAACACAGATCTACTACTAGGGGGTCATGTCTTCAGCTAGGAAGCATCTAGTCTGGTTTTCCTAAGTATGATCATCATCCTTAGGAACAATCCTGTCAAGGACCTTCATCACCTCCACATTGTTTGCCTAGTCACCCAACAGAGCTGCCTGCCAAACTGCTTGGAAATTCCCCCAGCAATCAAGGAAACCAACTGGACCCATAAGTCACCTGGCTAGAGCATCTTGTAGAGATTGGTGGTAGCCAAGAATCTCACAGTGCCCAGAACATGGTCTGACCGTGACGCCGTACTGGTGTTAATGTCTTCTACAGTATCTTCAGATCGTGTGCTAGTTGCTCTAAGGAGAAAAACAGATCTAACGTGTGCCCCCACCCCCAGAATAAGTTTGAGCCTCGGTGATTTGGGATAGTTCTCATGGTGGCAATGAATTCCCAAGTTGCTCCAGACTCAGGCTCAACGCAGAAATGCTGACCAGGTTTAACATTTTACAGAGGATTATCCCTTATAAGATTTTAGCCCTGATTCTTTTTGTTCCCACTGCACTTTTCCTTCTGTTCTGTGTATTTTGCTCCCTCTCTAGTGGAAATGTAAAAGATGACCTGACAGTGAAAGGCGGCTCCAGGTTATCTTTAGACTGCAGCTCCCTAAGTAGGACCAGGCTACTGTATATCTGAATAAGTTATGTTGGCTACCGAGCGCTGTTGCCATGGCAACTGAGGCTTTCTCATCTTCAGACCAGGATGTTGCTGTTAAATATTGAAGCAGACGTTAAAATATCTTAGGCAAGGGAGCGCCTATAGGAGCATTTATGGTGGACTAACTGGCTCCAGTTGGCAGCAGGATTCAATTTACAACCCAAATGTGCTTTATTTTCGTTCACTAGGCTCAGACTCCGTAGATTTCATATGTCCTCCCTTTGCCAAGGAAAAAAAACCCAGAAGCAAACACGAAATACCAGAGATTAGGACTGTGGGCTTCAAGGACTGACTTTCAGGTAGATTTTGAGCCTTACTGGAGAGAGGATGTGCTGCTGACCGCTGGATGACTGAATCATTTGCACTCTCTCTCTCTTAGAAAACCTGGAGGAGGGAGCATTTGAGCTTCTGTACAAAAGGCGGGATGTAAATCTAATTAATACATAAAATATATTATTAATTATTATTATATTTATTTTTATATTTATATATATTTATTTTATATTTATATATATATTTATATAAATTATATTTAAATTAGCTGCCCAACTCCAATTGACACCATTGGCTTGTTTTCCAAAGTTCTATTCCACCTTTGTAAAGTTCTGGTAGCTTAGCTGGTGTGGGAATATCAAAAGCCTATCCGAACAATTAAAGGTAAAGGTACCCCACGCACATTTGTGCAGTCGTGTCCGACTCTAGGGGCCGGTCCGTTTGTTAGCCAAAGAGCCAGCGTTGTCCGAAGACGCTTCCACGGTCATGTGGCCGCATGACACGCGCGGAACGCTGTTCCTACCCACCGAAGTGGTACCTATTAATCTACTTGCATTTGCATGCTTTCGAATTGCTAGGTTGGCAAGAGCTGGAGCTAATGCAGGAGCTCACTCCGCACAACCTCCGAACTTGCAATCTTCCGATCAACAAGCCTGGCGTCTTACCCGCTGAGCCACCACGCCCCATCCGAACAATTAGTCACTCAAAATCAGCAGATACGTTTCCGGGAAAGGCCTGATTCCCCTGAGGAGGAGGCTGCGCCCCCTCCAAACTCTCGCTCACCTTCCCAGGCTGCGCTTTCCCTTCGACCCTCCTCCCCACCTTTGGCGACTGGACTTTGTACCAGCAGCGCGTCGGCGCACTCTTCTAAGGCCGTCCTACTGGGTACCCCCACAAGGGGGCGCTGTGACGCTGGAACGCCTCCCCGCTGCGTGCCCGGGAAGGGGCTGTTGCTAGGAGACCGGGAAGACTCGGCCCGAAGCAGCGACGCGCTCGCGGAGAGGTACGCGGTGGGGCGAGGAGAAGAGGAGGACCCGAATAAATAATACAGGAGCAAGCTCTTTTGGTGGAAAGGTCGGTGCCAGTTCGTAGAGGAAGATTTTTGCGGGTGTGTGTGTGTGTGGGGGGGGAGGGGTGCCACTGCTCCAGAGTCCATTCCTATTATGGGATGGTGACGGAAAGGGAATTTTTGAAAGACGGAAACCAGTTTTGCTTGGTTTGAATATCTACATCTGAGACAGGTTTTATTCCTGAACCAGCCTTGTGTTTCAGCATGAGCCTTGGCAGCCTCCTGTTTGGAAGGAGAGCCTGGAGTGCTGGCCCCTGTAGGAAGGCAACAGGCAGCTTCCTTTCAGAGTAAATTATTATGCTGCAACCCCACACCTGCCTTGGTGCGATTGAAGGATCCAGTCACAAGTAGAATTACTTGGGGACAGACTCAGCCATACTTTCAGCTGGGAAACTGTGAGCATCCTAATAAAAAACGCTAGGAAATTCCCAGAAGCTTGGCACTCAAGACAAATCTGCCATGGATAGACACATAGAGATAAACCACATTTACACACCATTCAAAAGTGACAATAAAAAAACTAAGAAGGAAACAAAAAGACTAGAACACAGCCTTTTCAGTAGCCAACACCCAGATAAACAGGGATTAACACCAGACAAACAATCAAGCAGAAAACAATACCCTAATCAAGGAACTACCAAGGAGAAAACCACACCCCCACCAACACTGGCAGGGCAAGCTACTGTATATAAACAGGCAGCAAACCCCACACTCACCAGCACTGATGTTACCTAGTTGGGTAATGAAACATCTGCAAGCAAACAACCAAGCTCAGAGCACCCATGACTCCACAGAATTACCTCCTTAGCCCAGGCTAATTGGAAGGAGGCATTGATTAAAGCAAGGATTCAGACCCTGTGTTGATACAACAGCCTTAAACAGGTCAGTTACAAATCTGGTGATTGCATTCATACCATATGCTAAAACTTAGTTTTAATGTGTCATATACCAGCAGTACATCATTTTGTAAAAATTCTCTAAGTTATTTTGTTGTTCAGTCGTTTAGTCGTGTCCAACTCTTCGTGACCTCATGGATCATAGCACGCCAGGCCTTCCTGTCCTCCACTGTCTCCCGGAGTTTACTCAGATTCATGTTCATTACATCGGTGATGCTATTTAACCATCTCATCCTCTGCCATCCCCTTCTCCTTTTGCAGCATAGTGTAAATTTCAGTCCCTTCAGCCATATCGTCTCCCATTGGTCCATCTGTATATTATAACCAAAATTCTTGGCCAATTTTATCATGCACTCTTTAACTTGTTCTTTTTCTGTTTCAAATTTCAATAAAAGCTTATACATTTTAGCTATCACATGTTCACCATTTGTACATAATACAGTCTCAAATTCTGTTTTGTGTAATTCAATTCCAGTTATTGAAGCCAGGCCATTTCGATAAGTTATAGTATGGTTCAATTTATGCACATCCAGAAAATGGGTGAATTCATTAAATAGATTACATGTGATATGAACTCAGCCTTGCCAAGGGGTAGAGGGACATTTCTTCTATGCGTGGGCCCTTTGAGTTCTCATGTACATATAATTATTACATTATTTGCTGTGCTACTACAGCAGTTGGGAATTAGGGAAAGTTTCATATACTCTTCTTAATAAAATAACAGGAAAGAGATTCAAAGGGTGTGGGATAGGTAGAGGGAAAACATCCAAGAAGGATCCTTTCTGAAGAGGATAATATATAATATTTATTTATTATTTTATTTTTTGTGCCTTTGAATCAGTGTTGACTCCTGAGTGCCTGCAGTTTTCTTGGCAGAATTTCAGAAGTGGCTTACCATTGCCTGCTTCCTAGGGTTGAGAGAGAGGGACTGGCCCAAAGTCACTCAGCTGGCTTTGTGCCTAAGGCGGGACTATAACTCATGGTCTCACAGTCTCTAGCCCAATGCCTTAACCACTACACCAAACCATGTGTCCGTTTTAATTGGAAGAGGCCATACGTGAAGAATTACATGCCAATTAAAGTTCAACATTAATAGCAATTTGCACATAACTCAAGTCCAAGGTCAGGCTTCACCACTTGTTTTCAATTCCTTGCATTAGTGTAAAAAGGGTTAGAACTTCTGGCTGTAAGGTTCATGGCAACTGAGTTTGTGGAGTGGGAATCCCCACAAAGAACTGTCAAGCCAGTTCATCACGACATGTGTAATTTGTTTTTGATCATCTGATACTCCAGGCTCAGGGATGGTTTCTTCTCTGCCTTCCTGCTAGCGATCCCACAGTCTGTGTCTCATCAGGCTTGTTCCTCACAAGTTTTTAGAGCCCTGGTGTGGCAATGGGAGTGGGTGTGGAAAAGCCATCAAGGCTGGCATGTGAGAAAGAGAGGTCTGGCTTTGTAGCTTCGGGCTTCAAAAGTGTGATCCAAGGACCACCATGACAGAATTAACATAAGGGAAGGGAAAACAGGAAAAAGAGAACAATGTATTTGTTTTATGTATTTATTGAATTTGTACACCCCTTTTCTGCCAAAAAAGGCACTTAATGTAGTGAACACTATACAAGTGAAGGGAAATCTAGACAAATTAATCAATTAATTTAAATCATATTGATAGAAAGACACAGTATTCAGCCATATTAAAACCTAACTGAACAGTCAGCTTTAATATTAACACATCTGTCTAAATAAAAACATATTTGCCTGCTATTGGAAGGACAGGAAGCGGAACATTAGATTGTATTTCTTTGGTAGGGAATTTTAAAATGTGAAGCATCCACTCAGAAGGCATTATTTTGTATTCGCCTCTAAACTGTCTCTGATAGAACTGGGACCGAGAGAGTTCCAATTGTAAAGCCTGGAAAAGCTTGTATAAGAGAATATGATACTGTATTTCAAGTATCCAGGGCCCATTTATAAATCACCAGCAGAACTTTGAGTTATGGATAGGACCGGACTGACACTCACTTCTTTGAGTGTTGTAATAATACAACACTTGTAACAATACTGTAGAGTCACATGATCCTAAAATTGGTCCCATTCAATAATATGGCCAAAACATCCCTGACCAGCTGATGCTTCTAATGTGTTCAAGTTACGTTGTGTTACAGTAGTTCATACAGGAGGTAACTTAGCATTTGGGAAACAGCTTCAAATCCCAGCATATCTGCAAAGCTCATTGCTGTCTTTCTGCAGGCATTGTTTCTCAGCCTGACCCTGTGGTTATGAGGATGAAAGGATGGTATAAATATTTTGGAAGAAAGTGAGGATAATTATAAATAAAGAATGGTAAGCAGACTGGATTAAAGGGATGAATAATATAGTCATTGAATTTAGAGATGTATAGGAGTAGCTTGGTTTAGCAATCAGAGCTGTATCTCTTAGCTTAAAATGGGATTTCTCAACTTAGTGCTTTCTAGAAGTGCTATTTTAACAATTCCCATAATCTTTAAACAGGTTTGTCCAACTCACAGAAAATGATATGAGCGTAATCTGATGCATCTGGAAGGCAATATATTGGGGAAACTGCTTTAGATCAATTTTATTAGTTGACTTGGGTCTTTCCTCCTTTTGATAGTTCTCTCCACCTTCTAGGTATAACCATGCCGAGAAAGAAGGGACCCAAACGGGCTCCACTGACTGAAGAAGAACGGTTGCTTATGATGCAACAAAAGCTGCTGGCTGAGGAGGAAATGAATAAGAAGAAGGAGGACATGCTGGTCCAATTTCTAAAGGTACTACTTAGTCACCGCCTGCATTGTCTAGTTCAGAGCTTTCCAAACTGTGTGTTGCGACACAAAAGTGTGTCGCCTGCGGGGCCCAGATGTGTCACGTCAAAACCCGGAAGCGCTGATGGCGCGCCATCAGCGCTTCCGGGTTTTCCCGCGGTGACACACCAACGGCAGCGCGCGAAAATCTGAAAGTGCCGCAGCCACGGCAGCGCGCAAAAACCGAAAGCGGCAGCAGCGCTTCTGGGTTTTTGTGTGCTGCCACAATGGCGGCGCTTCCAGGTTTTCCTGCGGCGATACACCAACGGCGGCGTGCAAAAACTGAAAGCGGCAGCAGCGCTTCCAGGTTTTTGCGTGCTGCCGCAACGGTGGCACTTCCAGGTTTTCCCGCGGCGACACACCAATGGCGGTTGGGGTGTCGCCGCGGGAAAACTTTGGAAAGCCCTGGTCTAGTTGGTTCACGGGTAAGCTGTGTGGGAATACAAAGTGTAAGCTGTGGCCTGCATTTCAGGACAAGTTGGCCAAAGAGGAACGCAACAGCATCGTGAACATGCATAAGATCAACTTGCAATGGCGCACCGTTCTCCGCGAAGTCAAGGCCAGGGACCTGCGCAAAGACATTGAGATTCTCAGTCAGACATTTGAACGTGTTGTAGATTGCAAAGACAGTGTCATTAAGGTGAGCCCCAGTAGACTGTATCAAGCGGTTGGGGATACTCTTAGAGAAAGGTGGGGAGGGAGGAGTAGAAAGCAACTGGTAAAACTCTGTCTGGCCATATGGCATTATGCAAAAAGAGTATGAGCTGTGAGAACAAATTACATATCTATTCAAGAAAAAGTTGTTCTTAGTTGGTATCATCTTGTGCAGTATTTATTGATTTATGTTATATATTTTAGACTTCTTTCAGGGATGCACCCTCACAAAATCGTGTGCAATGAGGAAAGGCGAGATTTAATTATATAACAGTATGTTAGCAAACACACAAAATTACTTTAAGAAGCTTCCCTGAAAAATATGAACTCCTTACTATCTCACCTAAAAGAGAGATAGGTAATAAAACAGTTTGCTTCTTTTCTCTGCATTCTCAAGCACAGAAGACCAGCTTTAGTACTTGTTCCCTCCCATCTATCCCATGTTTAATTACAAGGCATGCACAGTTACTCCATCGTGGTGGGGCGTGGTGGCTCAGCGGGTAAGACGCCAGGCTTGTTGTTGTTGATCGGAAGATCGCTAGCCCTGCGTGCAGAGTGAGCTCCCGCACTAGCTCCAGCTCTTGCCAACCTAGCAATTCGAAAGCATGCAAATGCAAGTAGATTAATAGGTACCACTTCGGTGGGTAGGTAACAGCGTTCCACGTGCATCATGAGGCCACATGACCATGGAAGCATCTTCGGACAACGCTGGCTCTTTGACTAACAAACGGAGATGAGCACCGGCCCCTAGAGTCGGACACGACTGCACAAATGTGCGGGGGGGGGGGGAAACTTTACCTTTTACAGTTACTCCAAGCTGCATAGCACACTATCCTCCCATTATGAGGCTTGGTCCTCTCTGCAAAAAATAGAAAAGGCACAGGAAGTGCAGCACTCAGGCTGTATGAAGCTGCCACACAACCTCAGCACCAGGAGCCAGTGTGATGCTCCTCATAAAGAAGCCATGGAAAGAAGCAAGGCAGAAGTCAGTAGGAGAGGATGCCATCATTTTGGGACCACCATCAGAAAGCTGGTGACCATCAACATAACCCATGTTAATAATGGGATTTAAGAAGGCCCTCTGAAGGGTTGTTCAAAATAATATAATTTCAAAATGTTCAAAGCTTTAGTGGGTAACAACCACACTTTCAACTACACTGGGAGGCAATATAGCCTTTACTACTACTACTTTAAAATTACTCTAAAGTAGTAGTAGTAGGATTGATTGATTGATTGATTGATTGTTCAAATTTCTCTCACCGCCCATCTCCCCCGACGGGGGACTCTGGGCGGTTTACAATAAAATCAACGAAATCAGAAATTAAAAACATACAATATAAAATCAATTATAATAATACAATTAAATAAATATAAATATAAATATAAAATCCATGTGGCAATATGATGTCATATAGTAGGGAGGATATTACGGTACTAGCCACCCCCAGGAGGAGCTGTTACCTTTCCCATCCCAAGCAAGGTGGCAGAACCAGGTCTTCAGATTTTTCTGGAAGGCCGGGAGTGTGGGAGCCCGCCTCACCTCTGCGGGCAGAATATTCCAAGGGGCGGGCGCCACTGCAGGGAAGGCCCGCCTCCTGGACCCCACTAGATAAAATTGCTTTGTCGATGGGGTCCATAGCATGCCCTCTCCGCACAACCGGGTGGGGCGGGTCGATGTTATGGGGATGAGACAGTCCCTGAGGTAACCTTGCCCCATGCCATGTAGGGCTTTAAAGGTGATAAACAACACCTTGAATTGGACCCGGAAGCAAACTGGTACCCAATGCACCTCGCGCAACAGTAGTGTCACGTGTGCCGATCTTAAGGCACCAGTAACTGCCCGCGCGGCCGCATTCTGGACCAGCTGAAGCTTCCGGATATTCTTCAAGGGTAGCCCCATGTAGAGCGCATTTCAGTAGTCTATATGGGAGATGACAAGGGCATGAGTGACTGTTCGGAGGGCCTCTTTATCCAGGAATGGGCGTAGCTGGCGCACAACTCGAAGTTGCGCAAAGGCCCTCCTGGCCACGACTGCCACCTGCTCTTTGAGCAGGAGTCGTGAGTCCAGGAGGACCCCCAGGTTCAGCACTGGCTCTGAATGGGGCAGTGCCACCCCATCCAGAACCAAAGATGACAACTTCCTGGGCATAGAGGGGCCATCAATCCACAGCCACTCGGTCTTGCCAGGGTTCAGCTGTAGCCTGTTGTTCCCCATCCAGACCCCTACAGCCCCCAGGCACTGAGATAGGGCAGCGACTGCATTACTTACTTCGCCCAGGATGGAGATATATAATTGAGTATCATCCGCATATTGATGATACCTCATCCTGTGGTGACAGATGATCTCACCCAGTGGTTTCATGTAGATGTTAAATAGGAGAGGAGAGAGAACCGAACCCTGCGGCACCCCACACAGGAGGGGTTGCGGGTCGGATCTCTCCTCCCCTATCACCACCGATTGGGAACGGCCCTGGAGGAAGGAGGTGAACCAGCGCAAAACCACGCTGCCCTCCTCGAACTCCCTGAGCCGCCCCAAAAGGATACCATGGTCGATGGTATCGAAAGCCGCTGAGAGGTCCAAGAGAGCCAGGATGGATGCACTCCCTCCATCCTGCTCTCGCCAGAGATCATCCGTAAGCGCGACCAATGCAGTATCAGCAGGGAGAGCTGAAGAAAGGAGTTCTAGCAATTTAGAGATCTAAATTGTTAGTGGAATGCCAGGGCAGATCAGCAAAAGAATCAGATAATAGCTTTATGTACATTTGCCTGCTCGATATAATTGATTTCAAATGACTACCTTTAAAAAAAGTAGATTTCTGGCTCTTTTTTTAAGTGCTGAATGCTATAGCTCTTTAAAACCTGCCTTTTGTCCTGCTTGTATGGTGTTTCTCTGTCTTCCAGTCCCTTGCTAAGGACCTAGCTGAAGCAGAAGTTCAGTACACCCATGCCCTACGCAGCCACTTGCACAATATAGATCAACTGCTGAAACTCCAGAACTGCCGTCTGGGCTACTTAGAGGAGGATTACCAGACAGAGCTGCAGGCACTGCAGAAGGAGTTCGATGCAGAGAGGTAGGAATGTGGGTAAAGAAAGGATATAGGGTTGGAACGGATGATTTGGCAGCCATGGGAAAGCCTTGATTGGTGGAATGTTTGATGCTCATAGGACTGTTTCCATTTCTGCCAGGAAGTTAATCATAGAGCATCATGATGAGGAGAGCTGCTACCTCCAGGATGTATTGTTAGCTATGGAGCAAAACTTTGCTGAAAATGAATATGAAGCCAGACTTGACTTCCAAAGTACACGAGATGATGTCAAGAATAAGGTGTGAGTTAAGATATGGGAGCAAACCTTATGATAACTTTACATTTGCTGATGAACGGAGGAAACTGATTATATTTTAGAGCAGACAGCCGAATCTGCAGAAAAAAATATTTACATGCGGGTTTTAGCAATATTATGGCCCTTAATTTTTTCTTTGGCAAACTGTAATGGCACATTGAAGTGGCATTCATTACCTATGAAACAATACTATTTTTTCTTGAATATTATGGCTGTTAGCATTACTCAGATTTATATTTCTGTTATATAGTGATATGTTGATTTAAAAAGGAAAATGCTGGTAGGAAATACTTGGAGTTGTTTGGCAGTAATCAATCCAGGACGTCCTGCCAAGGTTCTAAACAGATCAGGTGTTTGATACCAGGCATCACTACCTACTTTAGCTCCAGTGTGGGTTGTCTCTTGCTTATTAATACTCACCTTCTATATTCTCTGCTAGGCTGTTCTTTCTCTTCTTTTTTTATAAATTTTATTGAATTTTAAAATACATATTAAAAGTTAGAACAAGAAAAAAGAGAGAAATACCAAGTAAGAAAGAAGTAAAAGAAAAGTGGAGTCAAGAAAAATAATAAAGAAAAGAAATATAAGAAATAGATGGCCTCCAATCTGTCTTAGGTCTTTAGATACAATAATTTGCTTTAAATGTTAGTCTTTCATACAATCCACAGAAACTTTTCTTTGTCATATACACTTCAATTTCTATAATCCAATCTTCCGATCTTCATGTAGATTTCACCTTTCTTGCAATTCTCTATTAGTCCATCTGTAGTTTCCACTCCTTGAAATAATGTCAATTTAAATGTTCTTGGCTGCATCAGTTTAATATTTTTTATTCACTCTTTCCATTTTTACATCTGTATTCATATCCTTGGTAAAGTCCAATTAATTTTAAATCATATATATAACAAGGAAAGGCCTTATTTTAATTCTAATAAAATGAAATATATTCTATTCATATATGTCCATAGAAATAACACTAGTTTAAACATAATCTATGTTTAGACTACAATTATACCATATTCTACATCTTCCTACATATTTACCTAATTAACATTTTTATAGCTACCTATTCTACTAACACATAACCTAACAACAATTCTCAATAATATTCATACTAATAATTATAAAAATAAGTCATCCTATAGTAGCATTAATCATTCATATATCTCCATAAAAAGAAATTTCTAATTTTCATATAATCTCTAACATCAACTTATATTTATCTCTCTAATTTTATAACCTTACATCTTACAATTAAAATATCAC
Organism: Charina bottae; assembly: GCA_023362775.1. Taxonomy (NCBI): domain Eukaryota; kingdom Metazoa; phylum Chordata; class Lepidosauria; order Squamata; family Charinaidae; genus Charina; species Charina bottae. Next base: position 153,454,319 of record JALMGJ010000002.1, on the reverse strand, counting down.
ATTTTATACATCCATACAGTTTCTCATATCAATTTTAAACATTTAATATTCCCAACAATCATATTACTAGTTAAAACTTGATACATTTACACACTCAATATCCAAAATCAAAATCAAAATCCATGGTTCCTTTAACCTTATGACCCATATCACACTAAATCTCTTATTCAGGTTATGCCAAAATCACAACATACAACCTGTTCTATTCTGTATCTCATGTAGAATGTCAGAATGTTTTTCTTAACCTTTCCATCTTTTCCCTGTCTCAACTGCCATAATGTGTTTATACCAAAATTATAGTGTGTAGCCTGCTGTGCTATCTGTCTCATATAGAGTATCAGAGTGTTTTTCTGGACCAATGTGTTTAAAATCCCTTTCTCCTGATTTTTCTCTATTTTGAAGAAAAAATTTTTTTTTTCTGCTTCTAATTCTATCTTTTGTTCCTTTGTTTCCTGACTTTGGTAAACTATCATTAAAGATTCCAATGATTTCTTAATTTCTAAAAGAGTTTCACTGATTTCTTTTTTAAATTCTCGAATTGCTGTTAAGAATGCCATTCTTCCCCACCCCCCTCTTTGTTCTTCAAGCTGCGAGAGCTAGTCAAAACAAACAGTTTCTCAGGGAATTGATGGTCAGCTGATCTGTTCGGGTGGAAAATTACCAGTTATATCTCAAGTAAAAAGTTTTTAAAATAAAAAAAGAAAAATTAATAGTTAGTCCAGCAAAATATATTCAAAAGATATTGAATAAAAATTTTTGACTTCCGAATAAGATAAATCCATTCTGAAAAAAGTAGAAAGATAAAAAAGAAAAAATGCAAACGTTTCACTGTGCTGAGGAGAAAAGTTTCATCCGATATAAGAAAGTAAGAGAAATAAATCTTATATTCCCATCTGAGACAGAATCTTCTCTAATACAAAAGAAAGGTAAAAAAAAATGCAAACTTTTCACTATACTTCAAATATAAAGTCCATCGTTACTTCCACCAGAATTAATTATAGCAAAGAAAACACAAAATTAGCCAACATTTTGAGCAAAGTCCAAAGAAAGACCTTAGATGATAAAACATTCTAATCTAAAAATAAAATAAAATAAAAGTGATCTAAAAGCCAGCTGCTCGCTCTGATATCTCTCAAGAGACTTACGTTCCCTGTAGAGCTTGAAATTCCTCCGGTCGCTTCACTGCTTTCACCCCTCTGTCCTCTCCGTGGTGGAAACTACAAAAAAAAACGGGGGGCAATTCCAACGACCCAGTGAGTAATCTTCTGATTCTCCTCTCTTCAGGGAGAAGCTTCGGTGGTCTTACAATTTCTGTAGACCACTGCAAACAGGGAAAAGCTAGCCAGGTCTTCAACACTCTGAAAAACTCTGACTTGTCGAGCTGCAGTCTGGCTGGAGACCAGGCTGTTCTTCCTCCAGTGCATTGTAATCATAGTTGTGGATACAGTAAACTCCAGGCTATGACAGACTGTCTAGGTTCACACATTAAACTAAGCCATGGTATGGTTTGCATGGTCCTGGTTTAGTGTGTTCTATGAATCCAGCTGGTGTAAACTGTAGTTTCTGGCTTAAGAAGCGTGAACCTAGCTAATTATGGCATATTCAATTAAATAAAGATTATGGCGTATTCAATTAAACAAAGCGGACTATGTTGAACCAGGCTTGTGTAATCAAACTACTTGGAGAACACTCAACAATCTTTCTGTTATTTCGTGCGCATACTGTGTAGTTGAATTCTGCGGGTGAACTGGTGTACAGTCTGTTTAAAGGCTATTTCACTGGGTTCACGTATCATGCTAAACCATTGTTTAACCATGATGTATTGAAAAAACTACTATTAGATGTATTCACGCATCGCTGAACCATATGCTAAATCATACGCTACAAAGCATACTGACCAAATTCTCACAGCATGCCAAACCAAAACCAACCAAAGGGCTTAGCGTGTTTTGGGAACCAAGGCATTATAAAACATGGAGTCACTTCTGCTCTGCGTTCTTTCCTCTCCTCAATAATGTGGGGTATAACATGAGTCATGAGCTAAAGTTGAAGGAGTATGAAATATGCTGGCAGTTTAGGAATCCAGACTGGTTGACTCCTTATGGATGCTGTCCTTATTTCCAGTTCTTGAACTGCATCACAAGGAGTAAGGGTTCTGCTAACAGGAAGTCCTGAAACAAGCGAACAAATGAACTGAGGCTATTTTCTTGTTGTGTCTGCAAGGAAGCTGATTTTTTTCCTTGAGAAGGGTCACCTGGCCAGACGGATAAAAGGAGCCAGGTGGTTGGAAAACTCTAAAGCTGGCAGGGAGGGGATTGGGGGAGTGTTGACCTGTTTGCATTTCCTGCAGAACCTGGAGGAGAAACATTACCTGCGCATGCAGTTAGAGGGAAAAGTGGAAGAGCTGTGGAAGCGCTTTCAGCAGGCTCTGCGTACCTACACAGATGCAACAGAGGATCGTAAATTTGCTTTTGAAGGTCTCAAGCTCAGGGATGAGAAGAGCACCAGGGAAATAGAAATGCAGATGAAGAAATTGCAGAAGATGCAGGTAAGGGTTCTTCCTGGACTAGTCAGAATGAGTGACTACAACTGCTTTGGCTACACTTCTCCCCCCCCCCCCCCCCCCGCGCCCCCCGTATATCTATATTTTCAAATTTTCTAACTTCAGGGAGCCCTCTCTGTGTTCAACTGTCTGTACCTTGGTACTTCTGTCGTAGAATCCTGGCACATTGGAGACAATTCTGTGGCATCTTCTAGGCACTTCCAATGAGATGCCAGTCTGGGCCTCATTATTGTGCTGCATGAATTCGAAGTACCTCCTAAATGCAATAGTGGTTGGGCAACTACCTATTGAGGATTTTTGTCCAAAGTTGCTGGTTTCCTCATTGATGAACTGCTGATCAGCTTCCACACACACCCAAGATCCCATTGGGAAGCAGTTTGGAAACCACATATGTTGATCATTTTTCCTTTCCTTTATCCCATATAGTACATCTCTTGTCCTCAGCTTCCATGCTATAAAACTAGCCACAATGTCTCAGCCTGTGATTTTTTTGATCTATAACCCTGTAATAACAGGAGAAAGCACATCTAGGTCTGCCATTTAGCTGCACTTCCTACTGCTGCTCTATTTTCCAACTTACCCTACCAGTAGAAAATATTTCTTTTAAATCAAGGACTGCATTTTAGATGTGGTGGGGGACTAGTGGGGGATCCCATTCCTGTAGTAGGCAAAGCTATAGTGGTCAGGATTGGAGCCAAAGATTTGTAAGAATATCCTTTGTTCTCTTTCTTTCTCTGTTCCCTTCTTTTGCTTCTTTTTCTGTTCTCTCTCATAACATTACAAAGAATGCCCCGTAGCCTGAAAATATCCCCTCTGTGGTCACCAGGATCTCATTTTCAGTCTGAAGAACAAGATTGCACTCCATGCAAGGGAGAGTGAGGAACACAATCGGCATGTCCGTGATGAGAAGGAAGTGGTTTTGAAACAGCTGCAGAAGCTAAAGAGCCAAATGAACCAGGCAAGAGCTAAAGCCCGTAGCAATCTGGCTAAGCTGACGAAGGAAAGCAGCGCGACTCTCAAGGCCTTGGAACGGGTGGTGGAAAAGGTAGGCTTTTTGGTGGCGACTTCAGAGGGCACTCTTGGTTTGAAACTATTTCCTCGCAGAGGCTCCTAAAGGAGAGATAGAAGTAAAAACTGTGTTTAAGTCCATTAAAATCTGCTTAACATATACACATAATACCTGATTGGCCTGTGTTGGTCCTGGTTTTGTGGAGGCCATTTTTCAGATGGGGTTTCCATGCTTCTGATGTTTCCAAAGTAGGAAAGAATCCGTCAGAATTTTCTTCCCCGGTTTCTCGTGTGCCCGGTGTATGGCTCATCAGCAGTTGAGCATTGGAGACACAGTAGATGATAATGTTTTTATTCTCTACTTATATATTTATTAAGAGGCAGTACCTTGGACCCTTCCCCACTCTCCACCCATCCTTGGGTCAGCAGAAAACTATATTGGCATGACATTTGCTGTTCTCATTGCCCATATCTATCCTAACTCTGTTCCCTGCTACTGCCAGTCATCTGCCTTTCCTCCAAATAGGGTTGACAAAAACCTACCAGATTTTACATACCTTGAGGTTGCCCTTGGGCAGTGTTGGAATAAGGGGAGAAATGCTCTTGTGATATCAGTACAGCTTGGGAAAATTTAAGGCTGTCTTACTCATGGGATAGAGATGAGACGAAAGCAACGTCACAAGGCCATAACAGAAAAAAAGAGATTGCCAAGTTATTTTTGTGCAAGCAGGGAAAGGCCCTTGGTCTGCATGTGCATGCAAGGATGCCCAGAGGCTGACCTGTGCACTAGGAGAACAACAGTGTTTGGCTTTTATTGCACGTTCGTTCTTTCTTACAGTATTTATATATTGCTAACACTTCCCACAGACTCCCAGGAACACTTCCCACAAAAATGGCAACACCTAAAAACATTACAATATCCATCATTCCTCTCCCAGCATCCAAAATCCTGGCAACATTTCTCATGCTGGATGAAAGAGACAGCACTCAGGAGGTGATAAAGACAACAATATCGTGATCGTAGTCTCCAAGTTGAAGTATCAAAAGGGGAAAGGGAATGAACTAGCTGGGATTATTCAAACAAGAGAGAATGAATAATGGCTGGGGATTCTTGCCAAAAGAAGAATCTGTGCTGATGATGGAGAAGCAATAGCAATGAAGAACTTGGCTATATGGAGAGTTTGGGCATGTGGCTATTTTTACTTGTCATCCCTGATAGCGTCTGTTGGATCTCAGATAGTGGGAGATTGGAAGGCAACAAAACTTTGGAGCGTCTCTTCTTTGTCTTGAAAGTCTGAAAACCTTTCCAGATATGTAGCACAAAACCTGTCACATATTCTCCACTTGCCAAGGAACTGCTGTCACTTCTAGTTCTCTGATGTCTGTCATGCATGCATTTCCAAAGATTTGTTTGTCACATTGACATATGTTCTCTTTAAATAAGCAATTTAGAAACCTTAAATCTCCATGTAAGGGAAAATATGCATTAATGTGTGAAAATTATGCAAATATCTAATTTTGTCATCTTGGGAGCTACTTTCAGCTATGGAAGGGTAGCCAAAAAGATAGCACCCCACCACCACCACGTTTCCCAAAGCCTACCCTGCTTAAATGAAGAGTAATTGAACAACCGTAAATGTGGCAGCTCTGAAAGCCTAATTGTGAACATCTTTTGGGTGTTATTTAAAGTATTGGCTTAACTTTTAAAATGTGAAGTGGCTTATGGCTTAGTCTATCTGAGGGACTCCTATTTTTGATATCAAACCATCCAGGAATTTTGGCTGGCCGGAGAGACCTTTAAGGATGCTCCAGCTTTAAGAGGCCCATTTGTTGGGTCGGTGAGAAAGGGCCTTCTCTTGCATTGGTCCTATCCTAGGGAATGTACTTACTCTCTCCATCTTTAAGAAAGAATTTAAGACTTTTTTCTGGAACTAGATCATTTGATTATTAATAATATCGTATATTTAGCTTTCAGCATTGACTCCTGGTGACTGCCTGGACTAGTCCCTGCAGTTTTCTTGGCAAGATTTTCAGAAGTGGTTGCCCTTGCCTGCTTCCTAGGGCTGAGAGCGCACGACTGGCCCAAGGTCACCCAGCTGGCTTTGTGCCTAAGGCGGGGCTAGAACTCATGGTCTTCCAGTTTCTAGCCTGGTGCCTTAACCACTACACCAAGCTGACTCTCTATTAATAATATTAACTTGTTTTATCTGAACTTTGTTTTATATTTGGCTAACATTTGTCAGTCTTCCTGAACATCCTGGGGGATACAAACTGAAGATAGATAGATATAGATAGATGATAGATTATATGATGCCTAAAGAATCCTAGGAATTATAATTCCTAGTTTATTACTGCCTTATAGATATTTCATTGACCCGCTCAAGCTCCAGCACTCTGAAAACACACTTTGCCAAACCTAGAGGAAAACCACATCCAATCACTGTTTCCTGTTCCTGCAGGCAGAGCTGATTCTGCGCCTGGCTGAAATGTGCCGTAGGCTGGAGTCTGAGGAGGAGAAGGTGCTACCGTTCTACGCGAGCTCCCTGCACTGGGAAGAACAGAAAGCTGTGGATAAGGTGGCTTTGGAGAAACCGGCTGAACCACTTGCTCAGGTGAATAGTCTGAATTCAGAAATGGGTCAGATATGCCTTTTTCTGCTTTGTTGGCAAATAGAAGAAGTATTTCCATGGCTTACTGTTTGGAATAATCCATTTCATACCTTAAAATTAATCTGTATCTTCAGGGTTTATTGGTTGGCATTTACTGCTGCCTCTCCCGGAAGGGATGATAGGGTTGAGGCAAACACTCATTGGTGCCAGTAGGGGGTTTTGTCCTGAGTCTGGCACCAGCTGCTAGGAAGGATTTTCCTTGAGACCTCGGCAGGAGAAAAAAACAGTTAAGCCTCAGTTAAACTGTTAAGTTAACAGTTAAACTCCTGATCCTGATCCTCCATTACCTATGAATCTGCTTTTCATGGGGTGGAAATCTGATTCAGATAACATGATTGGCATTTGGTGCAGTTTGGCTTTGTGATATTTGCTCAGAATTTGCCTCTGGTCTTTTAACAGAAGGCATTTTGCCTTCCCCTCTGTAACATTTGTCTGCGGTGCAGCTTTTCGTGTTGGTATTTGGCTACTACCCAACTAAAGGAAGTGATCTTTATAACCTTTCTTGTGGCCATGTATTCCCCACAAGCATCTCCCAATTTAGAGTCGGCTTGGGAATTGCATGTTTCACACAGCACACCCTAAGCTGGCATTCCTATGCGGGCAAAGTCCTGGCCGCTCATTCAATAAGTTGTGACGTTGTTCCTTGTAACCAATCAAGGCTTCGGCATTTTTGACATTTTACAGATGATGCAGGACTACGTGGGTCTGGAGCGCTTCTGGCAAAGGTACAACAAGGTGAGGTTGGAACAGCTCTCGCTAGAGCGGACTAAAGAGGTACTGAAGCACGACCACCTTAAGCTGAGGCATCTGCTCAAGCAGTACTTGGATGGCATCTCAGTGAGCAATGAGGTTCTGAGCCAGATCAATCCTCTGATGATAATTAACCAGCCTGTAGCTGTCCCAGGTGGGTCCCAGCCAGCGCCTGCCAGAGAGTCCCAAGCCAAACGGCCCATCTATAATATCATAGAGGCAGCACACGAAGCTCCCCATATCCTCTGAGTCAGCACCTGGTGATTTCAGGGAGTTCTCTTCCATTGTGTTAACAGCTGCTGGGCACAAAGAAGAGCCAGTCTATTCCAGTTACAGTCCGTGCTGGACTCTTTTTAGAAACATTTTTCCCCACACCAAACTGCCACTAAACAGTTAAACTGCTGCTGATGTGTCTTCCAGCTTTTTCTTCCCTGGCCAAGCCAACCCACAGAGGCCTGTACATTGGAAGCTGAAGACACACCCACCGAGCAGTCCCCATGCCTACGTGTAAGCTTTGAAACGCCCATCTCTCTCTCATTCTCCAAACAAATACCTTTGCAGGGTGGATGTTTGATAAGCTTTTTTCCTTGCCATCCCCTCTTCTTCCTTTCAAAGCTGTTATACAGTGTGTTTAAAATTCTCCTTTCAAGAGTTTGGAACAATCTACATGAGCTGGGAGGTAGGCTCCATGGATGGAAACTCTGCTAACTACCAAAGAAAAACCAACATAAACATTATTTTGATACCTTCACAACCAGAGCACATAGCCTGTGAGCTGCTGGGATGATCTTTTATTCTAAGACCATGCCTATCCTACAAACTTACACTTGATTTATACCAATGTAATTGATGTAGCTGTCTCAGCTACAGAGCAGTAACACCTTGATGCTGATGAATCTGTTATTAATCTCTCTCCATCCTCAAGATTTCTTGGGAGAGGGAATGGCCATTAAACCAGTGTAAGTTTGGAGTATAATTGGGGTCAGGCTACCTGGTACCTTTAAGTGTTTTGGATAAATTCCTCTCATTCCCAGGCAGCACAAAGACTTGTTAAATGTACCTGAGGAATTGCTAAAGCATTCCCTTATTTTTAACCATCTTATAGTATGAATGTTTAAGTAAAATCTATACTATAAAGGCATATGACTAATGGATGCCCCTCACAGTGACCACCTCTTGTATTAACATGTTTAAGTCAACTCTTTCCATAAAAAACACTCAAAATCACTCTCTGTACCATTTACTTGATTAAATCTTGTGCAAACTACTAGATCAACCTTCATGAATCCAAAGTCGTCTTAGGATGGGCATTGGCTAGAAGCACCTGTAGTTGTGGTCTCACATCTAAAGGGCAATAGAGTGAGGAACACCAAACTAGAGGTTTGTGCAATGATGGGAACTGGTTCCCCAAACTTGGCTTTTCGTGCAAGAGCTATAATGGCTAATTAAGTTATCTAGATACTGTCTCTCTGTGTGTGTGTGTGTGAAACAGACAGTATGAGCACTCCCCACTCCCCCCCCCCATATTCCACTGGAAAACAATGTTGAAAAAGATAAGGAACAACTTTATTTCTTCTTGGCCTTGCTTTTCTTCTCCTCTTTGATTTTCTTCTTGGATATTCGGGGCGTCTGGGCCTTCTTGTAGAGGTGGTAGCCAATCAGTCCCAGCAGCGCTGGGACAAGCCCAATGCACAACAAGGGGAGTATATTGTTGAACATCTTCTGCCAGTAACTAGCTCTGGAGAGCTGGACTAACTCCACCTCAAATTGCAGAACTGCATCAGCTGGAAAGAGACAAAATCTGTGAAGCACAGCTAGGAGATGCTAAGATGTTACGCAGCAATACCACAAGACATGACCCTTTCCGCTGCTGATACCAGCCCATCCCCACCCCAGGTGCCAGCAAGGCAAACTAAGCCTAGAAGTGCTGTTTTTGAGTTCGTATGTTTGCAAGCAGTGAAACTCCTGAGCTATCCTTTTGTGCATTTCCTCTTCCTCAGAGTTTTATGACATTTTTTTCTTAAATCCTACCCTTGTTTACAAAATAAAGACTGCAGCAGAGATGCAGCCCTACAACATTACTTCCTAAATGCCCACAGTCAATTCCTTTCCAGTCTCTCCTTCCCGGCCCAGTTAGAGATAGTGTCAATTAACGTCCCAAAGCAACAGGATTGGACATCCTTGTCCACAAAGTGCTGAATCTCTGGATACCTCCTGCCCTAGGAGTGGCCATTAAATAGTTGCTGGTAACTGGATCCTACCTGGTATAGCTGGTGGTGACCCTCGCTTGCCATATGCCAGGTGAGGGGGAATAATGACTCTTCGTTTCTCCCTGCCAGAAAACAAAACAAGAGTAAAGGTCAGGTCACTGCTTGAGGATAAGATACAAGTGCACAAGCTTGTTGATTTCAGTGGGATTTTGCCAACTGATCACCTCTAAACTAGAAAAAGCATTGCAGCCTTCAGCAAAACAAGCTATGAAATCTTTGTCCTTGGGGGGAGGTAGCGGGCAGTCCTGGGAAAGACTGAACAGACATGCTGGACCAGTTTTTCTGATTGGATTGCCTATCTTCGTGTGTGGAGTGACATTTATGTAACTGGAAAAAAGTTCTTGAATTTGATTATGAACTTCTTGAAATTAAAGCCTAGAGTACTTTTGAGTATTAAGATGGGACCAGAAAGAAGAAATGGTGAGGGCTTGCATTAAGGTCCTGAAAGAAAACTAAAACTAAATGAGATCTCTTCAATTACATTTTGGCCTCTTAACATCGTTTTGTTCTCCTCTGGACATATTCCAGTTAATCTTCAGGCGTCAGGATAGAAACTGGGAGACCATGAGTTCTAGTCCTGCCTTAGGCACAAAGTCAGCCAGGTGACCTTGGGCCAGTCACTCTTTCTCAGCTCTAGGAAGGAGGCAATGGCAAACCACTTCTGAAATCTTGCCAAGAAAACTGCAGGGACTTGTCCAGGCAGCCACCAGGAGTCACGACTGACTTGAAGGCACCCTACCATATCTTAATCTTAAGGTCTTTGGCAAGTGAGACCCTTGACTTCATCATGCTTGCCATCTTTTATCTTTATTTTTTATGTTTTATTGATTTGATAGTTGTGAGCAGCCCAGAGTTGTTGAAAGTCAGGCAACATACAAGTTTAACACATTATTATTATTATTATTATTATTATTATTATTATTATTATTCCATAGCATCCAGAGCTGGTTAGGTGAGGTGAATCAGGGCCATATAAAAAATGCTCTTGCAGACACTTTTTCAGCCTCTTCCCCTTCCCCTTTGACTTTTTAGCAGCAGCCCCTCTTTGATGCCTAGTTCTATATAAACACAGGGGTGGGAAATATATAGTTTTTCAGATGTTGAATTCCATGTCCCATACGTTCTAGCAATACAGTCGCTAGTAAGGAATGCTGGCAAATACAGCATGATAATATTTAGAAGGCCAGAGTGTCCACCCTGGTCCGAGCAAGCAAATATGAAAAATACCTCTGAATGCAGAAAGTACTTTTGTTTGTCACTTGGAAACTGCAGCCTGTCTTGTGTCTTCATACGGAATAGAATTCGAAATAGAGAAGACTGAAGGCTCTCACATGACTGAGTACAGCATTTTGTTCTACACAATTCAAAGTCTCATTCTGACATTTAAAGCCCATGTTATCCTAACTACCTATGAAGATTTCCAGTTACTTACTGGGAGTTACTTACCCAACACACATATCCAGTAGACTCTGTTCTAAACCTGAATTGTGGGGGAAAAAGAGAACTTAATTAGAAGCCTTTCTAGTTTTTTTCCCCCCTAGCACATTCAGATCCTCTATGAAAGGGGCTCTGAGACCTAGTTCATACTGAAACGATAAATCAGTGTTTGGTTATCAGGTCACAGGTTGAGATTATCAAATAAAAAAAAGGGCAAGCAAGAAAGCTGGGAGCATAGATAAAAATGGCATATATAGTATATGCCAATCACAATCTTGCAAAATCCCACAGACGACTACTGTACTTCGCTTCTGCTGGAAGTCTTCTGAAAGAGAGTACCATACCACATTGCTAGATCTAATACTCTTATCACTAAAGATTTCTCCTAATCTTCACCTGAAATCTATCCTCCTATAGTTTAAGTATGTTGAGTTTGGGTCTTCTTCATGGCCAAGTGTTTTCCATCAGTCCTTGAGATAGCATAAAAATATACCAGAGAAATATGTGCTAACTTCATGTCAGCCTCTATCCTGCCACTGGCAAGATGTCAGCAAATGGTGCTGTCCTTACCTAAACCATACAGAACAGATCAGGGGGGAAAACTGGTGGATACCCTTGGCTCCAAACATCCCCAGGCAACAGGAAAACATCCACTAATCATTCTTCTTAACATTGGATGGAGTTGGGGAGGAGAAGAGTTTTGAGAGATGGCTAGACCAGCAGATTTAGCCATTTGTCAAAACTTGCTCTGTTTTAATACAAGTGTTTTGCATGGATACATTCAATGGAAGGCTATTAGCTAGTCAGGCTCCTTTTGATATTTCAGAAGAGCATTAAGCCCATGTCTAAAAGCAGCCGAAGCAATATTTAAAGGCGTGGGAGAGTTGCCCCAGGAAGCAGCAGATATACAGTCACCTCCCTCTCTCCCACTTTACCATGCAGCTTCATGCTGCCACCCTGAGTGTGCTGAAGGGAAGGAGCATATCTGCACTAGCAAGAGAAGTTGGGCAGATCCCACCTCCAACAGTCAACTTACTGCACCACCTGAACAATCAGTAAAGCAGAGCTTTCCAAACTTTTCATGCTGGTGACACACTTTTTAGACATGCATCATTTCGCAACACACTCTTACAGCAGGGCATCATTTCGCGACACACTCTTACAGCAGGGCACAAGGCAGGCACTACGACGTGCGCAGAATCACAGCAGGTTTGGAGGCAGCAAGGCACAAGGCAGGCACTAGAACCTGCGTGGAAGCCAGGAGGCAGCAGCAGCAGCGACACACCCAGACACTGCAGCCGACACACTAACGTGTCCCGACACACAGTTTGGAAAGCTCTGCAGTAAAGCATGTCAGATTGTATCCAGAGCAAAACCAGTGTTGGGATAAGGGAGGAAACACTGCTTCAACACTGGTACAGCTAAAGATGACTGAAAGTTGTCTCAGGGATAGGCTGGGATCAGATGATGATGTCAATTTCATGAGGTCACAGCAGGAAAAGAAGTTGCTGGAGCATGCTTGTGCCACAGCCACATGCAAGTGAGGAGAGGCTTAAACTCTGCTTTTGTGGCAACCATAAAATAGGGAGTAAATAGTGGCATAGTGAGAAAATATTTATTTAGTGAAGAAATAGTAGCAAGTATGGCCAAAGACTGTTTGTGGAGACAGATTCCCCCCCCCCCCCACTGTTTTCCTTGGTGCGTCCCTCAGCCAAATTAAGTAACTTGTGGTAAAAAATGGAGGTCTACCTGGGATGACTTGTCTTTTACCCAACTCCACTTGCAATGGATCACGGGAGAGTGAGGTATCAATAATGCGACCATCTTCAAGAGTACCCTGTAAAAAAACATTTCTTAAGCTGAGGTGTGATCAAACCAAGTGACTAACTAGCAATTGCCCTATCCAAAGTTGTTTTCTTTCATTTGTTTAAATCAAGGGGAAGTGCTGAAACCTGTAACTTCGAAATAAATGAAATATCATTGTGTCCATGATGAAAAAGCATGGACAACAACTTCATGTGGGTCAATTTAATTTTCTATTATACTTAAAACAAGAATGCTGTATGCAAGCAGGGGAGGTAAATACCATTTTAGGAGAAGCCTTCCCATTTTTCCTCTTTAGTCACAGGAATACCTTTTCCATAAGAGCATTTCCTGCAACTAATGGCAGGGTTGTTCAGAGTCATCATTTTTATTCATATGCAAAGCCATGTAGACCTTATTAATATATGAATGGATAAGTCCCACTGAAGTAAAGGATGCTCCCTCTCTCTCAAGTAAAAAGTTACCTGAGGGACCGTCTCATCCCCATGACATCGGCCCGTCCCACCCGATCATGCAGAGGGCATGTTACGGACCCCATCTGTAAGACGATTTCATCTGGCGGGGTCCAGGAGGCGGGCCTTCTCTGCAGCGGCTCCGGCCCTTTGGAACTTCCTACCCCCGGAGGTGAGGCAGGCCCCTTCACTCCTGACCTTCCGGAAGAACCTGAAGACTTGGCTCTGCCGTCTCGCTTGGGGCGGGAAGGGGAGTAGTCATTCTTGGGGGTGGCTGGCGCCTTAGAGCTCCTCTCACCGCATTAGATTTTTATGGCCACTTGGATTTTATATTTATATTTGTAAATTGTTTTTAAGTTTTAGATGATTTTTATGTCTATTGTTATAATGTCAATTTTATTGTAAACCGCCCAGAGTCCCTCTTTTAGGGGAGATGGGCGGCAGCAAAATTTGAATAATAAATAAATAAATAAAATTTTAATACCCATGTCCTTCAGAAGATGGTTAGACATACCAATAGCTGGTTATGATTCTGCTCTGAGCAAAACCTATCTTCTGATTTTTTTTTTTTTTACATACTGATATTTGGATCACTTGGTGGCAGGAGGCCCCAGAGGAGGGGAAGGCAGTGAACTGGCCATTTTCCTGTTAGGATAAAAGTATCCGAAGATGACTTCAGTTCTTACTCTGTAGATCTCTGGGTTACAAGTGATAAAAATAATAATAAATTGCTTCGAAATAGACCCACGTCCAGTAGTGCATAAGATATTCTGACTAGCTGTGGTTAAGTCCACTGGTAATTGCAGTTTATACTAACCAAGAGTTTCCACATAAGCTTCAAGGCATCTCTGCTCATAAGGTAGTGCAGTAATTTAAACTGGAGGTTACCAGGCCTCTCTATACAGTTGCATAAAAGAAAAGGTGTGGGCAAAGACTGTGCCATCTGAAGCGTGTGGGACAAGATGTGGGGCAGAGGCTTTCAGACTTTCAACCTTTTCATCCATTTGCCTATTCTGGATCTGCCTTTTTGAGCCTTTAACTGGTGTAGCTCTTTTGCATTACTATAGACACCCCACCCCACTCCCTGGTAACTACTACTATCAACCGCAGGACTGACTACACTGCATGTTGCTCAGAAGAGCTGAGAAAGCTATCGCCCAGTGTTTTTCAAACTTGGCACCTTTAAGATGTGTGGACTTCAACTCTCAGATGCATGCTGGCTGGGGAATTCTGGGAGTTGGTCTACACATCTTAAAGTTGCCAAGTTTGAAAAACACTGCTATAGCCCATCAGATGTTATTGCACTCCTAGAATTATAAAGTTCAGGGAGCTACTGAGGCCAGGCCCTACCCCTTGCTCCCTGCAGGAAGCCTTCTAGTTAGATGGCTCTCTAGCTCCACTGAACACACCCAATGAAGGGGAGTTCACTTCCTCTTGAGGAATCCCACAGCCCAGGAGCCCCAGCCAATGAGTTCAATGATCAGAGGCAGGAAAGGTGTGATCCAGTAACAGTTGGAGGACCACACGTTCACCCTTCTATTTTGCGGGGTAAGCTTATGATATGAATATGACTCCCACACTATAGCCATCCAAGCCATACGGCATAGGGTGTAAAGTCCTCCAAAAGTTCCAGAGGGCAAGTGCAGTTTAAGCGGGTCACGAATGAAGCCTCCGGCTCTGCCTCGCCCCACGCCACGTGATTGAAAGGATGCTCTTCCCCGGCTCTGGGCATCCCGCAGGAAACTCTACGGACTTTCGAGAGCGCCTCCTCCTCCTCCTCAATCTGTATTCCGAAAGTAGTAGAAGGCGGAGCCCTCGGAAGCTCCGCCCACTAGTAGGGAAACCCAGCAGGAGGAGGCTGTGCTGACGTGTTCGTGCGGCTCTGCTTTGCTTCCCGGCGACGCGCCTCCCCCACCCTCGCTTTACTCACTGTGTAATGGATTTCCACAGTGTCGCCCGTTGCCGAGCGCTCCGTGCAGCCTTCAGGGGACGCCACCTGCGAAGGCAAAAGCGAGAGATGCGGGAAAGATTGGGGGCGGCCAGCTGCTCATCCTCCCCTCGGTTAAGTGGAATGCGGGTTAAGTCTTTGCGGGAGCGCGACTGCAGCTTTCACCCTGGGGACACAGACACGCAGAGCTCCGTCCCAAGAGGCGCGCGCCCGGGGCGGTTGTTTTTCTTGCCCTCCCCGATTGGCACGAGAGGCTCGGAGGGAGCGCCTGGCCCTCCTGGACGGCTGCGGGCCAGGAAGTCTCTCCCCCTCGAGCTGTCATCTGAGCTGCCGGAGGCTCCGAGGCGCGCCGGCTCTTCCCCGCAGGCAGCAGAGGAGCAGCAGCAGCAGCGTCGGTGCCTTCCAAGCAGACGCGCCCCGCGCACTTACCAGGGTTTCAATCTGCAGCGTCTGGAGCGGAGTTTCGGTTTTGCCCGCCTGCTCCTCCTCCTCCTGGCCTCTCGTCCCACAGCCCAGGAGCAGGAGGAAAAGGGGGAGGCTGACGCGGGGCCGAAGTAACATAGCGAGGAGAGACGGAGGCGGCGGCAAGCTGGGGGCAAAGAGAGGACAAGCTGCTACCCCCGACCTTATACCTCAAGGCAAGGATGCCTCCTGGCGCCGCCCCCTCGCTGCCCGCTTCCCCGCCCCAGAGGGAGGAGGAAGCAACCGGGACGCTCCTAGCGCCGGAGCGAGAGGGGCAACGGGTGTGCGTCTCAACGTTGGCGGTGGCTTTGCGCGATGCCCCGGACCACGAAGTAGTCAGATATAGCGGCTCGGCCCTTTGCGACTCGTTTAATAGTACCTGTGGATCCTGAAAATTGGGTTGATTAAACCGTGGACAACATGGAAAAATAGGGGTGGGCCTTATCCGGGAAAAGCCTTCACTCAGAAAGTGAATGAAAGTTTTGCTCAGCAACATTGGCCTTTTACGCAAATGGATCCACTGTTAAGATTTTACCCCTGGAAGACAATCTTACTCGGCTACGAGTGATCGCCAAGAAGAAGAATAAATGTTGGCACAAGCAGCATAAACTTTGGAAGTGTATAAAGAAAAGGTGCCTGTAGAAATTTATTTATTTATCGTATGGCACATTCACATCGTGTTACAATAAAAAACATAGAGCATAATAAATATGAAATATAAAATACAGAATTTTAGAATTCCTGTAGAAATAGGAAACTGGCTATGGATGTAATTAGTGAAAAAAATCACTCTGCACATCCTCAAAAACCTGTTTTGTGGTTTACAAGTACAAGACCTAGCTTTGATGCCAAGAAAGTAGCTCTAACGTTGAGCATGCCTCACAATAAGAAATTGTTTATTTTATAGAATAGAACACAATAGTTTGGATTCACACAGCATGCTAAGCCAGGGACGGATAGCCTGATGCCCCTGGGCCTACATGTGGTCCTTGATCCCATATTTTGTGGCCCCTGATGTTACCTCCAGGGTTTCCAAAAATAGGTAGCGTGGGTATTTATTTATTTATCAAATTTATATAGCCGCCCATCTCTCGTATGTGACTCTGAATGGTGTACACAATTAAAACAATTAAAAACAAAACCTTAAAAACTATTAAAACATAAATATAAACCACGGGATAGTGTACTCAAGATCTTACATACAAAATAATCAATTCGCAGGCTCCCTATTTCCATGGGATCCCCAAGCCTGCTGACAGAACCAAGTTTTAGGAGATTTCTGGAAAGTCAATAGAGTAGGGGCCAATCTCACTTCGGGATAGTCCATTTGAGAGGTGACCAGGGCATGAGTAACTTTTGCTATTTTGAGGTAGAAACACCCCAAAATATAGTGTATGTTCTAAAACGGAATTAGGAATCTATATTATAGATTATATAAATTACAATTCTATATAAATAAAGAGTAAAGGTAAATAAAGAGAAAACACGCCCCCAGAAGCCAGGGAGGAACTTTTCAAATGCCACATGAGGACATGACAAGAATACAGGTAGTCCTTGTTTAGCGACCACAATTGGAACTGTCAACTTGGTCGTTAAGCGAAGTGGTCGCTAAGTGAAACGGTGCTTACGATCTGACTTCAGCTTTCCTTTGCTTGACAGACCTGCGAAGGTCATCAGTGCAAGGACTGGTTGTAAAGTTACTTTTTCATCACCGTCGTAACTGTGAGCGGTCGCTAAACAAGGACTACCTGTACCTTGGCAGTCTAGGTTGAAAGAGCAGCAAGGGAGTTCTTAAACCTCGATTTCTTCTCCCTCCCACAGGCTGCAACAAACACACCAAGATTATTTGTTTGTTTGTTTAAGTTATTTATACCCCGCCCATCTCATGTTACAGCGACTCTGGGCATCATCAGGTCTGAGTTCCCATAACTGTGCTCGGACAGATGCTAATGCATGTTTAATTGAATTAACACATTCAACTAGTTTTGCAAAACACCCTAAACATCCTCAAGAAACCATCCCTGGACCCAACCATTTTGGACAATTTTCGTCCAGTCTCCCACCTTCCCTTTTTGGGAAAGGTGGTTGAGAAAGTGGTGGCGTTGCAACTTCAGAGGACCCTGGATGAAACAGATTATCTAGACCCTTTCCAGTCAGGTTTCAGGCCGGGATATGGGACGGAGACTGCATTGGTCGCGCTTACGGATGATCTCTGGTGGGAGCGGGATGGAGGTAGTGCATCCATCCTGGCTCTCTTGGATCTCTCAGCGGCTTTCGATACCATCGACCATGGTATCCTTTTGGGGCGGCTTAGGGAGTTGGGGGTGGGCGGCGTAGTTTTACGCTGGTTCACCTCCTTCCTCCGGGGCCGTTCCCAGTCGGTGGTGGTAGGCAAGGAGAGATCCAGCCCGCGGCCGCTCCTGTATGGTGTGCCACAGGGCTCGGTTCTCTCTCCTCTCCTATTCAACATCTACATGAAACCGCTGGGCGAGGTCATCCGACACCATGGGATGAGGTATCATCAGTATGCAGATGATACTCAATTGTATATCTCCATCCCAGGTGAAGTAAGTGATGCAGTGACCACCCTCTCCCAGTGCCTGGGGGCTGTGAGGGCCTGGATGGGGAACAACAGGCTTCAGTTGAACCCTGGCAAGACCGAGTGGCTGTGGATTGATGGCTTAGCGTCTTCTGGGAAATTATCATCTTTGGTTCTCGATGGGGTAGCACTGCCCCATTCAGAACCGGTGCGGAACTTGGGGGTCCTTCTAGACTTACGACTCCTGCTCGAAGAGCAAGTGGCAGTTCTGGCTAGGAGGGCTTTTGCATAGCTTCGGCTGGTGCGCCAGTTACGCCCATTCCTAGATCGCGACGCCCTCCGAACAGTCACTCATGCTCTCGTCATCTCCCATGTAGATTATTGCAATGCGCTCTACATGGGGCTACCCTTGAAGACTATCCGGAAGCTACAGCTGGTGCAGAATGCGGCCGCGCGAGCAATTTTGGGTGCACATATAACACCTTTGCTCTGCGAGCTGCATTGGGTGCCGGTTTGCTTCCGGGTACAATTCAAGGTGTTGGTTATCACCTTTAAAGCCCTACATGGCATGGGGCCAGAATACCTGAGGGACCGTCTTATCCCCATATTATCGACCCGCCCCACCCAATCATTCAGAGAGGGCCTGCTACGAACCCCATCAATCAAGGAGTGTCATCTGATGGGGTCTAGAAGGCGGGCCTTCTCTGTGGTGGCACCAGCACTCTGGAACACCTTGCCCCCAGAGTTGAGACAGATCCCCTCCCTCCCGACCTTTAGGAAAGAATTGAAGACCTGGTTCTGCCGCCTGGCATGGGAAGGAGGAAACGATAGTTCCTCATGGGGGTGGTTAATCCCCTAATTCTATCATGTCCTGCTGTTATTAATACCATCTCCATCTGGATTTTATAACTATTTATTATATTATTGATGTTTTTATATTTTGCATTTTATTTTAACCTATTTTATTGTGAACCGCCCAGAGTTCCCCGTTGGAGGAGATGGGCGGTCATATAAATTAATTAATTAAATAATAATAATAATAATAATAATAATAATAATAATAAAGTAAAATTAGGATTTTATATTACACACCAAATTCACTCTCCCCCCCCAAAGAAAACCTTTGCTCCACCTTCTTGGCATCATCATCCCACCCAAGCTGTCAAAAGGATACATACTCTGTGCCTGCCCATAAATTACAATTCACAATGAACAATACTTAGGATTTCACAACATATTATGCCAAAATCAAAAAAGCACATTATGGGAAAGCACATACAAAGCAAGTGCTAAATCACTGAGTCACATTCAGTAATGCTTCCCCATACACAGGATGTAAAATATACCTGTCTCCTGAGAAACCTGTATGTGGGTCAAGAAGCAACAGAACCGGACATGGAACAACCGACTGGTTCAAAATTGGGAAAGGAGTATGACAAGGCTGTATATTATCACCCTGCTTATTTAACTTATATGCAGAGTACATCATGAGAAATGCCGGGCTGGATGAATCACAAGCCGGAGTTAAGAATGCCGGGAGAAATATCAACAACCTCAGATATGCAGACGATACCACCCTAATGGCAGAAAGTGAAGAGGAACTAAAGAGCCTCTTGATGAGGGTGAAAGAGGAGAGTGCAAAAGCTGGCTTGAAACTCAACATTAAAAAAACCCAGATCATGGCATCTGGTCCCATCACTTCCTGACAAATAGAAGGGGAAGAAATGGAAGCAGTGACAGATTTTATTTTCTTGGGCTCCAAGATCACCGCAGATGGTGACTGCAGCCATGAAATTAAAAGACGCTTGCTCCTTGGGAGGAAAGCTATGGCAAACCTAGACAGCATATTAAAAAGCAGAGACATCACCTTGCCGACAAAGGTCCGTATAGTTAAAGCTATGGTTTTCCCAGTAGTAATGTATGGCTGTGAGAGTTGGACCATAAGGAAGGCTGAGCGCCGAATTGATGCTTTCGAACTGTGGTGCTGGAGAAGACTCTTGAGAGTCCCTTGGACTGCAAGGAGGTCAAACCAGTCAATCCTAAAGGAAATCAACCCTGACTGCTCATTGGAAGGACAGATGCTGAAGCTGAAGCTGAAATACTTTGGCCACCTAATGCAAAGAGAGGGCTCACTGGAAAAGACCCTGATGCTGGGAAAGACTGAAGGCAAAAGGAGAAGGGGACGGCAGAGGATGAGAGGGTTAGATAGCATCACCGATGTAATGAACATGAATTTGAGTAAACTCCGAGACAGTGGAGGACAGGAAGGCCTGGCGTGCTATGGTCCATGAGATCACGAAGAGTCGGACACGACTAAACGACTGAACAACAACAAAATTTTAGTTTTTAACCCAAATTCACTCGGATAACAACAATCAGAACCAAATAAAACACTGATGCACTTAGAACTTATTACATCATTACTTTTTTTTGCTGTTACAGAAATGTGGTTCGATATACTGCTTTAACAAAACGAAACTTTCAGAACTTCAGAAACCTGACATTGGTAATATGTGGGACATTTTGTTACAAACTCAAATGTTCCTCTCCATGGAAATCTTTAATAAAAGGTAAAAGATTTATGTGATCTGAAGAGAAACCAGAGTATTGGTAATATGTGAAAGAAATTGGGTTATGACTCAAAGTGGGCTGAAAAAATTGGAACTCTCCCCACTCCCCCAGCAAAATGAAAAACAAAAACAACTACAATAAACTAAAATAAATTAAAATCAAAAAGTTGATCTTCAGATCTCACAAACAATTTTAGTTGAAGGGGTCAACAGAGTGAGACTCCAGGATCATGTGGCCACCTGTCCTTTACGTTCTAACAGTAAATCAGAAATACCATGCAGATAAATTTTATATTCATTATTTTTTAAGGGATGTTAACTCTTCACTTACATTTCTGGTTGCAAAATACCTTTATCAAGCCACATAATTGCTCAAAGCTTTGACTCAAATACATTTTTCTATTGTTTTAGGGGTGCTATGGCTCAGCGGGTAAGACGCCAGGCTTGTCGATTGGAAGGTCGCAAGTTCGGAGGTTCAAATCCCTAGCCCCGCCTGACGGAGTGAGCTCCCGCACTCACCCCAGCTCTTGCCAACCTAGCAATTTGAAAGCATGCAAATGCAAGTAGATGAATAGGTACCACTTCGGTGGGATGGTAACAGTGTTCCACGCGCTTCATGCTGGCCACATGACCGTGGAAGCGTCTTCGGACAACGCTGGCTCTTCAGCTAATAAACGGAGATGAGCACCGGCCCCTAGAGTCAGACACGACTGTGCAGGGAGAACCTTTACCTTTACCTTATTGTTTTATGACAATTTTTTGGAGGTAATGAGGTTTCCGTAGCAATCTTTTTTCTTTTTCTTATTTGTAATGCTGGTCCAAGACTATAAAAAATACTTAGGAATACTAAGACGTACATTTTACTACAAAATATTGTATAGAGAAGTTAAGGAATATTATGAATTATCAACGGAGCATAACTTGGACAATCAGTTTTTTCTGATTAGTATTCTAATGGAGCAAAAGAGCAACAAGCAGGTTGGCGAAAAGCAGTAGCACAGAAATACAGAGGAAGAGGAGATCTTGGACTTCCAGGGGAGGCATGACGAATTGAAGATGTCTCCACAAAAGCGGAGACGACTGTGGCAAAATAAAAAAAAAACGGTGAGTAGACCAGTTCTTTGGAACCGCTCTGGACAAGGAGATGGGAGATTGCCCACATGTGCTCTGGGTGGCTGCTCCTCATGAGACCGTAGAACAGTGGTCTTCCATGGGTTTGAGCACCGGGAGACAAAGGGATCAGCCACCTTTCTTGCAAGCATGGCAGAGCCTTTTAAAGGACACTAAGTTTGCAAGCCTCACTCTCTAATTACTTTTGGAAATTGCCTATTAACCGTCTTAAAGTTATTAGAGACCTTTGGAATGACAAGTTTGAAAAGTCACCAGGTGAGTTTAGCTTCAACTCTGAACAAAAGAAAGATTAATTACAAGCTTAAGAACTTGAACAGCAGGAGTGTGGTGGCTCAGCGGGTAAGACGCCAGGCTTGTTGACCGGAAGATCGCAAGTTCGGAGGTTCGAATCCCTAACTTTTACTATAAGATTTTGGAATTAATTATAAAAAATAAATAGCTTCTCATGGGAACCAGAATTATTTTGGCTATCTTGGCTCATAACAAAGATAAGCAGCTTTATGATTTTAGAAAATGGACACTAGAGGGGACTAAAGATTCTAAGTAGACTGGGGGGGGGGGGAAATGCAAGCCTCCTTTTGGTGTCAGTTAACGGGACTTACAGAATTATACAAAACATAACATTGGAAATATTAAAGGAGATCTTTGAAGAATGAAGCCAGAAATTAGTAGCTACAATATCAACAGTGTCAGTAATGATGTCTGATTCTATGGATAGATTATGTCCAAAAGATGTTAATGGGAAAATGACAGATGTGGAGCAAATTTTGTCTGACAAGACAAATACCGAAAATGGAACTACAAATGATAGGTCAAGGGAATGATTTGGAAAAGGATGCTGAGTAACTGTTGATTTTTGTGGGCAGAAGAGAATCAATCCTTTGTGCGGCTTTACATCATCCCAGAATCTTCTGGGATTCTCACTTTAAACTCAGTTCTCCCAAGACAAGAGCTACGTTTTAAGGGGAAAAGGAGAGGTGAGGAGGGCTTGTATTAGAGCAGAGCTTTCCAAACTTTTCATGTTGGCGACACACACCAATGGCAGTGGCACAGCCTGCGGTGTCCTGGTGTGTCGCGCACAAACCCGGAAGCGCTGATGGGAACCGGAAGCGGCACCGCCGCCAATCAGCGGTGGTGCCACTTATTCCGGTTCCCCCCATCAGCGCTTCCAGGTTTGCGTGCAATACACCAGGACACCGCAGGCAACACAGTAGTGTGTTGTGACACACACTTTGGAAAGCTATGTATTAGAGCAGTGCTTTCCAAACTGCCACTGTTGGCGACACACCAAGGGCAGCAGGGGTGTGTGCACGGCGGCCTCCGCTAAAATGCAGAAGCGCTGATGGCACGTTGCTGCCATCGCCGCCGCTGCGCGCGCCCCCACTTCCAAGTTGTGTTGCGACACACTAAAGTGTTGTGACGCACAGTTTGGAAAGCTATGTGTTAGAGCAAGGGTCGGCAAACTTTTTGAGCCGAGAGCCATTTTGGTATGCTCGTGCACATTTTTAAGTGCTCGAGAGCCAGGGGGCGGGGTTTGCGGGCGGGGGCCAATCGCGTGGAAGGGGGCGAGGTTTGCGGGCAGGAGCCAATCGCGTGGAAGGGGGCGGGGTTTGGGGGCGGGATCCAATCGCATGGAAGGGGCGGGGTTTGGGGGCGGGATCCAATCGCATGGAAGGGCTGCGCTGCGCTTGGCCGGCCACCCCGGTCCTCGCTCACCTTCCATGGCCGGTCCTCGCGGGCTGCCGGCGACGCTCCCGTCCCCCTGCACCCCAGCTCTCCAAGGCCGGGGCCACCCTCTCTGCCGCTCCCTTCAACGGAGGAGGGACCGGCGTGCCTTGGGAGCTGCTGCTGGCGGCATGTCTGGGCGAGGCGCGCGGGCGAAGCTGCCCGTCTGGCACTTGGGCGCTCCCGAGCCTGTTCCCTTCTCCCTCACCACGTTCGGGCGTTGAGGCCAGGCAAAGCCGGGTGGTCGCGCAGGGGCGAGGCGAGGAGTCCCGCTCCTGCGCCTACCGCCACATCCGTCCGTTCCCGGCCTCTCTCCCCATATCCGGCGGGTGCCCATGCCAGAATCCCCGCGACCCGGAAGCAGCGACTGCTCGGAGGGCCCCAGCGAGAAGAGGCGCGTGATCCCCGGTGGATCCCTTCGAGGGGCCGCGGGGCTTCCCCGCTTTCCTCCCAAGGAGGCCTCGACGGCGCACCCTCCCGCCCCATCAATCCCCCCACCCCACCGTTGGGCGTCAGAGGCTGAAAGGATGTGGCAGGAACGGCCCTGGAAAGCGGGGCCTGCGGAGCGCCACCTTTGGGGAGGAGGGTCCAGCCGGCGAGCAATGGCGGCACCGAAGTTTTCGCCGGAGCGCTGTCTGTCGGGAGAGAAAAGCAGCCACCGCACAGGCCCGCTTAAAAAACCACCACCCCGAAACCGCTTTCGAGCCGCCTCTCCGGAGGGTCCCTGCGGTCCCGCCGGGTGCACCCCCCCACCCCGCCGTTCGGCGTCCTCTCCCCCCGCTAACCCGAGCCCTGCGGCGGCCGGGGGAAGCCGAGCCAGGCGGGGGTGCAGCGGGCCCAGCGGCGCGCTGAGGGCGAAGAGCCGCCTGCTCTCCCCTTGGCCGCCTCCGGTCGCTACAGTCGCCCCGCCGGAACGGAGCCTGGCTTGGCTCCCCCAGCCACCGCAGGGCTCGGGTTAGCGGGGGGAGAGGACACCGAACGGCGGGGTGGGGGGGTGCACCCGGCGGGACCGCAGGGACCCTCTGGAGAGGCGGCTCGAAAGCGGTTTCGGGGTGGTGGTTTTTTAAGCGGGCCTGTGCGGTGGCTGCTTTTCTCTCCCCACAGACAGCGCGGGCGGGCGGGTCCTCTGGAAGGAGGCCGGCCGGAGTTCTACTTGCAGCGGACGAGTTGCTGCTGGGCCGAGCAGATGCTTTTGAGACCTAACGGCGGGGTTACATCGGGACCGAGTCCGGCCTATCCCCGGTCTGTGTCGCGTTAATGCCGCCCCCTTTCCCACCTGGGAGGCCAGCTTGCAGCGCAAACGGCAGTCGCTTACTGAGCGAGTGCATTTTAAAATCTGCTTAACCACCCCACCCCCCCGCACTTCTCCCTCTTTGAAAAAGGAAGGCCGGAAAAGCGCAGTTTCAGTCTTGCGTTAAAGGGAGAAGCTGCCCTTAATGACAAGGCCATTCAAGTTGGAGAAACCTCGCGGGATGGGCGAAATCGCTACACAAGCCACACGCCCCATTTCGTGGCGAGGGAGAAGGGAAGAGGCTCGGGAGCGCCCAAGTGCCAGACGGGCAGCTCCGCCCGCGCGCCTCGCCCAGACATGCCGCCAGCAGCAGCTCCCAAGGCACGCCGGTCCCTCCTCCGTTGAAGGGAGCGGCAGAGCCCCGCGGGCTGTGGGCAGCTGCGGGTGGCCCCGGCCTTGGAGAGCGAGAGCGCGTAAGAGCGTAAGAGTTTGGGGGCGGGATCCAATCACGTGGAAGGGGCGGGGGTGAGTTCAGCTGCGGAAGAGCCACACTCAAGGGGCCAAAGAGCCGCATGTGGCTCACGAGCCGCCATTTCCGACCCTTGTGTTAGAGCATTGAATGTAAAGGGCTATGGAAATATGGATTGGTCACTCCCCATACATTGCTTCCTCTCCTGGGAAGAGCCAGAGCAGAGATAATTAGGCACCTTGTGGGATAACTTTCATGAGATCATGATTCCTACCAGAGCAAATGAAGGGAAGATCTCAGGCTGCCAGATGAAGATCTGCTCTCTCCAACATCCAAAGCACAAATGGGCGGATGAAGAGTCCACAACCAGATGGGAGGGGACATCCTGAAGCAGGCCAATTGGAGCCCTGCAGGTTACCAGCCAAAATCAGGCTCCTCTTCCAGGTGAATCAGAATGTTAGCCCAGGAGGTTCTGCTCGGTTTCCCCCTCTGGGTTGGCCTACGGATGGAGACTCGGTTGTGAGGATATTGTCCTGTTCCGACTACGACAGACACAGAAGTGTTATAAAAGGAACTTTATTTACACAGTACAGAATACAGCCCAATCAACTTCACTGACCGGCTCACGCGTCTTCGGTTCCTGCAGAGAGCCCTCTGCGGTTGACAAGTGCGACGTGGGCACGGGTTCAGGCACTGATGCGATCTCAGGGCAAGGCTGGATGGCGTTGTGCGGCAGGCCGCAGAAGACGGCCCAATCAGCAGCGACTTCTGGTCCAGGAGCAACCGGGGTCTGCAGGCAGTCCTCCGCGGTGGCCCCGCGGGGCGTGGGCATGGAACCAGACCCAGGTGCAGGCACTGATGCGGTTTCAGGGCAAGGCTGGATGGTGCTATGCGGCAGGTCACAGAAAACGGCCCAATCAGCTGCGACTTCTGGCCCAGGAACGACCGGGGTCTGCAGAGTTTTTAGGGCTTGTGGCCGTAGGCGGCAATGTGAGTTAGGCGCATTGCAGGCTGGAGAACTCAATTTCTCCCGTTGTCCATGAGATCTGTGGCTCATGTTCCTGGAGCCATACTAGTCCCAGAACCAAGGGGCAGTGGGGCGTGGCCACCACGTAAAACTCTAGCCATTCCTGGTGGTTCCCCACACTTCTGAGCAGGTGTTGGGTGGCTGTGGACACGGGCCCTGAGCGGAGCGTTCGTCCGTCTACGGTCTCAACAACCAATGGAAGATCCACCTCTCCCCCCACGCCTCGGCGAACCCTTGGTCTATGAAATTGAAGGCGGCACCAGAATCGACCATGGCTTGGGCCACTAGTGCAGAGGTCTTCGGAACCTGGAGGGTGATGGTTATTGCCAAATGTTTGGGGGAGATGGAATGGGGCAGTTGTGGCTGGCTCGTCACCAGCTTGGCCGAACTTAACTGCCCTTTTAGGCTGAGCTGAGTCCATTTCCCGACAGGGAGGCGGCGGTAGACTTGGTGGGGCATTTCGCGGCGCGGTGACCTGCTTTGGCGCAGTACAGGCAAAGTCCTTCCCGTCGGCGCCGGTCCTTCTCTGCCTGCGTGAGGCGAGGCCTGGCACCCCCTAGTTGCATGGGCTCCTCCACCGCTTGTGGGCGGCCTGCCGGAGCATGCAGAACAAAGGGTGGAGGCAAGGCGAAGCTTCTTCTTGCCCTCCGTTGCTGCAGTCGCCCGTCGATTTGGAGACAGAGGTGTGTCAGGGCTTGAAGAGTTTGAGGGCACTTAGTCCGGGCCAACTCATCCAAGATCTCCGAGGATAACCCTTCCTGGAAGTGGTCCAGAAGGGCCGCCTCATTCCAGTCCAGATCTTGTGCCAGCAGCCGGAAGTCGCTGATATATTCAGCCACCGGTCTGGCCCCCTGTCGCAACCCCTTCAGGCGTCTACTGGCGGTCTGGGTTTTGACGGGGTCCGTGTACATGGTCCGCAGTTGGTGGCAAAAACCGTCAAAGTCACTTAAAAGCGCGTCTTGCTGGAGGATCAGAGGCAAGGCCCAGCGTGCAGCGTGGCCTGACAGTCGGCTGACAATGAAGCCCACCTTGTGTCGATCCGTCGGGAACTCCTCCGGGCGGAGGGTCTGGTAGAGCTGGCATTGAGCAAAGAACGCCGGGAACTTAGCTAGGGTCCCATCAAATTTCTTAGGCACTTGCACTGGGCATTTGGGTCGCTGGCTCGCGGCCCGAACTGCCGCAGGTTGTTGCTTTTGTAGCTGGGCCAGTTGTGCGTTCAACAGGGCGATCTGCTGGTTAAGTTGCGCATTTTGCTGGTTGAGTTGCGCGTTCTCCATCAAGAGCCATTCCATGTTTACGGAGCAAAGAGCACCTGAGGACAGCAGAGAAAAACAGGTGAGTAAAAAGAAAAAAAATAATGCTTCCTCACTCCCCAGCAGGGGAGGAAAGGCTTGAGACAATCTGTCCTGTTCCGACTATGACAGACACGGAAGCGTTATAAAACGAACTTTATTTACACAGTACAGAATACAGCCCAATCGAAGTCACTGTCCGGCTCACGCGTCTCCGGTTCCTGCAGTGAACTCTCTGCGGTTGACAAGCGCGGCGTGGGCACGGAACTGGGCACGGGTTCAGGCACTGATGCGGTCTCAGGGCAAGGCTGGATGGTGCTATGCGGCAGGTCACAGAAAACGGCCCAATCAGGCGCGACTTCTGGCCCAGGAACGACCGGGGTCTGCAGGCAGTCTTCAGGGCTCGCGGCCGCGGGCGGTGGCGTGAGTTCAGCGGGGCGAGCGGAGGCCGGGCAAGGAGGTAAGGCAGAAAGAGCCGCGACGGCGGGAATCGGCGGAAGACGCGGCAGTGGCACGGCGGAGGAGCAAGGCTGGAGCTCCGGGGGCAGGCACCCAGGCGGCCGCGCCGTAGCAAGGCAAGAGGGGAACGCAGGAACACTCACGAAGGCAGGAAGCGGCTGCAGTCCAGGCGGCTGCGCGGCGGCTAGGCGCGACGGGGAGGCGAGGTCTGGAGCGGCGCCTTCCAGGCAGGACTCAGGGGCAGAACTACCGGCTGCAGGTATGCCGGCTTCCGAGGCGGTTTCCAGGGCAACGACGGGCCAAGGCACGGGCTCTGGATCTCGGCCGATGGCCGGCTCGGTTGGGTCGCACGTGGTCGCGGGGACGCGAATCTCAGGAAGCGCAGATATCTGGCGTGAACGGTTGTCCCTCACAACGGGCTGCGGCTGCGCTGGCCCTTTTATATTCCGAGTTTCGCGCCGTTTGCGGTTGGGGGCGAATCGCCCTCCTTTGCCGCGCGCTAATAGGCGGAGGGGCTTCTTCCGGGCTGCCTCCAATCGGCAGCTCCGGCTTGGATTCTCCCTTCGCGCCCTCCCAGCCTCTTCCGGTGATCGGCTTCTTCCTTCGACTCCGAGTCGTTCCTGACAGATATGTCCTCTGCAAGTGGCAGGCAGCCCATCTCCGTGCCGGGACAAGGAGGGTGTGTGGATGAGCCCTTAAATAGTGAACAAATCACAATGGTTTTACTATGGGATATAGCATGAGATGCTTCATTCACCATTTTGTCAGTGATGCTGTCAGGTGATTCTTAGCTCCTATAGGCTGCTACAGTCACGCCCCTGTCCCTTCAGTCCCTGGACACTGTCATCCAGGGCTGCTATTCTTTGGGCAATAGGAGAATCTGGTTCCTTTAAACTGGGCCTTTCCACTGTTCCTGCCAGGCCTGTCAGACCTCTGGGCCAATCTCTGGCTTGAAGACCTAGGTCAACCTGAATGGCAGCTGGCCAGCAGTAATGGGAGCTGGGCTGGACAGCAAAGCAGGAAAGTTAGAGACACCTCTCTTTCCAGCTTTATGATACAGCCACCCCATCATTGCCTGTCAGCTGTGGTTTGGGCTGCATGTGACCCCAGGTTTAGTATTCTTCCAGAAAAGAACTAAAGCCAAGTTCAAAAACCCGTGTTCTAGAAGAGTGCTTAATCTGTGGTCAAACGCAGGCCAAACTACAGCTGACAGGCACAGTGGGGTTGCACCATGAAATGTCAAGGAGCGAGTTCTCTTGTCAAAAGTGCATGATGTAAAAGTGAATAATGTAAGTGCACAACTTTTGGGTGCCACAAGGAGGAGAAGCTCCATACCTTTTCAAAGGCTGGCTGTGGATTGCTTAACTGATAGCAACATGGCAGCTTAATTCTCCAGGGCTCTGAGCAGCCACTTCATATGGATGCCCAAAGTGGCTAGGTCCAGCAGGAGGACAGTAAAGAGGAAAATATTTGCATACACTGTATCTGTAGTTCCCAATCCTTTTTGTAAGAGGGCAGCAAGCCAGTGAACAGGCAGATCAAGGGCAGGAAGCAACCACTAAACCAACCTGCCCTGGTTTTCTCATGCTTAACTTCCCTGAGAAGCTGCAAGAGGCAGTGAAGCTTTGGTGGGAGGGAGCCAACTGTTCCTTGACAAGCCAGGGCTGGTTATTTGACAAACTATGGCTTAGCATCATGTTTGAACCCAAGCAATGGTCATGTATAAACTTCTATTGAAATTTAAAACGGAGGAAGAACAAGTGAAAGAGTGTATGATAAAATGGGCTAAGAACTTTGGACATAACATATTGATGGAACAGTGGGAAAATACGTGGTTGAAAGGATTGAAATTCAAATTATATAATTTAAAAGAGATTTTTTATAAAATGCTGTAACGTTGGTATATGACTCCAGAAATATTGTCTTTAAAAAGTCTAAAGTTCAAATTTACAAGCCTAAAATTGTACTTCAAATTTATGTTGGAAATGTGGACAACACGAAGGGTCATTTTATCATGCCTGGTGGACTTGTAAAAAGATCAGAAAATTTTGGGTCCAAATGAGATGGTTAGATAGCATCACCGATGTAATGAACATGAATTTGAGTAAACTCCGGGAGACAGTGGAGGACAGGGAGGCCTGGCGTGCTATGGTCCATGAGGTCACGACTGGACAACACAACTAAACGACTGGACAACAACAACATACACAAAGGTACAAAGAATTTTAAAGATCAACATTCAACTGAAACCAGAACTTTTCTTGTTGGGATTAATGGATAGTCAATTAGAAAAGAGCCATGGAAAATTATTTTTATATATGATTACTGCTCTGAGACTACTATACTGTATGTGCAAAAATGGAAAGATTCTGAAATACCCATAATGGAGGAATGGTTGGTGAAGATGACAGAACTAACAGAGATGGCGAAATTAACTTGTTTGTCTAGAGAAAGATCAACAGCTACATTTATTAGTGACTGGAAATCCCTTATGGACTTTTTGCTGAAAAAAGAAAAAAATGAACTGATGATTTATGGATTTGATGACTAGAAAAGGTAGATTATGGAAAGAAGGAAACTTGATGTAACCTTAGAGAGAGAGGATAAAATATAAATGTAATTATAACTGCTGTCAAGAAGATTGGAAGCTGCTTCTTTGTATTTTATTTTATTATTTTATTATTTCTATTTTCTATTTCTATTTTCTCACTAATCAGTGTTTTTCATTATTCTCTTTATTTTATTTATTTATTTATTTATATTTCAATTTATATACCGCTCCATCTCCCCGCAAGGGAACTCTGGGCGGTTTACAATACACAAAAATTAAAATCCGACAATTAAAACAACCCAATAAAACACTCTAATATATTAAAATTAAGTATAAAAATCCAAGATGCGGTGGTATGATATTTGGATGTTTAAAAGGGCCCTATGGCACCAGCCATCCCCAAGAGGAACTGTTCCCCCCCTCCCCCCACGCAAGGCGGCAGAACCAGGTCTTTAAGTTCTTTCTGAAGGCCGGGAGCGATGAGGCCTGCCTCACCTCCGGGGGTAGCATATTCCAAAGGGTGGGCGCCGTTACCGAGAAGGCACGCCTCCTAGACCCCGTCAGGTGACATTCCTTTACGGACGGGATCCGTAGCATGCCCTCTCTGAATGACCGAGTGGGACGGTTCGACGTTATGGGGATGAGACGGTCCCTCAGGTAACCTGGCCCCATGCCATGTAGGGCTTTAAAGGTGATAACCAACACCTTGAATTGGACCCGGAAGCACACAGGCACCCAGTGCAGCTGTCGCAACAGAGGTGTCACATGCACTGATCTAGGCACACCAATAACTGCACGAGTAGCCGCATTCTGGACCAATTGAATCTTCCGGATACTCCTCAAGGGTAGCCCCATGTAGAGCGCATTGCAATAGTCTATATGGGAGATGACCAGGGCATGAGTGACTGTACGGAGGGCTTCCCGATCCAGGAAAGGGCGTAACTGACGCACAACACGAAGTTGTGCAAAAGCCCTCCTGGCCACGGCTACCACCTGCTCTTCGAGCAGGAGCCGTGAGTCCAGAAGAACCCCCAAATTACGCACTTGGTCTGAATGGGGTAGTGCAACCCCATCCAGAACTAGAGATGACAACTTCCTGGATCCACGGGAGCCATCAATCCACAGCCACTCCGTCTTACCAGGGTTCAGTCGAAGCCTGTTGTTCCCCATCCAGACCCTCACAGCCTCCAGGCACTGAGAAAGGGTAGCCACTGCATCACTTATCTCACCAGGGATGGAAATAAATAATTGAGTATCGTCTGCGTATTGATGGTATCTCATCCCATGGTGACGGATGATCTCACCCAGCGGTTTCATGTAGATGTTAAATAGGAGAGGGGAAAGAACCGAACCCTGCGGTACCCCACAGACGAGGGGGCGAGGGTCGGATCTTTCCTCTCCTATTACCACCGATTGGGAACGGCCCTGGAGGAAGGAGGTGAACCAGCGCAGAACTACGCCTCCCACCCCCAACTCCCTGAGCCGTCCCAAAAGGATACCATGGTCGATGGTATCGAATGCCGCTGAGAGGTCAAGAAGAGCTAGGATGGATGCACTCCCTCCATCCCGCTCCCGCCAGAGATCATCTGTAAGCGCGACCAATGCAGTTTCCACCCCATATCCCGGCCTGAAACCTGACTGGAAGGGGTCCAGATAATCCGTATCATCCAGGATCCTCTGGAGTTGCAACGCCACCGCTTTCTCAACCACCTTCCCTAAAAAGGGGAGGTGGGAGACAGGACGAAAATTGTCCAATATAGTAGGGTCCAGTGATGGTTTCTTGAGGAGGGGGTGCACCAAAGCCCCTTTAAAAGCCGCTGGGAACACCCCCTCCCCCAGAGATGCATTAACCATCACCTGGACCCAACCACATGTCACCTCCCGGGCTGCCTGTACCAGCCAGGAAGGGCATGGGTCCAGATGACATGTGGTGGCCCTTACAACCCGAAGGATCCTGTCCACTTCCTTAGGTCCAACAGGATCGAACTGTTCCCAGATAACCGGGCAAAGACGTTCCCTCGGCATCTCCCCAGACTGTGCTACACGCTTAGAGTCCAACTTAGACCGAATCTGAGCGACTTTATCCTGCAGATGCTCAGAAAATTCTTCCGCACGGCCCTGTAGGTGGGTCACAGACTCCACCTTACCCAGCAGAGATCTTGTTATCTTAAACAGGGTCGTCGGGCGGCATTCTGCGGACGCAATAAGAGCGGAGAAATATTGACGTTTCGCCGCTCTTACCGCCACAAGGTAGGTCTTAACAGCGACTCTAGCTTGTGTTCGGTCAGATTCAGACTTTGTCTTTCTCCAGCGGCGCTCTAGGCGTCTCTTAACCCTCTTCAAGACCCTCAACTCCTCTGTATACCAAGGGGAGTATCGGGTCAAGTGTGGCAAGAGAGGCCGCGTAGGCGCGATCCTGTCCAAGGCCCCGGCCGCCTCCCTATTCCAGGCTGCGGCCAGGACCTCCGCTGGAGCGTGCAGTAGATCCTGAGGTACAGCCCCCAGCTCCCTCTGAAACCCTATTGGGTCCATTAGTCGCCGGGGGCGGACCAATCGATTGGGTCCTGCCTCCCTGCAGAGTGGGGCGGCATAAGAGAATCTCAAGGTCACCAGGGCATGATCTGACCATGACAAAGGGGAAAGATGTAACTCTCCCCTCAGAGCATACTGCCACTGCTCCGACAAGAAAACTAAGTCCGGGGTGAGTCCACTGTCTCGAGTTGGGTCTCGAATAATCTGGAACAGGCCCATGGCTGCCATGGTAGTCATGAACTCCCGAGCTGCCTCTGAGGCACGTCCCAGGGACGGCAGATTGAAATCCCCCAGAACCATAAGCCTAGGGAATTCCACCGCCAGCCCCGAGACGGCCTCCAGCAGCTCAGGCAGGGATGTCGCTACGCAGCAGGGAGGCTGGTACAGCAGCAACACTCCCAACTGTTCTCGAGAACCCAACTTGAAAAACAGGGTCTCACAACCGGCCACTTGCGGAGCAGTGCCCCTGAAGGCCACTAGAGACTCTCGAATTACAACCGCCACCCCTCCTCCCCTGCCCCTGAGTCTCGGCTGGTGCCACACTTGAAACCCGGCTGGGCATATTTCAGAGAGGGCTACCCCCCCCTCCGAGCTCAGCCAGGTCTCGGTGATACATGCCAGGTCTGCCCCCTCCTCCGTGATCAAATCACATATGAGGGGGCCCTTGTTGTTAACAGACCTGGCATTAAGCAGCAGCAGCCGGAAACCGGGGCCCTCAAGGATCTGCTGACCAGGACCTGGGTATGAACGTGGAGGGCCGGAACACGCCACCGGTAATAAACACCGGGGGCGTCTTCCCCAACGATGGCCCGCCCTCCAGTTCCCGTCATAACATCCCCGGCCCGTCACCACTTCGATAGGGCAGCCCACTCCGTAACCCCCAGAGCTTCCAGGTCCAGATGCCTCCACTCCCAGACCTTCAAAGACCCTAGGTTGAAACACGGGTCCCCTCCCACACGCACACATCTCTCAAACTCAGTCAACTTCTAGTGATGGTAGGCCCCCCCCAGCGCACCAGCCTAAGCTCTCGGCACTGAAAGGGCCTAACCACCACAACCACACCTGCAATGTCCCCCCACAACCACTCTCACTGGTCGCAGAGAGATATCATCCACTCCTGCCCACCACCTGTCTCCCACTCAGGTGTGGGCACTCATACATACTATCACACAATCTTGGACTCCCCCCTGACTCTCTCACATCCAGGGGGGGCCACATTCACACTACAGGGACCCTAAAAAGTCTCTGCCGCCTATAAATAAATGTGGGTGCAGATGGGGGCTTCCTCTTAGTTGTTAAACTAAAGTTAAAAGTCCAATAAAAACCTTCCACCGTTGTTGATTTCCGGGGGATATTATGGCTGGTCCCCCATTCCTGAACCCGTCGTCCCCCCTTAGACCCCCGCCCCCACAGTTAAAGACCACCAGGCCCACCAAAAGATCGTCCAAGTCGGCGTGCCTTAAGACCTAGCACGCTCTGCTGCTCTGCTCTCCCGTCTTGTTGTAGTGCCAAGGTCTCGCAAGCCCCCAGTGTATATTAAATCTCTGGGGCTCGCCAGGTCCATTAATAGTTGCGGGGGTTTTATTTTCTCTTATAGCTTTTACTTTGATATATATATATATGGAAAAATTGAGGGGAGGGCTGGTTGGATATGCCAAGCTAAGGACACCAGTGGCAGCTAAGCAGAGGTAGCAAAATGAAGTTGCTGGGAAGATTGGGGGACTTGTTGTCTTGCAGACGTTTCATTGCCAGACTAGGCAACATCTTCAGTGCTGGTTCAATAGCACTGAAGATGTTGCCTAGCCTGGCAATGAAACGTCTGCAAGACAACAACAAGGCTCAGAGAGCACCAAGGACTCCAGAGTTCAACCCTGAGCTACAAATATTCTCTTCGATTGGTAAGCTTGGGGGAGTGGGTGGTCCAGTTGATTAGCTTGCCACCAATGTCCTTGGCTTCAAGCATAAGGGGAGATAGAGAAAGGAAAAGGGGCTGGCAGATGGTTCAGTTCACAGGCTATGGAGCAGAGGAGAAGAGAGAGGTGCAAGGCATACCTGCTCTGTCCTACTTGCCCTGTAAAAACCCCCTGGATTTCATTTAGCTGAAACCCAGAACAACCCGTATATTCTGGGTTCTGGTTCTGTGGAACCAAAACCCACCTGGAACAGTTCGGCAGAACTTCCACAACTCAGTGTGTTTCTTTCAGATTGAAAGCAATATACCTTCTGCTATTTGACCTCAATAGGAATGCCAATTCCAGCTGAATATTAGGAAAAACATAGAGGAGCCTGATAGTGAAACCAATCATCAAGGGAAATAACTCCCCTCTAGTGGATGACTTCAAGAAGAAGCTGGCAGTCATTGATCAGGGAGCTTTCAGTTTGAACTCCTGCCTTGAGAACTCAGTGGCCCCTCTGTGCCACTATGAATGGAGGAAGTTCAAGAGAGGTAAAAAGAAGCACTTTTTCACAATCAGCCTGGAAGCTGAGCCAGGAGCTGGTTGTCCTCAGCTCTCTACGTATCCTGAATCCTGAACTGAATCCATACAAACATTTTTAGTAGTAGCCAAGGTGGCTGCCCTATGATCTGACCCAACACTGAAGTCCAGGTCCAGGTGAACACAACTGACCTTGTCTGAAAAGAATGATAACAAAGTTTCACAGGAAAACTCCAACTTTCTTACTTTCTTCCCCCACCACCTTGCTGAAGGAGAAAATGCATTGTATAGAAAAGCATCACTGGCTTGTTCTGGGCAGACACAGTGGAGGCAGAGATGTAGTCTTTGCTGTATCCATTCTCATGGAGCTGGATTTCAGGCGGGCCTTTAAAAAGTCCCCAGGTTTCATCCAATCCAGGTTTTTCCACTGGCATTCCAGCACTCTTCCTATTGACTTCATTGCTCTCAGCTCCCTGATAAGCTGAAGTGCTCCCTGAGCTCTACCAGAGGGAAGAGGGTGCTTAGAAACAAGAGTGCCAAGTGCTCGGGCTATCTTTGTGTTCCACGTATCAATCAGGGCTTCAACAATACTGCCAATAAATGAGGAAGCACGTTCAGGAAACCATCTGGATCCATCAGGTGCTGGGGTCAGACCATTTTGACCCATCTTCTACTCTGCAGAGGTTTATAAGGGGTGTCAGTAAAGAACTGACCAGTGAGTGATCTATCCATGACAGTGGAATTATAAAAGCTTCTTCATTCTTAAATCACTGGCTCCAGCCAAATACTATCCAATTCCCGTGTGTAGTCTGCTCCATGCATAGGGTCAGATTGCCCCAGTTGGGACAGGTCCATGGAAGTCACTGCAGATATGAAATCTGATTTGGCAATCTCTACATGTACATCGAACTCCCCCAATACAATAAGTCTAGGGTAGTCCAATGGCATGCTATAGATCATTCCAGCTGTCTCAGGAAGACAGGCTGTTGTGCAGCAGAGTGGATAGAACAGTAACAGCATTCCTAAGTTGTTCCAGCCATCTACTCTAGAAGCCAACACTCAAAATTTGCAGCCTGTTGGATAGAGTTCTGGTCAGTGAGATGGAATTCCTAGAGGGCACTGCCACATCCTCTCCCTTTCCCTCCCCCAAGCCCTAGCCTGTGGCTTCACCATGTCACCCAGCGGACATCACTGAAAGAGGCTGACTCCTGCTTCCTCTCAAACTGGTCTCCATAATACTTTCATCCAGGGTTAAATCCTGGATATTAGATCTTTCATGAGCAACCAATCTGGCATTAGAGGCAAGACCTTTGGGGTTGTGTTGGCTTGGAGAAGACTATTGTAAGTACTTTGTACTTATGAAAGCTGTTAGCATTGAGCCAAGGCATTCAGAAGAACCGGACCTTTTTACATGGTATTGCCCTGTCACGTTTTCTACATCGAGAGACTCATTTGGTCAGTTTGTGGCATTTAAATAATGGGATTAGAAGCAGGCCTGCCTAAGCCAAAATATTCTTAACTGCAGCCAGCTTGTAGACTGAATAGCATCCCCGCTTCAGCCATATTTGAATGTGGCACCAAAAAACAACAACTTGATTTTTATTTATTTATTAGTTTAATTTATATAGCCGCCCATCTCACATACATGACTCTGGGCAGTTAAAAAACAAAAACAAAGGGATACAATATAAACAACATACAAAAGCATATAAAAACTATCGTGTACCATTTGTACTGTCATGAGGGTTAGGCTTGCCCTATCCCCAGCAATTAGATGTCATGTTTTTATATTATTTATATGAAATAAAAAAGAGGGCAGGAAACATTGTGTCCTATTTCCTGAAACATACTATTCTGGTTTGGCTTTAGACCACTGGGATGGATCAATGATCCAATTAATTTATGAAGTGCAATTACAGTAAGATCAGCTCTTACAATAACATGCCATTTGGCACTTCCACCACTATGTGGCAGCAAAATACCAAAAATACTTTTCCTATTGTATTGTCGAAGGCTTTCAGGGCCGGAGTTCAATGGCTGTTGTGGGTCTTCCGGGCTGTGTGGCTGTGTTCTGGAAGTTGTGGTTCCTAACGTTTCGCCAGCATCTGTGGCCAGCATCTTCAGAGGGCAGGAGCACAGATAGAAGCAAAATCTCAAAGAACACGGCCACACAGCCCGGAAGACCCACAACAGCCACTTTTCCTATTCTTTTTCTTAGGGGAGGTACAGATAGGTTACCAGATGTCTGAACAGGCAAAGGAGGATAGGGACAATTGGAAAGGAAGACAGATTGGGGGGGAGGACACACTGTTTAACTTTCTTGGCATCCACAACAAAAATTACAGTGAAAAACTGCAAAAAAATGTACTTAGGCCTACACTGTCCAAAGACGCTTCCGCGGTCATGTGGCTGGCATGACGTGCGCGGAACGCTGTTACCATCCCACTGAAGTGGTACCTATTAATCTACTTGCATTTGCATGCTTTCAAATTGCTAGGTTGGCAAGAGCTGGGGCGAGTGTAGGAGCGCACTCCGTCACACGGTGCTTGGGTCTCGAACCACCAACCTTCCGATTGACAAGCCTGGCGTCTTAACCACTGAGCCATCACGCCCTTTACTTAGGCCTACATGTATATGAAATTATTTTTTCCAGCATCACAAAGACTGTTTTTTTAATCGCAATATTTTTCCAACAAATCTTTATTTTCAAGAACATATACTAGCGATCATTTAGAATTGATGATTATGTGCTTTTCAAATTTCACCTTAGAAACGTATGACAAGTCATGTGATCTACAGACTACAGTGATCGTAGATTTGAAGGGGATGGATTGAAGCCAATTGCTGGAATCAGGAAATCAATTAAATAACGTAAATCTAGGCTATTGAGTCTGTCAATAGACGAGGAAAAGAAAGAAGCAAGTAGTTTACAGGGTCACAATACCTGGAAGTTTGAATTACTTCTGTTGTGAAAACAGTCCAATTTTTTTTTAAAAAAAAGACACACAAAAAGCCGGACAATATTTGATTTTAAGGCTATGCCTGCCAGACAAAGGACATGAGGACAAAAAAGGAGGACATGTCCTCTTTTTTCTGGATGTCTGGTAACCCTAGATGCAGGGTTTGTTAGGCCAATCTAGCACTCAATATCTCTGCCCATTCATGGCTGATTTCCAACCAGAAATTCATACAATCAGAAATCACCATTGTAACCAGCAAAGGCGCAGCTTGAACGTTTTGAAAGGCAAGAACGCATATATGTACACCAAAGCGTAATGCCCCATTCACTAGGATCAACATGATTTCCGCCCTGTGCTTAATATCTAAAAGCAAGT
The DNA here is from genome assembly GCA_023362775.1 of Charina bottae. NCBI lineage: Eukaryota > Metazoa > Chordata > Lepidosauria > Squamata > Charinaidae > Charina > Charina bottae. The sequence goes on along the minus strand of JALMGJ010000002.1, from coordinate 153,415,640 downwards.
TCCACAGAACTCAGTGGGGCTTGCTACCGTATAGAATGAGTTTGCAGCAACATAGATCTTCAGCCAGCTGCAAGATAGCCTTGAGCTTTTAACTAGGAATGCAAACAGTCATGTAAAACAGCGTTATTAAGAGTAATTATTAATAGTGTCTAGTTCAAGGAAGAATCACCATCAAAGAGAAGCAATATTAAGCCTCTGCTTAATTCTTTTACACACTCGCCCACTTCTTCTGTGTTACAGTAATAACCACTTCTAATGCTTTTTGAGGAGGAGAATGGGATAAAATATTTTAAAATAAAGAATACTTGAATACCTTGCAATCACCGTCTTCCCTTGCCAGCACAGACCTTTGGTGGCTCTCTGGCAGACAATGTCATGACCCCTGCCCTGAAAAAGTCTGCGGGCTGTCCGTCCTAAACATTTCCCTTACTATAATACTGGTACTGTAGTTTCTAGCATAGATTACAAGGAATTAATCCATTTTCTGCTACAGAAAAATAACATGAGAACTTCCAGGCAGGGGACAGTTGCTCCAGGAGTGAACAATGAGATGAACAATTGTTTCTCAAGATTATGAGTTTATTTTGATATATTCTACTGATGATTTAATTGAGGACATAATGAATTTTAAATTTTATGACAATTGTAAATTCTGTTCTAAATAGAAATACTGATACCGTATTTTCCATCCACTATGTCTTTTCTCGTTTTCTTTTTCTCTTTAATGTAGTCATTTATTTTATTCCTTAAATGATTTAAAATAAAATCATATATATTTAGTAACAATAATAATACAACCCCCCTTTCTAGATATCCCCCCTGGCCTCATGCAACCCATTCTGCTTCGTCCCACTGCTGCATTAGGACACTTGGCCGTCTGCTGACGCTGTCGGCAAGCCCAGGCTAAGCTGGTTCTGGGACAGACGAGCCGGACCAAGGGTTAAGAGAGTCCTTGCCAGGGTAGGTCGGTGGGTGGGCGGACGGTTGGTAGGTCGGTGCCCCCGGTGATGGGATAGGCATGCCAGCTATTTCTCCTGCTGGGTTGCTGCCTCCATTGTCATTCCAGGGCTGGGGCTGCCTCCCTCCGTCTTGGCATACCAGCCTTGGTTGCTGTGATGTGATGAAGACGGACTGGCGGCTCTTAATGGGATTACGGGCACTTTCCCCTCCCCTGCCAAGAGACATCGCAAGATGGATGAGCCCAGGGTTGGTGAGAAACAAGAGGCAGGCTCCAGCCCAAGCTGGGGAAGGAGGGAGGCCTCTGTCTCTCCGGTTGGTGCTGTCAGCCTTCACGAGGCTAAGACCAGTGGCTTCTCTGGAGGGGCAGCAAGAGAGGAACTTCCTTGGGGAAATCTGTCTGGCAGGACTCACGGGGATGAGTAGCCAGAGCTCACCAGAACCAGGGTTTTCATGCTCTTCAGGTTTTGATGATGATGATGATGATGATGATGACTATTACCACTAGTGATTTAACACAGCACCTTTTAGGGAGTATCAATGCTGAACAGAGGTCCTAAGGCTGCTCTGCTCCTGGGTGAAGACAAGGGTGAAGGTTGTTTGGTTTCTTTTGTTTGAGAAACCAAACCTTTGTACAGGAGGATGGCCCAACACAGGAGAAGTAACACCACAGGACCAGAGTCAGCAGTTTATCTTCATCTAAAGGAAAAAGGACACTCATTTGAGGACATTTAATGTTCACATTTTAGACAGAGAAGATAGGTGGTCTGAGAGAGGGGTCAAGGAATCCATTCATGCCAACTTGGAAAATCCTTCCTTGAATAGAGGTGGGGGCCTCAGGCACAATCTTTCCCCCATCTTCCTCCCTGCTTTGTCTTCTGTGCCTAGGAAGATTAAGACCATTTCGCAAGCTCAACAGCAGCATGGTAATCTTAACGATCCTCCTTTGGATGATAAAGGGACTTAGAAATAAACATCTCAAATAACCATGTCCTAGCCCCAGGTGCAAGGTCACACAGCCACCCTAGAAACATATTTAAGGATTCCCTTACTAACTTTGCTCAGACTGAAGAAGCTTCTTGGATAAGGAGCGAAACGTTTCCACTGAGAAAATAGAAATCCAGTTGACATGATTCAAGCTACAGACTGTTCCACCTGGATGACCGAGAACCTTCATCGACATATAGCAAATCCATATTAGCTTACTACAAACCATTTCCATCCCACCTTTTTGCTCTTGTTATGAAAATCAACATAGCAGACCAGACAGATTGCTGGGCACTCACCTGACCCTCAGCTGCTTCATCTCTACAGGAGGCAAGATTTTGCATAAGGAAGAAAGGGGCGTGCAGCAAGTTATTTACCTTTTTTTTTCATGCTACCTTCTTGCACTTTTTATACAACATAATGGCAAATTAGGATTTACCTACAGCAGTTTCTCAACCTTGGCAACTTTAAGATGTGTGGACTGCAACTCCCAGAATTCCCCAGCCAGCATGCTGGCTGGGGAATTCTGGGAGTTGAAGTCCACACATCTTAAAGTTGCCAAGGTTGAGAAACACTGGAGTTATGGCTGTTGTGGGTCTTCCGGGCTGGAAGCATAACTGGAGTTATGCTTCCCTTCCTGATAGAATACGCAAGCTCTCTTTGAAAAGGAGCAGGTGTGTTCTACCCACATGCACGGAATAGATTCTTAGGTCTACATTTATGCTTTGTCAGATTTTAGTGCGATCCCAGCTCTTTCTACTGAACAAGATAATACTGTCTTATACTGAATCAAACCGCTGCTCCATCTAATTCATATTGTTTATATGTAGGGACCACAATGTGGCACCCAGCACCAGCTCTACTGGTGACCACCAGGTTCCATGTCGTGCCTTTTTACATTTTGAAAATTAAAAAAAATCAATGAATGCGCCTGGACTACGTGGATTAGCAACAGCTGTTTAGAACCCTTGGGGGGCAGGTGGGCATGTTTGAGGTGCTCTTGTGCATTCACAAAATAGAGGCCAGTGATAAAACATTTTTTTTGGTGCCTTTGAGTCATTGTTGACTCCTGGTGACTAGTCCCTGCAGTTTTCTTGGCAAGATTTCAGAATTGGTTTGCCCTTGCCTGCTTCCTAGGGCTGAGAGCACGCAACTGGTTCAAGATCACTCAGCTGGCTTTGTGCCTCAGGCGGGACTAGAACTCACCGTCTCCCGGTTTCTAGCCTGGTGCCTTAACCACTACATACACCACACTGGCTCTCTCTTTCTCTAACTTTAGTAGGTTAGAGAAAACACCAACTTACTAAAATGTAATTGGTGCAATCACTTCTTGGGATGCTTTCCAACATTTCCCTTTATCTTTGGTTTCCCCACAAGTGATGGCACATTTCCAAAGAAAGGACTGAAATGCAGGCACTCTGTTTTGTACAATTGTTTTCTTCAAGGGTTTGAAAGAAATGCTTCAGACCTCAGGTGAACACAGCACCCCTCTGCTATACAATAAAGCAGCCTGTTTCCCCCCACCCCCAGGTTTCTACATAAACCAGAAAAAAAATAATTGCTTCAAGGAGCTGACTTATTAAAGTGAATGCAATGGAAAAACAGGAGAATTTATTCTCCAGGTTCAAAAGACTGAACAAAATCAGGCTGTCTTAATGAGCAGGAGTACTGTGCTTGTGAGGTTCAAAGCACATCTCCCAAATAATTTGCAAAGCATGGAGAATCCTAATACTGACAGGGCACACACTGAGCCCAGCTGAGAAAACATTCTTGTAAATAAAGATACTAAAGGTTGATGCTTTACAACCTGCCAGCTCTCCCTTCAATTTTTAAAGTGAAAGATCTTTAAAATACTGAAGTCAGGTGGGACAAGGAGCCTTCTGTAGGCAAAGCAGGTGCTTCGTAACACAGCTCCTCCCCCCTGTATTATTTCATCTTCTTAAGGGAAAAAAAGTCACACATTCCCATGTCATTTGCCCTGCGATCAAAATCACCCAGGAATTAACCCCTTGACTTCCCCACAAGGAGGCAGCATACACCCAAAATAATTCGGCCCTGGATGGAGACACCTACTTGAAAGCACAGCAATCGGTTGGGATGCTGTGACTCACTGGTGTGTGCCTGGTGCACACCCACACATGCAGCCCCAACACTTGGCTGCCTGAGGTGAAGGGCAAGATAAGAGTCCTTGATTATACAGAAATTGACAGTATATATAGACAGAAGAGAGAGACCTTGTACATACAAAAGTTGGCAACTGAGCATTACTCCAATACTGATGACAGGAAAGTGTCCCCTACCTACTGCTCCAGCACACACCAGTGAGTCACAGCCAAACAGACCGTGATGCACTGACTAGCTTAAGCCGGAGCTGGACGGATTAGATGCAGAGAGTAATATACGCAGACCAAATCCCTCAATAGGCTCCCATTTCAGATTCCTGGCAATAAAATGTTTATTTAAATACGAAGTTTTCCAGACCAATGTATAACAAGGGCAGAAGGATGGAGACCCAATGTCCTTCAGTCCTTGCCTTATCAAACATGTTGTAACCGTATTCGCAACAATAGCCTTTTCTTTTGTCCTTGTTATTTTATGCACCACCAATATAATTTGAATATGAGCATTTACAAAAAATGGGGTTTTCAAAACAAAATATACCTTGCAGCCAACAGAAGCAATGATGACACAAGACCACATTATATGAACTAGTATTGTGTTTTCAGCTCATCTCTGGCATTCAGTTGAATCCCTTAATTTCTTCCTGAAAAGTTCCAGAGGTTTCCAGTGTACACACAGTATTGCTATTGGATTATTTTATTCCCACTGATATAGATGCAATGGATATTCCAATTCTTTATGCTCTTGAATATCTAACAGTATAATCTCACAACTCTTTCTAAACAATAGTTGTGTGCATATTCTTTTCCTAAAAGTATATTAAATCATCTATACATTAAGCAGGTTTGAAGCGCTTAGGGAGGCAGGCCCAGATGTAGATATTAAAAGTTTTTTTTAACTGGAGATAGAGCCATTGAGTGTTTTTTTTCCTTCTTCTGATGCTAGGTAGACAGACAAATAAAACCTAATTAATTTCACATTAAATGAACATATGCAAGACTAACAGAACAGTCTGTGAGTGATAATATTCATGGGAATTCTCTCTTTTCTATCCCCTCACCTCCCGAACAATAAAATACAGTAAAGAAAATGAGGGAGTGTGCAGGACCAGCCGTGGGGCAATATCTGGCTGCTACTCCCCATCCTCCAGCACCTGCCGAGACCATCGCCTTCACGGCAAGAGGCAGGCGCGTGTGTGTATAAAGGGGCTTTTTGCATAGGGGAACCTGCATTTCCCCACTATCAAAATGCAGTTACTCAGAATTGCCACTAAAAAGCCCAGGAGCAAACAAATGCACATTCAGGGCTACTCACTGATAGATGATGGACAAGTTGAATTCTAACTGATCTCCCAATAATTTTTACACTACTTTCTAAATACAAAGAAAGCAACTTAAGACAAAAGTCCTTTTTTGCTGATTAACTGGTTTTCAATGGGGCTGTCATTAAGGTCATAACTTGGGTCAGCGTAAGGTTTCCCAAGATCAGCCCTCGGTGCCCCCAGCCTGACACACTCTAGATATGTTGGCCTACCAAAATTCCCTAGCTGGGCTGGGGAAGGTTGATCTAAATTATTTCCTAGTCTACTAGTAAGGAAAATCATTGCTTTTCAGATCAGCACTTACCATTATATCATAGATTTATATGATTTTTTTCTAAGTTTCCAAAACAGCTTTTCATAATAATTGTTTTACTTAAAGCCATCAAATATCTCCAACATTACTTTCAAATTCTGACTCCACTTTTGCCTAGGATGGCACTTTACCATTTGCCAAAAAGAGACATCAAGTTTGGGATATTTTCATTCATCAGTTTAAATGTGTGGAAGATTCATTCTTGGAAACAATTTAAATAGGAACATAAGGCATATTCACCGTAATGGGGAAGTCTGTGAGCCTGCTGTCAGTGGCTCAGGTGCTCATTAAACGTGGATAACTTCAGGACCATCCCCGACCTTGCTTGTATGATTTTTCATCTTTAATCCAACATGGAGTAGCCATGGACAAACTGTCAACAGAGGAAGACGCAAGAGCCCGCACAACGAAATCTAAAGTGGGAAACTGTGACCCCACAGGTGCCACTGAATTACAACTCCATCTCTCATGATGTATGGTAGATGAGCTGCTGGGAACCAATTCAGCCACACCTCCTTAAATTTTCTGCAACTGGGAATACGTTTCTGTTGCGATGAAAGAACAAGGCATTGTTCTTGGAGGCTTAAAGCATTTTCAAGGATGCAGAGAGTACAGAAATATTGCACGCTGTCCTGGAATCATGAAATGAACTACGAGCATTCTAATTAAATGTCACGCTGCTCTTTGTTACTTGAGGAACACAGCCTTTTCAGTAGGCTATTTCAATTACTTCCATATGATAAGGAGGCAAGATTCAATTATTTTAAACAATGTTTAATGGGATGATCTCTCCAGTCGCAACTGGGCAGCTCCAAAGCTGGGTAAGGGGCACCAAACTTTTAACTTCAAAAACGTAATTTAAGAATCTTGCTGAAAAGAGACAGGTATCGAGATCTGTGAATTGCCAAACTCAGGACTTTTCCAATTCCTTGAGGGTACTTATGCCATCTCCCTGGGCATAACCCAATCTACTGCCAACAGATGAGACTTCCCAAAACTTGGTTGCACCAACAGAGAAAGCAGGAAAGGATATGAAGTAAGTGGATTTTAGCCACTGTCCCCTTTATGACAAGGTTCCTAAAAATAAATAAACTTCCTTAAGATAACCTCCATACAAATCTTTCCCTGTAATGGGCAGGCTGAAGGGTACATTTTGGATATGTTCAAGTGTTTAGTCCATAGACCCTGCTAACATCCTGCACCGCTCAAATGTACACAATTTAACACCTGCCAGAATGTCACACTATCCAAAGGGACTACAAGAGCAATCTGGGGCCTTTCTAGTTTCTAATAGCAGATAAAAAAAAAAGCCCTGTCTATTCAGGAGTTCTGGAATGCCAATGCCAGTTGTAATTGGGGAGATGTACAGATAGCCCACCTGGGAAAAAGAACTTTCTAGGAAATCCCAAGAGAGAAAGCTGGTCCCAGAATTCAGGAACCTCAGTATTCCAGTGTCTCATGATTATCTGACAATTGACATTAGAAGACAAGGAAGCCAAGAAACAAAGCTTTTCTGTCTTTACAGATTAAACACACAGTTACTTCCCTTTCAGGCCTCCTCAATCAGCTTCTCTCATAGCCACCAAAAATGGGAGACAAGGCTCTTATGTAGAACAAGCAGGTTTTAGTATGGGAAGCGATTTTAGAGCCCGATGCATCCTCATTTTGGAGCAGTGAGCGGAACAGAGAGCCCAATCTGATGTCCTCAGGGTGGACAAGCTCCCTTCTTGGATTAGCAACTAATGGGATTTAGCAACTCATCCAATATCTCCCTTCAATACAGGAAGAGAGGGGGCTAAATGCCATTTTGGATCAAAGACACCCCCATCTCATAGAGAAATGCAGCTCAGTTAAGCTGTTTCTAATTAAAATAGTGCCTGCATGTCCATCACCGCTCCTGAGTTAGCCAAGGCAACCCCAGCCAAAGGGACCCTGATGCTAAAGAGGAGGCAGGAAGTGGGCGGGAGGGGAAGAGAAACGGGGACTTAAAACGATAATCACCAGTTAATATGGAGTTTTCATTGGGGGAGCAGAAGGAAGCCCAGATCTGTGTTCTGGTCATGGGGAGCAGCACAGAATCTTCACACAGAACCCCTTAACCCACTCAAACATATGAAACTTGGTCTCATGGCACGCTCACACAGGTTGGACAACTCTTAAAACAGGTTTTTAACTTTCAATCCAGACTGAGAAGGGACAGGAGATGCACAGATCTCAATTCAGAAAACATGAGTTTCAGACGGAATATTTGGTTTGCCTTAACCCTCTAAGCCAGGGCTTTCCAAAGTGCTGCCGCTGGCGACACGGCAGCAGCAGCGGTGGCGTGCGTGCGCACGGCGCGTGGGGGCATGTGGCGGCGCGTGGGGGGCGTGCGGTGGCGTGGGGGGCGTGCGGCGGCGCGCGCATGCATGGTGGCCACCGTGCACGCGCCGCCGCTTCCGGGTGGTGTGGCGACACACCACGCTGTGTGTGGCGACACACTTTTGTGTCGCGACACACCGTTTGGAAAGCTCTAAGCTGTGTGTTCCAATGGCGGAAACAGAAAGGAAACGATTTTGAGTCATGAACTGTATCACACTCATCCACCCCTCCCCGCAAATACCAACCAAATGCAAAGAGCAGATCGGAGACAATGGCTACATAAAACAAGTTTAATATCCAATGGGAGTGCACAGAGGCCGTGGTGCATCCAACTGTTCAAAGAAGAGGGGAGGCGAGAAAAACACAAACAGGTAGCCATGGCCCATAGTATGAAGAAATCAGAACTAAGGGAAAAGGAAACCACTTTACACCAAGCAAAGGGAGCTGAAGTTTTGAGGGGGAAGTGGCAAGGAGAGAGTAAAAGAGGAATAAATACACATTTGCCAGAAAGGGGGAGGGGAATACATAGTACCAACACTGTCCAGAGGCAGGGAGTGACCCGAAAGTTACATGCAGTGACCTGGGTTTGACCCTAATACAATCATTACTCCCCAAAATTAACAAGGGAGAAGGACTCGGCCATTTCCCCTAGCATGGGAAAAAGAAACGTTCATGGGCCAGAGTACAGGTCCAAGGGCAGGGGAGGGAGGGGTGTCCACTGGGGTCATATCATGCAGCAGGGCAGCAATGAGAGAGCCCCCTCCTTTGCAGCTTCCAAGGGGAGAGAACAGCAAGTTGGTTGGTGGAAACATTTAGCAGCTGGGATGCCCTTGCATGTGTGCATACATCCCTTGGATGGAAAGTCCAGGCCAGGTAGCCAAGTGGGGCATTAACATCTGCACAGGTAGCTTTTGACAGCCACTGGTTCCAAATCTACTGCAGCAGCCCATCAATGCTGATCCCCTTTGGGGAGGGGGTGAGGAGAAGTAAAGAGAAAAAGGAATTTGCGTGGCTTAGGAGACATTATTCAGGGCTCCAGCGCCATTTGGTCTAAGAGGTTGGAATGCAAATGATTCAGCTCATCAGCAGCATAATAGAGCTAACTGCATGAGTCTCTAATAGGATTGTTAACAGGATGATAGAGAGGGAGCAAGAAACAGCAGGACCTTCAATAGGACTGCAATCTCATTAATGCCAACAGGGGGAGCCAGCTAATATAGACAGGACAGAAAGCATACATACTATACTCTGGGGAATCTAAAGTCCTTCTGACCCCCAACCCCCCCCCCCCCCCGCCGCGATTCTTCCTTCCTTGTCTCCTTCAGCCCCTGCACATATGGAGGCTACATACCACCTCCCTTATTTCCTGGCCTTTCCTGACGTGGGATTTTCCACCAACCTGCACCAACAGCACACAAAAGCAAGAAGCAGCTGCCACTGAGGAGTATTGGTCACCTCCAAACAAAGAGAGCCAAATTTCACAGACCACCAAAAATACAAAAATTGATCCAACTAAAAGAGAAAGAAAGAAAGAAAGAAAGAAAGAAAGAAAGAAAGAAAGAAAGAAAGAAAGAAAGAAAGAAAGAAAGAGAAAGAAAGGCCACAGAATTGGCATCCAACTCCCACTTGTCCCAACCCTCCCACCACACCCATATATTTTATTATCTCTATATATATATATTTATCACACACGCACGCACGCACACACACAGAGACCGTGCAAAAAATCCTGGCAGAGCCAGAACATGAGAAAAAGAGAGAGAGAGAGAAATCAAAAGTTAGCCCCAACCCTCCCCCCTCCCACCCCCCTCCCCCCAACAGCAACCGGTGGGTGCGGCAAGAAAAGCAAACCCAACAGGGAAGAAAGGGTGTGACAAGAGGAGGACTGGAGGGAGGGGATCAACCCAAAATGGAACCAACAGTGAAGGGCTTAGCCCACCACCCTCCTGCACTCATTTCTTGTTCTTCAGCTGGTTGGCCAGCCAATCTAAGCCCTCGTAGAGGCCGTCTCCGCTGGTGGCACAGGTGGCCTGGATGTACCAGTTACGATGGCGCAGTGAATGCAGGCCCAGCTTGTCCGTGATTTCTGCCGCGTTCATGGCGTTGGGAAGGTCCTAGGGAAGGAGGCAGAAATGCAAGAGATGAGAAGCCAAATATTTTATTTATTTATTTTATTTATTTAATTTATATGACCAACAGTGCCCAAGGCTGTCAGAACGAGGACCCAAAAACAAAAGGGGTGCTCAGAAAGCGACCCATGGAATTGATTAGGAGCCAGTGCCTTTGGAATCCGCCCTTCTTCTGCCTGGGGGGGCCCTGAACCAGTCCCATGCAGGGAGCTGGTGGGATTCCTGCTTCTGCACCCATGACAAGTCTGCTGAAGAAAACCACTTTCGGCCTGCAGAGCTCGCCCACCTGCTCCTCCCAGCAAGGTTCTCCTTCCTGTTTGACTCTTAGCTTCGCTGCTCCGTCTTCCAAACCCATCTGCTTCTGTAAACTGGGGAGTCCATCCATGGCCTCCAGGCCTCTATTGAGCCCAATTTCCAGAAATTGAAGCATGTAATTTTGAGGCACAAAGCTCATCAAAGCAGAGGTGTCAGCCTTAAAATAGCTTTCATAAGAAAGCTCTTGGAATTGCCTCCTGCCCCACACAAAGGCCTGAAATCCTCAGCCCATATTGCTTTGTAGAATCACTCTAATAATGGAATCCTTGTCCCCTCCCTGTTACTTAGGAAGGATTTTAAATAAAAAATCCAATTGCAGGCATGAAGGAAGTTTGCACTTACTTAATGTATTGTGGTACTCTTAGTTACCTGAACAGACCACACTTAAAATATTTACCTGTGAATTGCCAGTTCAAGCTCTAACTTTCCTACCACATGCATCCAGTTGCTTTACCCCAAGGATCTACTTCCAAGTAAATACTCTATGCAAAGGTATTTGGTGTTGTAATAAAATAGAAGCTGCATAAACTGTTACTGTACACTGTAATCATGTGTCAGTGTCTTTCCCAAGTGCACCAACCATTTGAAGGTAAAGAAGGCAATGGCCAGGGTGGGGAGGGAAGAGGCATCTGGCAAATCTTCTCTCCCCACCCCATCTCACTTTAAAAGAAACTTTTGGTGATACACTTAAAAATACAATGTTGAATTGTATCAACACGTTCCTTTTCATTCTACTCATATGTGCAATCTTGAAAACTGGCCGAGGAATAGTACAGAAATATTTCAAACAATGTAATTTTGCATAACTTATACTGCTTCTGCTAATGATGGGGCATCAGAGCCTGAATCTAAACCTTACTTAGCATCTCTTAATTTCCAAGGAATAGCAAGAATAAGGCATCCACTTTGAAGCACATTTTTCCAATGGGAAGGGATCAAAACCAGTGTTGACTGGACACTAGACTCCTTCGGAAACTGAATTTAACACCCAATCCCAGAGTTGGTAGCTTTGGGGCATTCCCACAATCACAGCACACACTCCTGTATTATCCACACAGCCACCAATGAGCGGGATTTATTTTTCCTCAATTTTCAACTCCTCACGTGCATGGCAGTAGTGCCATGACCATTTGCTTTTAAGAATCACACAGAATGGTGCATCAAAGCAAGGTAGTTACAACTTCTCTTCACAGAAACAGCAACATTGATGGAAGAAGCAAATGCATCTGCCCACATTCGGCACAATTATTATCAACTCTTTCCTTGCCATGGAAAAGGATTATTTGCACACATCTCCCACACCACTCAATTGTAAACTATAAGAACACCTGCATGCTAGTTAGCTACACACTGTACCGGGGAAAAACTTTACAACCTAAGATAGCACATAGAAAAGAGCAGGTTTTAAAGGAGGGAATTCAAGTGGTCCTGGGCTGGAAACAAGAGGACCCTTGATATTTCATGCCTGTTACAAGCACATGGGTCAGTAATTAATCAAGAAGACTCTAAATCAATGACTTTGAACAGGGCATGTGTTACTTCCTGTCACCCTATAAGTTACTGGGAGGGGGGAAGAGGCTCTACACAATATAGCAACCACAGGGAAAAGAGATGACACTCATTACACAGGGATAAACACACTGAACGATGTACCTTACCAAGGAAAAGCTGCATTTGCCAATGTTAAATAGACTAATATGAATGCCTCTTAATTAACTGCACCCTACACAGAAACTTTATTGTGTGCATTATTAACTAAAAGCATTTTTGAGCTGAAGAATTCTGGGTTCAAATTTGAGATTGTACAGTATCGGCTCAACACACGCAAGGGTTTCATTTGGGAACTTATGATAGGACACTGCACCAGATTGTAGGGAACGAACATCCTTTCTTTGTCAAGCTTCTTAGGTAAGTCTGTACCAAGTGAGCTGAGAAAAGACACAATTTAAGGTCCACCTAATTTGTTCTTGGGGAAGAGATGCTGTGGTGATACAGTACTCCATTTTTGATGAATGGGTAAGGTGCTTTACAGCTAGGATAGCTAATAGTGATTCTCTTCATAATGTATGGAGAAAAAGTGTGAATGGGAAGAGGGGAATGAAATGGAGGGAATGTCAGCCCTTCACAGTTGTCTAGATCTGGAAACAGACTCCACTGTTTTCTGAGATTGGCTATACTGACAGAACCTTGGAAGTCTGGTTGTGTTTTTCCTCCCCCCCCCCCCCCCCCGTACCTCAGGGAGACGGGGAGGAGTCAGCTTGAGCCTCTTCCTAATCATACTCCTCCCCCAGGGCTCAAGGAATGCTTCTGCCCTTTTTGTTTTTGCAATGCCTTCTGAATATTTCCCTCAAGGTATATCCATGGCTCTCTACAGAGAAAAAGGTAGCTGGACAAGGGTGAATATATGTGAAGAATGGAATAGAGAACAAATAATTAAAGCTATGCTGCTCTACCTTCCTTACATATCTTGCAAATGAGCTTGATGCATTTGGGTGAATGTGTAGGAAGGGGAAAAATAGATAAATGGAAGACAGGGTGGGGGGGGAAGGGGTATATCTGTTTATCTTTGATGCTGACCCTATTTACTTTTTAATTTGGTCCAGCCACAACCAGCATACTGCTTCCAACTAAATCTTCTCTCCTGAAGGAATGTGATTCTCAAACACACACACACACACCTCCCCAAACAGAGTTAGAGCATAGGTTGGTAGCACTTTGTGGATCCCAATATTGTCTGTCAACAGGAAAAGATGCTACATGCCCCTTTTCAAATCTCATTACCAAAATTATCTCTGGTCCCTAACAAACTGGTAAACAGACAGGCATTTAGGTTGGATGCAAATGTCAACCATTCTCCACAGATGGGAGACCTTCCAAACAGCTCTGCCCCCAAGGGGCTTCACTTGAAAACGTCTTCTCAAGCCCAGGCTTCAAAGCAGCCATCCCGTCCTGTACTCACCTGCTTGTTAGCAAAGACAAGGAGAACAGCATCTCGCAGCTCATCCTCTGCCAGCATTCTCATCAGTTCCTCACGTGCCTCATTTACTCGTTCCCGATCATTGCTGTCCACTACAAAGATCAGACCTGAAAGAGAGTATGTCTGTTTACCCAGAAAGAGAGTATGTCTGTTTATATGATTAGAAGAAATTGGGTATTTTGTAAAGCAAGGTATGAAGAGGCGGAAGGTAGAACTATGACCCCTTCAAAAGAATGCAATTACAGTATCAGAAATTCTGATTATTACAATGGGCAGATCAGTCACTCAAAAGTGCTGGCAACTTAGAAAAAGAAAGGCAGGGATGTGAACTAGCCTCCAGTTTGAACTCTTCCAATGGGAGGAGGGAGGAAAAATCTTTCCCTTGGAAACCCACAGGTTATTTACTAAAGAAGAAATATAGGAAGAAAAAAAATCCACTGGACTTCAAGTGACCTTTCCAAAAGAGCAGTCATATTAAGACTATTTGCTAGTAGATGAATTTTGAGCTGACAACAATGCATTTTTACTTCTTGCTTGCCCTAAATACATGAATTGACCTAGTTTTCACACTTGACTGGCAGAATTATGCCCTAAAAGAAGACACCAGATTTTAAACTCTTCCCTTATGTGACCAAGGACGTTGTCTTATCATAAACCAATCAACAAAAAGAAATGCAAAGACACAAATCCAACCAAGGTTTTTGAATCAGCCAATTAATCTCATACCTTCATCAAGAAACCCAAGGTAGGCTGCTGAATTCAATAAATCAAAGGTTCATGGGTCTCAAACTGTATCAGGTTATCATAATTCTGATAATTCTAATTCGGCAGGCTGGAAATATTCCATTGGATCATACTGTGTAGCTCTGATTAGAGCACACTATGAAGCAGGTTATTCTATACCAGTCTTGCAAGACAGGCAACAAAAGCAACTAGTTCAAAGATTTTTTCCCATGTACCTAGCTTGCTCACACATGCCTGAGTAATTTGTGGACAGAACAGAGTCTGAAAAAATGCAAAAAGACATTTGGTCAATTAGATGCAATTTGCCTGAAGTGAGTAGCTATTTAAAATCTTGAAAATTAAAGGTTATTTGGTTGTGTTGCAAAGCTTATTCCACATTGTTCTTAGGGTTAGCAAGGACTTCATAATTCTTAATCTACACATACCATTGTATACCTTAAGACCACTGCATAAGCTTAAATCCCAGCAGAATCCAAGATAATTATCTTGGGGGGGGGAAGAAATAAAGAAACAAACACCAGTGTTATCAGCCACATAAACTTGCTGAGTATCTTGGTTGCTCACAAATCACTGTTTCACTTTGAAACTGAGAGACAGCTACTGCTTAATCATTGCCTCTCTTGTGAGGGTTGTGTCAAAGGCTTCAAATGGACCTTACAATTAAGATTGTTTAGACAGCTCCTCCTAATAAAACATTCTCCAGCTGGCTTACAAACCAGACAGATCAATTGAAAGCTTTTAAAAATCACAAAAGCGCAAAGAGAAGCAAGCTTACACACTATTTGTGACTGTGTTCTAACCTAATATGTGTATTGCCTCTGTATGGATTCAGTAATTTTAAAAATATAAACAGTACCAGTAAAATGCTCAAGCCATATGATAAAACAATTCATCACCTAATAAACCCATATCAGCTAAAAACTACCTGGAATAGGAAGACCTTCAAAGTCTTTTCAGTTACCAAGGACGAAGTATTACTGGGGAGATTGTTCCACAAACCAGAAGCCACTACTGAAAAGCCCCCTTCCTTGTGCCTGCAGTAGCAGTATTTTTATCTGGTGGGTGCATATCTCTAAGTGCAGCACAAGTGCTTAACTCTAAAAACAGCAGCAGCCCTTCAAATGGATTTCTAAGTAATTAAGAAGCAAAGGAGCCTCAAAAACCTGCTAGTGTGAAGAGCAGAGAGGAGCGAGCAAGCACTCCCTTGTTAACCACAATAAGGAGAAGGTTTCCCCCTTCCTCTCCCTTCCCATACCCTGGGTATTCTGAAAGTAGTGTCGCCAGAGGGGCCGTATCTTGTCCTGGCCGCCGACATCCCATACAGTGAAGCTGATGTTCTTGTACTCAACCGTCTCAACGTTGAAACCTGGGGAAGAATAACAGGGTCAGAACTTGGGCTGCACAGTAGAAATGTAGCCCTCTCTGACAAGAGTCAAGAACACAGCATAAAGGGACATTCAAGAGCAGGACTGAGAATCAGGCACTGCAGAGGTCACAGTTAGTTTTCACATTCAGAAGCAACGTCCCTACTATTAACAGGACTTTGCATATGTTTATGGAAGTACAGATGGATGGACTGCCCCAGGATTAAGTTGGCAAAAACATTAGATGTTTTTCCATCTAATACTATCTCCACATAAAATTTAAAGGAGATAGTTCTCCTGCTTACATCTAGAATTTAAAAGAGGACCTTAAGCTTCAGAATTCATCAACAAGAAGTACTTACTGAGAAACATGCTACAGTGGGAGATCTTAAGCATACACCACATCCCAATCAGAATCCCAGCTGTGGAAAAACAGCAGGTTTCAAGCAACCACAAGCTCCATAGTATTACTCGCTCACTAATGAGTCATCTTTTCCTACGTACTCGGACAAAAATCAAAAGATGCAGTCCATGAAGCACCATTGCTATGCAATCTGTTCTTTACCATAGGGGTCCAGCATAAGCACCTCTAACGAATGGAGGTTGCACAGCAACACTGTATAGCCAATTGCACTCCTTCGAGGGTTCCCTTCCCTTTCCAGGCCCTTTAGTTTAGGACAAGGCTATGTTTCCAAACTTCTCTTTGCAAACATGATGTTAGCTCACTTTCATCAGTTAAAGGGTACAAGAGAGTTCTGTTGTAGTCAGAGACAACAATGGCATTTTGATAGCAATTAGCTATGATGGGTGAAAGGGAGCTTCTAAGCAGCAAAGCAGAATATCTTTGAACAGCAGTTGCCTGGAAGAAGGTTGCTTCATTATGGGATATCATGTTCCTTATGTCTTCTAAAAAGATATGGGTGACCCCTTATGAAATTCAGATCAGATGGATCATTTCAGGAGGATCTGGCTTACATTCTTACTGCACAAAGGCATTTTCAGAGTGATTCTGCTTATTAGAAGCCAAATCTTCACTATTAGGCAGACCTTGCCCCAGTAGCCCTCCTAGAACACCAATAATAAATCAAGTATAGACAAGCCACTGGCATCACAGGCAGGTTTTGCCTGTGTATTTGTTTCATTTCTCATCTAGCTGCTGCCAGTTCTGTGAGTCACCCTAATTAAGTCTACTGTGTGCCACATCAGGGAGAGAGAAAAGACTAGTTCAAATGACAAGGAAATGGCTTTAAGTCAGCCTTCCCTGACCTGGTGCCCTCCAGATGTGTTGGATTTCAACTCCCATAATTCCAGCCACCAGGCCAGAGAAGGCTTGTTTAAATTTATCGGATTACGTGCCTACAACATGCCGATCTTTCCAAGAACTGACACAAAATCCCTAGAAGGAAGATAGGATGCAAAGGTCCCATGGAAAATAAGATATTTGCTTATGCTACTGCCCTGAAATGACAGTGACTTGTCCAGTTTCATTCTGAAGTCATCACATGCTCGTGGTTCCACCTTCAAAAAGGAAAGTACTTCCCAGAAACGAGGAGGCCATACCAATAGTAGGGATAGTGGTGACGATCTCTCCCAGTTTGAGCTTGTAGAGGATGGTGGTTTTCCCAGCAGCATCAAGACCCACCATAAGGATTCGCATCTCTTTTTTGCCGATCAGGCTCTTCAGCAAGTTGCCAAATATGTTCCCCATGGCAGCAAGTTCAACAGTGCAGGACTTGGCTTCTTCTGTCCAGCTGGTGTCAAAGGACAAGTCCTATGAATGGGGAAAGTGCTATTAGCTGGAGAAGCAACAGCTCCCTCCAAAATGTCTTGGGCTGATCAACAGAACCACAGGAGCAGATCCTGACAATCTTGAGGCTAGAGAATTAAGGATTTATATGACCTAGTACAGGAGAAGGGCACATATGGCCCTCCAGATACTATTGGTCTACATCTCCCCATCAACCCTGACCCTTGATAGATTGGCTAGAATAGACAGTAGTGAGAATCCAGCTTTGTACTAGCAGATCTAAAAGGTAGGCAGGCCAGAGAAGTAGGTAAATTATGCACCTTCTTATAGGCCTTCTATGAGGTCTCCTGGCTCAAACATTTCTGAAGACCAAATACATTCAGACATGTAAACACAAAACTCCTGATTTCAAGTTTTGGCTCACTCACACATGCATTTGACATGGGAATTCAAGCTGTCATTGGAGAATCTCTTGTGCAAGGGTGCACAATTGTTTTCAAGCTGAGGGCTTACTTTGAGTGAGCAGCATAAAGGTAAAGGTTCCCTCCGCACATTTGTGCAGTCGTGTCCGACTCTAGGGGCCGGTGCTCATCTCCGTTTGTTAGCCGAAGAGCCAGCGTTGTCCAAATACGCTTCCACGGTCATGTGGCTGGCATGACATGCGCGGAACGCTGTTACCTACCCACCAAAGTGGTACCTATTCATCTACTTGCATTTGTATGCTTTCAAATTGCTAGGTTGGCAAGAGCTGGGGCGAGTGCGGGAGCTCACTCCGCACGCAGGGCTAGGGATTCGAACCTCCGAACTTGCGATCTTCCGATCGACAAGCCTGGCGTCTTACCCGCTGAGCCACCACGCCTCCTCAAGTATGAGCAGCATACTGGAGGCTAAATTCCAAAAAGTGCTCTGAGCCAAGACAAAGAAATAGGTACAGGACAAAAACAATGTTTTGATATTGTTTAAATTTAACTGAAATTATAATTAATATATTGTTTGTATTTTAATCATTTCACCCTGTTACAATAAAGATCACAGTTTGGTAACAATTTTTGAAGCAGCCCTGGGAACCATGTCCAAAACTTTGGGAGGCTGCAAAAAATCCTAAGGCCTTATATTGCATACCTGTTACTTCAAACAAACGAACAAAAATTACTTGAGCTGAAAGCTGGCCTTCCTGAAACCTTCTGCAAATAAACTTTCACAAAAGTTATTCACCTATCATGCATTTCCCCATGGTACTGTCTATCTGCACAGGTTATTCCTTTGCAGCATCGGAGCTGCTTGAAAGAGAGAGATATCAAATCTGTGTGGTTGGTTTTTTTCCCCCTTAGTTGGTCAACTGGAGGCCATTTTTGGTCAAAGCAAAAAAGAAAATGGCAACTCATTAGCCTCATAATTTCTCTGCCTTCCCATCAATAATCATGGAATATTAATCCCATTTGAACATTTTATCACTGAGGCTTAACAACATCCATTTCTTTTAAAGCTCTCCAGTACACACAATTCACAGCCCAATTCATCAAACGCCCATGAACTTCTAAAAGCGAGTAAAACAGGATGAACTCAATCCTCATTATACATAGTTTCTTCATCAAGTACACAACTTTGGGTAGGGTCAAATACAGCAGTTGGCCAAATGAGAAATCGGTTTATTTTTCAAATACTCAGGCCAGCACACCTAGGCCTGAGTATTTAAGGAATAAAAGGCTGACTACAAGAATACAAGGCCAAGGCCAGCATGCCTTAGCAGACAGGTATATACAGAATAAAGAATGCACCTAAACCTCAAACGATGTGACTATGTTTTCACAAAGATGTAGTCCTATTTGGAAGAGTTCAGGGCCTTTAGACTTGCGAGAACAGCTTATTTTTTCTCACATTATCCTCATTCCATGGCCCCACTAGAAAGTTATTTCCGATGAAGAAACATACATAAGACCAATATAAAGAGAACTACAGTACATCTGAATCCAGAGATGGTGTTGGGGGCAGGGTAGGCTTGCCAATACATGGACAGTTCAGTCCTATAAGGAACCCTTTCTCCTGAGTCACATCAGTGAAAAGCAACCCAGAGGCGAGGGGAAATATGTGCCAGGCACTGCCCGTCACACAAGGCATGCCAAACAAGCTCCATGTGGCAGTGCTCACTACGCCTTGGTGGATTCCCTATTCCACCCCCCCCTCCCCGCAAGATATGGGCCCCCAGAAACAAGAGAGCTCAGTAGGCTCAGCTTCCCTGCCCGAACTCCCAAGCACAGGGCGGGCCACCCATCTCCCCTTGATTTAACTTGGCAGCTTCGGGAGTGGGGAGGTACCCCCACATCCCAGAATCCCCGCTCCGGTTTAGGCTGGAGGCACCTGGCGCCCTCTTCTGTCAAGAAGCCGCTCGTCTTCCACGCTCTTGGCTCAAGATTTTCAGCTTGCAGGTCGGATTACCACGACCAGGTATTACAACGCTTTTTCTTAATTTAAACAAAATACGTGCGGGCCCTACCGGGAAGGATGCTGAACCTCAGTCGCCCTGCTTTCTCCTTCTCAACCACTGCAGGGGCCACCCAGACTCTCCCCTCCAGCTTACGACGCCCGCCAGAGTGGCGCCCACCCAAAGGGGTGCCATCCACCCACACGCGCTGTGCAGCGCACGCAGCCCCAGGAGCAGCCGCTGCTCCTCCCGGAAACCCGCGCCTCCCGCACCGTCACTGGGAATCGCTCAGCGGCGCTGGCTCCGTTGTCACCAAGCCCGACACCCCCACATTGCAACGCGCACGCTCCCGGGGCCCTCGCGCTGCGGGCTGGAGCTTTTTGGACGCCCTCCCCGTTATTGTCTCGGGGCACACCAACCCTTCCAAAGAAAGGAACACCCCCCAAATGCACACAGCCTCCTCCCTCCTGTCCCAACCCCCTCCCGGCCTCCCACTCGGTAAACGCTTGGGAGCCACCTCGCCTCTCCCGCCTCCGTGCAAACCATTGCCCAGCCTCTCCCCATCGCCGCAATACCCCAGCCGCCCTTTTGGTTTCCAAATGACTTCCGCGGGAGTCCCGGCCGACCGGCCTGCTTCACCCCCCGCTACCACCGAGCTCTCTTCTCCTGTAGTTGCAATATTTCTTCTGTCTACACCGCGCCCCCCCCCCCCGACCCCCGCTTTCTTCCTGGTCACTCGCTGCCACTTCTGTCGCCGCCGCCACCCCCGCAAATCGAGCCGGGTCCGAGCACCCACCTGCTCCTGCGCGCGCGCCTCCGCCTCCTGCTGCCCAGCTGACTCTGCACTCTGAGTCCCCTTCCAGCCGGAAGCAGCGGCGGCGGCGGTAGCAGCAGCAGCAGCAATCAAGCAGGCCCGTGGACAGGACGCTCTCGCGAGATCTCGCCACCCCCTCACCCAGTCGGGTCGAGGGCGTTCGTCTCGCGAGATTGTGCGGGCCATCGTCTCCATGGTAGCAGCTGCTGTAATGCGGGGGGAGCGGGCGGAGAAGACGCTGCCGCATGGAGGGCGTTCTTGGGTTGCATCCTGGCTGTGGTGGTCCTTTCAACTGATAGTAGCTACCGGGAGGGCTCCTGTCTTGCGGAGTGGCTTGGAGAGAATGTGCCGGAATTGTCAGTTTTTAAGTATATATAAAATTATGTATATACAGTATACAGTATTATATGTACGTACACACTTACTATTCTGGCTTCATGCTTGATTTGAAGAAATATAGATAAAACTCGTGCTGGCAAAACACCCACTGAAGGCCTGGGGAAAATTCTGGTGTGGATAGGGTTATAATACACCTAAATCACTAGATGGTGCTTGACCTAATAAGGTCTAGGTGGCATCGGAACTTCTTGATCCACTGCTGAGACGATAAAATACTTAGGTAGCCTAGAAATTCTATGTCCTGTTATCGAAAAACAAAATTTCTAGCAAGACAATTGTTAAGTCACTGCCAATTCTTCTTTCAGTTTGGGTTTTTTTGTTGTAAGTTTATGCTTTCTCCTCAGGTCTTGCTATGGTGCCACATTGTGGCGAGGGGCTGTTCCTGGGAGGGATGTGTGAAGAATGTTGGGAGTGTATGCCAAGAGAATATATTCCCAGCAGGGTCACCCAAGGCATGAAGGTCATCCCAGCTGCCCAGCTAAAGCAAGCAGGCCCCTATACTGGATAGCAGCGATATCGGAAGATGCCAGGCGCAGATGATTGCTTTAACTACAATGACAAAAGCATCATTTCATATTGTGCAGGAGAAGGCAATAGTAGACCACATGGATAGACAATATAAAGTGACTAAAAATATGATACCAGATGCTGGGTCCCTCAAGTAGGTCCTACTGAGGAAGAGCCGAGGATCTTTCAGAATATTAATGATGTTTATGATGTGGCTATATTAAAGCCTTTGGAAGTCTAGCTGTTGATGTTGCCATGCAGGAAAAGAAAATCTGAAGCTGCTAAGACCGAATTTCAGTGGGAATATGGAAAATCCTGAACCTCACTGATAGGAAACCAAAAGAACTGTGGAATGAAATCAAAGAAGATGTTGAGGACAAATGTGAAAAGAGACTGCCAAAGACTAAGAAACAGAAGAAAGCAAACTGGATGTCAGAACAAATGATGGAAATTGCCGCAAAGAGAAGCCAAAGCCAAGAAAAACAAAAATCTCAGTAAGGAACTTAACAAAGAACTTCAGAGAGCTGTTAGAAGAGACAAGAAGGAGAATTATAATGGTATCTGTAAAGATACTGAAGGTCAAAATGGACACAGAAAAGCAAGGAAGGTCTTCCAAAAGTTCTCTGAACTCAAGAGTTTCCAACCTTGAATTAGTTATCTTAAAGATGCCAATAGACAGATATCAGAGAAGGTCAAACAAAGATGGAAAGGGTATACTGAAATTCTGTATGATAGACATGTCAACTTGTAAGATATCTTAGAAAATATTCCCTATTTACAAGAACCTCTATTCTAAAAAAATGAGCAGATCATTACTCTGGTCATTGTCAAGTAGGAAGGCTAAAGAAATGGATAGAATAACTACAGAAATAAGGCAAGCAACATAAGTGGTTAAGGCAACTGGCTAGAAACCAGGAGACAGAGAGATCTAGTCCCGCCTTAGGCATGAAAGCCGGCTGGGTGACCTTGGGCCAGTCACAGTCTCTCAGCCCAACTCACCTCACAGGGTTATTGTTGTGGGGAAAATAGGAGGAAGGAGTGTTAGGTATGTTTTCCGCCTTGAGTTATTTATAAAAATAATAAAGGGATAGAAAATAAATAAATAAATTGAAAAAATCGGTAAACTATGCCAGCAAATCTGGAGAATAACAGAGTGGCTAAACAAATTGGAAGAGGTTAGTCTATATACGGCGTGCAAACTGTTGTACAATATCCATAATTTCACATGCTAACAAAATGATGCTTAGGATTATTCAACACAGATCATAGCTCTACATGGAAAGGGAGATACCAGATGTTCAAACTGGTTTTAGAAAAGGCTGAGGAATGAGACATGATTGCTGATGGATGCTGGATAATTGAGAAAGCCAAAGAATACTAAAAAGAAATCAGTATGTGCTTTATTGATTATAGAAAGGCCTTCACTTGTGTCAACCATATCAAGCTGTGGAATGTCTTTAGAAAAATGGGAATCCTAGAATACACTCTCCTTATTTGTTCAGCATGTATGCTGAATATATATTGAAGGTGGCTGGACTTGAATATGACTATGGTTTTAAAACTGGAGGAAGACACATTAATAACTGGGGCTATGCTGATGGCATTACTCTGTTACCTGAAAATGCAAATGATCTGCAAGCTTAGTAATGAAAGTCAAGGAACACAGTGAAAACATAAGACTAAGATTAAATATAAAGAAGACCAAACTAATGACCACAGGTACAGCAACCAACCTTACAATTGACAAAGAAGATATTGAAATGATGCATAGCTTCTGTTTTTTAGGATCAATTATCAACAATAAAGGAACCAGCAGTCAAGATATGCCAAAGAGTAGCAGTTGGTAGAATAACAAGCCCTTGGAATAAATTATTCAGATGCAGTGACATGGCTATACTTACAAAGGTCAGAATTGTGCAGGCAGTGGTTTTCCCTGTGACAGTCTATGGAAGCGAAAGTTGGACTCTGAAGAAGCAGGATAGAAAGAGTATTAATGCTTTTAAAGTTTGGTGTTGGGGAAGACTCCTGAGAATACCATGGAAAGCCAAAAAAACAAAAAAAAAATGGATCATAAAAGAAATCAATCCAGAATTCTCACTCGAGGCACAAATAACCACACTCAAATGATTGTATTTTGGAAATGTTATGTGAAGACTCGGTCTATACCGCTGTTGAAATAAAAAAAGCAGCAGCCTATACTGCTGGGAAGGGTGGAAGGAAAGAGAAAAAGAGGATGACCAGTGGCAAGTGGGTAGGCTTGATCACAGTAGCGGGGGTGGTGGTGCATTTTTGGAAGACCTGAAGGGTCAGGCTGGGAAGAGATCATTCTGGAGAAGGTCTATCTGTGTATTCAATAAGAGTTGGTGCTGACTTGATGGCAGATAACCAGTCAAGCTTATGTTTGTGTCATCTGGGGTGATACCTAACCCGCTAGTCTACTGTTAGCCACTTTTTTACCTGCTTTCAGTTTCTGCAAGTGTTGGGCCTATCCAATGACTCCTCCTTTAAGTGTCCAAACTAAGTCTTTCTTCCTCACTTCCAAAATGGTGGTATGAGCATATCTGAGGTTGTTGAGGTTAACTTTCAGTTTCTTCTAGTGAGTCCAACATTTCTTATTATATACTCTAAATAAAAAAGGTGGCAGTATACAACTTTTAAGTACTCCTTTCCCAATTTTGAACTACTGTATTGAGTTGCTCCATGTTCCTTTCTAACTCTTGTTTCCTAGCCATTATACAAATTCTTCAATAGGCAGATAAGGTGGCCCAGGTCACCCATGTTTTTGAGGGCTGTTCAGAATTTGTTGTGGTCTGCAGTCAAAAATCTTACTATAAATGGCAAAAGTCAAATGTATTTTAAGAACTCTCCTTGCCCTTTTCATTATCCATCAGCTGTTCACAATATAACAATCCATTGGCTGCTGTTGTGTTTTCCATATCTGCCTATAATCTGGAAGAAGCACTTTTAACTGTTGTCTTGCAAGATTTTAAACAGTTCAGCAGCTTTAATGCTTTTCAAGTGTCTGTCTTTAGTTCAAAGCTTCATACATATCAGTGATTTAGGAATCTTTTTAATGCAATTCTTCTCTTTATTTGCATCATCTCTTCTTTACACCTTTCTCCAGGAGATCTTTGCCTTTGTCTTTCATTGTCCCCATCTATTTAGGGGTGTTCCCTTGATTTTTGTAATTCTCTTAGCTACATCTCTTGTTTTCTTCAATTTATTTGTACCACCTATTTCATCTCCTTGTTTCTTCTGGCTCTTCTCTGAAACTCAGTGTTTAGTTGGGCAATTTTTTCTCTGTTTTTCTTGATTCTTCCTTTTTACCTTTCATCAGCAAGTTTTAGCATTTCAGCAGACAGCCATTTTATGTTCTTTTGGTTTTTACATTTTTGGATATTTTTGTTTGCTTCAACTTCAACAATGTCACAAATTTAAGTTCAGAATTCTTCAGGCAGTCTGTTTAGCCAATCTAATCCATTAATTCTTTATCCTTACTGCACAATCGTATGGAATATGGCTGAGATTGTATCTTCCGGGTCAACAGTAATGGTTTTGTTTTCTTTAAGTAGCAATTTTGTGAGAAGTTTGCAATCTGAGCTGTAGTCAGCAGCATGTTTTGTTTTGTTTTTTGGTCTTTGCTGGCTGAATAGTGCTGCTCCATCTTTATTTGCAGAGTATAGTCAGCCTTTAGTAGCCTACCCAAAAGAATTTAGCATACTTTTCTAGATTGAATTTAGAAGCAGTACAGTTTAATTTAAAGCCAGGGAAAGAACTTCTAAAAACCTGATGGGAAAAAAAAACAGAGCACATAAAAGCTACTGTATAAGATGAAAATAGAATATCCAGCTCTTGTTAGGAAATCCAAATATTCTCCTTACTCTGCTGCCAAATCTGTCCTTAGGTTGGAAGTGATCTGATTTATGGGCAATTTCAGGCAACCAGTAAATTGTTACACAGGAACTTTTCTGACATGTTTTTCTTTGGTCACAATCCTAAATCTACTTACCAGACAACAAGCCCCATTCAACTTAATCAGACTTACTTTGAATAGATATGTAAAGAATTATACTTCTAATATGATACTATTGAGAGAGAAGAATAAAAATTGATGTCCTATTTTTAATAATTTTTGGTGGATATAAGTTTGTTTATTCTCACCAGCTTTCATGCAGCCTCATATGTGGTTTTAAAAGCCAGCAAACAAAAACCAGTGACATCCCAGGGCTATAGACTAGTTTGGGAAGTCATCTTGGAAGAAGGCAGTGGCAAGCTACCTCTGCATTGTGGCCAAGAAAGCAACAATCATCAGGAAAACGACTTACATAGGGGGTTTAGAAAATACCCTCAGTTGAGGAACTGATTCGATATATGCATGCAACAGAAGCCTATGAGCATTGTACCCACCAGCCAGATAGCTTTATATCTAGCTTTAACAGTGATGTTGAAAAGAAGAACTTGATTGAATTCCCTCCCACTTTGCACATCACAAGTTTTAATATTACAGTACTGCATCAGGCCACATTTCATGTCTTGATACTATTAGGAAGAAGGGATGAACATATAGGTCTTAGATCAGTCCAAAAACAGTCTATATTACAATGCTGAAATAATGTGTGGATAAATAACAAACAGGGCTCCTAAATGTTCTTCTTATTTAAATTATACTGAGTTTTAGTTAAAACTGAATAAATTTATCTCTGCATTGTGTCATAGATAATTATTTTTCTGTGTTCACTTGGAGCTTTCCTCTTCCTGAAGTATGAGTTAAAGCAAGAGCAATATACTTTAGTTAAGATGCAGCAACTTCTCACAAGGCATCACTAGACATGTCTTTAGATTAGTGTTTGATGTGGACTGAGCCATTTCCCTGTTGATCAATTGCAGCTGCATGCATTGCCCCTAGTCTTAGATTTTTCCTGCCATAAAGGCAAGATTTTGATCTGATGCAGTGGAGAAGGCCCATTGACTCTGACAACTGATTAGCAGCGCCCTTTATTCACTTCCCATGAAGTTCTGAAGCTACATTTAATGATGCTGACAGATTATGAAGACATAAGTAGAATAATGTCCTGCATGTCAGATTGTGTGGCATGCAATTCATGTACAACTTGCTTTTGGCATAGTGCCCAGGCACAGATGTGCTTGGTTTTTGCCAACGCAAGTGAAGCGGACAAAACTTATAGAGATAAGCAACTGAAATAGCAAATGGATTCAATGGATAAATCCAGCTATTGACATACCTTTAACTGTGACTAATTCACTGTCAGTGACATTTTGAATATGAAAAATTGAGTTCTGTAGCAAATTAATGATTGACAGCACAGTTCTAGAGAAATCTATTAAAAGAAAGTCCCACTGAGATTTCACTTACTCCCAGGTGTGCATAAAATCGCAGGCTATGGCCCTAATATTCAAATTCACACTGTATTGGTGTTATCCTATTGTATTTTGTTTGCTTGTTGGTTATGTTGAATGGCTAACATAAAGGGATTCTGAGAAATGTAGTAAGGAGAAAAGATAGAAATTCTGGCACTGATCCTCACTGAATTGTTTCTTCTTACCCATCACAAGGTAGCATTCCCTGGACTACAGTACAATAGGATTGTCAAAATAGTAGATCTGCAGTGTGGGAATGATATAAATTCTCATAGATTTATTATACCATATGCTTCTATAGCCCTGAATTTATTCTGTGTGTTGTTTGAAGTGGTTTCAAATATTTGATAGGTAGGTGCGGACAGATAAAGAAACACATCTGTGCCAGATTTTTTTTTCCAAAGAATTGAAGACAATTTCTGTTGGGATAGTTGCTCATTTGGTCTGCGCCTATCGCACTTTCACTTGTAGTAAAATATTTTTGAGACAACACAAAAACCTGCAAAACATGTTTGACCAGGGATGACTGTGAGTGAATAAGAATAATGTATATGCAAACCAGAGAGGAAGTGATTCCTCTCTCAAAACCCTGTTCAGCTTTTCAAATGTCCACTGTGTTGAACCTCTGTTGAAACAGAAGAATCCCTAAAAAGTCTACCCAGAAGTAAGCCCCATTCCTTTATTCCCCATTAGTGTCCGGACAAAGTTCAGTGAGCCTTACAGCTGACTGGAAGCAGTCCTGCTGTAAAGGAGGCCATCCTTTCACCACAAGAGCAATGGGAAAGATTGTAGCAAGTGCAGCACAGACTTTCATTCAAGGCCAGTTGTTACTACTAGCTGCAGTTGGGGGAAAGGCAGCCTGTAGTGGTCTCCAGTCCAACCATTCAGTTACAAGGCAATTAAGAAACGTGTCAATATAAGCAAGATAGCCCAGACAAGACATGCGTAGTCGTTGTGGGACAAACTAGCTCTACCCCTCTCTAGGGCCATATGCTAACTTGTCTCTATGCCATATACATTAAAATGCCTCTCTTCCTTTTTAAGCACCCCCTGTCACACATAGTTGACTGAGTGTTCTGTGTGTGCAAAACCAAACCACTCCCTGCTGAAGCGCAGGGAAGCTCATGCAATGAAGTCATGGCCGTGGGTGGAGACCCAGCTGAGTTCAGCAAGGAGACCTGGTCCAGCCTGACTCACAGCTTGTGGGTCCCTCTTGGGCTGGGACCAGAATGAGGAAAGTGGGGGATACTAAGGAATTCTGCCTTCTTTTATAGAAAGCCTCCTCTGGACTCAGACTTTAGGGTCTGTCAGCACATGAAGTTTCTTAATGTAAGCAACTGAAGGTGGTTAGCAGCTAGTTCTCCTTGAGTGCCATTGTGAGACGCAAGAAAGGGAAAATGCATCAACCTGTATCCTATAAAGAGGTCTGCCTTCAAAATCTGTTTCTACCAACACAGTGCTTTCCCCATATTCTTCTCATTACTTTTTGTCTGCAAAAAGAACCTGCTTTATCCAGTCATGTTTTCTACACTTTCTTTATATATACTGTGTGTGTGTATAAAATAAAATTTTTATTAAAGAAATTTTAGAATAGAAACAATACAAATTTTGAAAGAGAAAAAGAAAGTATAATCAAGTAATAAGTAAGTGAAAAAAGTGCAAAGAAAGAAAGAGAGAAGGAAAGAAAAAGAAAAGTTATAAAGAAGTGGCTTCCGGTCCTTTTAACAGCAGTTGCAAGTACATTTACAGTATATTTTACCCTCGCTCTCTAAAGTTATGTTTTCTACACTTTCAGCTATCTGCTAGAACAATGCTTTCCAAACTGCCGCCATTGGCGACACACCAATGGCGGCGGGGGGTGCGCGTGGCGGCGGGGGCGTGCATGGTGGCGGCGGCCTCGTGTTTTCCGCTAAAATGCGGAAGTGCTGATAGTGCACCGCTGCCGCCGCCGCCCTGCACACCGCCACCACCGTGCACACTGCCGCGCCACCGCCATGCATGCCCCCGCTTCTGGGTTGTGTTGCGACACACTAAACTGTGTTGCGACACACTAAAGTGTCGTGACACACAGTTTGGAAAGCTATGTGCTAGAACATCACTGAACTGGGAATGCACTCTATGCCGGGAGGACATATCCCAACTGTTCTCAAAAATGTGTTTGAATGTTCATGTTTCTATGTGAGTGCACCTGTATGGGTAATTTATTGTAGGAAATTGCATAAGGTAGACATTGCATGGTTTCTACTATTCATGTTCCCCATTTTATTCCCCTTCTACATATAAAATGGGACACACACACACACACACACACATGCACATAAATAGTACTCGATTTCTTTTCTGGACAGTTGCCCACCTCTCTTTCCTTTGGTATCTTGGTTTTATAGGTAAAATCCTTATCAAGGATTTCTCTTCTAAACCAGGACTTTGAACCCCAACATTTGAGTAAAAAAGTGCCCCTAAGCATGTAAAAATGTTATTCCCTACTCACCCAATAATCTCAGTAATGAATCTGTAAGCAAGGCCAAATGCACTTGAGGTCAACAACCTCTCTTTAATAACTATTAAAAAAGCAGACATGAAAGAAGGATGCTGCAAATAGTTTCAGATTTATGAAAGCCTATTGCCATCAGGAAGCGTAACTTGGAAGACTGTGCGGAAGCTATCCCCACTTGAAAGTTGCCCTTCCAATGAGACAGTGTAAGGCAGCTCCCAGCAAGTGCAGCCTTATGGGAAGAGAGAGCCCCTCTGATCTCGAGGACACAATCCCCACAGGGATATTCTGGACAGCTCCCATTAAATGAATGGGACCCTAAGAGAGTTGGCTTAGGCCAGGGGTCGGCAAACTTTTTTATGCCAGGAGCCATTTTGACATTTATAAAATTTATAATATCACTCGAGGCAGGGTTTGAGGGTGGGAGCCAATCGCGTGGAAGGGGGCGGGGTTTGCGGGCGGGAGCCAATCACGTGGAAGGGGCGGGGTTTGCGGGTGGGAGCCAATCGCGCAAACTTAGGGCTTGCTGCCGTGCCTGCCCCCGCCACGCACACCATGTCCGCTGCCGCGCCTGCCCCCGCCACGCACACCATGCCCGCTGCCGCGCCTGCCCCCGCCACACCCGCTGCCGCGCCTGCCCCCGCCACGCACATCATGCCCGCTGCCGCGCCTGCCCCCGCCACGCACACCATGCCCGCTGCCGCGCCTGCCCCCGCCACACACACCATGCCCGCTGCCGCGCCTGCCCCCGCCACGCCTGCCTGGGGAAGAGCCACACTCAAGGGGCCAAAGAGCCGCATGTGGCTCGCGAGCCGCAGTTTGCCGACCCCTGGCCTAGGCTAACTCAGGTAGATATGTACTCCCTACAACAGGGCTTTCCAAAGTTTTTCCCGCGGCGACACACCAACCGGCGTTGGTGTGTCGCCGCGGGAAAACCCGGAAGTGCGGCAGCGCGCAAAAACCCGGAAGCGCTGCTGCCTCTTTCGGGTTTTGCGCGCTGCAGTTGGTGTGTCGCCGCGGGAAAACCCGGAAGCGCTGATGATGATCAGCGCTTCCGGGTTGTGTGGCGACACACCAGACTGTGTGTCGCGACACAAAAGTGTGTCGCCACACACAGTTTGGAAAGCTCTGCCCTACAAGCTAGCAAGAAGATGCATTAGGTGGCAGGAAAGGGGGGGATTGTGATTTGCAAACCAGGCATCAAAAGGAGCAACCCTGTCCAGGTTCTCCTTCCCAACAAGGAACATAGGCATTATTTTTGCTACACATTAAAAAGTAGAATTCAGGGGCAATGTTTGGAGCGATTCTGGAGGCTGCATTTCATTCAGAGCCTCAGACTGTTGCGTGCTTATCTTTTAGTGGCTGCTAACCTCACATCAACACCACTACCTTTTCAATCCAAACATGTCCTTGTGCAAGCGGCAATATGTTTTATTGTAGCTTTTGGGGGACATCCGTTCTATTAGGTAACTGCAGCATCCTGAGCTGACTGGTGCTGCAGCCTTGCAGCGGCCACGTAGTAAATCACCCCACGGAGCTGGCTGCAGCAAGCGCCTTTCCCAGAGGCCAGAGCCAGGCCCTGACAGAAGTCAACAGGAATTTCCACAGGCTGTGGTTTGGACTCAAAGAAGGAGATGTTTTGGCACTCAAATGCACGCACTCGTATATCAAGCTAATTGCAAACACATACACACACACCATGCGAACCACATATATTATTATAGTCCATGCTCTTCCCACACTTGCTGAACAGCGAACACTTCCTGGCATGTGCCTGTAACTCCTAAGACAGCCAATCTGGTTGCACTGCTGTAGCCAAACTGAAACACATATTCTGAGTGACAGGCTTATCTATACAGGGTGTGTCTTTTCCTTTTCCAGCGTTTACCTGCAGTGGCATCTCGTCAACTGTCCTACTATTATTCTAGAAACAGGCTGAAGACCTTTTTATTACCTTCTGCTCAAGACTTCACTTAACTCAGTCATTTTCAAACCAAGGACTTTTCCCTGCTTGCATCTCACCACAGTACAGAATGTCTGTGAGACAAGCTTAATTCACCCTCCGCTGCTAATGTAGCATTTCCCCTTTTATTCTGACACCATCCCAGGGTAGCTTCAAGTCTGCAGAATCTATCAGGCTTTGTCACCCATTCCCCTGAAGGGAACTCGGGGGATGGCAGTGACTTAAAACAGAGGCAGATGAATGAGGAAGGCAAATGCCACGCCTGCCTGTCACGTCTCTGGTGACCTAAGGGCAGCAGGCGAGCAGCACTCCAACTCAACAGCCAGGGGGGTCTCGAAAAATGCTTTCCTCACGGGTACAACTGCAGAATAAGTTCCTCTGCACTGCAAAGGCTTCTGTGAGCATCCTAGGATGGCTTCTAAGTCCTGGCTGGCCAGAAGCCCTCTAGTACACAGGAAATTTAGATTTCGATCCAGCTTAGTTTTGGGAGTTTAAGAGTGCAGATGCTGTTGTTTTTTCCCCCCGATCCTTGGTTCTCCAGGTAACATGTGCTCTACCTTCATGGAAGCCGGTTTGTTTATCCTTCCGCATCACAGTCCAGCTTTGGAAAATGCACTTTCCAATCCCGTAAATTAAGCTAGCCTGTAGTTTAACTTCAGGGATAGAGGATTTTAAAATTAACATCTTCTCTTTTTTTATCTTTTGAATTCTAACTGAACTGATTTCCTAAAGCAAAACTGTATTTTTACTGATTGCATTAATGTTATTGTGGATTTGAATCTCAGGGTTGATTGTGTGGTTACAATGCTCTACTGTGCTATGCATTATGAATGAGTAGAGGCATTGATGTGATTTGTAGATTTTTTAAAATCATTATTTCCTACCAAGAAACTAACATTGGCCTAAGTGAGGAAGACAGTAAAAATCTGTTCTGGCCTATAGACTCTGTTATCTTTAATCAAATACAATAAGATATGGGCTCGGGGTGGGGAACTCATGTTTACCAAGGGGAAGAACATAACATATCTGCAAACTGGCGAAAGAAATAGACATTGGTCAATGAATGAATCTGGTTTCCCAAATAAATCTAGAGATCACCTTTCCCTCCATTAACTATACCGAATGGTTTTACAAATATAGATCAGTAAAAGAGCAAAATAATAAATTAACCTTGCAATACAGCACTCCAGTTTCAATTTTGCCAGTAGGCTGTGCTATTCCCAACAACTGCAGCTCTTGCAAATCATCTGCTAATTTTTGCCCCTATATGACAGTCTATTTCTTCTACCAAATAGCAAACACTCTCCAACTAAAGTTTTAATGTCCCAAGTCCTTCTATATCAGAAGTACTGAGGTTCTGGAACCATGCTGGTTTTCACAGGTCTCCCTTCCTTGTCTCTAGCTTGTGAAGAGTCTAGCCCTGATATAGAATTGTTGCCACTTTGGTTCTGTTTGTTTCTTCTTGCAGTGACAGAACAGGATCAAGCCTATTCCCACCCATTAATTCATAGATGGTAGTTTGCAAGAAACTGAGATATAACCCAGCTGACAGTCAAGGGAAGACAAAAGTGTATCTCTTTGAGGAATTCTTCCATGCTGCTCACCATCCATTGGAAGCAAGTCTTCACTTGCAGCCAATCGTACTGAGATAAACCAAAGGACGAGGCACCTTTCCAGGGCAGGGCAAGGGGTCCACAGAAGGCAGGTCAGCAGCCCAAAGCTCTTCTTCTGACCACGATGGCTGACGTTGCAGCTGGCACTTGTCACATGGCTGGCTGGAGCAGGGCGTAAGGAGTTAGGCCTTCCCTATTCATTTGCAGACGCTAACCCACTCTGTGGAAGGACACTCCTCACACTGCACATGGCAGCACCAATGGAAACGACACTGGCAACGCTGAGCTCGCACCTCCTGCAGCATATTGTGGCCCCGCCCACAGCACAGGCTGCTACAGCCATCTGGCCGCGGGCTGCTTTTGATGCAAGGGCGGCCGTGGGTGCCTGAGGAACCCAGGCTCGGATCCGGCTCACAGAAATCGGGGGAGGGTTCGTAGAAGATGAGGTGCTTGGCCAGGCGGGAGCTGTGGAGTCGTGGCCGGAAGGCTCCCGAGTTGCTGTTGTCTGGCCGCAAGAGTACGGCGTGGTCCATTTGGTCCCGCAAGTTGGAACCCACCTGGCGGAAATCAGGGGCTGCTAACCAACACGTCCGGAACTGGCAGCTCCCTGAGGGGCCGTGACATTTACACCTGCGCTTGCCCAGCTCTGACACCACCTGCCAAGGGAGACCAGAAGGAAGGGTTAGCTGTAGAAAAAGGTTGGAATCCCCTGCTGCTTTTGACCCCACCAAGGAGTTGGACCGTGAAGTGAAATGCACCACGGTGCCAGTGGAAAGGGATGAGAGGTGCTGACTGAAATTTACCTCTTCAGAGAATTCAAAGTCAGCGTATATTTGATGACTTATATTTTATCAAGCCAATCCATCTTTAAGCCATGCACTTACAGTAGTACATAAGGCTAAGAAAGCAGCAGCCAAGTAAGTTGGAAGTTTTATCCCAGCTTTCTTCAGTCTATGGAGCAGGCCTTTCTTTTTTCAGTCTGGAATCTCCCACAATTCCCCCACCTTTCCAGTTGAGCTTCCAATGTCGAAGTGTATACTTAAAGAAGGATCTCTTTAAGCTGGGTGAATGGTCAGCCAAATAGCAAATGGAATTCAATTTAAGTGAGTGTTAAGTGATACGTGTTGGAACAAAACCCCCTAATTTCACATTTATACTGATGGGCTTTGAGCTGTCTATAACCAACCAGGAAAATGATCTTGGAGTTGTAGTAGGTAGCTCAATGAAAGTGTTGACTACTCAATGTAGAAAGGGCAGATTTCATACAAGGAATTATTAGAAAAGAGACAGATTTTTTTTTTAAAAAAAGTCAACCCTGTGATAGCCTTATATAGATGTATGGTACATACACATCTGGAGTGTGCTGTGTATAGTTCTTTGTTGCCATATTTGGGGGGGGGAAATCTAACAGATCTGGAAAAAGTACATAAGAGGAGGACCCAAATGATCAGGGGAATCAACTCAAACATCTTCCCCATGAGGAAAGAAAACCTAGTCTTTTCCAAACCCTTTAGCTTGGAAAAAAAGGCAACAGAAGAGGGATATAACTGAGATGAATAAAAACATGCATGGCATGATGAAAATGAATGAACTCAGGTTCATTATTCACTATGTGAAGAAGTGCTTTCTGATGTCTGTTTTAAATCTTCTCATCAACATTATAGGATGGGTCTGGTTGTAGTATTTTGAGACGGGGGGGGGGGGAGTTCCTATTGCTCTTGGAGATCCAACATTTCCTCTGCATTCATTCATTGGCGATCACTCGTAGCCGAGTAAGATTGTCTTCCAAAGGTAAAATTTTAACGGTGGATCCGTAAGTGGCTATAAAGGCCAATTCTGGATCCGCACAACCTCCCACAATGAGGGCATAGGTTTCCGGGTGGGAGACGGTCATGATGAGGGTCTGCCTGACGTGCCTTCCTTTTAGCTCTTTTCTCCTTTTCGCCCTGTACTCGTGCTTCTTCAAAGTCCATAGCGCCATTAATAAAGGATGACCTCCAATTGAAACGCTCATGAGTTAGGGCTTCCCAGTTCTCAATGCTGATATTACATTTTTTAAAATTAGCTTTGAGAGTATCTTTGAATCTCTTTTGCTGTCCACCAATATTCCGTTTTCCATTCTTAAGTTGGGAGTAAAGTAGCTGCTTTGGAAGACGATGGTCAGGCATTCGAACAACATGACCGGTCCAGCGAAGTTGATGTTGGATGATCATTGTTTCAATGCTGGTGGTTTTCGCTTCTTCTAATACGCTAACATTAGTCCGCCTATCTTCCCAAGTAATTTGCAGAATTTTTCGGAGGCAGCGTTGATGGAATCTTTCAAGAAGTTGGAGGTGGCGTTTGTAGAGGGTCCATGTTTCACAGGCGTACAGAAGGGTTGGTAGTACAATGGCTTTGTAAACAAGCATTTTGGTCTCCCTGCGAATGTCCCGATCCTCAAACACTCTACGCTTCATTCGGGAGAAAGCTACACTCGCGGAGCTCAGGCGATGCTGAATTTCAGCGTCGATGTCGGCTTTTGTAGATAGATGGCTGCCGAGATAAGAAAAGTGGTCGACATTTTCTAGTGACACACCTTTAAGCTGGATTGATGGCGCTGCAGAGGGATTGGTTCGAACTTGCTGGTAAAGCACTTTGGTTTTTTTAATGTTAATCGAGAGGCCGAGCTTTTCATATGCTTCTGCAAAGATGTTTAGGATAGTTTGAAGATCTTCCTCGGAGTGTGCACAGACTACGTTATCATCAGCATATTGAAGTTCTATAACAGAAGTTGCAATTACCTTATTTTTTGCTTTCAGCCTACTAAGATTAAAAAGCTTTCCATCTGTTCGATATATAATTTCTACACCAGTAGGAAGTTTCTCTTCAACAAGGTGTATAATCATAGCGATGAAGATAGCGAATAAGGTTGGAGCAATAACACATCCCTGTTTAATGCCGGATTCCACTTTAAATGGATCGCTTTGAGAGCCATTGTTATTCAGGATTGTTGCCATCATGTCGTCATGGAGTAACCGCAAGATGTTCACAAATTTATCAGGGCATCCGATTTTCAGAAGGATGGTCCAGAGAGCAGTACGATTTACAGTATCAAAAGCTTTAGTCAGATCAATAAACGCCATGTACAGAGGGCGGTTTTGCTCCTTGCATTTTTCTTGAAGCTGTCATGCAGTGAAGATCATATCCACTGTTCCCCTGGAAGGGCGGAAGCCATTTTGCGTTTCAGGGAGGATGTCTTCTGATACAGATAGGAGACGGTTTGCAATGATCTTTGCCAGGATTTTGCCTGCTGTGGCTAGAAGGGAGATGCCTCGATAGTTTCCACAGTCTGTTCTATCACCCTTTTTAAAGAGAGTGATAATTATGGCATCCCTAAAGTCTGCTGGAATCTCCTCCCTCATCCAGATTTTTTCGATGAGCTTATGAAGTTGTTGTGTAAGTTCAGGCCTGCCTTCTTTAAAGACTTCAGCAGGAATCCCATCAGGTCCACTAGCTTTGTTATTTTTCATTTGTTTAGTGGCTTTACTGACTTCCTCCAAACTAGGGGGTACTGCAAGCTCATCTCTTATTTGTTTTTGCAGGATTTGCAAGACGACTTCATCAGCCACAGTAGAGTGACGATTAAGGAGATTGTAGTAATGCTCTTTCCAGCGCAGTGCAATAGACTCTTTGTCCTTTCCTCTGCAGTGTGACTCTGCAGTGTGACTCCAAAGACCAGTTACAGCAGAGCTTTCCAAACTGTGTGTCGCGACACGTTAGTGTGTCGGCTGCAGTGTCTGGGTGTGTTGAGGCTGCTGCTGCCTCCGAGCCCTGCTGTGATTCCGCGCAAGTCCTAGTGCCTGCCTTGTGCCCTGCTGTAAGAGTGTGTCGCGAAATGATGCATGACTAAAACGGTATCACCAACATGAAAAGTTTGGAAAGCTCTGAGTTACAGGGAAACAATGGCAGGAAAGGGGCATGTGTCTGCCTCCTGCTGGAGAGTACCCCCAGAGGCATGCCCCTATATGCACCCTCCAAAATCACGGTATTTCAGTTTCGTTCATTCTAAAACCTATTTTATCTCTGTGCCAAGCCCTACCCATTATGGCTCCTAGTGCTTATAAAGCATCTATAAAAAGTCAGAACAAATCTGGAAAGTATTCTACAGTAGAACATATTCTCAGATAGGCTTCATATAAACCCACATTCATGGTTTTAGAAAATAATTGGTTTTCCAGTTTTCTTGCTTGAATTTTTAGAATGTCCCAATTTTGGATGATGATGTATTTAGACAACTTTTTAAGCAGGACTTTAAACTTGTTCCCAAATTTCTTATTACCAAGAGTGTCGTCATCTGAATCAATATGAGCACAGTTCACTCTTACACATGAGAAAGTTTCATTTAGAGGAGCCAAGCAATTGTATTTCTCTTGGATCAGCTGTTCCAAGCACACTGACAGATTAAGAGAAGCAAGCTCCTCCAGAGGTTCATGCAAAGGAAGAAAATCCTAATGCATCTCTATATTGGGAATAAAGAACAGAAATAATTCTGCTGGCTCTCTACATCTAATGTAGAAATATAGTAGAATTATTGAATGGAAACAAGCATAATTAAAATGGTAAATCATGCAGAAACACAGCAGGCGCCCTCCTCTGAGAGTAGGTTGTTTGAATGTATTTCTCTTGCACACCACAGTGTCTCAACACACTGTTTGGGAAAAGGGGTGTAAGAACTGAATTTGGTTGAGCCATGTTTAGTATTATCAACTTGTATGTTCTCAAACTTGTCTCCACAGCCATGACAGCTAAACTGTAGCAATAAACATTGAAAAAACCATGAATCCTGAGAATATCAAATACTCTACCAGATATCAGAGTATGTACATTAACTGTTACTAACACCAAATAATGCAACTGTGACAGAATCCTACTAATATGATTTGTTTCCTTGATCATTCTATCGCAGAGCTTTCATTATGCCACATATTACTGATAGCACCTCCATCCTCCAAAACCCTGCCCAAGATTCACCCCTTACCTTTCTGCCTACACGATGACTGTGTAGCTGCATCCGTGCATGGGCATCACGGGGTTTTCTTCGTGGGTCCAAAAAATTCCGGGCAAATCTCTGGGCATACTCAAAATCTGCACTGCAGCCTCCCCATTCCCAGGTGTCCTGTGGGCTAGGCTCTCCCCACAACGAGGATGGCATAGGGGGCAGGCTCTTGCCCCGGCTTAGAGACTGCAGCTGGCTAAGTTTCAGCTTCTGGTTCTCCGTGCCTTGTCTGGCACAGCCACAGCTCTGTAGCTCCCCAAGACTACACGCAGTTGCTACTGCATGGGTCACACCGGCTGCCAGCAAGGAGAAGACAAAGGCGCTTTCCCGGAAGCCTAGGGAGAAGACACAGTGAAGGGTAGAAAGTTTGCTAGAGTCTCAAGCCAAGAAGCCTTTGCATAAAGAAACACGTGTTCAAGGAG
The DNA here is from genome assembly GCA_023362775.1 of Charina bottae. Classification (NCBI taxonomy): domain Eukaryota; kingdom Metazoa; phylum Chordata; class Lepidosauria; order Squamata; family Charinaidae; genus Charina; species Charina bottae. Next base: position 153,377,256 of record JALMGJ010000002.1, on the reverse strand, counting down.
ATGTTGAGACTTGGACATTTAGGTACAAGATTACTGGGCTCAACGTCTCCCTTAATCCCACCACAATCCCTTGAGTTTTCTGAAATTAGGACTACTCTGTCCAGTCTACCATCATCCTCATACCTCAGTCCAGACCTGAGATAATCCTGGAGTCGAGGAAAGCTGGATCCTGCCATCAAATTAGGCATTTGTGCACATATAGTAGCTAATAATTCAAACTGAAATAAAGCTGTGGGTGGTCCTTGAAAATCTACCCTAAAATGGTATCTTATCTTCATAGCATGGATGAATGATCACAGCTTGCTTCCCTAAAGAACTTCTGGATCTTCCTGCCTCACTAATGCACTAATCCCAGGATTCCCTTGGGAGAAACAATTACTACTAAATTAATTCACAGCCTAAATATGCCCTTATACACAGCCTTCTGCAAGCTGATGCCTCCAGATATGTTGGACCTCAAGTCGTTGTAAAATGACGCACACACACAACTGTTGGGCGGGTTCAGAGTTATGGAATTGCAATTCAACACATCTGGAGAGCATCAGGTTGAGAAACACGAGCGTTCGTACTCATACTCATTGCGTTGAATTCAATAGGACTGGTAAGCATCACACATGCCTGGAGCTGGCATTTTACTTCTTGATGGCATAATTTCTAAATTGATACAGACTTGCTTTCGAACGCACTAGATTAGCCTTCTGCCTCACCACGATACCATCTAGTCCCCGGTACCTACGAGGCATTTCCTCCTTGATCCATACTTCCCATCGTTAGTCGGTCTGATGCTTCTCCTATCCCTGAGAACTCAGATGAGCCCCACCAAACTCGTGACGCATCAAGCAGCGGCTCAGCCCAGGTGCTTGGGTTGGAGCTTGCTCCAGCTCTTGCCTGCCCAGAGGCCTTGCTTTGAACTCGGGTTTAAATTTAGAACCGGCTCCTTCAAAGCTCAATTAATGAAAGAGATCCAAAGGACAAAAGAAGAGAGCTGCCTGCCAATTTGCCTCTGGAGTCAGGTGTTGGCCACTCTAACACAACCACGGCAAGAGGCCTGGGCGAGGCAGCACCTGGGAAGAGAGGCAGTAAAGAAGGGCAGCCCGTGACCAGGCAGGCTTAGCAAAATGCTCCCAGCTGCTCCCTCCACCTGGGAGACGCCTCTCGCTGCCCTGCCACCCAGAGAACAGGCAAAGGAGAGCCGTCCGAATCAGTGCTACTCACTCTCCCAGTTGTTGGTCCAGCCAGGTAGGAAAGGGAGCAGAAGCAAAGGGTTGCTGCTGCCTTTGGCAGGACTGCTAGTGCTAATACCCATTCGAGTCAGGAACCCATCATCAGGGGGTGTCTTTTCCAACCCATTTGGTCAAGGGAATCTTCTACAAATTATCCCTTTTCTGAAGATTGTGCCCAGCCAGTTACTCTCAGGTTTGCCCATCCCTTAAAAGGATGGGCAAACTTTGGCCCTCCAAACGTCAACTCCCAGCATTCCTGCCAGTCTAGCTAATGGGGAGGGATGCTGGGAGCTGGAGTTCAGCAACTTCTCAAGGGCCAAGGATCCTCCCTCTGCAGCCCAGATATGGGAACAGAGGAAGAAGCTGGAGCACAGTCAGCCTTGGAATAGAAATAGCTGGAGAACAGCTGGATGCTGATGAGAGTGAGAGTGAAGCCCAGGCTATCAGCAGGTCATGGATCCTTACGGATGCAAGGAGAAGGAACAGCTGGTGGTGGCGGCGGCTGCTCCTTCTTGATAGGAGTTAGCAACAAGCCATCTTGAGATGATGGGGCAAAGATGCTAATTGTTGACAGCAGCCCTACAGGAATTAAGTCCTACCCCTACCATCTTTACCTGCTCTTCTTCCTGGTGCAACTCATGCTACTTTCAATCTGAAAATAACTGGCTGGATAGAAATGTATAATGAAGGGAGAATTCGTATCAGATAGCTTAGAGCAGCATTCCCAACCTGGTACTTTTCAGCTGTATTAGACCTAAATTCTCATAACACATACCCAGGCCTCACGAAATCTTGGCTTCTAGCCCACAGACTTCAGTCAGTTTGTGGCAGAAGGATGCACAATTAAGTTCATATACTGTCCTCCTTTATCTCAGTGTTTCCCAGACTTTGGGTAACTGGAATACTCTCTTTTTTGGTTTCAATATTCAAGCTGGATAAATAGTTAAACCAGGGGTGGCAACTCAAGGCCCAGCTGACCATAGCCAGTTTTCAACTTCCAGAGAACATCTAAGCTGTGTTGACAAATCAGCGGTTTTCAAGAGCACAACTTCCCCAGGCTTTTTGTGGGGAAGGCAAAATCAGGAGCAAAATTGGTGCCCTAAGCCCACTGAGGCGCCTGATTTGCTCTGTACCCTTACTCTCAGCCATAAAAAAACAAAACGAGGGTGAAGTATTTGGCCCCACACACTCCAGTGTTTGGCAACCCCAAGCTGTAGCCCTTGAAGGATCCCCCCCACCAGTTTTTTTAGGTGCTACCCCTAATCCCAAAATACAGGGAAGCTGTTTGAAGGGGCCATTAATAGAGTTGGCATCAGTGCAGAGATGCAGCAAGCATCTGTGATGGGGAAAGTCTTCCTACAGAGTCGTCCTTTGGACCCTGTTGCCCTTCTTCCGTCTCATTGTTTCTGTGACTTACCAGAGCACAGAAAGTCCTTTGCCTTCAACTCCATGTTCTCTTTTGGCAGCAAGGTATTACCCAGCCCAGCTCAGTGTTTTGCATGCAATACTATAGTAACATTTTAAAAATAACCAGGAGAGGTTATTAAAAACTAATGCTTTTAAATTAAGAGGATACATTTATGATTCTTTTTCTCACAATACTTTCTAGGCACAGAAGCTCATGAGCCACATCAGTTTCTCTCGCCCCCCCCCCCCCCCACTTTTAAATTTCCGATGACCTGCAACAAATCTTCAAGGAACAAATCAAAAGTTGTAAGCAATTTGTATTTGAACACTTTAAGGAGCCATTTGAGCAAAGAAAGGGCTTTACCCCAAGAGGCTTACTAGCTAAATTTAGACAAGCTAGACCTGAAACAAAATACAGGTAGTCCTCATTTAACAACCATTCGTTTAGTGATGGTTTGGAGTTACAACGGTGCTGGAAAAAATGATTTACGACCGGTCCTCCCACTTACGACCGTTGCGGTGTCCCTGCAGTCACATGATCACGATTTGGGGGCTTGGCAACTGGTTTGCATTTATGACCATCGCAGTGTCCCGTGGTCACATGATCGCTATTTTCGACCTCCTCAGCTGGCTTCTGGCAAGCAAAATCAATGGGGAACCGTGGGATTCGCTTAATGACCACATGATTCGCTTAACAACCACAGTGATTCACTTCACGACTGCCACAAAAAGGTCATAAAATCGGGTCAGATTCGCTTAATAACCGCTTCACTTAGCAACCAAAATTCTGGTCCCAATTGTGATCATTAAGCAAGGACTACCTGTACTGCAGATTCCTTTTCTATGCACAAAGATCCACAGGCATGGTCTTGCCATACCTTCCTTCAGGATGCTTCCATTTACATTTTTTACTGTAGTTCTATTCGTGCCAAGTTGCCAAGTATGCTGACATTCCTCCTTGTTTCTCAGTAATCCCATGTTACTTCATTTCTGTGGGCACTGGGTCAGTGAAGGGTGGGAAGGAGAGGATGGAGGGGGCACCATGGACAATGAGAGATGAACCAACTCCTAATTTTATTGCCCACCAACCCCAATGAAGGGGGAGGAGAGCCTCAGCCCCAAGCCCAGCACTTTCTCCCACGTAATCCTCTTCACCTCTCTTCAGCATGGCGCTGTGAAGAAGCACGGTGCCCCCACTGCTCAGGTCCGAACAATCCCAGCGCCTCTCTTGCAACTGGTGCTGGCACTCATGGAGGGCCAGGTGGATGCCTTGTAAGGCTGAAGCCATCGCTTCCGGGCTGCGTACACAGAGTCCAAACTGGCGCCGGGTCAGCCAGGGCAGGGTCACGCACATGGCGTTGGAATTCAGAACAGATTCAGCCAGCACTTTGGGCCCCAAGGAACCATGGCCCAGCATCCTAAAAGGGGGAGAAAAAGGAAAATGGAATCTTGACTTGGGAGGAAAGAAACGAAAAGAAAAGAAAAGAGAAAATGGGCAGTAAGCGCCTTATTGCCTGATCCCGGAACAAGAATGAACAGTAGGAGAGAGAAAGAGAGAGAGAATAGGCTCCACTTTGCGTCCCCTTAATTGTAGCATCAACACGCCCTGGCAATCATTTTTTATCCCCTGTCCTCCCAGGGTTGCCTTGGCCTCATCCTCAGCACAGAGCTAAGGTCATCTTTAGCTTATCTAGTTTCAAAGTAGGGTTTTCCCTCTTCTCCTGAAACCCTTTTGGCCACTGATACAGTCTAACATGATTCGTCACTAGCGCGGTTGTGGATGCAGACAGTGGTGGGATCTGCTGAGGTCCTATCAACCAGTTTAGGTTGCTGCTGTCACACCTCGGGTTGCTGAAAACCACCCTCAATACGGTAGCTTGGGTTCGGTTGTAGGAAAGACCAAAGACCTGGCCTCCGCCATCTAGACCAGTGTTTTTCAACCTTGGCAACTTTAAGATGGGTGGACTTCAACTCCCAGAATTCCCCAGCCAGAATCCTGGGGGTTGAAGTCTGCACATCTTAAAGTTGCCAAGGTTGAAAAACACTGGTCTAGACACCTGGCTGCTCACATAAGGCTTGACCAGCACTTTCCAAAAATCTAGCCAGCACCCTCTGAAAGTCTTATGTATGCTCCTTGTAAGTAGGGCTCTAGCACTCTTTTGAAAGACCTGTTGTTTAAACATGGGTTTAGCCCTCTTTTGGAGCAGCTCTAGATCTGTTTAAAAATTAGGACTAATGCTCTTAAGTGATTTACACTGTGAAAAAGAAGCAGGGTTCTGCTAGCTGTGTGTTACTGCTTCCGTCACATTACAGATTTTGTCATGCTTCTACGAACAAGGGGTTTCATATGGCTATTCTTATTACTATTTTAATTACTTGAGGCCTGGAATGGCACAATTTGGCCTGCTCTGCTCTGATATCATGGCTGTTCATGACCTACCTCCAGGTGCTGCCAGCCATGGCAACAAAACAGGATTAGCTACCAGCACTGGAATTCCATTGCAGCGCTAGTGGAGGATGGAGGTAGCTCATTATCAATTCCCCCCCCCCCGCTTTGCCCTTCTGCCGCACCATGGACATGTGTTTAGCTCTCTTTCAGAAGAGTGCTAGACCTGTGTTCAGAATTAGCCGAAAAGATCAGAGACTGTGCACTTGTGATCTGACATCCACCTGACAATCTGACAGGTGGATAAACGCACTCTCCCAAACACTCACCCAACTACCGTATGTCCCATCCCATGTAAGGGAATGTGATTGGTATTTGTTGTCCTGCCAGCAAGTGATGCTTGGTGGGAGGTGAAACAAAGCTGGAGGACTCCACCAATCACATTCCTTAACCACTCCTACATTAAAACTGTAAGGTCAGCACCAGTTGCCATCCTTGTTACTGAGATAGAATAGGGTTCAACAATCTGGGCAGGTACAGTCTGCTGGCATCCTTTTCTACCAGAGCAGTAACTGGTGAATAGTACTTTAATATGGTCATCTGGCTGTGTCCAGGGTCTCCAATTAAGGGCCAGTCACTGGTTGAGTAAAATGATTCCTAACCATCAGACCAGGGAACCCACCAGAATAGTAGTGATTAGCTGTAATAGCCCAAAGAGCTGGTAATAGCAGCTTATTGTGCTATTCTTTTTTATTAGAGGATGTTTAAATGTATTATAAATAGTCTATGAAGGTTCTCAGTCATCCAGGTGGAATTGTCTGTAGCTTGAATCATGTCAACTGGATTTCTATTTCTATTATATTATATATAATATAAATAATATATATATTATTATTAATATATATATATTATATAATATATTAATATATATTATATAATAATAATATATTATTATTATTATCATATAATTATTATTATAATATATATATATATTATAAATAGTCTAACCCAGCAGGAAATGGTAGTGGCTCTCTGGTTTAAATACCAAGCAAGAGGGAGAGGCTTGTGAATCAAGGGAAGGCTCATGAGTAAAGTTTGTAACATGCCACCCAAAATGATGGAGCAACACCATTTCGGCCTCTTTTCCCATGCACCAACGTTCTTTCTTTTCCACATATTTTCACCAAATTCAGACAGGAGGTATATTCTCCACTTCCAGGTGAGAATTGAAGAATGAGATTGAATTGTTCTGAAACTCCAGAGTCCACTGGAGTTGGGTGGTCAATAAATTTGAATTAATTAATTAATTAATGGGTTAATTAATTTTTTCCTCTCCTCTCTGCCCATTAGCCATCTCTGTTCCCTGAGACAGAAGAAAACCCAGACATCCTGGCCACCAACCCCGGCTCCACTACAAAGCCTTCTAGAGTTCCTGATATTCTCACAGAGGGGCAGGAGGCAGGAGGCGTAGGGGGAGGAGATAGGGACTGAGAAATCAGAAATCCTGCATTTTAATTTTTATTACACCGGCCTCGTTCCCTGCACAGAGCTGGGCTCCCTGCATTTTATCAGACACATGTGCCGAGTTGTGCAAAAGCCTTCTGGCCATCCAGCCAGACTCCACCACCTAAGGGAGAGGGCTGCACCTGGGTGGTGGAGTTTGCAGGGGGAAATTCCCTGCCCGGCCCCCCTCTGGCACTAGATAAAAGCAAGGTTGGAGATCAAAAGTACCCCCCTGAGGCTCAGCACCCAAAATGGGGAGGGAGAGGGGAAGGATGTTCCCATGACAAAGGCAGCGCCCCTCCCAGATCTAAAGCAGGGTGTCTCTGCAGCAACAGGAGCAGGAGCAGCCCAGGCAGTGGGAGACACAGAGACATGAATGTGGGAAAAGGGAATGGAGCCAAGCTTCCTGATGAGAAGAGGCCACCATAGCAACCACCCAGTGGAGACAGGACATCCTCATAGCAATTGGATGTATAGCCTTAACAATTCCTCCATGCCCAGTTACTGCCATCACGCACACCCTTCCAGGAAAGCATCTCACACGAACAACAAATGCTTGCCTGCAAGATGCCTACAGAGGAATTCTCCCGAAGACCAAGCTCTGTCTCAGTCCTTCTCACTTGACCAAACCATCCCTCCCAAAAGGAGCTTTTCCCCCGGGGCCAGGATATGGACACAGGACATGCCACTTCTGTGGTCCTCATTCATACCAGCAGTGCAAGAGAGGCGAGGCTGCAGCATCCGAAAGGCGAGGTTGCATTCCTGGAGAGTAAACTCCATGAAGCAGTGGGATTTACCTTTAAGGAAGCAGCCCTGTGCTTGAAGACCGCAATCTTACAGTTCCTCTGCTTGGGGAAAAGCCCCGTTTGAATCCAGTGGAACTTGCGTCTGAGTGAACAAGCCGAGGACTATGCTGTCACTGGCTCATCATGATCTACTGTGGCCACTCATAAGCAAGAGCTACCTTCCCCAGGGATTTCAGGATCACATGATAAATTATGGGAGTGGTGTGATTGCTTCTATTCTCTCTCGGGGAGAATGGAAAACTTCCACTCCTAGTATTGTGTGTTAGGACTGTGCAACGCACTGGATTCGATTCCAGAAAAAGGGTTTTGGAGCTTTCAGTCCTTACATACATCAACTGAAGACTACAGAAGTTGAAGGGGCAATGAGCCTGTAAATCTCCAAAGGACCACAGGACCTCTTTCTTCTCTGAAGCTGGGGGTGTCCTCAAAGCATCAGAGATGGGAAAAGTCCATCAGCTGAGGGCACAGCTTGTGTCCCAAAGCTGCATACAGACCGCCGCCCCCCCACCCGAGCCCTCCAAACATTTTCCCAAAGTCTACTTTTTAATGGGCAGAGGGGGGAAATGGTTACATATCAACTATATTTAAATTAAAGGAAATTCAATTTTGTCCCAGGTCTACCCACTTTTTGGAGTGCAGCCCTTGACATGCCACAAAAAGGCCAAGGGCGACCCTTGAGTGGCTGTACAGCCTGAAACAGCAGAAAGGAACCATGCAAATTCCTCTCTCTCCAATGCCCACTCATGCAGCCAGGCCAGCAGAGAGCCTCCCAAATGCCACTGCACTGAGCCACTTGCCTAGCCAGTCATCTGTGGCAAGCAGATGGTTAGTGCACACGTCGTTGCCTTATGCCTCATTCTCCCTGCTAATTTTAAAGCATTCTGTCTCAAATTGATGTCTTCCAAATGTGCAAGGCTTGGGCTACAGTCCTCTCATTTGCAGTCAGCCTGGTCAACAGGTTGGGAAAGGGTATCTTAAACAATGCCTTGTTTTCAAGGTTAGAAAGGCAGCAGAAAGATAAACTCCCATGCCACACCATTTCCAAACCTCAACATGGTTTAAAACAGGGAATGTCTTGGTTTCTGTTTCACTGGCAGAGGCAGAAGTCCTTGGTCTGCGAGAGTCAAGAGTGGTGCTTGCGCCTTGAGTTACTGAACATTACCTCGGGCCATTGGGCCTTCTAGTCTAGTGCAGTCACCAGGACCAGCATTCCAGGGTCTCAGGCAGGGACCTTCTCCAACCCCCAGCCTGGCCCTCTGCAATATTTTAGCTGGACGTGTTGGACCAGCACAATGACTGGGCTAGTCAGGGACAAGAAGAGTTTGAGTCCCATACATGGGGGGATGGGGGGAACTAGAGTGAGGAAGGCTCCACTAATGCTTCAACACAGGCAGGATGGAAAGATTCACAAAAACACCTGCCTTGGTGCTGGAGTACTGCTATTGGCAACTGCCCATTTCAGCTTCATCCTAATTTCTGGCTTTAGACAAGAAGCCAGGGAAAGGATGTGTAAATCAGGTGATAGAAATACATCACCACCACCCCACACACAGTTCTTATACACAAGACCATTACAGCATCTATTAACGTGAAAATCGCCTTTAACGATGGCTGTAGTATTTCCTTGCTGATAAAAAAGATGAAGGAACATGACATACAACTGTTGCCCTACATTCAGCGCCAGTATCAACCATCCTTGGCTCCCCCACCATTCCCCTCTCTTTCGCCATCTTGACTTGAGTATAGAGGGACATCTATAGCATGCTCAGAGGCTATCAGCTCATCCCAAGAGTAATTTTCAAGATCACATTCTGGGAGCCCTGCTTCCTGCTTCCCCCAGTTTAAGCTCTAAAGAGCTCTCTGGCGCTTAGGAATCGTGCTCATATTTAATTCGGGGTGGGGGTGGTGGCAAAAGGGCATAACTGGGCTGAGACTGTAGCCGCAGAAGCTGTTCTCACCCCATTATTGGCTCTCTGTTGGAGAGGGGGGTGTGTGCTTAGGGCAGACAGCTCTCCTTTGGTACTCCCTGGCCACACAGCTCCTGCCCTGACCCCAAAGTCCCTCAAAGTGACCTCAAAGATCTGCATCCCCTTGGGGCTACCTGTTCCAGGATGAGCACCTCCATCCTCCACTCCCAACAGCGGTATTACTTACCCTCTCCAAAGGCAGAGGCAAGCAGCAAAAAGGCAAGTATTCACATGGGGGTTCCTTGGGGCCATGCTGAACCTGGCCTGGATGCGTTGGGTTTGTCCTCTGGTGTGGTTGGGGGACGCCCTCTCCCTCATGTCCCTGCCAGGGAGGGATGGGGGTGAAGAACCTGCAAAAAGGGAAGCTAGTAACCAGGTGGGAAGCGGGTGGTCTGGAGTCAGTGACTGAATTCACATACCATAGGTTAAACTAGGCCAGGGAGAGACCTGGTGGCCACCTGTACACAACACACTGGGCTGGGCTAGTTTTAGCCTCCCGTGTGTTTTCTTGTGGCTTAGCATGTGGTGTGTTGGGTTACTTTGGTTTACTTTGTGCAAACCAATAAAAAGTTAATTCAATTAAGGGTGTTACTGTATTTGAATGCAGCTTGTGCAGCGCAATGGAGAATGGGTGAGGCTCATGGGTACAGTCAGTCACGGAGCTCACCCCAGTCTACTTTGGAGAGTGTTAGGAGGATAAAACAAGGGGAGACCTTCACTGAACTTCCAGAAAAAGGGGGATATACATGTAACAATAAAAAATTAACCTTTCCCGACAGTGGCATCCTCTTATGGATTATTCTTGGATTATTGGAGCAGGGGACTGTTATATAAATGAATATCTTATGGAGGCTTCTTTTCAGGACATTTGCTGTAAATGGCAACTTTTCATAAATATGAAAGCAAATAATAAGAGGGCCCTTAAGGAAATAGTCCAGCCTCACCCTCCTGGATTGGATTCCCTCCAGTTCAAGCCAAATCATGGCTTCTCCACAGCTTTCTACAAGCACTAGTGAATCATTATTATTGCTTTATTTTTATTATTATTATTATTGACAGAAGCTCCCTTCCTTCATGCAACTCAAGCCATGTCTGCTTCATAAACTAGACTGGATATAGATTTATGAGGAAGAAAAAAGAACGTGAGAGATCGAGCCCTTCCCAACAGCTGAAAACACAGGACCTTAAGAACCCAAGGCCCAGAAGAGCCCAGCCAAGGCCCAGCTTAGTCCAGCACTTTGCTTCTCACAATGGCGGACCAGACGCCACTGAGATGTTCACAAGCAGAAGGTGAAGAAGACAGACCTTCTACCCTGCTGCATCTAGCTTTTGGAGGCATGCTGCCCCCAATCTAACGTTGCACCCCAAAACTATCGCCCTAATGACATGCACATCATGTATTCCTGAGTCGCGGCTACCGGACTTTTTTCTTGAACGAACTTGGGGTGACAGTCAGAAATTCGGTAGATACCAATATCCCTACATGGAGGTGCAACAATGGAGGAAAGTTTTACCGGTTGCGTTTCTGCCTGTTCAAGCCTTATTAAAGACACAGGCGACCTGCCAGAAGAAGACGAGAGAGGGGAAATGGGAATGCAACAGTGAACCCAGGCAGGAGCGCTACCTGTCTGATTTCTTCTTTCAGGCTCCCGGAATCGCCGCTTTCCTCCAAGCACCCCGAGACCCCGCCGGGCAGACCTCCCTTCCGGAACCCAGAGTGCCGCCTTTAACCGAACGGCCCGCGCGCTCGTCTTCTCTCTCTGCTGCAGGGCTGCCCACGCACAAGCGCGCCCCTGCCTCGCCAGGCTTACCGTCGCAGCCAGCAGCCAGCAGAACGCCCTCCCCGCTCGCGCGCGCCCCGGCCGATCCCTTTCTTCTCCTCCTCATCTACCTGTCCCGTCTCTCGCTCGCTCGCTCGCTCGCTCCGCAGCCACTAAAGCCTCGCCTGGGCGAGGTTTTTCCCTCCCCATCCGGGGGCAGCCGAAGCCGGGAAGCAGCTGTTCAATTCCTTCGGGTGCGGTCCCAGCGCAGTGCCCACACCCACGGGCGTGAACGCTGTCCGGCCGTGGTCCCACGGGCAGCGTTCGGCACCTCTACCCTCCCCACGCACAAAGCCGGGCGCGGAACCCCACACTTCCTGCCAACGACCTCTCTGCCCCTTGTCCCGAGTCGGGATCCCTTTGGGGTCACTTTCCTCGGATCCATTCGTCCTCAGCGAGCTGCCTTCTTCCTCCTTTCCGCGGCGGAGGGCTCTGCACGCTTCCTCCGCAGGCTTTACCTGGGCTTTTTCGTCCCTCACCCCTTACGCCTCAACTCGCCCGCTTACTTTTTACGCTCCGAATCCAAACGCTTCTCCTCGGCGCTCTTGCACGCTCATCCTCTGCTTCCCGTCTCCGCTCCCCCTAGCCGAAGTTGCTTCGCAGTTCCTCCTGCCTCAGGCGTCGGTCCCAGCCCCGTGCACGCGTGGGTCACCCTGGCTTTCCCCTCCCTCCTGAGAGGGGGAGTCGCACAGAGTCAGAGAAGGAAGGCGAGATCAAAAGGCCATCTAGTCTGCCCCTCCCCCCCCCAATAGCCCCGAGGGAGCCACGACGCCCTCCCCTCAAAGCGGGCCGTTAAGAAAGCGAGGGGGGCTTTCCGCCGAAAGAACCCTGCTCGTCCGCAGCGAACAGCTTCGGCGGTGGGTCTCCTTCGAAGGGCAGCCGAGGATGGGCAATGTTCTCGCAGAAGTTCTGCCTCTCGCGTCCCGTGGGGGGGGGGGGCGGGCTTCGGGGAAGGTGCTTAAGTGCTCCCTTGCAGTCTCATTACACCCACTGGTTGCAGAAAGCCTGAAATCTAGAGGGGTGATAGAAATTCTGAACCGCGGGAGCTCATTGCGTCACAAGCCTCCAACTGTCATCCAGGCCACCAGGAATATATAGCCAACCTTCTCGGGACACACACATATACAATATATCCTACACAAATGCTGTGCTAACTCTTGTTAAAAACCTTCCTTATGAATCCTAGTCATTCCACCCCGCACGAAAAGCTGTGGATAAAATCTCATAATGGAGTGTATGGGTATAACTGCAGTCCGTCTACAGTTCCCTAATGTTCCTGTTACTGTATCGGAGCTGTTTACTGCGGACTGCAGAGCTTCAGCTTTTAAAACGTGTTGAACTTCAGCCAGGTGGAATAGGCAACCTTTAGCTTTCCGTAAGAAATGCAATATTGCAAATAAGTGCTGTCTTTCCAGGAAAAAAGCTAAGAAGGACCTGCTTGTTCCTGAGCATTTTCCTCGTTCTCTGTTGGCAGAAACAATAGCAAAACTTGAAAAGAACAGTCTCCTCACTCGCTTTGCAAGCAGAGAGGGTCCGGCGATTGCTCAGTCGCTTTTCTCCTTTCTGCTTTAAAAAAATGTCGCAGCGAAAGTCTTTTTACGTCCTTCCTCTTCCGCACCGCTGGAAATATTACTCGAGTGTCCGAGCACTTAAAAACATCATCCCCGGCGCTCCCAGTGTTATATTCATTGTATAGAATTGCAAGAATTTTACCCAGAGGAACGCGTTTCTCCTTAGGACTATTATGCAGTCATCAAGATGAAAGGAGGCGCGTTCATAGGGCGGGGGAAGGGGGAAGTGGCCTCCTAAATATATATTAACCCGACTGGCACGTGGGCACCGAGACTATAGCTTGCAAGCGAGGAACCGCCTTAGAGCAAGTAGGCGCCAGAAATATGGCCTGGTTCCGACAATGTAGGATAGTAACAGCTCGCGCGTTCAGAGCTGGCGCCTCCGATCGGCGATCTAGCTGCGCGGCCGAGTCGTTGCCTTCTAGAGGGCGGGCGCGATTGGCTGGCAGAGAAAGGTTCGTCGGCTGGTGGTGCCCAGGCATTGCCTGCTTTTGCGCGCTTTTTCGCGCATTTACCCTCGAGCACTGGGTTTAAAAACGCAGGGTAAGTATTAAGCGACTCCAAGCAAGTATAACTCTTTTACAAAGGCAACGCCATTTCATCACGGTCAGTTTTGCGTGTGGAGGCTTAAATGTGCAGTGCCAGAAAGTACACGTGCAATGAGAATGTGGAAATCGAAGCCGATTGGTCCGCTTCTTTTCCCCCTCCGGGTATAACCACCCCCCACCGACTCTCGGGAGCACCGTAGATTCCCACACGACGCAAACTACGGCGTGGTACAGGTGCCCCTGGGATGCAGCTCTGCATAACAAGTAATTTTTGACCATTTTAGATGACTGAAGCAAGGAAGCCACCATCCTAACTAAGAAGAGGCCAGCTTGTTCAGTTTTACAGCATGAAAAGCGTTGCGCCGCCACCAGCGGGCGGATGCTTTCCGCGTCTGGCAACTGGACTGTTTGCTTTCACCACGGGACACTCTTCAAGTTTCCAGGCCGCTGGAGGCCGGGTGCGCCCCGGCCGCTGGAGCTCCTGACCTCCTTCACCCTCCCCGTTTTCGCCTCGGTCTCGTGCAGGGCTCAGCTAGTCTCCGTAACAGTAGAGCTGGCGTGAAGGGAAAGCCGCCCAGCCCGCTTGATCTGCAAGCCGGGGACTTTCCAGGGCGGGGTCGACTAAGCTACAGGCGTGCTGGTGGGCTTTGCCTGTGCCGGTTCCCCACAAGCCGGGGCCTTCCCGGATTGAGATTTGGAGCAGGGGCGGAGCGGGATGCTTTAACATTGCGCGAGCAGTTAGTTGCAATTGCGCCGCTCGCAGCGGTTCCTTCCTCCGTCCTCCCTTTTCCCCACCCGTTTATCTTGGCTGCAGGGGATGATTATGTATGAGTCAGTCGGGAGGAAAGGTGAGGCGCGGAGGGTGGGATTACTTGATGGACGGACGGGACGGGACGGGCTCGCCCTCTGCCCGGGAGTGGGTGACCTCTAGGGCTTGGGTGCCAGGCCTAGACTCGGTCGGTCTCTAGAAGGAAAGCCCAGCGAGGGGTTAGAAATTCCGGACGGGGGAAGAGCCAACTCTTGAGTGTTTCGCCTGGGCTCAGGAAAAGAGAGAGCTGAGTTTTAGAGCAGAACGCTCGCTCCGGTGTGGAGCTTTGCCAGGACTTGACCGGGGAACATGTCCCGGGTGGGCCAGTAGTGCCTTAAGAACATGCAGAGGGTCTCCCATCACCACTATAATAAAACAAACTCATTCTGGCTGAATCTACATCCCCCCTGCTCAAACACCTGCATGGGCCACTTTGGCCAACAGCCTTAACCCTGCTGAGTTAGCTGAGTTTCCAGGGTTTGTATGATGCAGAGACGGTTCAGAAGCCCCATCCCCTTCTCCAGATGTAAACCAGTTTGGCTTGGAACATTGTGCCAGTCCAGCTGTTTGGTTTGTGACTGATACGATCCAGCAACTAATGGCAGACCAAACTAAACCAATCCTGTCGGTCAACCTGGCATGGTTGATTTTTCTTTCACAAGCAGCTGCCAAGCTGAGGACATTCATGCTGGAAATGGGGCAGACGCAGAGAACCTTAAACTTCTTTCATCTCTGTGGTCCTAATCAAGATCCAGCTGCATTTTGCTCTCTTTGTCAATTCTGTATAGAAGGCGAGAAGGAGGGGATATAGTTCCTGTCAGGATTGCAGTGGGAAGATTTAAATCCTCTTTTCCTCCAGTCCTGAATTGGCTGTCCCTCCTCATGCTCAAGGGGGCATGGTGGCTCAGCGAGTAAGATGCCAGGCTTGTTGATCACAAGTTCAGAGGTTCGAATCCCTAGCTCTGCGTGCGGAGCTCCAGCTCTTGCCAACCTAGCAGTCATGTGGCCACATGACTGTGGAAGCGTCTTCGGACAACGCTGGCTCTTCGGCTAACAAACGGAGATGAGCACCAGCCCCTAGAGTCGGACACGACTGCACAAATGTGTGGGGGGAACCTTTACCTTTTACCTCATGCTACCTGTTGGCTTTAAAAATGAAGCTAGCAAGGGACAGCCAGTTGTGTCCTTTGATGGCTTTAAAAAGGGACAAGAGAAAGTCTCAGTGTAACTGGTGGATCTGTGACTACTGAGCGTGACTTTTGTGGGATTTTTCTATTCAGAGGTAGTGTGTGTGTGTGCGCATGCCCCTTCAAGTCAGTGTTGACTGCTGGAGACTGCCTGGACAAGTTTTCTTGGCAAGATTTCGGAAGTGGTTTGCCCTTGCCTTCTTCCCAGGGCTGAGGGAGAGTGACTGGCCCAAAGATACCCAGCTGGTTTCATGCCGAAGGCGGGACTAGAACTCATGGTCTCCCACTTTCTAGCCTGGTGCCTTAACCACTACAGGTAGTCGTCACTTAATCGGCAATCCATTGCTATGCAACATGGTCGTAAAGTGCGACATCACATGACTACGCCGACTTGCGACATTAGTTGTGGCAGTTCTGGTTGATATTGTTAAGCAAATCCTGCATGGTCGTTAAGCACAACATCACATGATCGTCATTTGCGACCTCCTACTGGCTTCCCCGTTGACTTTGCTTGTTGGAAGCCAGCAGTGAAGTAATGCAAAAAATGATCACATGACCGCAGGACACTGTGACCTTTGTAATTGCAAGCCAGTTGCCAAGTGCCCAAATTGCAATCACGTGACTGCAAAGACACTGCGACGGCCACAACTACGAGGACCAGCCGTAAGTCTCCTTGTTCAGTGCTGTCTTAACTTTGAACAGTCGCTGAACAAGTGGCCGTTAAGCGAGGACTACCTGTACACCAAACTGGCTCTCAGAGGTAATGTGAAGACCACCAAAACTTCTGTTGCTGAGGAGAACTGCTGCTTAATCACTTTCCGAGCGAGCGTCCTCTTGATGCCCTGTGTAGCAAAGGTTGCTGTGTTAGAGGGATCTTTGGGGCTTGTAACATAACATGGCACCATCCGTATATATGATGCCTTTTTTCTAAATTCTGTAACAGAGAATTTCCATCACAGGAAGCCTCTCCTGCTGTGGAGACTGAGTGGGAAAGAATGTGGCTCTCTTAACAGCCACCACAGATCTGGAACAAGGCTGGAGGTGTGCAGTTTCCAGGAAATTCTGGGGCTTCACCCGGCTGGAAATGATGAAGTACCACCACTGGGTCAACACGAAGGCAGGCTGACTTGATGGGGAAGAGATGGCTGAAGGTGTCCCCTTTACTTGCACAAGCTCACGCGTTAGCGGCCATTCACATGAACGTATTTGAGCCACCAGATGCCTCTTTGCTATCTTTCCCATTGCTTGGAGATCATTCCAGAGAGAAATGTGGTGGCCCAAAGACATTTATAAGTGGCTGTCATGAGGTCCCGATTCATTTGGTGGTCCTGCCGTTACTGTCGGACCCTCTGAACTCCCTGCTGCTTTAGATCAAGATGCAGAACGGATTGTGCAGGGCTTAGAGGGCTTCAGAGTAGTGGTGTTCGATGGGCACCTTCCGTCAACGCAGCAGGTCAGTTTATGGCTTGGCTGGAACAAAACAAGCTGGTTTACGCCCACTAGTTTTTCTCATACATGGGGTGTGTCTGCTGAAAAAGAGAAAGACGCCACACATGACCCTAACACGGCCTGCAGTTTGTTCCTTTGTCCTCTTCTGGCCAAAAGAAACTCTTGCCATTGGTTTGCAGGGAGTGGTTCTAGGACACTGGACAAGAGGTCTGCGGTGCCCTCCTGGGTGCTCCAGCCTTCCCCCTCCCCCTCCTGGTGTGTGGTCACCTTCTTTCTCTTCCTGCCCACCAGGCAGTAGCATTGGCAACCTAAAAGAGAGGGTTTGGGTGTAAATGGGACCTCTGCTGATCCTCTATGGAGCAAATGCAGTTTGTAGAAAGAGGGATGCATCTAGGAGCAAAATAACCCTCTCTCTTTGGATAGTGAGAAGGTGGTAGAGTTTGGCATCCAACATAATGGTTGAGAGAGGAGAACTGTGAAAACCAGAGGGAAGCTGGGGGGTGTTGTCGTTCTCTCTGGCCATCATTACTGCTCTTGCAGTAGCTAAGCATATTTTCAAAAATGTCAGTATGCAAAACGCTGTGTGCGATGTTGAAATGAGATCCCGCAATCTACATTAATCAGATAATATCGGGGTGCGGCAGGTGAAGTGAAAGAAGCCAAAGTTAGGGTCTTGTTTAGGCATCTTATAGTGTGAGTCTTTTGGATTTTAATCCTACAGTTTTAAAGATCCAGAGATTAGTCTGAGAGCAGTGCGTACTCATTGCAAGAGACATGATGGAATCCTGAGATTATACAGTCAAGTGGATGAGTTTATTCTTCAGAGGATAAAATCCTTTTGCATTTCTAGAAGTAAAGATTTGGCACTTCAGAAGACAAGATCCTAGTCCCAGATGCCCCATCCTCATGCTTGTTTCTATTTTTTGATGTTTTTTTTTTAAAATGGCATCCACCTTCAGACTGAAGAAATACACTTCCTTGGCTTCCCTGGGTTCTCCTTCTTCTTCATGTTTATGTTTAGGCAGGTTATGCGAAAAGAAGTGGTAAGTGAATGGGGTTTATTACATGCAATACTGTAATATTGTTGTTTTAAATGCCACCGACAGAAGTGATAAGAGTTCAGGTTTCTGTCCCATCTTGTCTACTATCTCCAATAGATAGACTGGTTCTACAAGAGATTGCTAGGCTTCCCCATATTAATCCAGGAAAAAATCACAAGCAGAAGCTTTAATTACTGCACCAGTGCGATCACCTGAAAACTGCACTTTTTTTTTTCATTTACTGTGTGCTTGTACTTGCATACAAACACATGTCCTGCTTCAAAGAACATGTATACTCTCAGCCAGAGTAGAACCCTGTCTTGAAATCCTTTCTCATATTATTTGTGGTTTTTCTCAGAGTACACAAGATCTGACATTGCATGTTCCCTCAGACTCTTCTATTCAAAGAGGTTGGCCTTATTTTTTAGAAGCATCAGTCCCATGGCAGAATGGCCAGCCCAATACGTTGAGTCTAAGATTGGCTTTTAAACTTAACCATTTCATTGTCTGATGAAACTTTCAGGTATGTTTTCCTTTTTTTCTAACATGTCAGCATAATTGCAGAAGTATATGTACCAATCGATGAGAATATTTGTAGCTCAGGGTTGAACTGTGGAGTCCTTGGTGCTCTCTGAGCCTTGTTGTTTTCTTGCAGACGTTTCATTGCCAGGCTAGGCAACACCTTCAGTGCAAAAAGGGAGTGGGACTTGCTCTCTGTTTATATACCCTGGCTTGTCCTGCCTGTGTTGGTGGGGGTGTTGTACTCTCCTTGGTAGTTCCTTGATTGGGTTGTTGTTTGCTGCTTGTATATGTGTTTGAGCCAATCTGTTTGCGTGACCTCTCTAGATTATAATTGCATAGTTGCAGCCCCGCAGGGATGTCATTTGCTAAATTAAAAAATATATAAATCCTGCAAGATCAGGTATGGATGTCTTTAAATTATTTGAAACCATTGCATTTCGCATAATATCATAGTCTACTTCATACCCATTTAATATAAGCTCTTCCCAAAGGCATGCTCAGTAATACATGGAAAGGAACATTTAAGCCCACACCAAGCACTTTTTCTGTCATCACTGAATGCCTGTAGCCTGCTTCCACACAAGTGAGTTTAATGTGGCAGCTTTATTTTCTTAGGCTCTTAACCAACTCTAGGTTCACTTAAAAAAAAACGTACTGGTCACATTGTAGGTGTTGGTATGACCTAAAAAGCCCTACGTAGTATAGGGCCAGGTTATCTGAGACTGCCTATCTCCCATGGTTTCTGCCTGGCCAATACAGTACATGCTGGCGGAGTTGCTGTGCTCTGGGTCCCTTCAATTAAACAATGTCATGTATCAGGACCCAGGAGGCGCACCTTCTCTGTTGCAGCGCCTGCCTTTTGGAATGAGACCCCCCCTGAACTCTTTGTGGCTCCCACCCTGTGGTTCTCCCAGGCCTTAGCTGAGGCAGATGGGGCTCCTTGCTGGCCATGTCTATTACTTTGGGTTTTTGTCTGTATATTGTACCCAGATTCCATCTTGTTATTGGTTTTCATGTTGTTATTTGTGAACCGCCTAGAGTCAGTTGGAGTTGGGTGGTATCTAAACTGAATTAAATAAATAAAAATGGATGCCATAATAATCAGCTGTATAATCTACTGGCCCTGCTATCGCTAGAATAACATCTGAAGAAGCCCATAACTGCATTCAGAAGACTTTGGGGGCGCTTTTTTATTATCCAAAAGGTTTGTTTGTTTGTTTGTTTGTTTGTTTATTAGATTTATACAGCTGCCCATCTTACGTATCACAACCCTGGGTGGCTTACAAATAACAGTAAAGCAGTAAACAGCATAAAAGCCAGCAACGTGCCAAACAGCATCTCTTCCCTCAGTGAGGATTGGGGAGTGGCGGTAGGAGACCCAATCCGTTGGGAAGCTGTGTGTTCCTCCTGTGCAGCTTTGTGCACACTTCCTGCTCAGTGGGAGAGTTGTCCCTAAAGTTGTACTGCAACTGCCCAGCAGGTTTAATAGGTCTGGATGCTCTCCCAAATGGAACCCTGCCCAAGTCTCCCAGATTCCATGTGGATCAGCAGCTGGAACAGAGATGCCTCAACATGTTCCAGAGATGCAGAATTTTCCTTGGGAGGAATTAATGTTTGATGACCTTAGTTAGAATCAGGCTTTGCAGTGTGTAGCTGCAGGGTTTTGAGGTGGGGGTGGTGCATATTTTCGGTATGCAAAAGATTATTTACCACCCCAGGCTGTAGGAGGTGCTGTGCAATTTGAGACACTGCTAGGATTCCTGGATGTTTAAGGAAATGCTTAGTGACTACATAGGTAGACCTTCTCCAGGATGACCTGTCCCCAACTGGCCGTTCAAGTCTCTCAGCAGTGCACAGTGGCGATGGGTGCATGGCTTGGAGACCTGAAGAGTCAGGTTGGGGACAGATCATCCTGGAGAAGGCCTACCTATGTATTTGCTAAGAGTCAACACTAACTTGATGGCACATGAAAAAAAAAATCCCCTTCACTAGTTTCTCGTGTTGTTCTCACATTTTCAGATACATCTCTGCAAACCTGAAGCAAGAATAGTTTTTCGTTTGAAAATGGTTAGTGAAATTTTCAGAATGCTTGCCGTCTGCGTTGATTCTTGCATGAACAGCATAACATGGAGAGTGTGTTACACGTAATGTAATGGGCACATGACAAGCATCTTTAGTCAACTGCAGCAGTTTCAAGCATCATGTCTGCCAGAAAACAAAACATGCTGCTCTATAGAGTGTAAATTGGCCCTTGTCGGCCCACAGTTACCTTCTGGTCTTTCATTTTGTCCCAGAAACTCCAGCTGTTCAGATCAGAAAGTTCCCACAAGCAGTTTTGCGGTTGGATGGGAAGGTATTCTTTTATAGTATTTCTTACACATGTTCATCCTACCCTTAGCAGGTTTGTCCTCTTCCTATATTCTGAGCGTGAAGGACGATTGTTGGCCAGGTGGAGCACCTATTCTTCCAGGGTTCAGCAGGCTGGGGCTGATGGGAGCTGAAGATAAAAACATCTGGATGCCTCAGGTAGCCTGTTCCTGCACATGGCCACGCCGCCTTTCTGTAGCCTTCTGGCATCATCCTGCTTACACAAAGGGGACTTTGCCAGGGTGAATGTTGCACTGTAGATTTGGATCAGGAAGTGGGCAGAGCAAACAAACAGAAATTCTGTCCAAACACAATGTCTTTCTAAATGTAAAAGAAATCAAGGAATTTAAGTCATTTCCTTCAAAGCACAGATGGTCAATGCAGATCTTTAGCTTTTCTCCATTATCAAAGCCATTCCACAGCTCTAATCATTTTGATTGGACAATTGATTGATTGACTGATTATGTGCCATCAAGTTAGTGTTGAATCTTTGATAGACCTTTTCCAGGTCTTCCAGTGGTGCACCCATCACCGTTGTAATTGAGTCCATCCACCTTGCACAGGGCCCTAGGAACGGTGAGGTGTTTCATATTCATGTCCCTCCTGGTTGGTCATGGCCTCCCAAGAGGTGACATGTGGTTGGGCCCAAGTGGTGGTTAATGCTTCTTTGTGGAGGAGATGGTTCCACTTGCTTTGAAAGAGGTGATTGTCCACCGTCTCCTCCTTCACTGGATCCAGTGAAACTAGACAGGTAATTGGCTTGCAGCTTCAGAGGACCTGGAGGAAGCAGATTATCAGGACCCTTTTCAGTCAGGTTTCAGACCTGGCTATATGGTTGAGATGACATTGATTGTGCTTGTTGATGATCAATCATGGTATTCTTCTGGAGACTGGAAGTGAGAGACATGGTGTTGCAGTGCTTCTCCTTCATTCCTTCTGGGCTGTTTCCAGTTGGTGTTGATAGGGAAAGAGATCAAACCCTAGGGCCTGATTTCCATGGTGCCTCAGGGCTTTACCCTCTCCCCATTCCTTTTTACTTTCTACATGAAGCTGCTGGATGACAGTATCTGTTGATATAGGATGAGGTTTCATCAGTATGTCGATGATATCCAATTATACATCTCTGTCCCAGATTGACCAAGGAATGTGTCAAGGTTGTTTCCCAGTGTGTGGAGGCTGTAGGGGGTCTGGATGGGGAAGAACAGGTTTCACCTCAATCCTGGCAAGATTGAGGATTGGGATATTTCCATCCTCAGTTCTGATTGGGGTTGCACTCACCTAAACACCACTTAAATTGCCGGTGTGTAATTTGGGGCCCCTCTTTGTCGCACTTTAATCTTGTTGTCCAATTGCTCCCATTTCTAGTTTGGGAGGCCCAACTTACGGTAACTCACACCTTAGTTACCTCCTGCTTAGATTACTGTAATGCGCTGTCATGGGGCTGCCCTTGAAGACCCTTGGAAGCTGCACCTGGCCCAGAGTGCAGCAGGAGGGACAGTTTGGTGTGTTCCATGGTAAACTCGTATAAAACCGCTGCTCCACGAGCAGCACTGGCTTCCATTGAGCTTCCAGGTGCAATTCAAGGTGCTGGTTATCACCTGTAAAGCCCTCCATGGCACAGGGTCAGGTTGTTTGAGGGCCCCCTGTCTCCAATTGTTTCTGCTCACCTCACAAGAACCGACAGGTGGGCATGCTCCAGGTTCCTCCCATTAAAGAGTGCCATCTTGTGGGACCCAGGAGATGTGCCTTCTCTGTTGTGGCCTGCCTTATTGAACAGCATCTCCCTGAGAAATCCTGGAGGGTTCCAAGCCTGTTGGCCTTTCATAAGGTGCTAGTTACTCCCTCAGGCATTTGGGCAGGGGTGTTAGGCAAGGTGGGTTGCTTGGTTTGGTTTTTGCTTTTTTTTACTGGTTGAAAGATGGAAGGATGTTTTTGGACCTCTGGCACGTGTTGCATTTAATTGATCCTAGTTGTGATTTCTTTTTAATTAACTGAGTTCTTTGTTTTCTGGAAGGGGCGTGGTGGCTCAGCGGGTAGGAGGCCAGGCTTGTTGATCAGAAGGTCGCAAGTTCGGAGGTTCGAATCCCTAGCCCTGCGTGTGGAGTGAGCTCCCGCACTCGCCCCAGCTCTTGCCAACCTAGCAGTTCGAAAGCATGCAAATGCAAGTAGATGAATAGGTACCACTTCGGTGGGTAGGTAACAGCGTTCCGCGTGTGTCATGAGGGCCACATGACCGTGGAAGCGTCTTCGGACAACGCTGGCTCTTCTGCTAACAAACGGAGATGAGCACCGGCCCCTAGAGTCAGACACAACTGCACAAATGTGCGGGGGGAACCTTTACCTTTTACCTTACAAACTTTACACAGCTGTTTGGTCAAGGATGTTAGTGAAGCCAAAGAAATGAATGTATACCCCAGGTAGTGTCTGTATCTTTCACCAAACACACATATGCACTTACATACACAGCATAATTTGGGTACTGCTCATTAAGGTATTAAGGGGCGTGGTGACTCAGCGGGTAAGATGCCAGGCTTGTCAATCGGAAGATCGCAAGTTCGGAAGTTCGAATCCCTAGCCCTGCGTGCGGAGTGAGCTCCCGCACTAGCTCCAGCTCTTGCCAACCTAGCAATTCGAAAGCATGCAAATGCAAGTAGATGAATAGGTACCACTTCGGTAGGTAGGTAACAGCGTTCCGCATGCGTCATGCCGGCCACATGACCGTGGAAGCGTCTTTGGACAACGCTGGCTCTTCGGCTAACAAACGGAGATGAGCACCGGCCCCTAGAGTCGGACACGACTGCACAAATGTGCGGGGGGAACCTTTACCTTTTACCTTGTTTTCTGGTTTCAATTTCTTTTTCACCATCCAGAGTCACGGTAGTGAGATGGGAGGCCATATCAATCATTCAAATAAATAAATAAATAAATTTGGGGAGGAAGGTCAGATATTTTGAGGCGTGAAAGAAGTGACTTAAGCATTGGCAAACAATTGCGAAATCCTTCACACCACACCATTCTAGAGGGAATCTGGGTAATTCAAAAGGAGCTACAAATTTGATTGGAATTGCTGCGAGGGTTGAGGGTGTTATGCTTAAAACGTGGTGCAAGCCCACCCCACCCAAATGCGTTTCTCTTTTTAAAATAGGAAATCAGAAGATGCCTATTTACATCTTATTGAGCTCTTAAGCATCAGCCAGTTGCACTTACAGTGTGAAGCGTCAAAAGCACTCTGGGACTTTGAAAACAGTAAGCATTCACAGACATAAATAAGCCATATTTAGGCTGTACAGTAGAATAAGCTAGAAGCCATTACAGTAGCAAATAAACTGCACAGAACAACTTAACCTGCTGACAGGGAAGAGAAGGAGAATCAGGCTATCCAAGAAATAGAAGCAATCTCTCTTTGTTCAAATTCCCGGAGAAAGAAGCAAGTTAGAAATAATTATGCATGATCAAAGACAAGGCTGTTTTTACCCTAAACGGACCATTGTTTGTTCCTAATAAGGCAAGCAGGAAGATGATGCATGCAACCAATTTGATAAAAGTACTTGTTTGCATGCCATCTTTGTCTTCTCCTCTAAGAGAACGCCCTGCAGCTACAGATCAATAAAAGTTTCAAAGCACTCTTCAACTGGCTGTTGTGGGTCTTCCGGGCTGTGTGGCCGTGTTCTGGAAGTTGTGGTTCCTAACGTTTCGCCAGCATCTGTGGCGAAACTCTACCTGGGCACAGAGATTTCGCTTCTGTCTGTGCTCCTGCCCTCTGAAGATGCCGGCCACAGATGCTGGCCAAATGTTAGGAACCACAACTTCCAGAACATGGCCACACAGCCCGGAAGACCCACAACAGCCATCGAACTCCAGCCGTGAAAGCCTTCGACAATACACTCTTCAACTGTTGGCAGCCTTAGATTGAGATCAAGAGAGGAAGTTTTTCCTACAGTTCTGGCGTCCCAAAGGTTGCTGAGATCAAGGGATGTCCACTGAGTCGATGACATGGTGCTGCTACTGATTTTAGCAGGTTCTCGCCCTAACGCTACTCCAGCATCTGACCTGGCTGAAGACTCCATCAGGCTTGTTAGGGAGAAGACTGAGCACAGCAAAGAGGTCCCCTCCCATCCTGCTCCAGGGGGTTGGAAGTACCACTCGAAAGCAGATGATAGTTGGCCATGGATGGCTGCCTGTACCCACCTCAACCCTCCTTTGCCCAAGGCAGTGTTTCTCAGCCTTAGCAACCTTGAGGTGTGTGGACTTCAGCTCCCAGAGTTCCCCAGCCAGCATTGGGTGGGCTGATGTGTATTCTGTGCCTGAGATCACCTCATCTCAGAGAACATAGTCTCTGAGGTACATTTTCCCCATGTGCATTAGGTGTAATTTCCCTGTCAGTGGTAGGGCAACTACAGGTGAAAAAGGGGACCAGGAGGCAGAGCGCTCGGTTAAGAGTCATGCAGTTCAGTAGGGTAGACTCTGCAGTGGCTGCAAGTCTGGGGTGGGGGAGAAAACAGCAGAAAGGAACTTTGAAGTTGCCATTTCTTATCACAGGGACATTTTGAGAAAGACAGATTGGCACACTTAGGAAGGAAGTTGAGGAGGAGAAGTGAGAAATGGAGAGAGCGTTAGCACATGGAAGGGAAAAAATGTGTGGGTTGTAGAATGTCTCCTGCAGCACAATGCATTGTTCACTTTCTCCTCTTTGTTGAGGGCACAGTGGAGAGCAAGGGTGCACATTCCATAGATTAACAGATTTCACCCACCGACTGCTATGCCTGCTACACTGTCTAAAACGCTTCTCTTTCCTTGGTTCTTTACAATGAGCCCTGAGAGCAGGATTTGAAAGACTCTTGCCATCCCTAAACATTCACTCAGCGGGAGAAAATCGTCACATGAGGTTCTATAAATCAACTGGTAGTTTGGGGCTTTTTTTGGTTTAATTGTTAAGATCTTGGAAATAATGGTTGGCAAATGAATTTATTGATTATTGATTCACTGGGATTATTGTTACTTTAATTCCTGTTCCTTGGATTTGGGTCTATCTGCTATAGTTCCTGTTAGATATGTTGCTGTCCTCATTTCTTATCTATGTATATTTGTGACATCTTTTCTAGAAAAATGGGAAGTGATGAGGTAGAAGTGGTAGAAGGCAGACATACCAAAAGGAGAAAATAGATAATCAGCTGTATTTGGTGTTGGCTCAGAGTTGGGAGATAATGTATTGAGAAAAGGAGGGGGGAGGCTCTTTAGTTTTATATAGTGTTGCAGTCCCGGGGTGGGGGTGGGGGGACTTTGCTGGGTTGTTCCTTTGTCCTATAACATGCCACATAATGAGCAAAGGGGAGATGGTACTTTAGGGGAAATGTAATATGCCTCTATGAGCAGATACTGTATGATCTATCTAAAAAAACATGTGTTTGTGTGTGTTTGAATGTCCAAATTTTGGTTCTGAACAAGTTGTGGGGAAAAAGTCATATGCAAATACTGTACACAGATTTTTTCCTTCCAGTCTTACAAGTACTACTTTTGGGAAGATATAGGGAACTAATAAGGATCAGGATTCTTGCAACTGAAATTAGTCAACGGGAATACAGCGTGTCTTCCTTGCACAAACTTAGCAAAGATTCTTTTAGATTCCATTGGATACCCACTGCTAAGTCAATTTTTATTTCAGGTACTTCAAAAGACTGATGAAGTGTTTTATTTTAAATTCCTGTAAGGAAGGAATGTTTTCAAATAATAATGTGTTTATTATCAGAAGGAGTTTCACAAAAGGATACCATAATGGCTTGAACAGTATTTTTCTTTACTTTGAACTAAACTGGACTGAATTTTTTCACATAATTAATCATTTGGGTACAGTAAAACAATTTTAGCTAAGAAAAGCCAGGTTTTGAGTTGCAACATTAGGAGCAACATCACACACTCTGGATGCAGATAGGGCTGGTCCCTATATGAAGTTGTCAGCTATGAATTTTATTCTGGGAACTAGAAACTCATGAAAACTAAATGTGTTTTGCAATATCTCTTTACACACGCTAAAAGACTATTGATTGTAAATATGTAACTTCACACTTGAGTCCTCAGTTACAGCATTTTTTTATTTTGGTCTTACAGTATTTTATTTCTGGTCTGCTGGATTATAGGGGGTTCTGCATTTAGTTTACAGTCTTCTTCTTCTATGACCCCACCACTCTTCCCTCTTAACTTTGCTCATTTTTAACACTTGACCGTTTGCAGTATCTCAAACAAAAACTTTGACCACTGAATGGGTTGCCTCACATTTTTCTATTGATATGGTTATGATTTTGTTATGTTTTCTCAGAGGAGATCTGGAGAGGCACATCTTAGTAGAAAAGGAAGTGTACCTTGTAAATGTTGTGCCACATGATTGGAAAACCGTGTTTAAGTATAAACAGTAACAGAAGGGCATACTTCAAATAGGTAAGGAAAGAGCTTTATGAGACCCCTACTTCTTGAGTGGAGAGCCAGTTTGGTGTAGTGGTTAAGGCACCAGGCTAGAAACCTGGGACTGTGAGTTCTAGTCCCACAAAGCCAACTGGGTGACTTTGGGCTGGTCACTCTCTCAGCCCTAGGAAGAAGACAATGGCAAACCATCTCCCAAAACCTTGCCAAGAATAACTTCAGGGACTTGTCCAGGCAGTCACCAGGAGTCAACACTGACTTGAACCCCCCCCCCCAAAAAAAAAACCTTCTTGAGTGAATGAACGGGGTTATAAAGGTTGCATAAAAGCGCTGCTATCCTTTGGGGAGTGCAATAGAAACCTGGGAAAGAAGGGACAACAAATGAAAACTAACAACTTCTTTCCTTTTTCCTTTTAAGTGTAAATTAGAGGAAGAAGTCCCAATTTCATGATTTTCCATAGGAAATCAAGAAACGGCATGAGCCACAGAAGAAATATTTTCACATGTGTCAAGCTAAAGAAGTGGAAGAACCTGTTCCCAGCTCCAGACTAAAATAAGATTGAAGTAAATGGTGCTGGATGTTAGATTTTTCTCCAGAACGTATGTGCAGGATGTTCTATTTATTGTTCCCTTTCTCTCTGCCTCCCCCCCCCCCTGCCCTTTTTTTCTCTTCCTAACTGTGCAGGATGCTCTGCAGGTCCCCCCCTTGTGGATAGTCCTGGAAAAATCTGCCCTTTGTTGGAAACCTTTGACCAAGACTAGAGCAGGGGTGGGGAACGTCCGGCCCACAGGCCATATAAGGCCCGCGAAATCATTTGGTCTGGCCCTTCCACGCAATTGGCTCCCACCCGCAAAGCCCACCCCCTTCCACACAATTGGCTCCCGCCCACAAACCCCGCCCCCCAGTGCTTGTGTTTGGCTCCCCCCTGCGAACGCCACCCCCGGTCCGCAAATGATGTTATAAATATCCAAATGGCCCTTGGCAGAAAAAAGGTTCCCCACCCCTGGACTACAGTGAGGTTGCTACTGGCTCTTTGGAGAATGTCCTGAGCTGTCCTACTCAAGGCTTCCTGTTTCCCCAACAATTGATTCTTCTTCTTACACCTGGATGGTCCTGGACTTGACCAATATTGCAACATTTATTTATTTTATTTTATTTATCTAACTTATATCACCGCCCATCTCCCCCCTCAGAGGGGACTCTGGGCGGTTTACACAAAGTTAACAATTAAAACATATAAAAACATATAAAATACAGTACATAATATATATCTATATAAATTAATTAAATATATAAAACCCAAGAGGCTCTGATGTTAAATTTAAAAGAACTCTACGGAGCAAGCAAACATTTAGTTACAGAAGAAAGAAAAAGTTAGTCATGCTGAAACCTGGAAATTGGAATTTATAAGAAACACTTGTGTCTCCTGCTTGACAGTGATTGGCAGTACTGCTGATAAATGATGATTCCTAAATATGTCATTTTAAATGTCATTGTGATACCCAATGGTACTGTGTAAAATATTTTTATCATGGTGTCCTTTGGATTGCAAATTTCCAAATCTTGGGTGCTTTATCACTCCATAATGTTTTGTTAGTTGTTCTGCTAATAGTTGTCTATATATTAACTCAGTCAATCAACCAAGCAGCAAACAACAACCCAATCAAGGTACTACCAAGGAGAGTACAACACCCCCACCAACACAGGCAGGACAAGCCAGGGTATATAAACAGAGAGCAAGTCCCACTCCCTTTTCGCACTGAAGATGTTGCCTAGCCTGGCAATTAAACGTCTGCAAGAAAACAACAAGGCTCAGAGAGCACCATGGACTCCACAGTTGTCTATATATGTTTGCTGTTTCTATATCCTGGATTCCCTGTCAAATAGACAACTCTTTACTTTTTACTCTTCTCTTTCTTGAAACCTTCCTATTTCATTATTCCATGGTTAGGCTGTTTATATAGCATGCTTTTGTCCCCAGATCTGTAGAAGAAGTTTAAAGTTCCTCACATTTTAGGTAAACTGTTGCATTTTAGGTAAAGAACAGGAAAATAGTAGTTGAGATTAAAGAAATCAGCCACCATGCTGCCGGTGAGAGTGCGATTCGGATGGGAGCAGCAATAGTGCATCCCATTGTTATCCGTTTGATTTTTGAAGCTATTTTGGACTCATTGTTTTGCTCATGAATCCACAGGACTCTCTCTGATTTGATATTTTGAAGCATGAAGCAATCATATTACTTCTGGTTCAAGGGGAGTGGGGTGGAATTATCACATGATTTTATTTATTTATTTATTTATTTATTTATTTATTTATTTATTTATTTATTTATTATCCCGCCTTTATTATTTTTATAAATAACTCAAGGTGGCGAACATAACCTAATATTCCTTCCTCCTCCTATTTTCCCCACAACAACAACCCTGTGAGGTGAGTTGGGCTGAGAGAGAGTGACTGGCCCAAGGTCACCCAGCCGGCTTTCATGCCTCAGGCGGGACTAGAACTCTCAGTCTCCTGGTTTGCCATTGGCTCCTTCCTAGGGCTGAGAGAGAGTGACTGGCCCCAGGTCACCCAGCCAGCTTTCATGCCTAAGGCGGGACTAGAACTCTCAGTCTCCTGGTTTGCTATTGGCTCCTTCCTAGGGCTGAGAGATGGGGACTGGCCCAAGGTCACCCAGCCGGCTTTCATGCCTAAGGCAGGACTAGAACTCGCAGACTCCTGGTTTCCAGCCCAGCACCTTAACCACTAGACGAAACCACTAGATTTGCTCCCCCATCCTCTAAAATGTACCCTCCATTGGGCTCAAAGTTTGTGCAAACTCAATACTGTGGTCAAGCCAGGAGGTCAAAAGCACTTATCACAAGGAACAGTTTCCTTCTTTATTCAACCTAATAGCCTTGTGCGTTAGAAGATATCTATCTAGCAGCCATGTTTAGTTGGGAAGAGCACCCAAGTTTTCAGGAAAGCAGGATTTCTTCAGTGGTTCCTTCAGTGACACCCTGTTTATGGTAATTCAAGCAGCAATGTGGAATAAACATGATTTTAGAAAGGACCCAAGGCTGACCTTTACAAACAAAGATGCCTCTCAACATTTCCCTTTTACATTACTGATTGCTGGCTCTTGGTAAAACAGTAACTGATGTAGCAAAGGATAGTAATCTAAGCAGCAGTCCCCAACCACCAGGGACCGAAGTGGTAAATAAAATAATGAGCGGGCCACACGCGGACTAAAATAAGTGTCGGATTCTGACTTCTCATAAGGAGTGCGCAACCTAGATCCCTCGCATGCGCAGTTTACAGTAGGGTTCGCGCTCCTATGAGAATCTAATGCCACCGCTGATCTGACAGGAGGCGGAGCTCAGGCGGTAATGCGAGCGATGGGGAGCAGCTGTAAATACAGATGAAGCTTAGCTCGCTCGCTCGCCCATTGCTCACCTCCTGCTGTGCGGCCGGGTTCCTAACAGGCCATGGACTGATACAGGTCCATGGCCCCGGAGGTTGGGGACCCCTGATCTAGGGAACTGTGTCTAGAATGGTGCACTCATCCTAGGCCATTTAGAGTAATAGACATCAGCTCTTCTATCAAGTTTTGATCAACTTCTAAACCTTTCTGTAGTTTCAGTTACGTAGACCTTTATTTGCTAACTCCGTTGAGGATGTACAAGCTGCAAAAGGAAATTATTTATTTCTCCATTCCCAAGTGAAATGGGGCCTGTGCAAAGAGGCTCAGCCATAGTGCATGTGTATGTGAATGCTACTATCTTGTAAAATCTCCCTCTGTGCTGGGGTAGAAAACCTTCAAAATTCTGGCTCTCTTTGTTTCAGCAAGAGTCCTTATACCTCTCTTGCTACCTTGTCCTATACCTCAAACTCCATACCAACCCAGATAATCACATTTCCTTGAGTTATCTCCTAAGGAGGTGTTTGTAAATTGATTAACTCCTCCTGGTGTATAATATAGCAGATTAGAAATTGACATTGGCACTATTCATCAGCAAGCTACCCTTTTCATACATAGTTGAGGATGCAACTGTTGCAGACTTTTTGAATTCTGAAATTATCCTGGCTTTCTTTGTTGTCTAAAAAGGTACTTACCTTTCTTTTTATTCCTTTTACTCCTCTGCCTCTGCTTTATCTGTTGTTTGTCCTTTTATAACCATATCTAAGCTTGATTGATTATGTGCCATCAAGTCAGTGTTGACTGTTAGTGATCACATAGGTAGATTTTCTCCAGAATGATCTGTCCCCAACCTGGTCCTTCTGCTCTTCCTATGATGCACCTATGATTGTTGTAATCAAGTCCATCCATCTTAATGCTGGTCATCCTCTTCTCTTTCCTTCCACCTTTCTCAGCATTATAGACTTCTTGAGAGAGCTGGGTCTTTGCGTAATGTGTCCAAAATTTAATCATTTGAGTCTAGTCATTTGTGCTTTGAGTGAGAACTTTGGACTGATTTGTTCTATGATCCATGTGCTTGCTTTCCTGGCTGCCCATGGTACTTTCAAGAGTCTTCTCCAACACCAAATGTCAGAAGCACCAGTACTCTTCTATCTTGCTTCTTCAGCTTTTGCTTCCATATAGTGTTACAAGGAAAACCATTTCCTGCACCCTTCTGATCTTTGCAGAAGGTATAAACATGTTGTGACATTGGAATATATTTTCCAAGGCCTTCTCCAAATGCCACTCTACAGTGTGCTTCTTGACTGCTGTTTCCTTTATCGTTGAGAGTCGACCCTAAAAGACAGAAGCTGTCCACCACTTCAGTATCTTCATTGTCAAGTCTAAGGCTAAGCGTAAAGGTTGAATAAATAAGGAAAAAGTATGCAGCCTTGTGGCTCAGCGGGTAAGATGCCAGGCTTGTTGATCGGAAGATTGCAAGTTTGGAGGTTCGAATCCCTAGCCCTGCGTGCGGAGTGAGCTCCTGCACTAGCTCCAGCTCTTGCCAACCTAAGAATTCTAAAGCATACAACTGCAAGTAGATTAGTAGGTGCCACTTCGGTGGGGTGGTAACAGTGTTCCGCGCGCGTCATGCAGGCCACATGACTGTGGAAGCGTCTTCGGACAACGCTGGCTCTTCGGCTAACAAACGGAGATGAGCACCGGCCCCTAGAGTCAGACACGACTGCACAAATGTGCAGGGGGAACCTTTACCTTTACTTGTCTCACTTCTTTGCAAACCTGGAGCCAGTATGTTTTGCCACATCTGGACTGTGGCTTTCTGTCCTGTATAGAGGTTTCACATGAGGACAATGACATGGTCTGTGATTCCTCTTTTCCTAAAACATTCCATTGCTTGACATAGTCAACACAAAGATATTTCTATAAGCGGTGAAGTATATACTGACTTCTTTTGGGTATTCTTTGGCTTTCTCAATTATCCAGCATGCATCAGCAATAATATTTCTTGTTTCTTGACTTTTTCTAAAACCAGCTTGAATAGCTGACATTTCCCTTTCCATGTAAGGTGCTAATCTGTGTTGGATGATTCTAAGTATTATTTTCTTTGCATGTAAAATTAAGGATATTGCATGATAGTTTGCACACTAAGTCTCCTTTCTCTGATACACTGATTTCTTCCAATCTGTTGGCCATTGTATTGTTCTCCAGAATGCTGGCATAATTTGGTTAGAAACTTTACTGATTCTTCTTCTATCCTTGCTGTATTTCTGTAGATACTACATCAACTACTGTAAGCCTTCTGACTTGGTAATGGCCAGAGTGCTGATCTGATTTCATTTTCTAGTATTAGAGGTTCTTGTAAGTAGGGAATATCTTCTAAGATATCTTGGATGTTGACATCCAGTATACTCCTTCCATCTTTATTTGATCTTTTTCATTAGTGTTCTTTAGTCTACCAATTCGAGATTGGAAACTCCTTCTGAGTTTTGAGATCTTTTGAAAAACCTGTCTGTTCCATCTTTGATGTCTTTACAGATGTTGTAATACTGCTATTTGTCTCTTTGAACAGCTCTCTGAAATTCTTTGTTAAGTTCCTTTCTTTGCTTTGGCTTCTTTTCTCTTCTTCTTCGCAATTTCCACTGCTTTTTCTGATATCCAGTTTGCTTTCTTCTGTTTCATAGTCTTTGCCAATCTATTTTCACACTCATTTTTAACAGCTTCTCTTGTTTCATTCCACAGTTCCATTGGTTCCCTATCAATGAGTTTAAAGACTTCAAAGTGATTCCTAATGTTCTTGAAAATGATGGCTATATGCTTAAGATCATATCATGGAAATTGTTTGGCTTTGTTTAAAACCAAACTTTAGTTTGACTTGGAACTTGCACATGAGTAGTTTGTGATCTGTTCCACAGCTCCTGGTCATTGTTGCTGTTATAACGGAGTTCTTGCACTTCCTTATACTAATACTAATAATATATGACGCTCCCCAGTATTACCACCTTTTTAACATCTTTTATGCTTGGATTTTATATTATTTATTAATATTGTAAATTTTTATTTATGTTTTTACTGTTTTATTGTGAACCGCCTAGAGTCCCCTGATGGGGGAGATGGGCGGTAATATAAATTCAAATAAATAAATAAAATAATACTAATAATATAGTTGGTTTGATTTCTGCGCACTCCATCTTGGGATATCCCTGTATATCAGTGTTGCTTTGGTTGTTTGAATACTATTAGCAATGAAGAAATCACTGGATTGCATTTTTTGTCAGTTTCAGATTGAACTTGACCATATAACTGGTCAACCTCCTTTTCAGCATCGGAGGTTGGAGCATAAACTTAGATAATCATATTAAAGTGTTATCTGCAAATATTAATTTATAATATTTGGTCATTGACAGGATTGTCAATGTGACCGAACACGGGTAAGAGCTGCTATTAAAGCCTACCTCGTGGTGACTCGTGCGGCGAAGAGGCAATACTTCTCCGCACGAATTGCATCTGCAAATAATCGCCCAGTGGCTCTTTTTAAGGTGACCCATCTCCTTCTGGGTAAGGAGGATTCGGGGGTGTACCTGCAGGGGCGCGCTGAGGAATTTGCAGATTTTCTGATAGATAAAATCACTCAGATTCATTCCCAGTTGGATGCCAGCATGGATAATGGTCCGGTGGAGATGCCTAGAGTAGGTTCTTGCCCAGTTATCTGGGAACACTTTGACCCGGTTGCTCCTGAGGAAGTGGACAGGATCCTAGGGACTGTGAGCTCAGCCACTTGTGTGTTGGATCCATGTCCCTCCTGGCTAGTAAAAGCCTCCTAGGAGGTGACATGTGGGTGAGTACTGGAGGTGACTAATGCATCTCTGGAGGAGGGGGTTGTGCCCCAGCCTTTTAAAGAGGCTGTGGTTCTCCCCCTCCTTAAGAAGCCATAACTGGATCCCACCCTGATGGACAGTTTTCGTCCTGTCTCCAACCTCCCCTTTTTGGGGAAGGTTGTTGAGAAAGTGGTTGTGCTGCAGCTCCAGAGGATCCTGGATGAAATAGATTATCTGGACCCCTTTCAGTCAGGATTCAGGCCTGGATATGGGATGGAAACAGCATTGGTTGCGCTTTTTGATGATCTCTGGCAGGAGCAGGATGGAGGGTGTGCGACCATCCTGGCTCTACTTGACCTCTCAGCAGTTTTTGATACCATTGACCATGGTATCCTTCTGGAGCGGCTTTGCCAATATGATCTGATGGTGACTGAAAGTGGCCAATTCCAGTCCATTTCAGTTCACTGATGCCTAAGATATCAATATGTAGTTGATAAATTTAATCTTATACTGTGTTGAGTTTTCGCATGTCCACGCTTCTTACGTTTCATATTTCAACCATAATTCTTTCTTTGCAGTTCAGATTTTCTTTTCCTGCATGACAACATCAGCAACAAGACATCCTGAAGGCTTTAATCTAGCCACAATCACCATTAGTGTGCTGAAAGATCCTCAGCTCTTC
Organism: Charina bottae; assembly: GCA_023362775.1. Taxonomy (NCBI): domain Eukaryota; kingdom Metazoa; phylum Chordata; class Lepidosauria; order Squamata; family Charinaidae; genus Charina; species Charina bottae. The sequence goes on along the minus strand of JALMGJ010000002.1, from coordinate 153,342,340 downwards.
CTCAGTAATATGTTGAATGCCATCCAACCTGATGGACCCATCATCCAGCGCTATATCATCAGTCACTTTACATTTTCTATCCATGTGGTTTTCCCGGTAAAATACAGGAGTGGTTGACCATCGCCTTCTCCCATGCAGTATGAAATGTTGCCTTTACTGTTGTCAGTAAAGTGATCATCTGCTTCCAGCGTCTTCCAATAATGCTGCTGCCTGGTACAGGTGCCATGACTTTCATGCCTTGGGTCTCCCTGCTGGGAGTATATATTCTTAGTATACACTCCTGATATTCTTCACTCATCCCTCTCAGGAACACCCCCTTGCCTGATGAGGCAGCATAGCCTAGACTTGAGGGGGGATACTTGAGCTAACTGATCTTACATATGTTTCTTTACATGCTCTTTTCTGTACCTTTTATGTAACATCCTTAAACTATGCCTGATGGTGATTAATCAGAGAAAGAATTCAGGTCTTGAGGGAAAGCAGAAGATTTAAGGAATTTTCTTGTCTCCCATCCTGCTGTAAGGTTCAGGGACTGCTTGTTAGAATAACAATCAGAGCCTTGGTGTAACTTGTATATCAAAGCCTCTGTTGCATTTCATTCGGTAATGTTTTCATGCCATGATGGATATTCCCATCTCACATTGTGATTTTCTTTCTGTATTTCTGAACCACACCTTCCCTCCTTTGTTGGGTAACCACCACTCATTGAGACATAAACGGGCTAAAAAAAAAGATGGCCTGGATCTGTTTATGTGTCTGTCTGTCTGTCTGTCTGTCTGTCTGTCTGTCTGTCTGTCTGTCATCTAATACATGGAAATGAGTTGGAATTATCTTTTGCTTGGGCTGCAACACTCTCATGCTGAATGAATGAATGAATGAATGAATGAATGAATGAATGAATGAATGAATGAATACATTGGGCAAGGTAATAGAAGAGGTTGTGAATCTAGCCTCAAAGTCTGATGCAGGCCATTCATTGATCCATGCATACATGCCACCCTTAGAAGCAATGAGACAGACACTAAATAAGTAACTCCCAACAGTAAATTATGCAATGTAAGCAACAATACTATATGACTACTATTCCTATAAGAACAAAAGGGGGGACTGGGGGACCCCAAATCAGTAAACAATAGGCATAATTAAACCAATATTTAGGGTGCGCAATAGAATAAGCTAGAAGCCATTACAATAACAGATAAATTGCACAGAGCAACTATCCAAGAATTAGAAACAACCTCTTTGTTCAAAGTTCCAGAGAAAGAAGCACATTAGAATAACTATGCATCATCAAAGACAAGGCTATTTTTACCCTAAATTGATATTGTTTGTTCCTAATACAGTAAGTAGGAAGATGACGTATGTAACCAGTTTGATAAAAGTGCTTGTTTGCATGTCATCTTTGTTTTCTCCTCTAAGAGAACACCCTGTAGCTACAGATCAATGAAAGCTTCAAAGCACTCTTCAGCTGTTGGTAATATTAGATTGAGATCAAGAGAGAAAGCTGCTTCTACTGCATTTTAAGTTGAAAGTTTATTTATTTAGGAAAAAAATATGAAAAGGGAAGAGTTGTGTATATGAATATGCACAGACACACATATATGTACAGTATAGTTAAAAGGTAAAGGTAAAGGTTCCCCCCGCACATTTGTGTAGTCGTGTCCGACTCTAGGGGCCAGTGCTCATCTCCGTTTGTTAGCCGAAGAGCCAGCGTTGTCCGAAGACGCTTCCACGGTCATGTGGCCGCATGACGCATGCGGAACGCTGTTACCTATCCAGCGAAGTCGTACCTATTAATCCACTTCCATTTGCATGCTTTCGAATTGCTAGGTTGGCAAGAGCTGGGGCTAGTGCAGGAGCTCACTCCGTCATGCGGGACTAGGGATTTGAACCTCCGAATGTGCGATCTTCCAATCGACAAGCCTGGTGTCTTACCCGCTGAGCTACCACGCCCCTGTAACAGTATAGTTACTTTTCCCTTAAAAGCTGATTGAGAGTTTAATGTTTTCAAGAAATGCCATTCTCTTGGTTTCTCCACTGGAAGCATTTTTCTTGATAATGTGAGAGTGCTTTCTATGTGGTGTCACCCAAGCCAATGAATTCCAGTCAGGCTAGCATCCTCTTTTCCTTCTGCCATCAAGCAAACATATTTTTACTTAGGCAAATGTGCCCCCCAGCCAACTTAGCTGACCTTGACCTTGAAAAAAACATCATTGGACTGTGCTGATACTTGGATGGAAAACCAGGAAATCCCAGGGTTGTCTGTTAGACTAGGGTGTGTGTGTGTGTGTGTGTGTGTGTGTGTGTGTATGTGTCTATGTGTCTATATGTATATGTATACTGCATGTATATCCATATGTATATGTATATATGACAGAAGATATGTACATGTATATAATATATATGTACAGTATAGGTATATATATTGTGGGATAATGCTGGCTTATAGGGTTAAGGCGCAGAGTAAACAGACAGAGTGCAGCTTTTATGGCTAAAATGTTTACTTGTAATAAAGGCAATAAATGTATATACAGTTACATTATTGCAAAAAGGAAAAACAAACAAGCAGAGTTTCGTGTATTGTTTCCATTGACAGACATGAAGGGGCTCATGCCATGGCCTACACACACAGCCACGCATAGCTACGCACTTCCCAGTCTTCAGAAGTAGAACACACACACGAACATGGCTAAAAGACCGGACAGAAGTCAAGAAGCATAGACCCATAATTCACAGCTGAGATATACACTTGTTTCAGCTTTCTGATTGGTGGAACCTTAGGATCAGAGGGTCACAAAGCTTTTTCAGATTTACAAAGCCTAAAGCGTTCAGGATTGCACATAGTATAAACTGCCATGAGGTGGCGGTGTTGCATTTAATCAAGCATATTGTCTCCCCCCATTAAAGTACTAGGGCACTTGTTCCCATGGGATAGTTTTTAGACTGAGACATAACATCACGTGGTGGCAACCACCTGCACCTTATCAGTGAAGTTGTTTTGGGAAACAGAAAGTAAACTGTAAAGACGCTACAGAAAGTAAAGAAAACAATTTGCTCTCACATGAGAACTCTGACATATACAGTATATGTATATATGTATATATATATAGGGGCGTGGTGGCTCAGCGGGTAAGATGCCAGGCTTGTCGATTGGAAGATTGCATGTTTGGAGGTTCGAATCCCTAGCCCCGCGTGACGGAGTGAGCACTAGCTCCAGCTCTTGCTAACCTAGCAATTCGAAAGCATGCAAATGCAAGGAGATGAATAGGTACCACTTTGGTGGGTAGGTAACAGCGTTCCGCATGCCTCATGCCGGCCACATGACCACGGAAGCATCTTCGGACAACGCTGGCTCTTCAGCTAACAAACAAAGATGAGCACCGGCCCCTAGAGTCGGACACGACTGCACAAATGTGTGGGGGGAGCCTTTACCTTTTTATATGTATATAAGACAGAATTCATGGACACATCTGTGTAATTTTCTTGGCAATAATATGGAAGTGGGAAACCACTTCCATATTATTGCCATGAAAATTACACAGATGTGTCCATGAATTTACAAGGAGTCAAGTTCAACTCCAAAGTGACTTACTCTTCGTGTGCGACATTTTGCAGGAAGGGGGGGGTTAGGTGGGGGGCTCGTTTTGTTCTTGTGATTGTGTTTATAAAAGTCTTTAAATTACATGTTTCATTGTATTTTAATTAAATTTCTTTTGTTTGTAATACTAGGGTTTATAAGCACCATTTCCTGGCTGCAAAATGGGATGGATGGGTGGATAAATATGTACAATGAATCAATGAAAGGAAGAGAAAGGGTGGTATTTGTGGAAAGCGCCATGGCTCCCAACATTTCATCTTCATCTCAGAGGTTGCAAAGAGCTATTGGGTAGGCAGAGAAAGAAACATCTGTCTGGCTGCTATTTTCACTCATAGCTGTAGATAATTCTTCTCTAAGGAGAAAGGGAAGGCTGTAGAGTGGTGTTTGGGAGAGAATCCATTGGAAGTGAACAATGGACTCTTAAGAAATGGGAAAGAAACTTTTTGGGAAATGTTGAGTCTGGAGGGGAGAACTGCAGATAGCGATGGGGATACTGCCTCTCTCAATGCCCCCTCATCCCCCAAAGATCCTTTCATGCAAAGGGAGGGACGTGTTCAGAGGCACATGTACAGAGTTCCAACATGCAGCATGAGGTTTTGTCAAACTAATGGATTCTCCCCAGCCTTGAATGATGATGATGATGATGATGATGATGATGATGATGATGATATAGAAGAGAATGACAATAATAATAATAGCAATAGCCAATCCTGTAACAGCCCCTGCTGGCCAAATCTGGCATTGAGCTCAGGGTTCCATATCCCAGATGGGGAGAAAGTATAGCGCCAGGCAAAGATTTTATCTTGTATCTCTTTCCATCCAAAAAGCTTCAAAAGGTTGAGTGCTTAGTTCTTAGAGGATGGAAGAGGGCTTACCATTTTGAAATAACAAGAGTTACACACACACACACACACACACACACAGAGTATTTTGAACTTGAATTTATACAATCTTCATTTTGAGATGATTATTGTTAATCTAGATTACACAGTCAACATCAGTTTCCACAGTATTTGTGGAAACAGTATATTTGCATGAGGAAAAGACTGGGAGCCAAACTGCCCTCAAGGAGTTTACAATCTGAAATCCTAGGGAACAGAAGGCCCAAGGAGGAGAAAGGACATGAGTAGCAAAAGGTGAATGTGAGCAGAGTTATGTTGACACACTCAAGACTTGGTGAGGGTCTTCAAGGATTTATTATGGCTAGGCTGCCCTCGTTGTATCAGAGACCCCTCCTAAAAATTCTTATCCAAGGAGGTCGTATACAACAAGTAGCAAAGAGACCAGCCACTCAGTCACCCTGGTCTGTGAGATGAAGCTTTTCTCCAGCAATTCTTCTAAGAATGTGGAATGAGGCGGAACAAATTAAGATCCCATTGCCCCTCACAAAGGAGCTGTCATAAAATATGCCCAGCAACAAGATGGGGAGGAGGGAGCTATTAAAGTTAGAACAAAAGTTGGAACAAAAGACAAAATGGCATTTTGGCTGAAATGGGTCAAGGAGTGACATAGGAAAGATGAGGGAAAGGCCTTCCCATTGGAGCCATACACACTCAGCCTTTCAGCCACGATAGAAGTCAATGGGATGCAGGTTACTTTAAGCCATGTTTATTTCAAACAGCTACTTGAAACACGAGAAATTTCAATCCAAAATGCTGCGCAGGAGGCCGTATGGGGCAAATCTGAATTTCATTATTCTTCATTTTTTAAAGCAAGAGCGGATAATCTATAGTTCTCCAGCTACTGAACTTCACAGGAAGAGCCAGAAAGGCCAACAGTTAAAAATGATGAGAGTTATAGTTCAGTAATGTATAGAGAGCCATAGAATCCTTACCCTGTTTTTAAAGTTTGCTACTTACTAATCAATTATTATCCCATTTGTCCTAGGAGTTTAGGAAAGCATTCAGATACTTCACAATTGATCTCCCACCCAATCTGGAAGGCTGAGTTTGATTTTGCCTGAAGAACTAGACTAAAAGTCTTTAAGACTGGTCTCTGGGCCACATTCTCTCACTTCCTATGTTGCTGGAGAGGAAGGTAACATTCTGGAATAAGCCATATTTGTTGTTTATTCATTCAGTCGCTTCCGACTCTTCGTGACTTCATAGACGAGCCCACGCCAGAGCTTCCTGTCAGCCGTCGCCACCCCCAGCTCCCCCACGGTCGAGTCCGTCACCTCCAGAATACCATCCATCCATCTTGCCCTTGGTCAGCCCCTCTTCCTTTTGCCTTCCACTTTTCCTAGCATCAGCTTCTTCTCCAGGGTATCCTGTCTTCTCATTATGTGGCCAAAGTACTTCAGTTTTGCCTGTAATAAGCCATATAGTCTAATGTAAATATCTGGAACAGATTGTCTGAGCCCTGACACCTATTCTGGAACTGGCTGGCAATAATTCAAATATAGTAACTGAGCAGCAGGCAAGTAAAACAGCTCAGGTACATTTTCTCTGCACTTTATGGGTGGGAGAAGTACTTAGAGAAGATTTTCTAGTATCTCCTCCATCCCCAACAAAAAGAGGGTCACTCCAGATTTCTCACTGCCCTTTTTTTATTCCTTTTGGTGCCTTCGAGTCAGTCTTGACTCCTGGTGACTGCCTGGACAGGTCCCTGCAGTTTTCTTGGCAAGATTTCGGAAGTGGTTTGCCCTTGCCTGCTTCCTAGGGCTGAGAGAGAGGGACTGGCCCAGGGTCACCCAGCTGGCTTTGTGCCTAAGGCGGGACTGGAACTCACGGTCTCCCTGTTTCAAGCCTGATGCCACTAAACTGGTTCTCACTGCCTTACTCCACCTTTAAATCGATTCTACCTGACTGTTGTGTGCCTCTCTATCTGGATCGATACCTGTCCTTTTCTGTCTATTCCATCTGAACCAGGCTGTGAGGCTGTAGTCATGTATACAGTCAGCCTGACACTTTGAATTAACTTCAAAGGTCTCCCACAGGACTGTCTGGAACACCTGCACCTTTCTGGCCATAAATAAACTAAATCCAGCCATGCTAAAATGAGAAGGGTCATTGAGCTTGATTTAAACGTGTGCTCAAGTAAGCTATCCTTGTGGCCCATGCCGCATTTAAATGTGCATACTGTATAAAAAATGCTGGTCCTTTAATGTGTTGCTTGTATACTAAATCTGCACATTTACAGCTCAGAGCTTATTTGAGTACTTTGTCTTTGTCTTACATCAGACATAAGTTGGGCTTTAGTTTCATCCCCTACCTCCCATTCCATCAAATGGAAATATTATGAGTTTCGGAGCTTCCAGGTAGAGAAAATGGCAGAACAACGTGTCTCCGAAGGGTGGGGTGACACTGAAGTGGAAAATTGTGACTGGGCAGTGAGCAGCTCCTCATGAGGAAACCTGCAGATACCCTGCAGGCAACGCATGAGTAAGAGCGCCAGAAGTCGAGGAAGAAAGATTGTGCTTGCAACCTCAGCGGAGCCTGTAAGGGGCACTGGGTCTGACCTAACTCTACTTTCTAAAATACATTTGCATTATAATTATTTAAAAGCCACAGAGATCTTTGGAGCAGCAGAGTAATGAGACCGCCTGATGAGTATTCCTACAACCCGGGACATGAATAAGGGGAAATGGAAGAAAATAAGTACAAGGATTTAAAAATAATCTACAGCAAAAAGTTTGCTAAGAGTTTGGACAATGAAAATTTAAAATGGATAAAGGGTTTGGTTGAATTTGGATTTTACTTATTTTAAAGTATTTTCTAATTAAATTAAATTAAATTAAAAATAGTACAGACCTTTGGGGGAAAGAGGACTGTTTGGATTCTTCAAGAGAAGTGATTGGTCATTTTTTCTAAACAAAAAGTCAAGAGATTGTTGTTAAAGTGCATAGACTGTAGAATGTGTCAAATGGGACTAATGAGTTAAGAATACAGAGAAAGTGGGGGGGGGGAGAAGAGAAGGGCTCCCTTTTGGCTGTTGCTTTCCCTTGTTGGACAAATTTTTAAAAAAGCAAGAGATGGCTATTATCAGGGAAGCAGTGAAAGAAGGGAGGAGAGGATCACTAACACAGCAGACACCAGGAAAAAGCATTATACCAGGGATGTTACAAAGGAAGTTTGAGGAATGTGGGAAGAATATTATAAAGTCAGTGACAACTTTACTGGCTGAAAGATTTGCAATTATGGAAGAGAAATTGAATAAAAAATTGAACGAATCTGCAATACAAATGATTGGAGGAGTTAAACAAATCGAGGAAAAAATGGAGATCCCAGAAAATAAGATGGAAATAACAACCAGAGAAATGAAAATCTGGATGTGGCATTACCAGAATAAAGAGAGGAAGAAATTTCTCTGAGATAGAAAGTAATTTTGGAACAACCTGGGGAAGGCATTAAGGAGAGAGCTGTTGAAGTTTTAACAGTTTATGGAATGGAAGATGAGGGTACATAAGCAGACAGGGTGTGCAGAATTAACACAAAATATGTAAAGGTAAAAAATGTTTTAAGAGATATACCTGTGCTCTGTGTTGGGAAGACAACAAGAGATTAAGTTATACAACAATAATTCAACACCAAGTTAATTTTGCCCAAAGAAACATCTGTTAGAAGATTGCCTACAAGGAAAGAATACAAAATAGACTTGTTTGATCGGGGGTAATAAGGGGGCGTGGTGGCTCAGCGGGTAAGATGCCAGGCTTGTTGATCACAAGTTCGGAGGTTCGAATCCCTAGCCCTGTGTGCGGAGTGAGCTCCCGCACTAGCTCCAGCTCTTGCCAACCTAGCAATTCGAAAGCATGCAAATGCAAGGAGATGAATAGGTACCACTTCAGTGGGTAGGTAACAGCATTTCACACGTGTCATGCGGCCACATGACCGTGGAAGCGTCTTCGGACAACGCTGGCTCTTCGGCTAACAAATGGAGATGAGCACCGGCCCCTAGAGTTGGACACAGCTGCACAAATGTGCGGGGGGAACCTTTACCTTTTTAAAATAATAAGTACTTTCATAAAAGATTGAAAACCCTTGATGGACTTTTTGCTGAAAATGGTTAAAAATGACCTGGGTGATTTTTGTTTTTGTTAATTAAAAAGGGTTAAATATGGGGAGAGGGGAAACATGTATGAAATTTTGAAGGGGGAGGGGAGAAAATAAACTTGTATGGAAATACATTTCTAAATCATAGTCCTTCTGGAATGACTGAATACTTGTATATTCTTTACATGTTTGAAAAGCATTTATGAATATTTTTTAAACATTTTAAACAGGCAACAGGTTTTTGACTGAGTGTGCCTGTAGATACCTTCTCAATCTGCCAGTTATCAAATTACATTTCAAAGCTTGGTTTGGAACAGTCGTTTCCATTTTAATGAGACAAAATTGAACAATTGCTTAATGCATATTCCAAGATAATTCTTGCCAGTGATATTAACAAGTTAAAGTTTCTTTAATTTGAGTTCAAATTCCAGTGACTACATTATCATATCCATGTTAATTTGGGAACATAGATACTGAAGTGGCGTGATGTGGCTTTCTTCTGTGATTTTGTCGGTTTTTTATTTATAGAACTCTCCAATTCCCTGATGGTCTCCCATCCAAGTAGTGACCAAATCTGACACTGCTTAGCTTTCCAAAATCAGCTGTTGTCGGCTAAGTGCTGCCACCTAGCAGGCCACCAGTGATATTAAACAGTAAAGGTTCCCACCCCACCCACCCCCTGCACATTTGTGCAGTCCTGTCCGACTCTAGGGGCTGGTGCTCATCTCCGTTTGTTAGCCAAAGAGCCAGCATTGTCCAAAGATGCTTCCACGGTCATGTGGCCGGCATGACATGCGCGGAACGCAGTTACCTACCCACCGAAGTGGTATCTATTAATCTACTAGCATTTGCATGCTTTTGAATTGCTAGGTTGGCAAGAGCTGGGGCTAGTGCGGGAGCTCACTCTGTCACGCGGGGCTAGGGTCTCGAACCTCCGAACTTGCGATCTTCCGATCAACAAGCCTGGCATCTTACCCACTGAGCCACCACACCCCTCCAATGATATTAGTGGCAGAATGAATGAATGAATGAATGAATGATTCCCCGCCCAGCTCACTCAGAGAGCAACTCTATAATAATATATCTGTTCCATAGATAAGGCCTACAAAATCCCCTGGGAAGAACCTTGCAAAAATAGGCATGCAACTGGAGCACTCCTGGATGAGGGTGTGTAAGGAAACGGCTGGAGAGAACTGAAGTGGGAAATTGGTGGGATGTGAAGGGATGTGATCAAAACTAACAGGAAAGGAAAAGTGACCTGTTACCTCCCAGCTACCTGGTGGCTGATCAGCTGATTGAAAGTGGACAGGGGTCTGGGATGCAGTCCACAAGCTGCAGGTTACTCATTCATGGATCAAATAATCCTCCTCCAAGCTTTTTTTTTTTTAAGATCTCTGCCAAGACTTCATTATACCTGTTTGCCTCAGGATTTCTTTAAGGTAAAATACCATACAGTCAACCAGAACGTTGTCTGGGCAAACCCACCATTTTTAAAAAAAAAATAGAATTTTTCAATGGATCATATATGTACTGTAGCTACCAGGGTTTCATTTATTCATTATACAATCCCCTGGGTTGCTTTTGGAGTGCAGGTGGACATCTTCATGGGATATGGGAGCTTCAATTTCTTAGTCCCCATTTTCCTTCTGTGAACTGGAGTACAAGAGGCCTGCCTCACAGTCTGGTGTAAGAATTAATTTCTGAATCAACTGCAGAAAGTGACTTAGAAGAAATAACGAAGCCGCGAAACGCTGGGATTCCATCCATTTTCATTTAATTGAAGGAGAGCTGGGACCTGACAGTGAAAGGGAGACTGAATTCCACCAGCCAAAAATTATTCCAAAGGGGCAGAACCCACCCAAGGCAAGCCAGGCATTCCAGATGGAGGCAAGTTAATGTGCAGAACTATGAACCAAGCTAATTTGAAACCAGCTAAAATTGTGGGCTAGAAAAGAGCCATGGCAGCGCAAGAGGACTTGCTTCCCCAGAGTTATGCATTGATTAGAAGTGTCGGAAGTGTTTGTGGGGATGGGGGGGGGGTGTTTTTGTGTATTCTGGTTTTGTTCATACCTAACTGCTCATCTCTTGATGGCTGCCGTGTCAAGGCATGAGTAGTGTCCGAAGAGGCCATTAGAGATGTAATGATGACCATCAGGTTGGGAAACAGACTGCCCACTGTCCCTGTGCAGAAAGGATGCACAGCCACATTTGGCCCATGAGTTCAGGGGCTGCACTCCAGAAGATGGGCATGGCCCTGACAAAAACTAAACTGCACTTAATTGAATGTAGAATTAAATTTTAAAATTACTCTAAATCAATTCAGTGAGGCTTTGGAGGGCCAAGAGTGGCCCTGGAGAGGTCACCGTTTATGCTCCGTAGAGAGCGAATACTCGCCAGCACGGCCAGCAGCAAGGGACCGGGGAAGCCCTAAGGCAAAGCCTCTGAAGGTATTAGATAGTCTTCAGCTTCTCATCCAACTAATCTAGGCTGGCAGATTTAGGCAGCGCTGTCCGGGAGGCCTATAGCCCCCTTCCCCTTAAAGGAATTTGGCGACCCAAGAATTAGCCCACAGAAAGATGCCCAAGAAGGTTTATGGATAATCGGGCAGAGGACGGCAAAGAGGGCAGACGCATCTCACCTACCGGAATTTTGTCGACAACTAATAATAAAAATAACGACAACAGAGAGAACAGGAGCCCGTTCGGATGACGCAAAGCATCAGCGCAGCGCAGGACGCGGGACGCGGGACGCGTCCGCATTAAAGACAGCTCCGGGGGACCCCTCCGTCCCGGGCCGCTGCAGCTTCCCGGCGGCTGCTGTTTCCCAGGCTGGAAGTGCGCCGTCGGGGCTGAGCGCGCGAGTGGCGGCGGCGGCAGCAGCCTTAATTCGCTCCATCTGCTGCTGACCCTCTCGCTCGCTCTCGCTCTCGCTCTCTCCCCGCCACCGCGGGATGAAAGGAGGCGCTGAGGGCTCCGCAGGCCAAGCCCAAGCGGGGGGATGACGTCTGGCTAGCGGCAGCCAAAAGACTCCGGAGAGGAGGAACGAAACCACCGCAAAGCCTCGCCAGCCAAGTGCGGCGAGCTGTGGGAGTCCCCCGGAGAGAGGCGATCCCCGCGGGATGGAACTACACGAGCAGAGGCGGCCGCTGAAGATCGCGGTCGGGGGCGACGCCGTGACGGGCTCAGCTCTCCGGCTCTTCCGTGCCTGTGCCCGGGATGGCTTCCTTTCGGTGCCTCCGCGCTGTCTGGATCCTCCTTCACGTGGGTCATGAAGGACAGAGCGAAGCGACTGGCGGCATATTCCTCGGAGCGAATGACTGGTCGTGGCCCCGTTTTGGGCTGGGGTGGGGTGAGGAACTGGGGTGGGGTGAGTGACGAGCGCGAGGTAGCCTCCCCTCCTCCCGAATGAGCGGATTTCGGCCTCTCGGGGCTCCTGGAACTTAATCTGAAGCGAAGGGGAGCGGCCCGTCAAAAGTCTCCTCGCGTTTCTCTTTGTAACCCCCCCCCCCCCCGCGCCTGCCAAGCTGTGATGCGTCCCTTTTGCGCAAGGGCGCATTATTCGCGGGCGCGCACCGCGCCGGGTCTTCCTGACTGGATGGCTCACTCCATGGCGACCCTCGCAGCCTCTATAAGAAGCCGGCCCTGGCGAGGGGATCGCAGACATGCTGCAAGGAGCCCTCAGCTAGCAGGACGCGCGGCGCTTCTCCCCCTCTAGCGCCTTAATTTCTCTCCCAGGGAAGCAACGGCAGGCGGGGTTGCCAGAAAGGGAGGCCTGAGGGGACTTCTCTCCCGCAGCTTCTCCCCTTTTCTCTCCCTTTTTCTTTTTTCCCCTGAACACTTCAACTTGGGCTCACATCTTCTTGACCAGCGACGGCCGCTTCCCGGGCGCCCGGCGCGCGCTTCGCCAGCGCAGGGCTTTGGAGACCGCGTCGCCCTCCCCCACTCCACCCACCCACCTCTCCTTCGCCGCTTCCCCCCCCCCCCCTCCTGCGGTTCCGAAGAGCAGGCAGGCAGGGCAGGCGAAGCGATGAGCCCCGTGGCATTAATGCTAGGCTTGAAGACCTTGTGGGTTTTGGCTTTTTCCTCTCTTTCCAACACTCTCGCGGTGAATAACAGCGGCCGATGGTGGTAAGTGCGCTTGACGCGCGGCTGCGCCTTTGGCGGAGCCGGATCGCCTGGGTAGATGACGGGACGGGGAGGGGAAGCAAACCTGCTGCTGGGGCTGCTGCTGCTTCGCGGCTCCCGAGGGGGTAACCTTGCGCTTCCCGTAGCTCAGCTTCGGAAGCAGCGACGCACGGCCGAGCGGAGGAGCGGAGCAGGAGCGGACGCTGGTTCTCGCCCGGCGATCCGGAGCAAGCTTGGTTTCCCCGACGTGTTGCTTGGGGGGAGCTTAGAAGACCTGAGCGTCCGGCTGTCGTCTGCGAGAGACAAGGATGGGGTCCAAAGCCTTGGAAGGGGTCCTTGACTCGGTCCGCACCGGTGTGTGTGTGTGTGTGTCAAATTTGTAGGTGGAATTGGACTGTACACGTTTTCTACCAAAGAGCTACTCATAATGATTGCTACTTCTACTCCTGCGTCTCTAAGGCTGCTTGCTAATACTGAAATGTTTCCCCATAACTAAAGTATAGGTTGCACTCTTGCTATAGTTATTTACAATGATGTGTTATTTATTGTTACATTATTTCCACCACTACTAATTTTGTTATTCACTTCTTTTATATCTGTATTCTTTCTTTCCATTTTGTTTGCATGCCCCTTCTCAGAAGTGGGGGACGAGTCAAGTAAATATAGTTCTGCAGGTAGTTCTTCCAATCATAGCTCAGAGAAGCAAGGTTTATTTATTTTATTTTATTTTATTTTATTTTATTTTATTTTATTTTATTTTATTTTATTTTATTTTATTTTATTTTATTTTATTATTTTATTTTATTTTATTTTATTTTATTTATTTTATTATTTTATTTTATTTTATTTTATTTTATTTTATTTATTTATTTATTTTATTTTATTTTATTTTATTTTATTTTATTTTATTTTATTTTATTTTATTTTATTTTATTATTTTATTTTATTTTATTTTATTTTATTTTATTTTATTTTATTTTATTATTTTATTTTATTTTATTTTATTTTATTTTATTATTTTATTATTTTATATTTTATTAATTTAATTTAATTTAATTTAATTTAATCAATTTATATGGCGGTCCAACTCCCACACAGTGACTCAGGGCGGCTTACAAAATTTAAAAAAAAGATATGGCTCTCATTTTCATTTTTATTCCTGGAGGTCCTGCTGAAAGCCCTCAATGAAACCTTGGGAAAGCAAAGGAACCCCGTTTCAAGTTTTAGCCCCTCTCCGGCAATTTATGCCTGATCATTGGTCCAATGGATGAATAGAGGAAGGGCCTTGGCCATGCCAGTAAGCGTCCTGGCCAAATGGAGGTTTCACATCCAAACTTAATGGCTGTGCGCCTTGTGGGTGTGATACCTTCCAGTATAATTTTTTTCTGCCAGGCATCAGTGATTTGGATCTGGCCACTCACCCAGCTACATAACTCACCCAGTCCCTTGCCTGAGCACTGGCGTTCTGGATGCAGGACTGAAGCAGCGGCATGGGATCTGGGAAGGGTGGCCCTGAGATCCCAGGAAGAGGTGCTGGGGTCAGGGCAGGTGCACGGAATCTGAGATCACCAGATGCACCTGCTCAGTGCAAAAGAAAGGGAGGGGGAGAGCTGGGTTAGAGGTCTATCACTGTGGAAATGAAAAAGGAATTGCAGTTAATGGAGGTGTCCCTTTCTCCAAATGCATGGAGAAACGTATGGAGAATTCCCACACTGCAGTGTTGCATGGCCTTTTCTGGAATGAAGTTAAGGTCATGTTCTAGGTTGTGACTGAAAGAGGGAAAGAATGCCTGTTTTTCTGGTGCTGCTAGTAATCAGCATGTTTTGTGCTGCATAACTACTAAATATCTGCTTCTGGTGATAGCATGGTGATACAGTAATGACTCAGTGTGCATTTGTGTGGCACGTGTGAAGGGGATACATTTCTTGCTTCCTGTTTTGAAGGAGCATACTCCAGATCCTCTATCAAGGGACTGGTGTATCTTGGACTACATGCATAAGCAATCCTTAATTTTCTGTGAGGACATGAAATACTCAGTAGCCTCCAACTTTGCAGTACCATCACCTCCTATGGGGTCAGCCCTCTATGAATAAACATTAATTTGTGTCAGCCTCCTATGATTAAACTAATTCTTTCATTTGTGTTTGAGTTGGGCAACAAAGAAATATAACGCTTTTAAAAGTTAACATGTAATCTATATATTATAGAGGTTCTCAAACTTTGTAGTACAGGAACTGCCCACAGTGGTTTTGTGTAGGCAAAGTTAGGAACAAAGCCTAGATTGCATTTGGTTCCACTTTGCCAGCACAAACCTGATCAGGTTTTAAAGAAAATGATCACACACACACACTCTTACAAGTTGGTTGAGATTCCCTGGAGGGAGGGTCCTGACCTACAGTTTGAGAAACCCTGCTTTAACTCTTTGGAGGCAACACAATCCTGTAGCTCAATCCCATCTTTTGAGGGGGAACTCTACAATTTTCCGATGGTTCTAGCTATTAAAATGTCTCAGATGACATATGTATGGTACCAAATTTCAGGGCTGCAGTGCTTTGGAAAATTGACCTAACAATTTCAATACTCCAAGTGAAGTGAGTCAGTGAGTGAGTCAGTGAGGCCCAAGGGTCCTCGGTAGTACTGGTACGAAGAAGCATTTCCGTGCTTCTCAGCGCTAGAGGCTGTTTGTTCCAGCTCCCCACCATCCAAATCTGGCAATGGACTGGAACTCCTGAAGCCCAACGTTCTGCCCAAGATGTGGTGAGAGCCGACTCGGCTTTGGCAGACAGGCCTCTGCTGCACAGTCAAGTGAATGAAAGGTGTGTATATGCCTTATTTTCAGTTTGTTGGAATAAGGAGTTAAGTGAGACGCGAATCCAGCTGTTCTGGTTGTACTGTGTGGCTTAGAAGTGTTTGTCTTGACCCTCTTTCACATTTAGAGTTTGGTTTCTGGGAAGTACTTTGAATATTGTATTCAGCATTGCAAGCCCCTTTACAATGTTTTGAGGAGGAGATGTGCAGATACTTTATTGGGAAGATGTTCTTCTAGCTATCACAGGGACTCTTAGAACCCACATGCACCGCATTTTAATTCTGTAACTCATCAGGAAGTGCTTTCACTGTTTTAGTATCCATCTATCATCTATCCATCATCCATTTTTCTATTTGTCTGTTTATCAAAGATAATCTATGAGTGGTATATCCCTTCCTTATTTGAGCTCTCAGACTAGAAGGATAGAGCTCTTCTCTGTGTCATGATTCATCATAAAACGACAACCGGGCAGCAGAAACTAAACCAAATGAATAATAGAGCTCAGTGATAATTTATAAAATCAAGTGTCCAGCATGTCAGATTGCTAAGCAGTTTATTTTCACCCAGGCACTGAGTAAAGTGCTTTTCGCTATGGGAAAATAGGTGTTTTGGGTTTTTAAAAATTCTACTTTGCTTTTATCCTGCCTTTCAGGATCAAAGGTAGCCCCCATCAAAAGGCAGCTGAGAATAATTATCAGATTATTGTTATTGTTAATAATTATCAGATTATTGTTGCTTTTTACGTTGAAACAGCTACATTTAAAAAAAGGCTTAGAACCATCACTATTGTAAAGCAAAGTAAACCACAATTAGCAGCAGCCACAAATTAACAGTTTGACACCAGTCATTTTCTGAGTAAGGCGGTTCATGCAATCTTCCCCAAACTCTTGCCCTCTAGATGAACTCTAACCCTTCCCCCATAATCTCCCTTAGCTGAAAATTTTGGGAGTCGGTTGAGTATGGCTGGAGGGTGCCAGGTTGAGAAAGTTGGCTTATGATACCCTACCTATATCCTCTTTTCTTCAATATTACCTCCAGTGATGAAGTCTGCTACTGCCAAGTTGCATTGGCATGACGTCGGGGCATCCTAGGGGCAACCGTGGTTATCAGTGCTAATAGCAATCCAAGCTGCTGCCTAGAGCATCTAGGGCTCCTGTGGGGACTGTCCAGGACGGGGGTGGTGGCGGAGGGCAAGACAAACCTCAGCTGCTTGAGGGAAATATACAGGTGTTGTTTGCAGTTTCTTCCACTGGGTGGGGCCTGGTGTGTAGTTTGGCCCTTTCAAATATACAGAATAGATGTTTTCTTATTTTGCTGCCCTTGTTTCTCCCTCTCTTCTCGAGAGATAGTTGTGGTCACTGTTATATGTACTAAGAATGTCTCTGCAGGTCCATATCTACGTTCCAGGACGTATGCCTGGCACCACTTCTACATTCTTTGTGGACTAAGTTAACAACCTTCTTTGCAAGGTATTTTCAAATACATATTTCAATATTTCAAAAAGCATTGAATTGCAATGTTAATGCGTAATGGTGGTTGAATTTCTTTTAAGTCTCGCAGTAAAATTGGGGTTTACATTTTGTGCTATACATATTTGTGCGTTGTATGTGTGCATGGTTGTGTATGCATGTGTGTGTCTGTGTACACACAAAGAACTAACTGGCTATCGTACATTACTCTGAAATCCTTTCTGGAATGAAAGGGAAGCATATGCATTTTATAAATAAATACACGTTTCAGACTTTTGATCCAATCTAACAATAATGAGAGTAATAATAGCTACATGATCGTAACAGCTATATTCTGTATATTGATAACAATCAATTTGCTAACTTGGTTAACAAAATAAATGTAACTAGGATTACATTTATTTCGGTGGACTGTACTGTTGTTATTATTATCAGGCATTAAAGGATTTCTATGGCAAATGGCTGGAGTTTATAACATTGTTAATGCTTGTGATGTTAAGAGAGAAAGGGGGAAATTGACTGGGAATTTTGGGAGTTGCAGTTCCAACACATCTTGAGCATATCAAGTTGGGGAAGGCTTGAGCAATAGGAATTTTGCATCTTAAGTTCTGCTCTCTTTATTGATCCTGCAAGGACCTCATCCGCTTTGTAGAAGTCATGTGCAGCTAGTTCTTTTTAGAAGACTTTGTTAGGTAAATCTGTATTCGTCCTATACTTGCGATGACTTTAACTTGGGGACGGAAATTCCCAGTCAATGTTTTCTTAATTCAAGGATGCCAGATGCACTAGATTTGGAATGCGTATGAAATTCCCTTTGGCGCTGTTTCCACATGTTTGGGGTGGGTCTGGCAAGAAATGGGAACAGTCTGCTCCCCTCCTATTAAATACAGTAAGTAGACTGATTCCTCATCCATATGATCCTCTGCCCAAACCTGTTCAAAAACGGCTACGATTTTGTCTGTCATCTACAGAGTGTGATCACCCCAGCTAGTATGGTGTAAGTGACCTGCAGACATATTTAATTATTATGTTTTTCATGTTTGATGGGTCATCCCACTTCTTAAGACAATAATATGATGTGCACTTGGTCCGGAATAAGAGAGAGCCTTCTCTGCAACGGGAGCTAGATTTTGGCACTCCCTGCCTAGAGAGGTTTTTCTGATTCCCTCTTTAATAATCTTCTAGCAATGAGAAGAGAAAGACCCAACTCATGTTGTTACTTGATTTCTTTGTCATGTTTTGATGGATCTTGTGATACTTCTGGGAATGTAGCTATACTGTAGGAAGATTTAATTTTTATTCTTTGAATTAATTGATAAGGATTTGATATTTTCCAATTATACATTTTAGTCATTCTCTTTTTACCTTGCTATTCGGTATTGTTTTCATTGATTTTCTTGTTAGCCAGTTTGGGGCATTCTTTTAGAGATCACAGAGAGCTTTAATATATACATGTGCATATATACGGTGAACATGCATTGGCATGTTAGCAGCATTCTGTGCAATGAAATTTAGGCCAAGGCAACAGGTAAGGAAAGCCCCTGACAGGTTCTGCTCAGAACCCTCAGAGGAAGCCAGCAAGTCCTCCCCCTCCAAATGCCCATGCAGTCTTTCATATTCGAGACTGCCAGTTAAGATCCTGGATGTGAGAGTTTACGTCCCAGCATTTACCTGGTGCAGCTGAAAGTCTTCAGGCCACTCTGGGTGTCTGAGTCCTTAGGAGCCCATAACCACCTGTCTCGATCTCAAATGTAACCCCCTTGAAATCTCTGCTTGCAGGGGCATCATCAACGTGGCCTCGTCTACCAACCTGCTGACTGACTCCAAGAACGTGCAGCTAGTGCTGGACCCTTCCTTGCAGCTCCTGAGCCGCAAGCAACGCAAGCTCATCCGCCAGAACCCAGGCATCCTGCACAGCATCAGCAGCGGCCTGCAGAGCGCCATCAAGGAATGCAAGTGGCAGTTCCGCAACCGCCGCTGGAACTGCCCTACTACCCCGGGCCCCAATGTTTTTGGCAAAATTGTTAACAGAGGTAAGGAGACGACAGGAAAAGGGGTCTGGGTGGTGGTGGTGGTGGTGGTGGTGGTGGTGGAAGTCTGTTCAGTTCTCTAGGTGACCTTCATGCACCTGAGGGGGGTCTGCCTGTACAATCTGGCTGACTGAGCGGATGCCCCTTAGCAAGGGGAGGGCATGGAACTGATTGCCCTGCATTGCTGTGGCTATTTGGCTCCCCAGTTTTTAATGGGGAGTGCTGCAAAAGTGAGTACATCAGCCAAGAACAACACACTTTTGCAAAGAGCACAAAGATCTCTTGTCCCTCTGCTGCCTGTTTTTCCTCCCTGATGGGAACCAGGGCCAGCCCTCCTGTTTACCTAAGTGAAGCAGATGCTTCGAAGGGCAGAGCTGGACCAACAGAAGCCCCACACCCACTGTCCTCCTGACCTGCCCCTTGGATCAGCCATTTCACTGTGTCTAAACCTGGAACGGCTGGTCCCACTGCCACTTCCTTCCCTTGTAAGAGCTGCTCAAAGCAGTGCGTTATCCGGTGTCTGTTGCTGCCCCATGTAAGAAGTGCTACATGCATCTCCCAGGGTTTCTCTGCTGCCGCTGCTGAAAAGGGGAGCATGGAAGGAAGCAACAAATCCTCCTCCCTCCTCAGGCGTCAGGTCTTTGAGGGCTACTGTATTTCTCCTCCAATCAGAACCTTTTTCTTAATTTTCCTTCTCTTTAATTTTGCCCCTCTGCAAGATTGTAACTGGTGGATGTCCACCATAGCAGATGTGCCCACCCACTATAGCCCTTCACCTTCAAGATGTAACCCCTGTAGAACGATCAAAGGTCACATGACGCCGGGGCCTTATGACAGTCAATTTTGGGAATAGCCAAGAGCACTAGAGAAGATAAGCAAGGAAGCACAGTCAGGTAGTAAAAGATCAGACCACGTTCTTTGTTTTGCTCTCTTTTTTCAGAAACAAAATGTTGTCTCAGAATATTTCATGGTGCCCCTGCTGGCCCCTTCTGTTAAAGCAAACTGCGTGGCATTTACTAGGATGTGGCTGAAGTGCATTTGTACAACTTCAGCATTTATTAAGAACAACATCGGACTTGCTGTTTTGGGATAGAAACTTCATGTCATTGCAGTCTAGCACACATCTGGGCTGGTTAAATCTGATGGATTTCAGTGGGATTTCAACAGCTTAAGCAGACAGAGGCTGGGCAGTGATCTGGATTTGAAGATTAAAAGGTGGTTTGGAGCGTGTGTGGATATGCACTCTACAGCACATTAAGTCAAACACATCTTTTCTTGGGAATGCATGGCTACCACCAGAAGAAGACACAACTTCTTTAAGGAGTTGCCAGCAGGTGCAACATGAGCACCCGTGCACACTCTGAATCACCTTTTTTTCTTTCAAATCTGGATCATTGCACAGCCGTGATGATAATGTTAATTATGATGACATCTCACTTTGGAGCTAGCAGCTGAGAGCTGCTAACAGCATAGATCAGAAATAATAATAATAATAATAATAATAATAATAATAATAACAACAACAACAACAACAACAACAATATCCTAGTAAGTAATTGTCACTATAAAACAGATGATTCAGTCCCACAGTAAAAAAAAAGCCCAGCACACATACTAGGATTGGGGAGATGCAGGTTCAAGTTGGCCCTCAGCCATGGAAGCTCACTGGGTAACTTTGGGTCAGTCATTCTCTCTCAGCCCAGGTGACCTCACCAGGTTGTTGGTATAAGGAAAAATGGGAGGAGGGAGCACTATGAACAAAAAGATGGGACATAAATCTAACAAATAAATAAGTGAATAGAATATTCCTTAGACAGTGGAAGCTTCCACCGATGGAATGGGGATGGAAATGATTTTCAGTCCTTTCCTTTTTCCTGGGAGCCCTCCATGCTCCATCCCAATGTGTCCCCGAAGGCTGGGGGAATCCTTTGGAACAGAATGGGAGGGGGGACAGGAGGAAGAATGGCTGGGAATCCCCTCCCTCCCTGTTCTGCTGTTAAACTCTTTGACCAATCAACAAGCATTCCTCCAGTGGAGTGACAACAACTGGACACCAGTGGCTATTATTAAAATCTTGCTAAATTACAGTCTTCTTACATTGTGTGTAGGTTGCCATGAAAATATTATTACGTAGTGGGAAATCCTTTGGTTAACTTAACTGTTTGCTAAAGAGTATGTCTGATCAGTTTGCGATAAAGTGAGTTCTGATGGCTGAAAGGTGTGTCTTCATTTGCACTATTCATGGCTGGTTACAGGCTTATAAACCAAGGGAATGCATTACTTGGGTTAGGGGGCTGAAGAAGTTGCCATTTGGACTGGTCAGGTTAGAGACAGTAGCTGGGAGGGGCCCAGAGAGCCTCCAAGACTGGAGACTCCCGTGTGGTACCTCAGGGTCTTGGTGCTTAATCCTCCCCAACCTTTTTTAATTTCCTTTTTAAAGTTTAATTTACAATTAAAGCATATATTAATGTGTCTGTGAACATACTGGTTTGCCTTTAGTATTCTATTGTGCTTAGTGGGGCAAATAGGCTACTTGGCATTTGATGCTCAATTCTCACCTCTGCTTTGTATTCAGTTTCTTGGACAAGTTTCCTGACTCCGAGCCTTTGCTTTCTGTGTTGGAACAGAAAACTGTGAATTAAAATAAATGATTCCATGTTCTGGAACCAAGACATGACTGGAAAATAGTTGTTTCCTGACTGCCCATGTCCATTACATGGACCCATTTTAGGAGAGTCCCATTATTTCCCAATTCTAAATATATCATATCAGGGCCCGATAAAATTGTGGATCTCTATCCTCAGTTGATTGGTTGATGGAGGAATTGATCCTCCTGTAACTGTGTTTTTTCATGTTCCGGGCAATAAATAGACCCCACAATTCCCTTTATCCAAAAGGGGGACTTGTAGCCACTGACCCAGAATTTCCTTATGTACAGGAAATGGGAAGGCTGGAATATGAAAACCTATGATAAGATGGGCAACTTCTTTCTGGCTAGAGGCCAACCTTAAAAGATGTACCTCTGAGGGTCACAGTTAGGATGCCACAAGGGCCACAGTTTCAGCCTGTTTTTTGGAAGGGAGCGGAGGCTTAATCTCCTCCAATTCCTGCCAAAACAATTGACCCCACAACCCCCATTCCAGACATGCTCTGGGAGACTTAGAAGGGCTCTTAGAGCTGCAAATGTCTTCTGGAGGCCATTGGTACCCCACCTAAAGCTATGAAGATTTTTTTTCTTTTTTTGTCCCTTCAAGTCAGTTGTTTTTTTTTTTTTTGACTCCTGGCGACTGCCTAGAATAATCCCTGCAGTTTTCCTGGCAAGGCTTTTTGGAAGTGGTTAGCCATTGTCTTCTTCCTAGGGCTGAGAGAGAGCGACTGGCCCAAAGTCACCAGCTGGCTTTGTGCCTCAGGCGGGACTAGAACGCGCGGTCTCCCGGTTTCTAGCCTGATGACTTAACCCCTACCCCAACCTGGCTCTCTATGAAGAATTAGGATCCTGCTATTTACACCCATTTCTCAGGAATAACTCACTGCTGTCCCTCATGATTAATTACACGTTAATCTCAAGATATACACATATGCATGTAACATGCTTCCCTCTAACTTTTGCTACCAAACGTTTGTCCATTTTGGTTTGGTTTTGGTTAAAAAACATTAGTTGGTCCACCTCTCTTTCCGTTCCCTTCCAATCTGCTTCCTGGTCGGCTGAGTTTGAACCTGAATTTCTCCAATGCCTCACATTGGTTCTCATCTTTACCCTGCCGAGCAATGGAATAGTGACTGGCGTATCGGCCTTGTCCAGAGAAGCCGGGCTAATGGAATACGAAAGTCTGTTTCTGAGACTGATACCTAAACCCAGCCCAGCATCCATTCCAAGCATTCACAGCTGGGATTCGTCCATCAGACTTCATATATTATTTTAGATTTTATAGTAAGCAATTATTATTCCCCCTTTTTTCTCCCCACCCCACCCCACTCCATGGAGAACTGTAGCATTCCTTTAAAACTCTGTTGCTTGAATATGCCTTTTCTGGCCCTCCAGTTCTCTCCCTTCCCAGCAGAACTAGGAAAGGCAAATTATTAATCTTGAATCTAGCAAACAAAATTATTATTAATGGACTCCTTTTTTATGGGATGCAGCATGCAGTCCATTAATCTTCCAGATTCCTCAAGTCAAAAATATGTGCTCAGTCAGGCAGCATGGGGAAAAACCTTCTTTAAGGCACTTTTAATTTTAAAAAGTTTCTTCAGGAGAAAGGGTGGTATATAAATAAAACAGATCAGTGCCAAAATGTTTACAAACAGCACGCAAGGGGCTCTCACGGAAGAGGGGTTCTTTTCCGTTCAAGAGGAAATGCCTCTTCTAAGATGGGGAAGGTATCATTTTCAAACATGCTTTCAAAGTTATTAATCCTTGCATTCATGTGCAAAAGTAGCTGAGTGTAATCCTATAGGCAGAGTAATCCTTTTGTTTTTACTTTTGAGGCTGTTGGATGAGGAGGGAAAGAACTGCCTCTTTCTAAACCCTGCTGGGCTCAGACTGGCAAAGGCAGAAGTATGATTATTGTTGTAATGATCCCTATGAGAATGTACCTTTTATGTAAAAAAAAAATGCAAATACCCCCCACGTATATACTGTTGTATGACACAAGCACCTGATTGTTTTGGACCCAGCATGCATGAGACATGTTGCCCAAAGCATGTTTATGCATGTCTGCACTCCTGGTGGGGTTCCTTTTTTCTGCAGAGAAGTTCATGATCATACTGAAGCAGACCTTAGCCCTGTTGATATTTATTGTACCTATGGCCTTTGCGTAAGTACTTCAACTTAACTTTGCTGCTGTAGTTGATAGAGGTTGAGAAAAAGAAGGTTCAAGCCCATTCATTTTGTGAAACTGAGAGATGGAAGACTCGTTCCCATACTTGATGGTTGAGGGGAGTTGAACATCTATCTCCAATAAATACGACTCATATTGGTCTCTCGAAGTAGCCCAATTCTTTAACATATCACCAGATCATCTAGCCCAGTTCCTTGCATCTCTGCACAGTCTCTCACCCTTAAATGCTCCTAGCATATTAATTCAGTTCGCTTACAAATCCTCTCATATTAAGTGCCTCCTCTCCAGCTCCGATGCTTGTTCACAGCAATGTACAGCTGCTTGAAGTGGCCTGCTGAGAAACATCACCTTACTTTTATTGCTACGGTTACTATCACCATGATTATTTCTTGAAGTTAATAATAACACCACTTTTTGTGTGTGTGAGGAAGAAAGCTTTAAGGCAGCGCTTTCTAAAGCGCTGCCGTTGGCGACACACCAACGGCGGCAGCGGCGGGGGTGCGGGGGTGTGTGTGCGCGCGTTTGGCGGCAGCAGTGGCGGCGGCCTCACTAAAACGTGGGAGCGCTGATGGCGCACCGCTGCCATCTTCGCTGCTGCCGCCGTGCACACTCCAGCGCCGCGCGCACGCCCCCGCACCACCGCCACACGCGCCCCCGCGCCGCCGCTTTGCGACACACCAAACTGTGTGTTGTGACACACTAAAGTGTCGCGACACACAGTTTGGAAAGCTATGCTTTAAGGAATGCTGCTGCTTCTGCATTGTGTCAAGAATGATGTTGTTGGCCTCCAAGCATATGAGGCAGCCCTTATTCTGGATTCATTGGGGACTCCTGAGCTGTGTTCAGTGCTGTATACTGATAAATTGTATGGTCCTTCTTCTGCCTCCAGGTTGCAGAGAAACCGCCTTCATTTTTGCTATCACCAGTGCTGGGGTCACCCACTCAGTGGCCCGCTCTTGCTCTGAAGGCTCCATCGAATCGTGCACTTGTGACTACCGACGGCGGGGCCCAGGAGGGCCCGATTGGCACTGGGGTGGCTGCAGTGACAATGTGGACTTTGGCCGGGTCTTTGGGCGAGAATTTGTGGACTCCAACGAGAAGGGGAGAGACCTGCGCTTCCTGATGAATTTACACAACAACGAGGCAGGACGTCTGGTAGGGAGAATGGGGACCACCACAGGGTATGGGGCTTTATGTAGGTTTGGATGCATTGAGACTTGAGAATAGCTTTCACATCATCACCATGTTGGACATGGTGATGTCAGCAGGAACTAACTCCCACCGCATTTGACTTCTCCAGTAAGTCTCACGAATGTTTTCAACATATGTTCAGTCTGTGATTCACTCTGTCCATACCAGCACATGTATGCACACATTGTTTTCTGAAGAGCTGATCAGTTATGATTTGAATTATGTTGATACATTCCCAAGAAAACCAGCCATCAAATTCCTCCAAAGTAATTAATGTTTTATTAATGTTAGCATGCAAAAAAAAAGTCCCATTCAGATCATTATGCATTTATGCAGATGTGTTATTGAGCTTTAAAAAAGGTAAAGGTTCCCCCCGCACATTTGTGCAGTCGTGTCCGACTCTAGGGGCCGATGCTCATCTCCGTTTGTTAGCTGAAGAGCCAGCATTGTCCGAAGACGCTTCTGCGGTCATGTGGCCGGCATGACGCACGCAGAACGCTGTTACCTACCCACCGAAGTGGTACCTACTCATCTACTTGCATTTGCATGCTTTCGAATTGCTAGGTTGGCAAGAGCTGGAGCTAGTGCGGGAGCTCACTCCATCACGCGGCGCTCGGGTCTCGAACTTCCGAATTTGTGATCTTCCGATCGACAAGCCTGGCGTTGTACCCGCTGAGCCGCCACGCCCCCTTATGAGCTTATGTGCATATAACTCTTATTGAGCTTATGTGCATATAACTCTACATTGTTCTCCTGGATGAAACTGGGTTTGGTAGTCCAAGACATTATCTTATGCCATAGAGTTGCATTGTACAATCTAAACAATCTGTTCCAGGAGCTTGTTATTTTATGAGAATGCTGGCTGAGTGCAGGCACGTTGCAAGAAACTCTCAGTTGCTTTGGACAGAGGGAAGCAAGGGACTGCCAGTTCTTGTATGACAATTCATGTTAGACTAGATTATCTTTGCGATCACTTCCAACCTTACACATGATTTATGAACAAGCATGAGCTAGTGCAAGAATCCATCTCTGCATCCAGGGATGAATTCATTTCAGGTAAATTCAACTCAAGCTGTTGTCATACCTAAATACTGTAAGACTAACAGAATTGCTTGGCTAAACCAGGCTGTTTCCTGCAGTGACTTTCCAGATGAATCCAAAAAGAGCTTTCAAGCTGGGCATGAAAATAAGGACACATTATCCTTGGACCTAGTGGTTCCATTTCACTGAAACTGATTGAAGTCTCCTCTTCCATGATTTTATCCAAGCCCCCTTTAAAGGCTTCCTTTCCATAGCCATTGACCAAATCCCATGATAGCAAATTCCATAATTTAATCATGTACCACATGAAGATACTGTATCTGTCTTGAACATACTGCCACTCTACTTCACCATTCTTGTATCACAACAGAAAGAGAGGAAAAAATTGTCAATTCATAATTTTATACATTTCTATCATATCCTTTTCTAGCTGATCTTCATGCACTTGCTTTTTTCCTAAATAAAAAGGCCCAAATGTTTTAGATTTTCCATGTAAGAAAATAATTAATCTCTTGATTATTTTGGTTGTCTGCTGCTACACCTTTTCTAATTCTTTGATATCCTTTTTTGATGTGGCATAACCAGAACGTATTTTCAGGCCCCTTCCTAATAATCCATAGCCATGGATTTTTCTTTTTTGATTGATTCTGCACACAGCAATGCACACTTTAGAATGGTTTGGAAGAAGTGTTTTGAACCTCACTTAAACACAGGACCTCTGCTATCCATTAAAAGAGCCTGACTTTTTCAGGCTTTTGCACCAGCCTGAAAAAAGGATGATGATGATGATGATGATGATGATGATGATGATGATGATGATGATCCATTAATTAAAGATAACACAACTCCTAAAGCAGCTGCAGAAGTCAGAAAGAAGTGGGCTGCTTTAACGAATAGCAAAGAGGGGCTGTGTTGGCGCAGGCATTTTCTCTGCCTCGTTTTGAAGTGTGCACAGTCCTAATGAACATAATGTTTCTTTGCTTCCTTTCCAAAGTCATACTTAATTAGCCACATTAATTTTCAAGTAAAATAGCAGATGTGGAATCCCAAACTGGAGCCTATTTCCAATCCACGTATTTGAGGGAGTAGCCAAGGAGATCCACACATCTCTCGCTGAAAGTACACTGCAGCTTCCCTTTGCCTCTGAAGCTGCAAAGTATGAGCTGCAAATAATTGTACTGAGTTTTGATCAAATGGGGGTGATAATCTGACTTCTGGGATTGTTTTCAGCTTTAAAAGGAATACGCGTCCAAACCAGGGCTAGGAATCCTGTGGCTTACTAGATGTGTTTGGAGTACAGCTCCCATCCTCCCCAGACCAGTGATTAAGGATGTGGAGAATTGTAATTCAAGGACATCCGGAAGGTGGCCTCTGCCCCACCCTTATTTTTAAGATGTCTAGTTTACTGTCCTCTGTGTTCTTTTGGCTATAGAGCAGGATCCACTTCTGCACGGTCTTTCTTCTGTAGCCTCTCACCTTCCAGTTGTTGCTGGCCTAGAAGTCTCAGCCTCGTTCATCTTTAGCCCTCCTTGCTGGGGGCGGGGGCGGGAATTATGGCTCGGCAACATCAGGAAGACTGCAGGCTTCCCATCCTGGCCATAGTGATTTGATCCAAAGACAATCCCACCAATTTCCATGCTCCACTAGGTTTCTAATATATCCTTTATATCTATATGATTATAACCATTGAACTTCTGTGCTCTGGCATCTTGGCTTCCATTATTAGAATATGAACATCTCCCGAGGATATACAGATCCTCCTATTTCACCTTGGGCCATTTAAGGACTACAGTCAAATTGTAGTCCACCTCTTTTCGGAGGATTTCCAGCATAGCAAGATCTCAGAGAAGCATGTCATCTTAAATGTTCCACAGCTGCTCACCTTTCCCCAGAATTTGGTATAAATTCTGAAGAAAGAAGAAGTTGCCCTACAGCCTTGTGTAATATATGCAAACAAGTCTGGTTTGCAAGAAATATAAAAGACCCCACCACTCCTCTTCCACTAATTAACATGGGCATAATGCAGTGGGGCATTTCTGCCTTGGCACAAGGCAGGAGCTGCATAGCATCCCACTGGGGTGCCCTAGCAGAGTTATTTAGGAAAACATCCCAGTGGATTGGCCAAGACCTGCCCTATCTGCTGCCCTTAGTGATGCCCAGACTTGCTGCCTGACTTCATGGCAAAGGCCTTTACACGGATGAACAGATTGAAACAAGAGTTTCTGGCCATGAGAATATATCTGCTTATGTACAGTATGTTTTTTTTTATCCCGCCTTTATTATTTTTTATAAATAACTCAAGGCGGCAAACATCCCTAATACTCCTTCCTCCTCCTATTTTCCCCACAACAACCACCCTGTGAGGTGAGTTGGGCTGAGAGAGAGAGTGACTGGCCCAAG
Organism: Charina bottae; assembly: GCA_023362775.1. Lineage (NCBI taxonomy): Eukaryota > Metazoa > Chordata > Lepidosauria > Squamata > Charinaidae > Charina > Charina bottae. Next base: position 153,313,849 of record JALMGJ010000002.1, on the reverse strand, counting down.
GTCACCCAGCCGGCTTTCCTGCCTAAGGCAGGACTAGAACTCACAGTCTCCAGGTTTGCTATTGGCTCCTTCCTAGGGCTGAGAGAGTGACTGGCCCAAGGTCAACCAGCCGGCTTTCCTGCCTAAGGCGGGACTAGAACTCTCTGTCTCCTGGTTTCCCATTGGCTCCTTCCTAGGGCTGAGCGACAGGGACTGGCCCAAGGTCAACCAGCCGGCTTTCCTGCCTAAGGCGGGACTAGAACTCTCAGTCTCCAGGTTTGCCATTGGCTCTTTCCTAGGGGTGAGAGACAGGGACTGTCCCAAGGTCCCCCAGCCGGCTTTCATGCCTAGTAATACATTGTGTTGCTTGGCTGCACACAATGTATTCCTTCTCCCTGCATATTGTACGGATGTGAACTTGGATTGGGAAGCGGATGCCTGTTTGCTTTTGCAGGGCGTAGGTTATGAGCATAGTGGTAGCAACATGAGAGGGGTGGGCTGTGGTAATGGGATGTCCCCTCCAAAAGTGGGGCAAGCCTCCCTTAATAAGGCCAGCCTTATGCATGCTAGCCAAGCCCAGAACCACAAGCTAGGCTGACGTGTGGGCTCCTAAACATCTGGAAGGAAATGGTTCCAGTTTTTCTAATTGCAATAAAAACCCCTTTGGAAAGGAAAACTGCAGGCTCGGAGAAACACATCCACATTTTCTGAGCGGGAGGGGGCCCACGGTGTGTGAGTCAGGGGGATCGGTCCCATTTGCAAGCAAAGGGGGAAGAGATGGACCTCGGAAGAGAGATTTCCTAGCAGAACAACAAAGGGAGAGATGGTGTACAGGGAAAAGGCATGGCACCCAGCCACTCCTGATCACTCCAGGAAGCAGGAAAATTAGGACATAGCTTTCTCAACCACCATCATCACTACTGTATTGTTGTTGTTGTCACTGTCATTGTCACATTTTGACTTACCTTCCAAACTTGTTCCCTCCAATTCCCAGAGTTCCTAGACAACATAACTAAGGCTAGGAATTCTGGGAATTGCAGTCTTCAAAGTCTGTGGCTTGAATCATGTAAACTGGATTTCTATTTTCTCAGTAGAAACGTTTCACTCCTTATCTAAGGAGCTTCTTCAGTCTGAGTAAAGTTAGTAAGGGAATCCTTAAATATGTTTCTAGGGTGGCTGTGTGACCTTGCACCTGGGGCTAGGTCATGGTTATTTTGAGTTTCTGGGCTTTTAGACAGAGAAGATAGGTGGTTTGAGAGAGGGGTCAAGGAATCCATTTATGCCAGCTTGGAAAATCCTTCCTTGAATAGAGGTGGGGGCCTCAGGCACAACCTTTCCCCTATCTTCCTTCCTGCTTTGTCTTCTGTGCCTAGGAAGATTAAGACCATTTCGCAAGCTCAACAGCAGCAGGGTAATCTTAACGATCCTCCTTTAGATGATAAAGGGACTTAGAAATAAACATCTCAAAATAACCATGACCTAGCCCCAGGTGCAAGGTCACACAGCCACCCTAGAAACATATTTAAGGATTCCCTTACTAACTTTACTCAGACTGAAGAAGCTCCTTGGATAAGGAGTGAAACGTTTCTACTGAGAAAATAGAAATCCAGTTGACATGATTCAAGCCACAGACTGTTCCACCTGGATGACTGAGAACCTTCATCGACAGTCTTCAAAGCTTTGGAAGATGTCAGATTGAGGAAGCCTGCATTAGAGTGTTCAAAGCACTTCAGGCACGGAGAGCTTCTATGGCTGTCCACATATTGCAGAACTAGTTCCCAGCAGCCTTTGCCAACATGGCCGTAGATGAAGTTTCTGGGAGTTGCAGTTCAGCAGATTCTGGAAAGTCTTAATTCTCCAGTCCTGGTACCAGTAATCCTCACAGCTTTTATAATGGATCAGTTCTCTTTACTCAATGGAAAAACTGAGGGCAAGGAAGATTGGCTTGCCTGAAGCTACCTAGTGGGTTTGTGGCAAGGGCAGTGTTGGAGCCTGGGGCTTCCTAGTTTCACCATAGCCATGACAGGTATCTCAACTTAGGGACCAAGCGTTTGGTTTTGGGGGCGGGACTTCCTAGAGTGCTGAAAACTGCATTGCTCCTAATACGCTTTCCTGTCTTCTTTTTTCAGACCGTTTTCACAGAAATGCGCCAGGAATGCAAGTGCCATGGGATGTCAGGCTCTTGCACAGTGAAGACCTGCTGGATGCGTCTGCCCACCTTTCGGACCGTGGGGGACTTCCTCAAGGATCGCTTTGACGGCGCTTCCCGGGTCATCTATGGCAACAAAGGCAGCAACCGAGCCTCCCGCATGGAGCTGCACCACCTGGAGCCGGAGAACCCAGCCCACAAGCCTCCTTCCCCTCACGACCTGGTCTATTTTGAGAAGTCACCCAACTTCTGCACTTACAGTGGCAAGACAGGTGCGGCAGGCACGGCGGGCCGCTTCTGCAACAGCACCTCCCCTGCCCTGGACGGCTGTGAGCTGCTGTGCTGTGGGCGGGGCTACCGCACCCGGACACAGCGAGTCACGGAGAGATGCAACTGCACCTTCCACTGGTGCTGTCACGTCAGCTGCTTGAACTGCACCAACATGCAAGTGCTGCATGAGTGCTTGTGAGCAAGGGAGAGGGAAGCAAAGGACACTGGACACTGCCCAGCCAACGACACACACCCAGATCGGAGAGGAGGACCGAACAAAAAGGCCCAGGCTGCAAGGCACCCACCTCCCATATGTGCACACACACAGCCACACACACACAGCCACACACACACAGCCACACACTCTTCTCCCTTTTTCCCCACAGGAGCACAGCACCCTTTGTTGGCCCAGAAAGGAGACACCTTTGCTGTTGCAAATGCCTCCCTTGTCCCTGTCTTGGGAGATTCAGCCCTGGTTGGAACGGCTGCAGACATCCATGAGCATCGAAATGGTTATGCATATATTTGCCAGGCCCAAGTCTCCAAGGAGCTCCTTTTGTGTTTTTGCTTGCTAATTGAGGTTGTCATGTAGAGCTTAATTTAAACTAGATCTGAAAACTTCAACCGTACAGTATGTAGCTTCCAGGTTATTAGCTGTATTCCAATTGGCTGAAATCTTTAGTTTCTTTCTTTGTTCCCGGACCTGCTGGATGGCTGGAATAGTGGGGGGAAATACCTCCGACTTCAGGCAGAATGGCTTTCCCTCATCCTAGCCACATGCTCAGGTCAAGGAGGTGTCTTCCCTGTGTGTTTGACACCTTTCATTTTACAGACCTCACACAAGCTTCTCTGAACTGATTTTCAGGTGTGTAAGTCCCTGCATATGATAATTAGGAGCTGGAAGGACCACTTTCCCCCCCAACTACTTTTAATGTAGTGCCAAGAGAAATGTAACCCAAAGCATATCATTAGAGCATCTCAGGAGCTGTGGTCTCCAAATGAACGGGGAAGCACAGCTGAGCTGAATCCCATCAAAATGAATGTCCGCTGGTGTACATATGTCCAGCTTTCATTTCTGTAGATGGGACATAAATAGCAAACAATCTTGGCTAACTATTTTCCATGGGGGTTAGTACTAAAGACCCTTGGGCTCCTTTCCCAACCTAGGTGCCCTCTAGATGTGTGGACTGATGCCAGCAAAGGCACTGCAGACAATTCGGAGATTCGGTGCACATAATCGGAAGAATAGCCAAGCTGGGGAAGGTTGTGCTAGGGTCTGTATCACAACTAGGTTGTGCTGCATCTGTATCCAGCAAAGTGGCAGTAGGTGGTTAGATCTCTCAAAGACAAGTACTTGTCAAGTTCCAAGGAAGACAGGCAGCTCCCTTTTAATTACATGTTGCTCCATGTGTTTACAACTATTCTCACAGGTTGTGTGCCTCTGTGTGTGTGGGGGGGGGGGGAACGTGCATACAAGGATGTGTGTGCCTTTTGACTTTTGAAGAGTTTGCCAAGAAAATATGCTTCTAGAAAATATTGATATTGTTTCAACCGTTCTAACTTTTCCTCCCTCCTTTCATTTTGCTCTCACCCACTCACTCAGAGAACCCCTGGGAGTAATATGCACTGAAGAAGTGGTTGGGATTGCTAATAATTTTGCAGATGTGTGTAAATAAAATATTTATTGTTGCTTGTTTCATATTCCTTTAGGCCTGAACCAAGGTTCTTGCTCCTAGACTGGTTTCTGAATCTTTTTTGCATCATTCTAGAGAAGAATAAAGTATATATTTTTATCAATTTAACTGAGTTTAATGTATTTGCTGTATTATACAAAGCAGTCCAAAATTCAAATGCCTGATTCTGGATTACCTTGCATTAGTGTTTAACTGTGCATAGATTAGGCATAGATTTGGCACCCTTGTTGAGGTGGCTGCAATTATGAACACTTGATGCCTAATTTGACCTCTCAACACAGGTCATGGAATTCTGTCTGGCAGCCTTTGCTCTAAGCCCAATTATTTGCAGCTGAATGACAACATATCTTTGGAGAACTCAGCCAGTCTTCAGTTAAAGTCTCCAAGTATTAGATAATTTACCACATCCCTTGCTGATCTGTTCCAATATTACTGCATTATTAAAAAGCTGCATCTCAATTCCAGCTTGAGTTTGTCTGTAAGCCTCCAAATGCTTGACTTTGTTATGATTTGGTCCACTAGGTTAAGAAGCCAATCTCTTCAAGGAATGGTGACAGGGTCAGAACATATAAACAAAGCCATGTTATTATGGCTCATTCACAGCTTAGAGCAAGAAGGTTTTATTGAACTTTGCATAAGTAAACCTAGAGCTCATGGAAAGGCAAATCCCAGATTTGCCTGGTTGGAGAGACAGACAGTTACATGATCAGGGACTGTAGTTCGCTTGTTATTAATGCAGGTAAAAAATAGTTCCAGGAATGCCAATACACATTCTAATTTAAAAAGTGGGGTGGGGGGGGGACTCCATTCAGAAATAAAACTTGGGATAACCCACAGCTGCCATTTTAGGCATCCACTGCAATATATTCCAAGGAGAAAAAACAGCTAATACAGTTATACCTTTATGCACCTTAGCAGGTGGAAGGTCCAGGCAGGGACCTGTCCATTCATCCATGGTGCTGAAAACAAAAAGCTTTGGGCCTAACGTTTGTATCTTGAGTAGCTGAGGCAGGTTACTGGCACTTTCAATTACTCTTGAGGATCTCTGCAGTATCCATATCTCCCCCCCCCCTTTCAGCTACAAAGTGGAACAATGACATGACTTGGCCCCAGAGGAGATGGCCGTAGTAGTCAAAACATTGGAGGACAGAAGCATGAATTAGCCTAGAGGCTGCACAGAAAGAACAAGATGTTCTTTGTAGTGCTGCACAAGACAGGCAACTTGACAGACTTGAAGATGGATGGCAAAGGAGAGGAACAGGGGCCAAACTTAAAGCCAATCTCTGAGTCCGGGTCGGATGAAAAGCAATGCTACATCTAATCTACAGTTTTCAATCTTCACCGGTGCCAAATAGTTCTTTCAAGAAGCCTAGCTCATACAGTAAAAAGCAGGTCACATGCTTTCAAATGGCACATAAGGCATTCTCCTGTTTAAACTTTAAACAATTGGGAGAGACCATTATCATAGACCTGCCCTACAGCTCAGAAGGAGAGGTGAAGGAGCCTGCCAAATTCAGGGCTATTGAGTAATTGGACTTGGCTGCTGAGGCTAAGCACAGACGAGAGTCTGAGCCACGTGCTTTCCCCTGAGTGTGAGAGCATGAGAGATCAAGCACCTCCTGCTCCAGCTCACCAAATAGGAGTAGGTTATGGAGGCCAGAAAAAGGATGTGCCTTTGGTCCATGGGTGGGGAAGGCTTGCCTTTGAGGAATCGTTTTTCTTTTTCTTTTAGTTTGGCATTCGAATCTTAGGAAAGGTATCTGACCTGTAAGGTCTCCATCCATCTCACTGCTGGAGCCAGGGCTTTATTTGAAGCTTTTCATGGTGCTGCAAGCATTGAGCAGTCTTGCCTCACTGGTACCTGTTGTGCTTAGCTCAGTCTGAAGGTCAACAGCAGCTACCTCGGAGGGAAGCAGCTCAAGGATTTTGAGGTATGGCCCAAACACGAATCTCAGCAGCAAACCCATCAAATCTAGGGATGCTGCTCAGGTCACTTCGTGCCTGAGGAAAGCCAAAAACAGTGGCTGCAGGGCTGATTCCTCCTTCAACCAAGACAGCTGTGGGTTTTGAGGCACACTGAGACTCAAACTACAGGGAGAAAACGAGGGAGCCAATGTGGTCTAGTGGTGAAAGTGTTGGACTAGGACTGAGGATACCCAAGTTCTAGTCCACCTTCATCCAGAGAAGCTCACTGGGTAACCTTCCACCCAACTCAGCCCAACCAACCTCACAGGGTTGCTATTGCGGGGACACAGAGGAAGAGGGAACACTATGTACACCAGCTTGAGCTCCTATACAAAAGATGAGATATCAATCTAATCAATAAATAACAAGACAATGTGTTCTTCAGTGAGAGCGGCTAGCACATTTAGCACCAACCCTCACATTTTGCCAGAGCAAGTGGAATATACCTGCCCATGTGCATTACCATTAAGGCTCACTTTTTAGAAAAATGTTTTCCTGGGAGAACCTCCATAAGAGTTAGCTACAGCTATTGTTGTTGTTCAGTCGTTTCGTCGTGTCCGACTCTTCGTGACCCCATGGACCATAGCACGCCAGGCCTTCCTATCCTCCACTGCCTCCCGGAGTTTCCTCAAATTCATGTTCTACAGCTATTACACATTTCTAATTTGACAGCCAAAACATTTGCTTGTTGTCTGAAGGCTAGTACATAGCCACGCACAAACACCACGCAATCCTTGACAAGCTTTATTGGAACACTGCTGTTTTGGTAACCTTTCCAAGAAAACTTTCCAAGATGGCAGCCGCAAGTTAACGCGGCCGATTACTGCTCCGGAGAAAGCTGAAAAAACCCCTTGAAAACCCACCGAAATCCCTAAAATTCACCTTTGGGGTTTTGGAGAGGTGGTGGTTGCCGGTGGGGTGAGTGGCTTCTCCGAGGGGAGTGCTGGGCGAGGCTTGTGTCCGAGTCGGGGGCCTCCGGAACGACGCGACAAAACGGGAGCCCAGTCAGCTGCCAGAGACGGGAGCTGTAGGCTGCCGAGGTCCGCAGGGGGCTGTCGGGGTGCGACCTAGACCGGTGGGGCTGGCGAGAGCCTGGAGTCCACTGAAGGCCGGAGGCCAGAGACTACGGGAGGCCGCCGGAGGCCTCTGAATTCAATTGCTGGGGGCTGACAGACTTCGAGCTGGGCCGGCGGGGCTTGCGGGGGCTGGAGACTATTGAGAGCTGCTGGAGGCTGCCAGAGGCCTCTGAAATTGACCGCTGGAGCCTGGAGGCCGTCGGAGGTGAGCTAGGCCGGTGGAGTTGGTGGGGGCCTAGCAGACCCGGTGCGGCACAGAAGGGAGCCCGACGGATGCAGCGGAGCCCTGGGAGCTACCGGAGACCATTAACGACTGCCGGAGGCCGCGGAGCGCGAGCTGGGCTTGGCGGAGTTGGGGGGGGGGGCTTGCCGGAGCCGAGTGAGATGGACGAGGCGGCCCCCCGCCGCAGACAATCTGGACTTTTTCCCGGGCCATTTTTTGAGGGGGTTCGGAGGCTCCTGATGTTGGAGCTGATTGGAATTGGTGGCGAACCTGGCGGCCCAGGGAGACGCGGATGGGACGGAGGCCGGACTGATAGCCCAGTAGATCAGGGCAAAAGAATAAGAATAATTACACGGACTAACCCCGAATTACTTTGGTGGAGGCTTGGGGCTTGGCGATTTGACAGCCCCGAATTTAGAACTGAGTAAGACCATAAAGAACTGGATGTCGTCCCATCGAGCTAAGGCAGCAGAGGGCTCGTAGGGGTCCCTTGGTATGAATGTGGACCCCCCCAGGTGAGAGACGAGGAGGGGGGAGTTAAGATTGTATGAGTGTGGAAGAGTACCCCCTGGGTGAGAGTCAGGTGGGGTAGGAGTGATTGTTTGTACCTCTCCCTGACCAGTGAGAGAAGTTGAGGGGGAGGTACAGGGTGTGAGTGGGGTGGTGCTAGACCCTACCAGTGCCGAGAGCAAGAGCTGGTGCACTGGGGGGGTCTTACCACCGCCCAAGAGTGTGTGGGATTGCATGATGGATGGTTGACCCTTGATTAAGCCCAAGAATTCCAGAGGCCTGGGAGTGGAGGCTACTGGTTCAGAGCCAGGAATCTCTGGGGGCTATGCGGTGGGCCATTTGATTCAGGTGGTGACAGGCAGGGGACGGTATGATGGGAACTGGAGGGCAAGCCATCATCGGGGAAGGCGCCCCCGGTGTTTGTTACCGGTGGTGCGTTCCGCCCCCCCCCCCCCCCCCCCCCCGTGTTCACACCCAGGCCCTGGTAAGCAGATCCTCGTCTCTGACTGCTGCTGTTGAACGCCAGGTCGGTGAACAACAAAGCCCCCCTTATAAGTGACTTGATCACAGATGAGGGGACCGACCTGGTGTGTATTACCGAGACCTGGCTGGGTCCAGAGGGGGGAGTGGCCCTCTCGGAAATGTGCCCAGCCGGGTTTCAGGTTTGGCATCAGCCGAGACACCGGGGCAGGGGAGGAGGGGTGGCAGTGGTCATCCGAGAGTCTCTTGTGGCCTTCAGGGGCGCTGCTCCACAAGTGGCCGGGTGTGAGACCCTGTTTTTCAAGTTGGGTTCACGAGAACAGTTGGGAGTGTTGCTGCTGTACCAGCCTCCCTGCTGCGTAGCGACATCCCTGCCTGAGCTGCTGGAGGCCGTCTCGGGGCTGGCAGTGGAGTTCCCCAGACTTATGGTTCTGGGGGACTTCAATCTGCCGTCCCTGGGGCGGTCCTCGGAGGCGGCTCGGGAGTTCATGGCTACCATGGCAGCTATGGGCCTGTCTCAGATTATTCGGGACCCGACTCGAGACAGTGGACTCACTCCGGATTTGGTTTTCTTGTCAGAGCAGTGGCAATGTGATCTGAAGGGGGAGTTACATCTTTCCCCATTGTCATGGTCAGACCATGCCCTGGTGACCCTGAGACTCTCTTGTGCTACCCCACTCCGCAGGGAGGCGGGACCTATTTGACTGGTCCGCCCCCGGCGACTGATGGACCCAGTGAGGTTTCAGAAGGAGCTGGGGGTTATTCCCGAGGACTTGCTTCACGGTCCAGTGGAGGTCCTGGCCGTGGTCTGGAATAAGGCCGCGGCCGGAGCCCTGGACAAGATCGCGCCTATGCGACCTCTCCGGCCCTGCTCAGCCCGCCGCTCTCCATGGTTTACGGAAGAGTTAAGGGCTTTGAAGAGGGTTAAGAGACGTCTAGAGCACCGCTGGAGAAAGACGAAGACTGAATCTGACCGAACACAATCTAGAGCCGCAGTTAAGGCCTACCTTGTGGCGGTAAGAGCGGCGAAACGTGAATATTTCTCCGCTCTTATTTCGTCCGCAGAATGCCGCCCGACGGCCCTTTTTAAGATTACAAGATCACTTTTGGGTCAGGAGCAAGGGGAGACCCACTTACAGGGCCGATCGGAGGAGTTTTCTGAGCATCTGCAGGACAAAATCGCTCAGATTCATTCCAAGTTAGAATCCAAGCGTGATACAAGATCTGGGGAGATGCCGGAGGCTCGTACTTACCATGTTATCTGGGAAGAGTTTGATCCTGTTGTGCCTGATGGACAGGATCCTCCGGATTGTAAACGCCACCACATGCCAGCTTGACCCATGTCCCTCCTGGCTGGTGAAATCAGCTAGTGAGGTGACATGTGGCTGGGTCCAGGCGATGATTAATTCTTCCTTGAGTGAGGGGGTGTTCCTGGCTGCCTTTAAGGAGGCGCTGGTGCACCCCCTCTCAAGAAACCATCCCTGGACCCCACCATCCTGGGCAATTTTCGCCCAGTCTCCCACCTTCCCTTTTTGGGAAAGGTGGTTGAGAAGGTGGTGGCGTTGCAACTCCAGAGGATTCTGGAGGAAACCGATTATCTGGACCCCTTCCAGTCAGGTTTCAGACCGGGATATGGGACGGAGACCGCATTGGTCGCGCTTATGGATGATCTCTGGCGAGAGCGGGATGGAAGGAGTGCGTTCATCCTGGCTCTCTTAGATCTCTCAGCGGCTTTTGATACCGTCGACCACGGTATACTCTTAGGGTGGCTCAGGGAGTCGGGGGTGGGCGGCATGGTTTTTACGCTGGTTCGCCTCCTTCCTCCAGGGCCGTTCCCAGTCGGTGTTGATAGGGGAGGAGAGAGATGACCCGCGACCCCTGACTTGTGGGGTGCCGCAGGGGTCGGTTCTCTCTCCTCTCCTATTCAACATCTACATGAAGCCGCTGGGCGAGATCATCTGTCATCATGGGATGAGGTATCATCAATATGCCGATGATACCCAGGTATACATCTCCATCCCAGGTGAAGTAAGTGATGCGGTCGATGCCTTATCTCAGTGCCTGGAGGCTGTGGGGGTCTGGATGGGGAACAACAGGCTTCAGCTGAACCCTGGTAAGACGGAGTGGCTGTGGATTGATGGCCCCCCTGTATCCGGGAAGTTATCATCTTTGGTTCTGGGCGGGGTTGCACTACCCCACTCGGATCCAGTGCGGAATCTGGGGGTCCTCCTGGACTCGCGACTCCTGCTCAAAGAGCAGGTGGCAGTCGTGGCCAGGAGGGCCTTTGCACAGCTTCAAGTTGTGCGCCAGTTATGCCCTTTCCTGGATCAGGAGGCCCTCCGAACAGTCACTCATGCCCTTGTCATCTCCCGCATAGACTATTGTAATGCGCTCTACATGGGGCTACCCTTGAAGAGTATCCGGAAGCTTCAGCTGGTGCAGAATGCAGCGGCACGAGCAGTTATGGGTGCTAAGAGATTGGCACATGTGACACCTCTGCTACGCGAGCTGCATTGGGTGCCAGTTTGCTTCCGGGTCCAATTCAAGGTGTTGGTGATTACCTTTAAATATGGCATAGGACCAGGGTACCTGAGGGACCGTCTCGTCCCGATAACGTCGGCCCGCCCCACCCGTGCATGCAGAGAGGGCATGCTTCGGACCCCCTCAACAAGAGAATTCCATCTAGCGAAGTCCAGGAGGTGTGCCTTCTCTGCGATAGCGCCCGCCTTGTGGAATATCTTGCCCCCGGAGGTGAGACTGCCCCCCTCACTCCTGGCCTTTTGGAAGGCTCTCAAGACCTGGCTCTGCTGCCTGGCCTGGGACAACGGAGGTGGTAGTGCCTCGTGGGGTTGGCTGGCCCCGTAGCACCATGATCTATTCTGCGGTTCTAACCCATCTTGGACTTTATTTATTTTATGCTTGATATGTTTTTTAGAAATTTTGTATAGTTTTTAAATTTTTACTTGCTGTAACCCACCCAGAGTCCCTTGCATGGGAGATGGGCAGGGGATAAATTAAACAAATAAAAAAACAAATAAAATAATAACCAATGTGTACAGGACTGCCTTCCCCATAGAAATAGGATGCGTTAGATTCTGGCCTGAACTTCAGAGTTAGTTTGCACTTAATGGCAATTGCACTGCATTGATCAATGTTCTTGGATGAAATGACAAAAGAATAGCCAGGCTGGTCCAAATTCCAGGGGAATCACTTTTCTGCTTCCAACACCGGGCCATCCAGATGCCTCAGGGGAAAAAGCCATCAAAGACGTAAAAGTGGTAGCTAGAGATGTGCACATGTCCAAACCTAGTCCTCAACAGTGGCAAGATTCTGTATATTATTCTGTTTCAGCAAATGTCTATGATTTTTAAAAAATGAATGGTAAAAAATCTCACTCTTCTCTTAATAGTACGGGTGTCTATTCAGTGCTTCCTGTGTGGATGGTGCTGGAGGCAGTTTGGGTGGACCTCAAAAGTTCACTCCCAAAACAAACTATGCCACATTTCTTTTCATCCCTAGTAGAGTTGCTCCTCTATTCTTTGTCCCTCAAGTCTGACATGTGGATTGAGACATTGCTCACAACCCTAACCTGAGGAGCCTTTACGCCCAAGCCGGGCCTCCCAGCACTGACCTCTGCTGGTCATTCTGCCAACCCACAAGGAGAAGTAGTGGAAGATCCAGCCTCCGTCTCTCTTCGTTCCAGCATTCTCTATAGCTGGGGTGAGAAACCGGCACTCCCTGAACCCCCTTTTTGTGGCCAGAGAAACCTTCAACAACACAGTTGTATTTAAGCAATATGATTGATTAAAATCAGGGTGTGTTCATCTGCCGTTGAAGCTGGGAAACTTCTCTTCCCCTTAAAATAAGCTTCATACAATTAAAACAACAACAAAATCCCTCAGAATCATAATGCTTCAGCTTCACATATGTCAGATCTGGCTTGCCCACTTTGCAGTACTGTAACTTTCTGCCTACTGTGGCTCTGACTGTAAAAAAAAAAAAAAAAAAAGCAACATTACATATCCCCCCGCCCCCAACTAATACAATGCCTACTCTAAAAAGAAAGGGACAGACTTCAGGATTGCAGGTCTATTTTTATTTTTCATTTTATTTTTTGCTAGACTCCCCAAACTGGCCAACTATGACAGATGCAAACTGGTAACTTCAGTCAAGAGATCAACCCTTTCGAATTAAGGAACAAAAATGCCTGTGAGACTCTCAGCGGCACAGATTCTGTTGTGGATTCATAGATTCAGTTTGGATGATTAGGAATGAATAAGCATTGTGTTTGCATTCCTCCTCAGGATCATGTATGCATTCATGTATATAAAAATGTGTGTTTTTGTGTATATACAGTACATATACCCACACACATGTGCGCGCACAGACACACAGACACGTATATGGATGCCATCTTGAGTTCCAGATTGAAAAGCTGGATATAAATCTAATCAATCAAGCAACCATTTTTTCTTATTTTACTTTGTAAAACAATTTTAAGAGAAGCATGGCTCTTCAGATGGCAATCCATCTGCTCCTATGCATCTTATGCCATTGTTTTAAGGTTGTATTGTATGGCCAGACCCACACATAACATCATTTGTGATTGGTGGGCCAGAATCCTAATCGGAAGCCATGATGTAAAATGGGTGAAGTTGTGCCACACAAATAGGCAGAGCTGGGATTTGGGGTGAGGGAGTTGCTAGTTATTTGTCTTTATCAATATTGTATTAAACCTATTCAATGTTTATGTCCCTCCTGCCTTCACATGGTGAGGAGCCCTGAGTGCAATTTTCCATAATGGTGTGCTGAAATATAGCAGCATTCTTGAATGGGCTTCAGAGGCCAGGAAAAGAGCCACAAGTAGCTCCGGGACTCTGCATGGATCACTCCCATTTTAGATTCAGATGGTGAACTAAATTCTAGTTTGGGATGAAACACTTTAGGAGAGATGGATAAAACAAAGCATGCTTGATGGAACATCAGTGAAAAGAATATCTCACAAAAATCATTTAGCAAAAGTGATGTGGTAGTACACTGTTCTGTAAACAAGTGTCATGCCATGCCCACTTTATCACTTGGTTGTATCCATGCTATCTCCATGAGATTGGGGTTGGGGTTGGGGTTGCCAGCTTGTTTACCCATCACTTTAACTCCCTCATGAGTGATTCTACGATTTAAGTATTTCTAATGCTAGATGATGCTTAGCAGTAGTTGAAGGCACTACTTTACAGTAGTTCCACTCCTTTCTAAGCAGGCAGTTCTAGCTGATGGAAATGGGAAGGAGAGACCTACAGTATGCATCAGTCCCTCCAGTGTGGGGGACCACAAAGTTTCTCTCTCTCTGTATCTCCCATTTTTCACCATTCACTGATCATAGTCAGATATACATTGCCACCCAGGCAATGTAGTGGAGGTCATGGAAGTTCTGACCTTACACACAGGTTGAGGTTGAATCCCAGCAAGACTGAGTTACTATTTGTCCAGAAACCATCTGGCACTCTAACTGCTCCAGTGATTACTCTGGATGGGGTGGTAACTCGCCCTGAAAGAGGTCTGTAACCTGGGGATTCTCCAAGATTTTTGGCTATAAGTAGGTAGGTAGGTAGGTAGGTAGGTAGAGGCTGTGGCTAGAGAAGCCTTTGCCTAACTTTGGGTGGTGTAACAGTTTTGGCCCTTCCTGGAGGAGAAGGCCTCTAAAGTATACTCAGAACTGCAACTGGTGCAAAACACAGCACCCAAAGGTTAGTGGCTGAGAGCTGCTACTCACAAATAACACCTATGTTTCAGGAGCAGCAGTGTCTCCCAATAGTCTATGAAGGTTCTCAGTCATCCAGGTGGAACAGTCTGTGGCTTGAATCATGTCAACTGGATTTCTATTTTCTTAGTGGAAACGTTTCACTCCTTATCCAAGGAGCTTCTTCAGTCTGAGTAAAGTTAGTAAGGGAATCCTTAAATATGTTTCTAGGCTGGCTGTGTGACCTTGCACCTGGGGCTAGGTCATGGTTATTTTTGAGATGTTGTTTCTAAGTCCCTTTATCATCTAAAGGAGGATCGTTAAGATTACCCTGCTGCTGTTGAGCTTGTGAAATGGTCTTAATCTTCCTAGGCACAGAAGACAAAGCAGGAAGGAAGATAGGGGAAAGGTTATGCCTGAGGCCCCCACCTCTATTCAAGGAAGGATTTTCCAAGTTGGCATGAATGGATTCCTTGACCCCTCTCTCAAACCACCTATCTTCTCTGTCTAAAATGTGAACATTAATGTCCTCAAATGAATGTCCTTTTTCCTTTAGATGAAGATAAACTGCTGACTCTGGTCCTGTGGTGTTACTTCTCCTGTGTTGGGCCATCCTCCTGTACAAAGGTTGTTTGGTTTCTCCAATGTAGAGTTCAGAGCACTCCTCACTGCACTGGATTGCATACACTACATTGCTTTCCTTGTGTTTTGGAGTTTGATCTTTGGGGTGTACAAGCCTCTGTCTCAGTGTGTTGGTGGGTTTGAAATATACAGGTATGTGGTGTTTGCCAAATATCCGTTTGATCTTTTCAGACACGCCAGCCATGTAAGGAATGACCAGGTTCTTCCGTTTATTCTGAGTCTCAGCCCTATCTGTCGCTGTTTTAGGTCTGGTAGACTTAGATTTGGTGAAGGCCCAATTTGGATATCCACAGGCCTGCAGAGCTGTTCTCAGATGCTGCTTTTCATTCTTTTTGGAATCCATGGAGGTGGGGATGGTTTCTGCTCTGTGTGACAATGTCCTGATGACTCCTAGTTTGTGCTGCAGTGGATGGTGGGAGTCAAACATCAGGTATTGATCTGTGTGTGTGGGTTTCCTGTAGATCCCTATTTCTAGCTTGCCACCGGTCCCAATGAGGACTTCACAGTCTAGGAATGCCAGTCTGTTGTCCTTGGTGTCTTCTCTGGTGAAGCTAATGTTGGCATCTATAGTGTTTATATGGTCCGTGAAGGCCTGTACTTCCTGGGCCTTGATTTTGACCCAGGTGTCATCCACATACCTAAACCAGTGGGTGGGCACCGTTCCCTGGAATGTGTTGAGTGCTTTCTTCTCTACTTCTTCCATGTATAAATTGGCCACAATGGGTGACACAGGAGAACCCATGGCACAGCCGTGTTTTTGTCTGTAAAAGTCACCTCTGTATGTGAAATAAGTGGTGTTAAGACACAGGTCCAGAAGATGGCAGATCTGGTTTGGGTTGAGATGGCTTCTCCTTTCCAGGGTGCTGTCCTCTTCTAGTCTCTTCCTGACAGCGGATAGAGCATGAGTGGTGGGGATGCTGGTGAAAAGGGAGGACACATCAAAGGAGACCATAGTTTCATCTGTATCCAGTTTCAGGATCTTTGCTTTGGAAACAAATTCTTCCGAATTATGGATGTGGTGTTCAGAGTGTCCAACTAGAGGTGCTAGTATGGTAGAGAGGTGTTTGGCAATGTTGTATGTTACCGAATTGATGCTGCTGACTATGGGTCGGAGGGGTGTTCCTTCCTTGTGGATCTTAGGAAGTCCGTAGATGCAGGGGATGGCTTCTCCAGGATACAGACGGTGGTAGGTAATCCTATCGATGGAGCCATCATGTTCCAATTGTTTCAAACTGTCTATTGCCTTTTTCTTGTAATTGTTGGTGGGGTCTCTTTTCAGTTTTTCATATGTATGGTGATCCTCCAAAAGTGAGGTAATTTTATTGTGGTAGTCTGCAGTGTTTAGAACCACTGTACATCTTCCTTTGTCAGCAGGTAAAATGGTGATGGTTTCATCTTTGCTGAGGGCTGTCAGGGCTCTCCTCTCTTGGACGGTAAGGTTGGGGGGAGGAGGTTGAGCACTGGACAGAGCTGCAGATATTTTAAGCCGGAGTTGTTCTGCTTCTTCAAAAGGTAGGTGGTTGTTGTGGATGGCAGATTCTGTGGCTGTAATGAGCTCCACAACCGGAACTTGCTTGGGAGTGATGGCAAAATTAAGACCTTTGGCTAGGACATCTCTCTCTGGTTGGGTAAGTTCTCTGTCTGAGAGATTTTTCACCCACATGTTCTTTTTGTCCTCTGTGGTCCTGTTGTTGTTGTTCCTCCCAGCGGTTTCTCCAGTTCCTTGTTTCTGCTTGCTGCGAGAAAGAAGAATGTCAAATTTCTTAGTTTGCCTCTCCTTTGTCTTGTGATGCTGGGCCAGCTGTACTTTATTATTACTTTATTGAATAGAGGTGGGGGCCTCAGGCATAACCTTTCCCCTATCTTCCTTCCTGCTTTGTCTTCTGTGCCTAGGAAGATTAAGACCATTTCACAAGCTCAACAGCAGCAGGGTAATCTTAACGATCCTCCTTTAGATGATAAAGGGACTTAGAAACAACATCTCAAAAATAACCATGACCTAGCCCCAGGTGCAAGGTCACACAGCCAGCCTAGAAACATATTTAAGGATTCCCTTACTAACTTTACTCAGACTGAAGAAGCTCCTTGGATAAGGAGTGAAACGTTTCCACTAAGAAAATAGAAATCCAGTTGACATGATTCAAGCCACAGACTGTCTCCCAATAGGCTTCTGGGTACAAATGAAAATGATGGGATGGCCTCTACCACCCCAATTTATTTTTTGTCTTCTTTCTTAGCCACTAAACTACATTTTGGCGCCCCCCGGGCGTCATTTTGACACACACCCCCAGCGCGACGCGGGGGGCACATGCCCCGCTTGCCCCCCTCCCCCCAGTTGCGGCCCTGACTAAACTGCACATGTGCTTTCCCAAACAAAGCAAAGAGCACCTAAAGGAGATACAGTTTAGATTCTGAAAAGAGTGCTTGGGAAAAAAGTTTAAAACCTTCTCCCTTACAACTGCAATCCCAGTCCAGTTGCTCTTCTCCCTCCCCCCATCCCACTTTTAAAATAAATTAAGAAAACAAGAGATCATAGTTCTTCAACAGTTAGGTTGAAGAACTATGCTAGGTTGTCCTCCTCAAGCAGGTTCAACCAGAGTTGCTCTGCTATTGTCTGATCAAAACTTCAAACACAGGAAACTGTGACTCAAGGATGTTTCCAGACGGGTTGGGGAAGAAAATCACATATGTGAAGCTCAAGATTGGTATGTTGCATCATTGGAGTTCTCTGAACTTGGTTTTTGGGCTGTAGACTTGTCATGACCCTACACAATACCTAGATAAAACCAATATCTAGATAAACTAAAGCCATCTCCTTATTAACCTCACAACCAAAACCCAACTACAATTCAGCAATCAGAGGAAAAGCACAACAACTTCCCAGTAAGCCATCCCATCACTCCGCTATCAATATCAACTATCACACACAGAGATAACACAGAGCAAACGCCTTGGCTGCTAAATAAGCTGCCAATAACAAGACATCAATCACTTGCAAGACCACACCCACCCACAGGACAATCCCACCCAATCAGGTGCAAAGCAATCAAGATAGAAGGATGTATAACCCTTCCCAGCCAATGAATTTCATTTCTTCAAAACTCCTGCACTGTTGATGTTATCTAGTAGGGTTTTGAAACCTCTGTAATGAAACGGAACATGGAGAATTTCAACAATTCAACAAAAGCACATTTCAAATTTTACTGACCTTGATCTAGCACCAGTAGTGTGATATCCCACGTGTAAACTGAGGAGAAAATTTCAAAGTGGGAGATTCCAAATAATGCTCACGAAGGTATATTTATATGTACAAATTAACTGTGTCTCTTGCTATAGTTTGTATTATATTTTCCAGTTGGATTTATTCCACTGTGAATTGGGTTCCTCAAATTTTATATCATGGCTCAGTGAAAAGACTCTCTTCCCCAAAATTGCATTTAAATAGAAACCAAGAGAGAGAGAGAGAGAGAGAAGAAGCTACTTAGTCTGAAAATCCAGTCCTTTATTCACTTCTTTCGAGAATTCTAATGATGTGATGGCTAACCTGTTGTATCAAATGTTTTCTATATTGTTCTGTTGTTTTCTTTGGACACATTATGCAAAGACCTAGCTCTGTAGAGAAGGCTCTAATGTTGGGAAAGGTGGAAGGAAAGAGAAGAAGAGGACAACCAACGACAAGGTGGATGGATTCAGCTACAGTGGCGATGGGTGCACTGTTGGAAGATGTGAAACACCAGGTAAGAGACAGATCGTCATGGAGAAAATCTATCTAGGTGGTCGCTACAAGTCAAAAACAACTTGATGGCACATAATCAATAATAATCAATCTGTTGTTTTCTTTTTGAATTGATTGTTCTGATTTTATTCTCACAAAAGGGAGCTGCATTTCCAATCACTTCAAAATCGACAGAGAACGTACTATTAGTGCTATTTGAAACTATTTTTTTTTCTTTTATTACAAGCTTCTATCTCACAGCTTCTGCCTCAAATTGCTTCAGATTCAACATTATGGTGTTAGTGATGCCTTTTTCCTAATTATTTTATTCTTCTAGAAAGTTTAATTACTGTTTTACTTTCCTCTTCTTTTTGCATAAATAAATAAATAAATAAAGGGAGCCATTAAATGAGAGGAAACCCTTGGTTCATACAGAGGAAGAACTAAATAATTAAGGATCAATGCATCACCCATGCTAAAGAAGCAAACGGGAGCAGAATTCACAGAGAGAAAGCTTCTAACTAAATGTATATAACTTCGCTGAAGAAAAAAAACAGAGAAATTCGGCCATTGGAGTAGTTAAATAATATTGCCCTTGACATAATACCTTGTGGAATCATTATCTTAATTCCATTTTAATTGATTACTAAAGCAATACCTCAATAGCTCTAAATGGCTCTACCGTGGAAGTCACCTCAAGATCAGGAAAAAGTGGAAAGGAAACAAAAATGGCTCAACCTCAGTGCTAATGAAAGAAGAGACAGGTGCTTGGCAGGGGTCTTTAGTGAGGGGATAAGAGTATTACAAACAGACAAGAATCCTTTTATTTTCAGCAGGGAATATTTGAAAGTATGCAATATTTGAATAAGAACATTTTGGGCTTGAATTTATGTTGCTTAGGTTGGCCTTCAGACATTAACAAGTGATAGAACCTCAGAAGTTTTCCTGGCTGATTTCTGCAATGAAAACCATAAAAGAACAGGCCAGCTTGGGGTTTTATTTTTCTAGTTAGTGGGTCACTCTATTTTTCATCTAGCTTTCAATCCTCTAGGTGTGTTTGGAGAGGTGGTCAGGATGCTAAACCTTTCCAGTTCGGACCATCTAGTATTTTTATGGATAACATATATAGTAAAGTTTTAAGGACTGTAAATTGAAGAGAAACTAGGTGACTGGACTCCACATAATAGTAGTGGTGGTAGAATATAGTATGTAGAAAATGCAAAACAATTCTGCCTTCCTTGTGACTCAGAGGTTGAAAAACTCAGAATGCCAAGGAGACTTATCTAGAGTAGTTGGGTATTTGAGTATCAAAACCTTGTTTTATGCTTCCAGAAATATTACCATGGAAAAACTGAATCTCCCTGGCCCTTCCATGCCGAGAGGCAAACGAGTCACCCAGGCGGTAAAATAGAACTGGAGAAGCAGAAGAAAAATAGAACTAGAAATAGAGAAGCATCACTAAGTCTTGAAAATAAGCGGTGTATCACCTTTGTCTGCCAGGAGCTATCACGAAATCCCGGACAGGAAAATAAATAACTCTTTTTTTTCCTGTGGTGGAGAGTTAAGAATATAGATAATGACTTTCTCCTAAGTCACTCTGCAACGCAGCTTTTCCAGTGGGGTGGCTGAAATATCTTAGATCTTTGGCAAATGGGTCGTTCCTCCTTCTTTTCAGTTGTCCTGCTGCGAGACTCAGACACATTGGGTACAAATTATAAATAAGCCAAGAGGGCTTTTAAAAATAGTCCTACTCATCCCCCACCTCCTTTTGCTTCATTCTAAGAGGCATGCTTGGCCCCGTCTGGAATGGAAAGACCATCACATCTGGGAAGCTGAGCAACATCTGGATTCTTTAGCCACAAACTGCACTTTTCTGGTTGAGGAGGAGATTGGTTAAGGAGGGGGGAAAGATGATTCCGGAAGGAGGAGAAAAAAAGTTCCAATTTTCAGTCTGTTAAATTATGTTCATGAATTTAACTCTTCCCTGCCGTTTCAGTTAGACAGGAACTGGAAGCCAGAAATCAGATTTGAGGTTCTTCACAACAAGTAACATTTCAGGGTACTTTCTGCAAAATCCGGATGCTTCATTATTATTCACACTGTAATACTGGGGAATATTTTGCTTGAATCTGGACATCAGTATGATCTGTTCTAGACAGGGAAACCCAGACTTACTAATAACCTTGTCCGAGTCAATGTATTCCTCAGCTGGTTTCACAAATCAGCCTCTCTTGTCTACGTATAGCCATTAGAAGTGCAGCCTTAAAAATTAAAGGATGTTCTCCTCCGTGATCTTTCAAAAGCATCCGCCATATGACATTTGTTGGACTTTAAGACAAAGAGGAGGGCAATCTGTGGACTGTGGGCCGCATATGCCCCTGAGTCCTCAAAGCCTCCCAAGGTCTGATGCCAAAATTCACTGGCAAAAGACCTATTTTTGGCAACACATTTTCTTTGTTTTTGTTCCAAATAGCAATGCAAATAGGGGTGTTAATCCACTACTAGCTTAATGCACCTGTTTGATGCTGAACCTCCGCAAACTTTCTGCATTCTAAAAATTTCAGTGATGTAATGGCATTGCCAGCCACCCCCACCCCCGCACCCTCCAAAGTCCCTAAAGTAAAGTGCAGTCTCTGGTCACAAAGAAGTTGCCAGCCATTGTAGTAAGGAGCCACAAGATGATGATGATGATGATGATGATGATGATGATGATGATGATGATGATGTATTAAACGTGTATGTTGCCCAACTCTCAATGACTCTGGGTGGCTCACAACAAATCAAATTAGCACCAATGGCTTTTGAAAGCTGGTGGCCAGTGGCCATGTTTTCTCAGTAAATGTGATAAAATTATTAACATTGTTCACTTTGTTATGAAATTTGTGAGTCCTCATCCCCATACAAATTAGCAATTTGTACCATACAATGGTGTAATTCCAAATCATTTTATTTATTAAGTTCCACCAAAAGCATTTTTAAGCCTACAGAAGCTTAAAATGTGAGGTTCTCTTGTTTGAATGCCATGAAAACGCATAATCGGTAGCAATTGAAAATACTTCATGTTTAGGACAGGATGGGGAAGAAATATTTTAATTGGGGAAGAAGAGAAACAAAAACACAAGTTCTGCTAAAAGAAACCTTGTGAGGAGAAGCAAAAAAGCTGCTCAGGCTGATGAATATGGTTGTGGGAAACCAGCCTTCCCACTCATAGGCTGGCTGCCACAGTGTCTCGGATGCACTGTGCTCAAGTACAAAGCTGGGCATTGCCCATCACCCACAGCCTGGCACTGGCCATATAAAGCACTAAAACTGGGTGCTCGCTAGCTAGCTCTTTCCTACTCCATGTGTTAATAAATATTACATACTGTAAATGCCAAAAGTCCCTAGTGCTCTCTCATAGGCTAAACTGACTTCCTAAAAGACATCCCCCTGCTGGAATTGCTTGTGGTTGAGAAGTACCACATGGGACACAGTATTTCAGTTTATAATCTAATAGAAAATTGCAGTGAAATGCAGGGCTGCAACTAGGGGGGGGGGGGCAAGCGGGGCATGTGCCCTGGGCGCCGCGCTGGGGGGGGGGTGCCAAAATGACAAAATAACCCGGGGGGGGCGCGGAATCCATGTTTGCCCCGGGTGACACAGACCCTAGTTCATAGCTTTCCAAACCGTGTGTTGTGACACTTTAGTGTGTTGCAACACACAGTTTAGTGGTGGCATGGGGGCGCGCGCGGGGGCGGCACGGGGGCATGCACAGTGGTGGGAGTGTGCATGGCGGCGGCGGCGGCGCGCCATCAGCGCTTCTGCATTTTAGCGAGGCCACCGCCGCTGCCGCCGCCGCCATGCACACTACTGCCGCGCACCCCCCCGCGCCGCCGCCGTGCACGCGCACGCACCTCCACACCACCGCCACTGCTGCCATTGGTGTGTCGCCAACGGCAGCACTTTGGAAAGCACTGCCCTAGTTCCATCCCTGGTGAAATGGGTGGCTGGTTATTTCAATCAATGTATGAACTTGACCCTTCTTCTTCATCACGTCTCCTGGCCATCATTATTCACAGAATCAGAACTGGGAGGGGCCGTTTGGGCCATCAAGACCGACTTCCTGCTCAGTGCAGGAATCCGAATTCGAGCATCCCAGACACATGGCAGTCTAGCCTCTGCTGGAAGAGGTTCAGTGAAGGGGAGCACAGTCCCCCCCGGGTCTTATTACTATATGGTGAAACTGCAATTTAATGGACCAATTAGGGGAGGGGGAACCTGCTACTTCTGATTGTCCCTTAAATTGGATAGTAGGTCATCATTGTGCAAGCTGGAATTTGTGTTGTTGGCATAATAGCACAATACTCCAATGATGTAAAATGACCGAAAGGCAGCAAGAATCACATCCATTGCATCTGAAGTCTGTTGCACTGAGGTCTGCTAAATCAATTTTACTGTATTACTGTTTGTGATTTTCAGTGTGGATATACCTTCTCATATATACCTTCTCATACTCCTGATACAGGTAGTCTACTTTAGCGATTGCCTCGTTTAGTGACCGTTCGCAGTTACGACAATGATGAAAAAGTAACTTTACAACAAATCCTCGCATTTATTTATTTATTTATTTAATTAAATTTATATAACCGCCCATCTCCCCCAACGGGGAAGCAAACAGTTAGTCAAACTGTTATGACCTTCGCAGGTCTGTAAAACAAAGGAAAGCTGAAGACCACTTCACAAGTTCACCAACAAGGCCACATTTAACAATCCACTTGGGGATGAATAAAGGTTTTAGGAGTAAGACATCCTGAAGACTATCTACACCTCAATTGCCCAATTAACAAGCCAATCAGGTGTAAGGTTAATACAGCCACCCTGGAAGACATATATAGGGTTCCCTCACCAACTTTTGCCCAGACTGAAGAAGCTACTTGGATAAGCAGCGAAACGTTTCAACCAAAAGAAAGAAATCCAGTTGCCATGACTCAACCTACAGACAATTCCACCTGGATGACTGAGAATCTTCATCGACAAAGGAAAGCTGAAGTAAGATTGTAAAATAGTGATGTTTCACTTAGCAACCACTTCGCTTAACAACTGAATTGCCAGTCTCAATTGTGGTTGCTAAATAAGGACTACCTGTACTTATTTTCTTGATGAGATAACTTTTGGGGTTCTATTTATAACCATGTTCTTTTCCTTCCTTTCCTTATATCCCAATTCTTCTCTGTTTTGATTATTTTCCTTTGCTCTCATTTCCCCTGGTCAAATTCCCTACGTTTGTTTTGTCTTTGCCTCTTGACAATATGAACTCAGAGCAAGCAAAAGTTTAGGGGATGACTCCTGAAACAAGAAGGAGCAGCTCAGAGAGGCCCTTCTGGCTGCCCACCCTCTCTTGGAAGACAAGTAAGGTCATCGCTCTTGATGGCTTCAGGGTTGCCACTGCTGGAGGAAGGTTGCTCAGCTCCCATCTCCCAACATCCCTGACCTTTGGCTTTGCTGCCTGGGGCTCATGGGAACTGATTTACTTGCCTTTAACTTCCTTAAGGAATTGTGGAGAGGCCATACTGCTTTGGTGAACTCCAGTATAGATTTTTAGGTATGTTTATTATTCAGCAGGTTGCTTGGTAATTTCTGTGGCTCTCTTGGCTGGGCACTTTTTCTCCCAACTTTTCCTAAGTTTCAGTTTCTAAGTTACATCAATGCAAAATGAACTTGATTGCCCTGGGGTACTCTCTTTGGCCAGCCCTCAGGTAATTTCACGTAGTAAGTTGTAAAAACCGAAATCCTCAAGCATCCTTACACTTTAAAGTAAAGGTTCCCCCCGCACATTTGTGCAGTCGTGTCCGACTCTAGGGGCCGGTGCTCATCTCCGTTTGTTAGCCGAAGAGCCAGCGTTGTCCGAAGACGCTTCCGCGGTCATGTGGCCGGCATGACGCGTGCGGAACGCTGTTACCTACCCACCGAAGTGGTACCTATTCATCTACTTGCATTTGCATGCTTTCGAATTGCTAGGTTGGCTTCACTACAATAGTCTTAATCTATTGTGAAGAATGTAAACCAGGATCAGTTGAAGCATCATGTGGGTTTATTTACATTTTGTAGGTATCTGATAAAAAGTAAAGTCTGCCTTGATGCCTGGTAGCTACATAGATACATCCATGTTGTTTTTGTTGCAACAGTTTTAAAGTGGCTTGCCATTGCTTTCTTCTGAGACTCTTTTTTAGCTTCTAGACATGGGACTTCCAAGTGATCTCCCATCCATGACTGAAACCAAGATCAGCTAGGTGCAGCCATCTTGCAGTGAAACAAGTCATCTACTCTTGAAAAAGAGCTGCTGATATTGTGCTATTGCCTGTGATTGGGGTAAGTTATATACATTACTTGTAACTAGCATGACTTGAATTATTATTTCAATGCAGTCCGATAATTTTTCCTTTCACATCTACGATCTCAAAAAGATCAAGTATGTTATAGTAGGTGCTGATCTAATACTGAAGTGTTAAAAACATATTTCCCTGGTTAATCAAATGGTTGGTTCTGACTTTTATGACTGGACTCTAAAAGCATTCCAGTGTCCGAGAATCTTCTTTCCAAATTTTTCTTTGTAATTATTTCCTTTGTTGCTTGAGCAGTGTTTGCTTTAGGCTTAGATCTATTCTTAGAATTTATTTTTTTAATGGGGGATTATGATCCTAGCAACTTGAGGCACATCACTGCTCAGATAGGTGGAAAGAAACTGGTGGTACTAATTTAATATCTCTCATGAGTTCCATGATAGATGGGTGGCAGGCTGAAAAAACTGACAAAACTAAAAGAAAGGCAGGTATCAGGACAATTACTTAAGGATATTTCGGTTATTGCAGAAAAAACAACCTTTTGTCACTTGGTTCTACTGACTGATTAAACCATCTTGTAGAGTTGATGAGCATATACATGCTCCAATGCTTGATGATTGGCAGCTGAATGCCAGAACAGACTCCAGCAAGCTCAGTGGCACCCCATTAGTAAGGAAGGTGCCATCAGACACAATGGAGTTATGTACAACAGGGTACACACACACACACACACACTAACCAGGAGGCCCAATGGAATGGGGAGATGGTTTCTATATGGATAGATTTATAAGAGATGGAGGACTAAATGGATTAAGCATTTATTCCACAAGACTGAATAAAATTTATGATATATTTGTTGTTCATTGCTGAACTTGATTACTTTAGGTCCAATAGCATTTTACTAATTTCATGGGTTATTCAGGACTTAGCTAGAGTATTGAATTAACCAGCCCTTGGCTTACCAGCACTGTAACATTAAGCATGTTAAAAATACAATAGAGAGTTATGGACTGGAATCAAAATGGCAAGTCGGCTCTTCATTTTCCAAGCCATTTATGATATGTCACGTGTTTTGGAAAACCCCATGCCCAATATGCCTGAAGAATGAATCATTGGCCCTTGATCAGACTTAAATTCCCAGTATACCTTAGTCAAACTGTTGTCCCTGGGAGATTTAATTTTTTTCATATTGCGTGCTTGATAAAGAGGAGCCTCTTCAGTACACTGCAGAAATTGCATACCACAGTGCACGTGTGGTGGTTTTTTTTAAAAAATAAAGTCATGTGCTAAAATATGCTATTGTCAAGATTATTTCTGAGTAAGGATCTGCTAAAAAAAACACATCATAATTTATGTTATGTCTACTGCTGAGTTGAGGGAAATGGACTTCAGGAATTCAGGATACTTCTCTTATGGTTTGCCCAAATCATTGGCCTTTCTCATAACTTGCTAGCAGAGCCCAAGATGGTGCATATCCTCGCTTGGAAGCCATGGAGATGAGACGGCCCCGCCTGTGGTGTGTGGACTTGAGATTCACTGAACGTAAGGGTGTAATGCAGAGCTTTCCAAAGTGTGTGTCGAGACACAAAAGTGTGTCGCCTGCGGGGCCCAGATGTGTCATGTCAAAACCCGGAAGCGCTGATGGCACGCCATCAGCGCTTCCGTGTTTTCCTGCGGCGACACACCAACGGTGGCACATGAAAATCTGAAAGCGCCGCAGCCACGGTGACGCGCAAAAACTGAAAGCGGCAGCAGCGCTTCTGGGTTTTCCCGCAGCGACACACTAACGGCAGCGCGCAAAAAACGAAAGCGGCAGCAGCGCTTCCGGGGTTTTGCGCGCTGCCGCAATGGTGGCACTTCCGGGTTTTCCCACGGCAACACACCAATGGCGGTTGTTGTGTTGCCGCGGGAAAACTTTGGAAAGCCCTGGTGTAATGTATTAGATGCCCAGCTATGTTAAGAGTTCAATAAATAGCAGGTGTCAGGTTGGTCCCACCAAGTAGGAGATGCCAAACGGGTGAAATGATATTTTGATTAGGCCAGCTTGTTTAATTAAGGATAGGCAAATGTTTAAAATTCACAGACCTTTTCCTAAGGGAGTATGCATACTAAATCACTGTCAGTTGTAATCAAGTCCCGAGGAACAGGGCTATCAATATCGGCACCAGTTCTTCATGCTTGTTTATCTCGACCAGAGTGGTGTTTAGCCCATGTATTTAGGATCAGGCTCAACAGCATAAGCTGGGGAGGTGCATGTGTGGGAAAGACTTGGACTCTCTTCCTAGATTATTCACCCTCAGCTTTAGCTGAGCCTGTCCCGTATTAATCCTCGGAAGTGATTTCGCCGTCGCCGCCTGCGGCCCCTTGCCTGGCTTCTAATTAACTCCTTGCGCCTCTGGTTTTGTGTTTGGCAAGTACCCCACCTTGTTGGAACGCCCCTCTGCTTCCCCCCACCCTCCCCAGGGGCATTCCTCTCTCAACCGGCCAGCTCACCAAGGCAACGTGGCAAGCATCCCCCTAATCCCCAGGCGCTTCAGCCCATCACCTACTGGCTGTTAGGTGGCCTATGCCTGGGACAGACAATTAGGGACAAAGCGCTGAGCCCCAGGGGTCTAACACAAACCTTCATGGGTAGGTTGTGTGGCATTCGGGGAGTTTAATGAATTGTCCATCATGTCTTTCAGTGCTGCTCGGCCAGGCTGGATTAATCTGAGAAGACCCAGTGGGGTAGAAGACACTAAGCCTGTATTTATTACTCTTCCATTGTAACTAATTGAGGTAATTATCTGTGACTCCAGCCCGGCGTGACAATGCGGCATTCACTCAGCCAAAGCTGCCACGCCGGGAGATCTCAGGCTTCCCCAACCACGCACATGGAGACAGAGCCCATGGAATCCTGGGAGAGTGGGCAGCTTCCCACAAACCTGTGTAACTCTCTTGAAACTAAACCTACATTCTATGATGTTCATCTTTGGATAGGCAGATAACGCACTAATTTTCTCCTTGATACAGACATTTCCTACGATGGTGGTTGAATGAATGAGTCTTGAGGTGCATCTTGGTCACTCCTTGGAAGAATACCAGCACCCACTACTGTCTTATGCTCTCTGGAGTTTTCATCGATATTTTTATAAGTTCACAAGTCTCGAGTGTAATGGTGCTTTCAGAGGCGAGAAGCAGAAAACTACTAAAAACAAGAGCGCTACATGCTGACAAAGAGCATTCTTTTGTAATTGGTAGCAGGCCCCAAGTTTTTTTTAATGGGATGAACCACCTAAATGCTTAGATTAAATGTCAGACGATGTCTTGAAATTCTGGAATGCTGTATCATTCTGACCCATGTACCAAGCTCTCTATCAAACATCTACAAAGATAGTGGAAATCACAGTGAAAGTAAATAATAATTGCCTCTTCTTTGTTATATACGGTACCTGAGCATAATGGTTGGCTACCAGCATCTTGTACCCTTTCATAGTTAGAAATGCTTCCCCCTGCTTCTGTGTATAAATCCTGCCCAAGAATTACATTATAAACTTAGAATGAATTAATGAATAACTACAACAGAATGTAGTCAGGCACTCTGAGCTCAAACAATGTTCTTTAAAATTTGCTTTCAAATTATATATTGTATTTCTGGGGCTGCTTCGCTGAAGGTTTCTCAAGTTTGCAGCTCACTCTCAGAGTCCATAGATCAGCTTCTTTCCTCTCTCTTTTTTTTTTTTTTTGGCAGCCATTGTGTTGGCAATATGGCCACATTTTTGCATCCTCCTCTCTAAATCTAGTCCTGTAGTAGAAAAGAAAGCATGCTGGTTGCTGTCATTGCAAAAAAAAAAAAAGTTAAATATTTGGAGAAAAGTGGAAAAATCCTGCTAAGTGGCCTTCTTTTTTGTGTGCGTGCCTTTAATATGACTTACACCCTTAAGCCTGAGATGGCCAAGGCAATGTGCAAAAATTCTAGTAATGTGCCTTAAATCCCTTGCAAAAGATGAACAATTGGTAATTAACCCCTCTCCAACTCTATATAAATAAAGTGTCTGGAATGTGTTACAGGGTATTTTCTTTTGCGTTAGCTTGAATTTTGCCTTGTAGCAAAGCCTCCACTGCCGCCATTATGAGATAACCAGGGTTGGCTTTCTTCCGCACTCCAGAGTTTGCTTCGGTCTGAGGGAATTCTATATAGCTGCTACCTTGGGGGTGGGGTGGTAGGTGGGACTTTGTTTCAACAACTTGGTGGCAAGCAACACTTCAACCAGGGCAGCCTTCGGGATTATTACAACTCTATGATAGCAAAGCTACAGCCTTCGAGTTTTGATGGTAGGCAGCAGTCTGAAGCCCAGAGGTCCGGCCCCAAGTCACACCCACAGCTCCGGCATGAAGTCACCCGTGAGTGGGGTGCGAGGGCCACGTTTGCTAAGAATGCAACTTTTCCCAGGAAGCCCGGCTGTCGAGAAGGGAGCAGCATGCATTGACAGGTGGCCGGGCTCTGGGTTGCTATGGTGACCAGAGGGCTGGGTGGAGAGACTTCCTGTTCTCCCAGTGACCTGCCCACAGAAAGAAGCGCTGCCAGCCCAAAGAGCAGAGAGGTGGAGGCCTTGGCTAGACCCCCTTATCCCAACTGGCTAGACCCCCCCCCATTAGATTTCCTCCCAAGCTGAAACACACCGAGCAGGGAGGTTGGAGCTGAGCCCAGTGCCAAAGCCACGGAGGATGACGGCAGAGCTTCCGAGGTGGGGAAAAGCTGCAGGCAACCTGCCCACCCTCTTCCAGTTACTGGGTGGTCTGTGCTGTGCCAGGAGCTGTGGCATTTGCGGCGTGTGGGCAAGGAGTGTAAGGGAAGGCCACCGTGTTCAGTCCAAGGGGAGAAACATGTCCTACTTCTGGATGAACATGCATGTTTGACATACGCATTCAGGGTCATGCCTTGTCCTCATGCTTTATCCTCATATACAACATGGAACCCTTCCCCTTTCATTTCCCCATCAATACGGCCATCTCATCTGGGCTGCAAGCTCTGGACAGATATCAAATATCAGATATCAAAGAGAGATAGAAAGCTATAAATCCTGGCCCCGTGTAGCGGTTGTCCATATTTTGGGAGATCAGACCTGCTAACCCTACTCATCAATGCATTTTTGCATGCACCCTCATCCCCTACTGAGCTGCACAAATGTAGGTGTGCACACACCTGCACTTATTTTCAAATTTCTGGAAAACCATTCCCTTCAGGATCAGAGCAGCTCTAACCTGTTCGATTTAGGAAGTTGGTTGACCTGGCCGTTCAAAAAAGCCTTGGAGGAATCAAGATAGATATGTCCCCCCCAAACAATTTTTTTATACCGTTGAGAATGTATTCCTTGCCATCATTGGTCAAATGATGTTATTATGTATATTTATCTGTAGTGCTTTAACTGGGCTCTTGTTCTTTTTCCCCCACCGCCAGTGATAAAATCTCATGCCCCCACAGTTTTTGCCTGAGGGCAGATACAAGCAGGTTCTGCAAACTTTTATTAATTAACCACTCACTGACAGGCAAAAAAGGAACAAGAGCCCCCCTTTTTACTGAGATGGGGTGTACACATGCTGCTTAGAGTTAGTTGTGATTGAAGTGGGAAGGAAGGAAAGTTGCATGCGATAGGAAATATGAAGGAATAGGGTCAAGAATAAGTGGGTCCTGAATGAATGTGGACTGAATACAAAAATAAATGACTAGTACGAGACGTCTGTTGAGGTGGTTGGCCACACAGAGAGAACGAATGAGGATTGAAGATCAGAACCACCATATGAAGGAAGAGTGAATGGGACAAGAAAATGGTGGTTGGATGGAGTTGATATGATCCTCCAAAAGAGAGGGGAGAAGTTTAAAGAACAAAGGCAATGTATGAAGCAGTATAGTATATGGATGTATTTGAAGTAAGGATGGTTTGCAAGGACAGAAAGGCATGAGCAAGTATAGTGAGCAGCATCGGGATGAACTAGATTTAGCTATATTCCCTTTTCTTTTTTCTTATCTCATATCTTTAATTTCTTTGCTTTACTTTTCTTATTCCTTTTCTGGCCTTTGTAAAAGGTTGCTAATCCTGAAAGGGAATAGCATGATGGACTGAGCTGTAAAAAGTCTTTGATCATCATGTTTGCTTCCTATGTATATCTAGATGCCTATTTATAAATATATAAAACACATATTCAAACTTTGTCTATCTATTCAGATACATGCAGACACATTTATATCCTGTTATTGCATCACAAAAACACATAGGTCATACATGGGCATCAGGCCCCCACACATTTGTTCAATCCTCCTAGTTCCTGCTGTGTTTCAAGCCCTAATTATAGTTCCAGGATAGCCTTTTCTCCATATCAGGAACGAAAGATTCAAGAACAAAACTAGACTGAGTCTCTGGAGGCATTATTTGGGGGGGTCACTTCCTGCTGTGTCTATACCTATGTTGGGATGGAGCACATTTGTTTCTTCTGTCTGACATCTGTCTTCCAGATCTTTTAAACAGAGATAAATGAAACCGTGCCCTTCTGCCATATTTAAGCTTAGGCATGAATTACTTCAGATCCTAAGAAGTATAGTTAAATCCCAGTTCAGTGCATGATTAGTGGAAGTACATTGCTCTGAATTCAATGGGACTTTCTTCCAAGAAATTGTGCAAGATAAGTGGAGGAAACACTCTTTGGTCTGACTATTTTAGAATTTGTTCTGCAGGGGTATTGGTGGTTTCAGAATAATTGGGGGAGGATTGAGAATTAATTTTTGCAAAAGGCAGAAGGATTGTATCTTCTACTCATGCTTCTGATAACAAGGTAGCATTCTTATTCTTTAACCCAGCAGATGAATTCTGTAAAGAAGATTTTGCATGAATGAACCAGCTATATATTTGCTTCAACAGGCCACGTAGATGGTGTTTCTTCAGGCGCAGAAAGTTAATCTTGTTCAGATGTGGAAAAGAGTGCCATGTCACAACCAGTTGAATTAGGTGTTCTGCTGACTCATAATAAACAGAATGCAAAAACTTGCATTTTGAAGGCAGTTTAATTATTGCTTTTGGGCAAGATACAGTATGAGATAAGGCCAGGATGGTGATGATCTGAGACCTAAATTCTAGCCCAGTTTGTTTTACTGTAGCAGTATAAAATGTTTTGTGGTTTACAGTTTGGAAATAAGGGAAGAAGGAAGCCGTATCAGTGAAAAGAAGGATGGGGGTGGTCTGGTCTTCCAAATTCACCCCTAGCCACTGTGTACAGACAGTCTTGTTCATAGTACCTGGAGCTTTTCAGAGCGAGGAGGCATTATTTCTGCCTGTTCTCTCCCCACCCTATCCTTTGCTTCCTGCTCTCTACTCTTATGAATCAAACCATCCACTGTTCGGGAAAAAAGAATGATTGATGGGAAACCAGAAGCCAGCTGGCCACCATCACAAATTGGAAGCAGATTGTTGGGCTTGTGTCATGGCAGGAGAAAGACAAAGTTAGCGAGGACTTGCCCTGACTAAGCTGCTCACATGGACACTTGTCCCCAATATGCAGCCAGCAGCGGTTTCACATCTGGATGCTCCCAACTGTCTCACCACAGAAATGACACCTCATCCTAAGGTTCCCCTGGAGGGGACCCAGATCTGCACTGTTTGTTTTCTGTAGCGAAGAGACAGCCAAGCTTAAGCATGACAGTCTGTGTCAGCCAGGAACAAGCTGAAAACAAACACCACACCTTCTTCAGCTCTCCAGGGGGCACAATGGGGAGCAGAGAAGAATGTTTTCTCTGAAAGAAAGTTCACAAGCCCCAGAGATGGGGAGGCCCTCTGTGAGGAATGGGGTACAGGGCTTCTGCAACAATAACACTGTTCTCCCCCACTGCTGTAGGAAGCTGCGGAGGCCCCTGGGTGACGTATCTGCTGTGGGCTCCCCAGATGAGAGGCTCCCGTGGTAATTTTGGGTTGTGGTTGAGCTAGGATCTGTCCTAATTGCAGGGTTGGAATGGCAAGCAGGAGGCTCTGGTGTCACCAAGCGTCCAAGGTCTGGGCAGAAAGCCAGGCCCACCTGTGGTCACACTCCCCACCCCCAGAAAATATCACTGAACACTGGACGAGCAGGAGAAAAAGAAAGGGGTATAAAGCAGGAGCCTCTCTGAACACACAAAAAAGTCACCCTCTGTGAACATCTACATTCAAATATATAACGTCCCCTCTGCCCTCACCCCCCCCCCCCCGAAAAAAAGGAGGAAACCTATATAGCTCAGATAGGGGGAATAAATCATCCTTATTCTTTTGAGGAACAGAGTATTTAGTTCCACTTTACAGGAGAACCTGGAAGACAACATCACTTCAGAGTCCACGAATTAGCCATAATCTGATCCTGAATTCAGACAGACAGAAATGAAATCACAATTGTTAAATGTTTTATACCCTAAAAAGTGCTTTAGAAATTATTATTTACTGACACTCTAGCTACTGGACTGCTGTTCCACATGTACAACATGTGATTATTGAGTTAGATTCAAACAAACAATGCAATCTTCTATAGGCCTATGCAGAAATAAGTAAATGGATATAAGCTAAAGGTAGGCAACCTGCCTTCTATGCCCCTTATAATAATCTTGTGCAGTTCACAGAACCAACTCCTCGGTTGCTGCCAAAATTTAATGCTTTGAGAGCATTAAGTTCACTAAGTACACATAAGTTCAATGTTGCTAAAATGAATAAAAAGCCATTAAAATAAAAGCTTTAAAAATCCCTTTTTTGTCCTGGCCCCTACCCTTGGCCAAAAAAATAAATACCAAGTGTAGTCTTCACCAGATTTTTTCCCTCACCCATGTATTTAGAGTTGCAACTTAAATTGTTCAGTCATGCTTAATTCCTGTTGAAATACATGGGAGCTATTAGTCATGAATTAACTGAAATCCATAGATTTGAATCAGAATGAAGTGTAACGAAATTCATTTGAACCCCACCCATCTGGTGTATCTATAAGCCATAACTTTTCTGAGGCACTTCTAATGGTCCAAAAGCTACTGAAGACAGAACTTCGACAGTATTTGGTTGAATCTTTTGTTCTCACCAACTTTAACTTCACTTTGATAATGATTTATTTATTGATATTTTATTTGGCTTTCATATGGCATTTATTTTTCATTATCCGTATTTTTATAATTTATTCCTGTCTTGTAATTTTGATTAGTTATGGGTTGCTTTATTTATATTTACTGTTATGGATGTTTTTGTTGATTGTTTTGTAAACCACTGTGCATCTGTACTGATTTGGTAGTATACCAATAGAATAATAATTATTATAATCTAAATGACTTTTTTGGCACTTGTTTCAAATAAATCCTTCTCCCCACCTCACAAATACTGCCTTTTTATGAGGCAATTCTTTTGAAAGGAGGTTTTATGGTATAGTAGTCTAGAATGTAGAGAGCCAGTTTGGTGTAGAGGTTAAGGCACCAGGCTACAAACCAGGAGACTGAGAGTTCTAGTCCCGCCTTAGGCATGAAAGCCAGTTGGGTGACCTTGGGCCAGTCACTTTCTCTCATCCCTAGGAAGGAGGCAAGGGCAAACCACTTCTGAAAAACATGCCAAGAAAACTGCAGGGGCTTGTCCGGGCAGTCTCCAAGAATCGGACACGATTGAACGGATAAAAAAAAATGTCTAGAATGTAGATCCCTGGGCATCTTTGTTTATTTGAAGAATCAAGTCTCTTATATGATATAAAAGACTTATTAAGGGAAGCTATTTATATGGTCAGAATAGTTAGTGGAATAGTCTGATTTGGTATCAGACTAGAATATCAGAAAGAAATTATGGGTTGGGACTCTATCTGTCAGAGTAACAACTCTCCAAAAACTGAATGAAATGGGACCAAATTTAGTATGGTGGGAGAAGCCCACAAAAGAACGTTGGTTAAAAAAATGGATCAGATCCAGTCAGGAGCCATGGAGAAAGAAATCTGGAATACGAGAGGGTGTTGAGCAGCAGCCCAACTTCCCTTCTAAGCCCCCTCCCTCCTCATCATGTGATGCAGATTAATCATGTGATTAAGGGGCTGGAAAAAGAATTCCAGAAGCCAGGATCTACATTCCTTTCTTTTTTACAAAAAAAAAATGACCGGAAAATGGTGAACTCTCCTTATCCAGAACTATAGTAGTCAAGGGTTTTCAAAGGGCTTCCATAATTTAATTCCCTCACTTTTGAGAACAAAAATAATTGGTGCATCTCCATCAACATTTAGTCTTGTGAGGAGGTGAGATGATGCCTTAGAGAAGAATCAAAGGGGAAAATGAGGTTGTGGGGTTTTCCCAGACCAATGGCTCCTGGCCTTGCTAATCAAACAGTGTCCCACAAATGCTTTGTTTTCCTTTCCACCATAGATTACTTTTCCAAAAGACTGAAGAAGTATTGGGAATATCTAGGAAGATTACATCATGAGAAATGCCGGGCTGGATGAATCACAAGCCGGAGTTAAGATTGCCAGGAGAAATATCAACAACCTCAGATATGCAGACGATACCACCCTAATGGCAGAAAGTGAAGAGGAACTAAAGAGCCTCTTGATGAGGGTGAAAGAGGAGAGTGCAAAAGCTGGCTTGAAACTCAACATTTAAAAAACCCAGATCATGGCATCTGGTCCCATCACTTCCTGGCAAATAGAAGGGGAAGAAATGGAAGCAGTGACAGATTTTATTTTCTTGGGCTCCAAGATCACCGCAGACGGTGACTGCAGCCATGAAATTAAAAGACGCTTGCTCCTTGGGAGGAAAGCTATGGCAAACCTAGACAGCGTATTAAAAAGCAGAGACATCACCTTGCCGACAAAGGTCCGTATAGTTAAAGCTATGGTTTTTCCAGTAGTAATGTATGGCTGTGAGAGTTGGACCATAAGGAAGGCCGAGCGCCGAAGAATTGATGCTTTCGAACTGTGGTGCTGGAGAAGACTCTTGAGAGTCCCTTGGACTGCAAGGAGGTCAAACCAGTCAATCCTAAAGGAAATCAACCCTGACTGCTCATTGGAAGGACAGATGCTGAAGCTGAAGCTCAAATACTTTGGCCACCTAATGCGAAGAGAGGACTCACTGGAAAAGACCCTGATGCTGGGAAAGACTGAAGGCAAAAGGAGAAGGGGACGGCAGAGGATGAGATGGTTAGATAGCATCACCGATGTAATGAACATGAATTTGAGTAAACTCCGAGAGACAGTGGAGGACAGGAAGGCCTGGCGTGCTATGGTCCATGAGGTCACGAAGAGTCGGACACGACTAAACGACTGAACAACAACAACAAAGGAAGATTACAGATGGGTTCTTCACCCCTCATAAAGTTCTGTCCATAGGCTGGGCGATTGGATAAGATAAGCCTCTTCTAGAAACATCGTTATTTACTAATATGCCCAACTTTGGCTGTAGAGCTTTTCACATGTGGCTGTTATTATTGCAGTTTTTGCATCCAACTCTGTTCATCCTCTTGTGCCTCTGTAATTGAGAGCCAGTATGGTGTAGTGATTAAATGTTGGCCTGACATTGGGGAGACCCAGGTTTTCTTCTGCCTTCAGCCATAGAAATGCACTGGGTGACTTTGGGCCAGTCACTCTCTTTCAGCCCAACCTACCTCACAGCATAGGTGGTGCTGGGGGGGAATGGGAGTGGGCATGTACACTGCCTAGAGCTCCTGAACAAAATGTGGGATGTAAATTAAGCAGACAGATAAAGAAAAATTGTAGGACAAGCTGGTGGCATTGTTTACATACCTCCAATCATTTCAAATTCATTACAGAATAGATGGGTGTGGAGAATTTTGTCCATTTTGAAACCTACATCTATCAAATCAATGGAATATCACAGCCTTCTTCAACCTGAAGCTCTCCAGATGTCTTGAGAATATAGCTGGCAGGATTACTAGTTCTCATAGCTAATGGTGTAACAGTCTGGGACTCCAGGGAACTAGTCACAGCAGGACTGGAGGGCACCAATTTGGAAAAGCCTGCTCCATACTGTGGCCTAGTTTGCAACAGATTTGAAAAGAATGGAAAACCACTTACATGTTATTACTGGTTTTAGTTGTCTGAGGGATCATCTTTTGTGACATCAGATTCCTGTGGGAAGAACATTTGGGGGACAATCCTACATTTTACAGATTGGTTTATTTACAGATTAGGATGTACACCAGAGCTTTCCAAACTTTTCATGGTGGTGACACACTTTTTAGACATGCATCATTTCGTGACACACTCTTACAGCAGGGCACAAGGCAGGCACTAGGACCTGCATGGAATCACAGCAGGTTTGGAGGCAGCCAGGCACAAGGCAGGCACTAGGACCTGCGTGGAATCCTGGCAGGGCTCGGAGGCAGCAGCAGCTGCAACACACCCAGACACTGCAGCCAACACACTAACGTATCGCGACACACAGTTTGGAAAGCTCTGATGTACACAGACAGTGACAAAGGTGCTATTGTTTGTCTATAAACTGGCCTTTGAAGACTTCAGTGATCAACCTGGGGGAAAAGATATTTTGTATATTCAGTGGTGAATACTTACCTACCACACGCACATATCTACATTGTTAATTTTTAGGTGATATACTACCTGGAGATAGTTTACACAAACTAAGCCAGCCTAATGAATGACTATTCAGAACTTCACCTTAGTCTTTCTGTGAAGCCTGGTCAGATTTCTACCTGCCCCTAAGTCCATCTGGAGCCCTAGACATTCTAGATGTTTATGAGCTGCAGCTCCCGAGGTCTCCCACAATTAGTCATGCTGGACTGAGCTGTTGAGAGCTGTGGTTCAGCAATGTTTTGAGTGTTGGCCACTCCCAGGAAGGAGTGAAGATTTGTTATGTCCAACGCGTTAGCTGCTTTCATACTGCTTACACCAACCTAGATCTGTTCTTGGGTGCCTTGGCGCTTTGCTTTATTTTCCACCTCAGTATTGATATTCACTGTCTCTTGACTCCCAATACAGTAGGTTCTTGGGGTGAGAATAGAAAGAATGATGCCTTGGCGTCAGCCAGAGCTAAATTTAGTAGAAGGTAATTTTCTCAGCAGGAAGTTGGAGGGGGAAGTTTGGACTGAAACTCATGAAAAAGCACCCATCCATCACCTGCTTTTCTGGTCCCTATTTGGAGCAAGTTTTGACACCGTGGGAGACTCAAGACCATATACAGTAGATGGTGCCCTATTTCCCATGAGGCAAATATGTCCCAGTCTATACATACTCCCTGGTGGCACAATTGTCTGTATAAGCAGTAGGTGTTCCATATGCCGCAATGATTTTGCCTCCTTTCAGCTCTGTTTGCCGTCTGGAAGGTTGCATGCTAATTCTGAGGCCTGTCACTAAGAAGCAACACCACTTTAATATGGAAAATAAAAAAAGACTCAAAATGTGAGAAGAACCTCACTAGATCAGATCAGAATTCAGGGTAATCCAGCCTTTTGTTTCTGACAGGAGCCAACCACTAGGAAACTTGGAAACAAAGCACAGGAGCAACTCTATTTATTTGTATGTCTGTATGTCTATGTCTATGTCTATGTCTATGTCTATGTCTATGTCTATGTCTATGTCTATGTCTATGTCTATGTCTATGTCTATGTCTATGTCTATGTCTATGTATTGGCCATCCAACTCAGGTGGACAAAACTAGAGAAAATATAAAAACAGCTAAAAACATTGAATCGCACAGACAGCACAGACTAAAATAATCTAATGGACAGCAAAAACAACTAAAAAAATGGGGGCCGTTAAACAAAAAATACACATTAACCCCAGGCCTGGGACCAAAGCCAGGTTTTCAAGGCTTTCTGGAACCCCAGGAAAGAGGGCGCCGTCCTTATCCGGGGGTGGGGTGGGGGTGTTGCCGTTCCAGAGGGTGGTGGCCACAATAGAGAAGGCATGCTTCCTAGGCCCCACAAGATGGCAATGTTTAATAGAGGGGACTTGGAGTGCACCCACTCTGCTGGAACGTACTGGGCAGGCAGAAACAGTCGGAGATAAACGGTCTCTCAGTTATCCAGGCTCTGTGGCTTTATAGGCAATAATCAGCATCTTGAATTGCACTCGGAAGCCAATTGGCAGCCAATGCAGCTCACGTAGCAGTGGTGACGCATGGGCACACTGAGAGGCACCTGTTACTGCTCGCGCTGCTGCATTTTGAACCAGCTATGGCTTCTGGGTGGCCTTCAAGGACAGCCCCATGTAGAGTGCATTCCAATAATCCAATCGTGAGGTGACCAGGGCATGAGTGACTGTCTGAAGGGCTTCCCAATCAAGGAAAGGGCACAACTGGTGCACAAGATGAACCTGTGCAAAGGCCCTCCTGGCCACAGCTGGCTTTTCATCTCTTGGAGCTCTTCAGAAAACCAAGGAGCACCGAGTGATTGGCGCACAGAGAGAGGCCTCATAGGAAGCATCCAGTCCAGGGCCTCCATCACATGCCTATACCAGGCTGCAGCCAAGGCCTCAGCCAAAGTGCCTGACAGGTCCTCAGGAAAAACCACAAGCTCCCTCTGGAAGCCAACAGGGTCCACCAGTTGCCTGGGGTGGGCAGGCTGACTCTCCCTGCGGACTAAGTGATCATCCAGTCACAGAAACAAAGTAAATAACTACTTAGAGACCCCTTTCCCAACCTGGTGATCTTCAGATGTGTTGGAACTATAACTACAATCTAAACCATTAGGGCAGAGCTTTCCAAACTGTGTCACGACACGTGTGTCGGCTGCAGTGTCTTGGTGTGTCGCAGCTGCTGCTGCTGCCTCTGAGCCCTGCCAGGATTCCACACAGGTCCTAGTGCCTGCCTTGTGCCTTGCTGCCTCCAAACCTGCTGTGATTCCATGCAGGTCCTAGTGCCTGCCTTGTGCCCTGCTGTAAGAGTGTGTTGCGAAATGATGCATGTCTAAAAAGTGTGTCACCAACATGAAAAGTTTGGAAAGCTCTGCATTAGGGACTCTATTAAAGAGATTGAACTGCTTCCAGTTTTGAAGGAAATGCAAAAAAAAAAAGAAGAAAAAAGCAGTGAACTTTATTAGTGGGCTAATATCCTCTGATTCTAAATGTCTGTGTGCACAAACATGAATATACATTGTCATCTAATCAAAGGGGCTAATCTTGTATTCAAATATTCCTGGTTACCAAAAGATACCCTAAACAACCCCTTTTTCTTTTTAGTTTGTTAATGCTGCTTTTCAGGATTTGATTGAAAAACTTATTATTATTATGTTTTCACTATTCTGTTTGATTTGGCTAATTCCCTCCCTTATCTTACTCAAGTATTCTCCCAATGTGGGACTCAAGTGGCTTTTCCCACTTTTTAGGGGGGGGGGAATTAATCCTTTGCTTTTAATGCCAACAGATCTTCCCAAGGTTTGAAATCAGAAAGATAAAAGGGCAGATGTGTGCTATATTGATTTGAAATTCTGGGAGTTCCTGTCCCAGCATACCTGAAGGACACCAGCTTGGAGAATGTTGACTTATAAAATAATATGGTGAGCAGATGAGCTTTGTTCGTGTTTTTCTATAAAAGGAGAAAGGTGGAGGAGGAGAGTATTCCAAGAAATGAAGATGAGCTGTGACTCCTATTCTTAATTAAGTGACAAAAATATTCTGCTGAGGTCTTTTGATATTTTACACAGCCATCTTTCAGGAAGCAGTCTTGCCAGCAACAATTTGTGAGGCTTATGGGAAACGTAACTTCCTATCAGCACACAACAGAACTGCAACCCTGAAAGGAAGGATGTGAACACAGGAGTTGCATCAGAGGGCAGACAGTCATGACCCCCCACCCACCCCTACCAAATGTTACCCATCGAGAGCCCACTCATTTTCTTTCCTGTTTCCCAGACAGTCACCCTCACAAACAGCAAGCAACTTAAGTGTTCCTTGACTGCCTGGGAACATGAAACTTCCCTCATTCGGCACGGTCGGCTGCTGCGCCTTCACCTCTATAAGCTGTAATCACTTCATCTATTTTGTTGTCTACACACACTCCAAACACCCTGTCCCCCATGTATTGGAATAGCACTCCTGAAATTAGTGTCATCCTCATGTGTCTATAACTCCTAACCAGTTTGCAACCATGAGAACTGAGAATTTTGGGAGAAGTCCACATATACTTTGAAGACACCAACTTGGGAAAAGCAGGACTAGAACCACGGCAGGGCTCTTAGGAGTCTGCTTCTCTGAAGAGATCTGTTACCTACACACATGTGCGTATGATCATGCCGGTGGTGCTATGCGTTGTTCTTAATGTGCATCATTTGATATCTTCATTAATTTGTCATGGTTTCTTCCAAATCAACCTGAGGCTGGAGGTAAGGAGAGTCCTAAGAACTGAATTAAAGATCCCTTATTCCCTTCACATAACTACTGTTCCCAGCATTTATCTGGGAGAGGGAATGCCTATTAACATATGTAAGTTGATTGTACATATACGTATCTACAGAAAGGCACAGAACAAGAAGGTATCCCATGTAAATCCTAATGGGAAATATTCAAGGAGATAATTAGACCAAATGGCATGATGCACATAATGGAATCTTGCTTCTAGCACATTCAGCATTTATGCAAGTTTGATGTTTCTTTATTGTCTACATCCCGCCCACCCCCAGTTACTAATAGTATCACAGCACTGCATCCTAACATATTACATCTGTAGGGTTACTATATTTTTACAGAGTTCACTTGTATTTTAGCATGAGCAAGATACATAGAATTAATATCCAAACTGTTTTTTAAAAATGCTGATTTCATTTAAATGATTTTAAGTATAATATAAGGAAGAGACTTCTGTTCAACCTTAATCTGTGGAAGATGACCTAGCATGAGATATTTGATTCTGAACAAACCTAACAAGACATATGCAGGCAGAGAAGATGGGAACTGGCTTTTTGGCAAGCCTGTGTCTTTTCTTTGATGTTGAGTTTGTGGGTGAGAAGTTGTGCTACCCTGCCTTGTAGAAGGTGACCCAGGAAGGGAAAAACACACGCATCTGCTTGCAACACTATTTATGGCTTGGATAAAAGGTTTCAACCCCATCAAATGGTGTTTGGGTTTTATATAAAATTACAGGGTTTTAAAGACACAAATTTGTATCTTTGCATAGTAAGATAGTCATCCAACAATGAATCACATCTTAGCATTCATCTAGATATAGAGATGAAATTAACTGTATCATCCATTTTAAAATAGAGCACAAAAGCAGCTAGGGGTGTTGTAACTCCTTGAAGAGACCGATAAACATATGACAGCATCAGCTTTCACAGACTACAATCCACTTCATCAGATGCAAGGAGTGATATCTTCGGGGCTACACGGAAGGTGAGATTATCACCATAGCAGGCATAAAGACTTCCAAGCTGGATCAGGACCGTGGCAAGGGAGGAAGGCCTTTGTCTTTCACTGTAGCCCCCACAGCTCCTTGCGCTGTTTTTCAAAGGACCTTTTTTGCTCATCAAGGTTGCAGCTAGAATCAGGATTTCTCAGCCCTGCTAGGTCTTTCCAATTTCTAATCAAGATCACAGAGCAGTGTTTCTGAACCTTGGCAACTTGAAGATGTGTGGACTTCAACTCCCAGAATTCCCCAGCCAGCCATGCTGGCTGGTGAATTCTGGGAGTTGAAGTCCACACATCTTCAAGTTGCCAAGGTTCAGAAACACTGTCATAGAGATAAAAATTAAGCTTTCTATTCCCGTAACATGGTGTCAATCTGGCTCACCTAGCTGTGCCCACTTTAACATTTCTATGATAA
Organism: Charina bottae; assembly: GCA_023362775.1. NCBI lineage: Eukaryota > Metazoa > Chordata > Lepidosauria > Squamata > Charinaidae > Charina > Charina bottae. The sequence goes on along the minus strand of JALMGJ010000002.1, from coordinate 153,271,355 downwards.
AACAAACACACACATTTTTTTTAAGAATATCATGTCTAGTCTGACTTTCAGCTGATAAGTATATCAATATGTGTTCTGAGTATAGCTGTCTATCTGAGGATATATAAATGCTAGTCCATAAAAAGCTTCTAAAGAATGATTGCTTATTAAGTTGCTGCAAAATTTCTTTTTGCTGCAAACAGATCAGTATGGCTGCCCCATGGAAATGTTAAATTATTAAGTTAAATCTTAAATTATTTCCTAATAAAAAAGAAACAAAGATCAGAGATTCAGAGATTCAGAGACTGAGAATCCCTCTGTTGACCTCTGGGATGTGAACTAAGAATTTCTGTCCTCAAGAGTCAAAATATGAGACTCTGTTTACAAGGGCTTTATGATACCACATCCTTTTGCAAGTTGGTTCTTGATTCTTTCAACCTATAGCAAGCTGATTGCGTGGGTCTCTGAGAGATGTTTCTTTTCTTTCAAGCTTCTCTGGGAGAGTCTTAGCAGAATTTGCCCCAGTAACACTTCCTTAGTTCTTTTGACTCTTTATGTCAAAGCTGCAGGATTTGCAGATGAGGTGTGTTCATAAAACCCTTAGGATTTCTTAGGAAGAACCTAAGAAAAGGAGGAGCTAAAAAAAATCAGATGACCTGAAGATAATTTCTTCAGTGCAAAAACTCACAGGGAAGTGCGAGCAGTTATTGTTTTGCAAAAACATTAGCAAGATTTGGATTTATGGGCAGCTCAACAACTAAGTAACATTGTGCAAAGAAAAAGATGAGTCTGAATAAAATTAGTGGGGGTCTCATGTCAAATATTTTCAAAGTTTGAAGCTACTGCAACAGGATTCTAGCAAACATCTTTCACCACTGACCACATTTGTCGCTCTGCGCTGAAGTGCTGCTTTGGATGCTATTGGAATTCTATCCTACTACACATTCCCTTGCAGGTGTTATTTATTTATTTTAAGAAAGACTTATATGGCCACCCATCTTATATGCCACAACTCTGTGCAGCTCACAAAAATAACAAGAAAAACCCAAGAAAAGCAATATGTCTATGAAGGTTCTCAGTCATCCAGGTGGAATTGTCTGTAGCTTGAATCATGTCAACTGGATTTCTATTTTCTCAGTGGAAACGTTTCGCTCCTTATCCAAGGAGCTTCTTCAGTCTGACTCAGACTGAAGAAGCTCAGACTGAAGAAGCTCCTTGGATAAGGAGCGAAACGTTTCCACTGAGAAAATAGAAATCCAGTTGACATGATTCAAGCTACAGCCAAGAAAAGCAATAAAACCAGCATAAAAAATCCCCCCTGCCGAGATACTGGATTATAATGTCCCTAATTCCAAATCTAGTAGGCCATCTGGGCATTATAGTAGTCCATCACTCTGGATGGACCAGGCAGGAGAAGCCTGGTGCATGGCAAACACAGGAATGAACATTACCATCTGCATGCAATTTTGAAATGCTTCCAATAAGTGCACCTTATTTCAACTGGGAAATAGGAATTTGAAAAATAATACATTTGTAGGACATAACAGCAAACAGGGAATCCAACCCGATGAAGGCAAATTAATGACATTTCTTGCTTCATCAGAACCAAGGAATATTCTAGCTTTAAAATGTTAAAATGATAAAAAGAAAACTCTCAAATCTATGCTAGCATAATATTCAGAGATTTTATCAATAGCAACTGGTACTCATATGGGATGGGGCTGTATACGTGCAAAACTAGCCAAAATATATAGACTATTAGCCTCCCCCTCAAGAAGTCTAATATAAGCGGAGCAGTGACACATTTATTAGTTAGGTTCTCTCTCTTCTGCTACTGAATATTTTGACGCAAAGACACACAGTTTCTACTGGCTTGAATAATCTCCTCCAATCCTATTAAGAAGCTATACCTCATGAACCTTTTTCAGATCATGGTACTTTTTCGTTTTACCAAGAATCAGCCTCTGCCAGTCATTTAGCAATAACGGCTAAATTGCCAGAAGTGGGATTAACAAAGGATAATGAATTCACCCTAGTATATTCCTCCTGTGCCTTTTAATAGCCAGTTGGTCTGCAGAAATCAGCAGGTCATTTAAGGGTGATAAAAAAGATCACTCAGCAGCCGTAGCATAAGTCATAGGAACAGTAAAAGAAAATGCTTACAGGTAGTCCTCACTTAACAACCATTTATTTAGTGACTGTTTGGACTTACAACGGTGCTGGAAAAAACTACTTACAACTGTCCTCACATTTATGACCGTTGCAGCATCCCCATGGTCACATGATCATGATTTGGGCACTTGGCAACCGGTTCGCATTTATGACCATCACAGCGTCCCGTGGTCATGAGATCGCCATGTTCTACCTTCCCGGCTGGCTTCTGGCAAGCAAAATCAATGGGGAACAGCGTGATTCGCTTAATGACCATGTGGTTCACTTAACACCCACAGTGATTCGCTTAACTGTTGCAAAAAAGGTCATAAAATTGGGTCAGATTCGCTTAACGACCGCTTTGCTTAGCAATCGAAATTCTGGGCTCAATTGTGGTTGTTAAGCAAGGACTACCTGTACAAGAAGTCATGAAATCTGTGATATAAAAAGTGGAAGATGAAGGTGAAACAGAGAAGCAGCACTCCAGGCTCCTTGAGTTGATGCTTCGTGAAGGATATTTGTGTGCTTGGCTAATCGGATGTGGTTCCTTTAAGAAGAAACAAGGAGAGGCTGCTCTGTGGTTCTGAAATAGTGAGTGGACCTGTAATTTGCAGGGCCTTTGGCTGTCCCCTGAACCTGGAGTAGGGTGCATGGCAAGGGTAATGTAATGGCCAGGCAGCTTTTGTTATTCGTGGGCAGAGCCTCCTTAAAAAAAGAACCTGTGAGAAGCAATCGCAAGCTATATTTACCCGTATGATTCAGAACTCACCCCTGCCTGGCATTTGTGACATTACAGGGAACAGAGCACCCAGCTATGGAAGAGGCCGCTGGCCAGGGCATGGGGAAGGCAACCGGGATACCAAGAGAGAAGCTGGGAGCTTTTTCTCTGTGACCGGCTGGAGGGGAGGAAGGCTGATTAAAAGAAAGAAGACTAAAGAAATGGTCAAATGTGGTCTAAACAAGCACTAATTAACACCTGGGATGATGATGCTAACTGATGAGTAGCTGATCTAACCCAGACTAAATGTCAACTTCCATTTCTAACTGTTCTTCAAGGCCTCCGATAGGCTTTGGACCCCAAGAACCTTCTTTTCACATTGCAGACCAGAAAACACCTGCATGCAAAAATATGGGCTCTGTGGCAAGCAATGAAACCAAATTGCTGAGGTCTCCCCATTCCAGCAAGGCTAATTTCAGTTTTTGAACCCAGAGCTATGCTTATCTAGAACTATTTAAAAACCCAAACTTTTAAAGTTAGGTTTCTTCAACGTAGCGCTTTGGAATTCTGGACGTTGTGATCGCAACAGATCTGAAACGTGGCAGGTTTAGGAGAGCAGCTGAGACCCGTCCTTTGCGAGCAACAGTTGCGGCAGATGGCAATAGCAGCGGCCTTTCTGGTTCCCACAGCTCAGTTGAAGCTTCCTCCATTTGTTAATGATTCAGGGATCGATTCCCAGCACTGCCAGTTTGTTTGTTTGTTTGTTTGTTTGTTTGTTTGTTTAAAAAAAAAGGATTTTGGAAGGCTGAGCTGGGAAAGATCTTTACTTGAGAATCAAAATAAACAAAAGGGACAAGCTACTTTTGCAAGGAAGATCACTATGTTATGCGAGATTGCTTGTAAAAGGTTTTACAAGCCAGAGGAGGGAGAAAAGATGGAGCTTCTCTGCACAGGAAGTTGCTTGCTTTTTATCCTTAGCTTAGAAGAAAGATGGCACCGTCTCTTTCCACCTTTGCTAATTCAGATGGGTGCTTAAATATATTGTTCATTTAGTTAGATGAATATAAGGCTACCAGATCTATACTGCAAAGATCTGGGAGATTACTAGTTGGTAGCAAAAAGATACAGAAAAATGCTCCCTCAAATCTGGTAGCCCTAGAATAATAGATATTGTTATTTCTAATCTACCCAGTAATTAAAGTTCTCTGTTCAGATTCCAACATGATAAAACCATTAAACACTTCTAAAAACATGAAGGAAAGAAAATAAATAATGTAATAAACTATAATAAATAAATTGTCCAAACATAAGCCAGTTTCATGTATGTAGGATGATAATGCATTTCACACAACCTGCTAAAATACGGTTTAACCATAATATGTTGAACAAATCACCATTGGCCAAGTTCACCCATAGTGTAAACCATAAATGGTAGTTTACAAAACCATAAGAGCTGGGTTGGTTCTACAGCACGTTAAGCCGCAATCAAACCAATTTAGCAAGGTATGGGGAACTAGCCGTCGTCAGTGATTACACATGTCCGTAATCCAGAACACCGTACCTGAAAGTTGCAAAGAGGAGGACAGAGGTCACACACCTCCGCACACCTCTGTTCATTGCACCTGGAGAGAAATGGCATCTTTTCCTGGTAGCAGATAGTTCTGCTGCATGTCGAGTTCTGTGAGCTCACCTTACCTCCCCTCCCCAGGGTAGATATCAATTGGGAATTGGAGACTAAGTCAGAAAAGTGTGCAATTTAGTGTGCTGCTTGATCTCGTGGAAGGCTTTAAGTGAACTTCCCTCCTCTCCGTGACAGATGCCAGTTCTCTCCCTGGGCACCTGGCTCAGGTCAGGACACAGGTTGCACTAGTCATTCCTTGAGGGTCTACAGAGGCCTGAGGCTGCGAGCCAAAAGCGCCTGCTTTTCTTCTTCAAAGGAGCCACCCCAGACTTCCCTAGCTCCTCTCCTCTCTGGTGGCCGAAGGGTGCCCTGGGTTTTTGACCGAGGAGCTTGGGCTTCTGGTTTTCTGTGAACTCTTCAGACCTCCTGTTCACTGGGATAATGACAGGGCCACTGCTGGGAGGGGGAGGCTGGGCTGGTTTTAAATAATGTGCAAATTGGCTGTGCTCTCGGTGTGGTTTGCTGTCTTTCCATGGGGGACTCCTTCCTGCTGGGACCCCCAGACAAGGAAGATGATTCAGCTGTGGTGGCTGTCCCCGATGAGAAGTTGTTCGCATCCCTTCACTCGATGAGTCAGCCAGCAGAGCCCCATAACCACGACCATACCCCACCCCCGTGGCTGGCCTTGGACACTTGCGCACCTGAAGCGATGAAGTCACACTCGCTGCTCTGGAGCGGACTGGCTCTTTGGAACAGGGAGAGGTGGAGGCAGGGGGATAGCGCCCTCTCCTGGATGAGAAAGGACATGTTTCAAAGCTTAATTCCTTGCAAAGTCTGAGCCAAGATTTATCTGAAAGATGCATCTTTTATTCGACATTTTCTACTTTTAACCAAAAGCCATTGGTGAGGCTTTGTTTCAATGAGGAACAGTGCAGTGATGAACTGCTTGATACTCCTAATCATCTGTAAACTTCAGTTTGGCCCTTAGAGGTTGCATTAATGGGAGATGATGGGATTCAATTTTAGTTTTATTGGGTGGAAGCTAGGGCTTCCATCCTCAGATTGTTTCTTTATGCTCCTTTTCACTTCAGTTTGCTTGCATTTCAATAAAGATATGATAATTGGCCCTATCAAGAAATGAGTGAGTTCTGTCCTCTTTAAAAATAAGAAACTTAACCAGAGCAGAAACCTGGCTTTACTGTTGGGTGGTACACAAAATGACATGCAATCCACAGCAAGGGGAATCCATATTGCCACAGCAACAATGCCTCTATCATACCACCGTAACCATAAAAGAGAGCCAGTTTGGTCTAGTGGTTAAGGCAACGAGCTAGAAACCAGGAGTCTGTGAGTTCTAGTCCTGCCTTAGGTATGAAAGCCGGCTGGGTGACCTTGGGCCAGTCCCTCTCTCTCAGCCCAGCTCACCTCACAGGGTCGTTGTTGTGGGGAAAAGAGGAAGAGGAAGGAGTAATAGGTATGTTCTGCTGCCTTGAGTTATTTATAAAAATAATAAAGGCGGGATAGAAAATAAATAATAAAAAAAGAGAGATTAATCTCAAGTTATTTCAGATATGGAAGAAATCTTCAGCTTTATTTTGTTGGCTGGTTTGTTCATTTGTTTTATTGCACAAATGAGTATGCTGCTTCATTCACCAGACTGCGCCTGTTTATCTCTCTTCATTCATTGTACCGTATATTTGGTCTTGCTTGTTCTGGATGTTTAGAGCTGTTGTTTTTGGTTTTTCTTCAGGCCCCCTTCTAAACTGCCCCATGCTCATTTCCTATTAGCAGTTCAAACGGATCAAGATCCTACTTCCAAGGGAGGACTTTCCTTCCTTGAGGTCTGCTGTAAGACCAGGTGGCATTTTTAACTTGCTCTCTTGGCAGTTCTAGGATCTCTCTGTTTTCCTTCCTTTTTGGGAGGTGGTGGTGGTGTTTCCTGACTACCGCCCATAGAATACTCTTTTCCTTGCCTTCCATGATGCCACCCCTCAGAGGGCCAACCAGCGCTGCAGTTGCTAACAACCGAAGCAGGTGAATGAATACCTTTGCTTCTATATTTCTCTGAAGGATGCTTTTATTAATTATTGTTAGCCACCCAGAGTCACTGGTTTGAGATGGGCAGCTATATAAATTGAATAAATAAATAAATAAATAAATAAATAAATAAATAAATAAATAAATAAATAAATAAATAAATTTAGTCAGTGTGAGAACAAAATACTAGGCTAGAGAGGTCTTGGGTTGGAACCAGCACAACTTTTCTTTGATCCCAGTGCATCTAGAACAGTTAAAAAACTCCAACCTGGGCAAGTTTGAGATGTGTGGATTTCAGCTCCCAGAATTCCCAGGGAATATGGCATTTGCCAAGAATTCTGGGAGTTGAAGTCCACACATCCCAAAGTTGCCCAGGTTGAGAAACACTGCTCTAGAGAGAAGCAGCATGCCCTATGCAGATTTATTACATTCGGCATTGTCCACTTAAGCAGTAACATTGTGAGGCTATAATTCGGGTCGTTCAAACCTAATGGGTAAAAGTTCTTTGTTCTGCATTTCGGATTCTCTTTATTCCAGAATGTCCAGAATGGCTCAGGTCACATGTCCAGATAAAAACTGGGAAACAGTAACAGGAGCTTCCAGTAACATTTGTGTGAACAGAAAGCTTGAAATGTATACTTTTGACAGCCTTCTCCCACCTTCCCAAGGTGTTATGCAACACACACATGCCCTTCCCAAATTCACAACAGGTGCTGGCTGTGAATTCTGGGAGTTGTAATCTAAGACCCTATGAGGACATCAGCTTGTCTTTTGGTGTGGGTACCAAAAACCAATCCAAGTTTTGCATTGCAGACCAAAAATAAAAGACATCACTGAAGACAGAGTGCCATCCAGTGGCTAAGCACAAAAATGCAAATTACAGACTTTATTGCATGTTACACATTGTGACCTTGCCGCTGATTCTTATGGGGGAAAAACATGTAACATTTATTATGAAGACAAGTTTCCATATTATTAATCATTATTAAAGTTGCTTGGGCTCTTAAAAAGTATACTATTGCATAGAACACCATATGCTGTGCTAATCCACAATTATTTTAACCATGGTTTGTGAATAAGCTACAATTAGCTGGCTTTGTACATCACGCTAAGCCATAAATTACAGCTTGCAAACATAATGGCAGAATTCACACCTGGCATTATGCCAAACTACTGATTATGGTTTAGTGTAATGTAGTGTAATGTAGTGTTGGGGCGTGGTGCCTCAGCGGCTAAGATGCCAGGCTTGTTGATCAGAAGATCGCAAGTTCGGAGGTTCGAATCCCTAGCCCTGCGTGCGGAGTGAGCTCCCGCACTAGCTCCAGCTCTTGCCAACCTAGCAATTCGAAAGCATGCAAATGCAAGTAGATTAATAGGTACCACTTCGGTAGGTAATAGCGTTCCGCGCGCGTCATGCCGACCACATGACCGCGGACGCGTCTTTGGAAAATGCTGGCTCTTCGGCTAACAAACGGAGATGAGCACTGGCCCCTAGAGTCGGACACGACTGCACAAATGTGCGGGGGGAACCTTTACCTTTTTTTAGTGTAATCTAGCTAAAGAGGGAAGCTTCTCTTCAGAAGACACGACCTGCTCTTTTTTGGATGCTGTTGATACATTTGAAACCCCAGTAGATGAAGCTGGATCCCGAGACACACACAATCATTTGTTCAGGAAATGGAGGAACCTAGTTTTCATTCTTCTTTTGAAAGGGATATAGTTGTTTTTAGGATCCGCCCTCTGTCTCTATGCCAGGGAAGGCAGTCATTAAGCCACGATCTTAACACGTTCGTGGATGGATCTGCACTTTCAGCAGTGAACACGGTTCTACTGCTCCTCTATAGCAAAGGGGGCAAGTACTGTAGTGGAAGGGACAGGCTGAAGCAGAGCCTTCCACGAATACCACGCCCAGGTCTAAGCTCTCGTCTCACAAGTGGCCCCTTGTCCCCAGATACAAATGCAGGGTCAGGGTCCATCATGTCAGATGAGCTGGCTGGGTGGGTGTCCTTTAATGCCCTTGAGTTGGGCTTTGGGGAAGAGTCAGAGCATCACGTGCTGCAGTCGATGAGCTGGCAGGGACGGTGACGTTCGACACCTGCTCTTGCTGCTCTAGAAAAGCGTTTGGAAGAGTATTTCTCAACACCCAAGTTTATCTTTTGAGCGCCAGGGTGTGAAGCAGATAAAACTAGGAGTACGGAGACCCAGGTCCAATCCACCTACAACCCCAGAAGCCATTTTCTGTGTTCCTGTCTTCAATTTGGGGCCAGTTAGTGTCTCTCAGCCCAACCTACCTCGTAAGGTTGTTGTCCTGGGGGAAAAAATAGGAGGCAGTGCTGGGAACGCTCCCTGGAGCTCCTGAAGGAAAGGTGGAATAATAACCTAATAATAAAATTGACTCTTTTAAAATTCATTCTTCCTCGGGGACCTGCAAACAGCCATTCCTCAACCCTCCAAAGATTTCTTTAGGTTGTTCCATTACTGTAGTCTCCTTGTTACTGCTGTCCTCAGTTCTTCGATATTCTCTTGAGATGGACACTCTTCCAAGGAGGTGACATGAAAACTGGCTTCCGGTCAGCTCCTCCTCTCTCCTCTGCCCACCTCATCATTACCTCATAGAATCACTGAATTGTAGAGTTGGAAGGGACCACAGGGATCATCTAGTCCAACCCTCTGCAAGGTGCAGGAAATGCAATTAATCCAGCCACGAGAGGTGGCTGTCCAGCCTCTTAAAAACCTCCAGAGATGGAGAACCCACCCAACTTCTGTACAGACTGTTCCACTGTTGTGCAGATCTTACTGTTGGGAAGTTTTTCCTTACATTTAAATGAAATCTAAGTAGCTGCAACTTATATCTTGTATTTCGGATCCCATGTTTATTTTCACAGCAAGGAAGGTCAAAAGTCAAAAGTATGGTGAAATGGTGACTAGGCATTATGGCCCCTTGACTTCAGCAGGCAAGGGGTAGAAGATGACCTTACAGAGGCTAAAACTACTTTTCGTAATGTTGGCTATAGTAACAGAATCTTACAAGTCTGACTGTGCTATACTCCCCCTCCCCTTATACTCATGTGAATTAGGGAGGTGTCTGTCTGAGTCGCTTGTGCATACCTCCTTGTTTTGGGCTTAAGCCACAATTTTCATCTAGTCACTTTGGTAACGAATCTGGCCTATCTCTGTCAAGGTCATCTTCCTTATCTCTACAGAATCCTCCCACCTCAGACTCCCTCCTGAATCTGGCAGAACACTTCCCACAGCACTTCCTCTTGGACCACAGGCAAGCCAGAGTTCATTCATTCAGGAATCTTATGGTGTCGTGAGAACAAAGCAGAACAGCACTGATTCCAGAGAACTGCAAAAGGATGAATGGACAAGCTTCTGGGTTATCTTCCAAAGTCCTTCCATAAATGACATTGCCTGCCAGCTCCCTGGACATCTCGAGCTTGGAAACAGGGCGGGGGAACTGGGTGGGGAGGAAAGAGAGGCTGATCCACTGATCCACAAACTAACCCATCTCGTGTCTATGAAGGTTCTCAGTCATCCAGGTGGAATTGTCTGTAGCTTGAATCATGTCAACTGGATTTCTATTTTCTCAGTGGAAACATTTCGCTCCTTATCCAAGGAGCTTCTTCAGTCTGAGCAAAGTTAGTAAGAGAATCCTTAAATATGTTGCTGTGTGACCTTACACCTGGGGCTAGGTCATGGTTATTATTATTTTTTGAGATGTTATTTCTAAGTCCCTTTATCATCTAAAGAAGGATCGTTAAGATCACCATGCTGCTGTTGAGCTTGCCAAATGGTCTTAATCTTCCTAGGCACAGAAGACAAAGCAGGGAGGAAGATAGGGGAAAGATTGTGCCTGAGATTAAGACCATTTCGCCAGCTCAACAGCAGCATGGTGATCTTAACGATCCTTCTTTAGATGATAAAGGGACTTAGAAATAACATATCAAAAAAAAATAACCATGACCTAGCCCCAGGTGTAAGGTCACACAGCAACATATTTAAGGATTCCCTTACTAACTTTGCTCAGACTGAAGAAGCTCCTTGGATAAGGAGCGAAACGTTTCCACTGAGAAAATAGAAATCCAGTTGACATGATTCAAGCTACAGATAACCCATCTCGTGTTAGCTTCACACGTTGTATGTGCCCAACTAGTGTGGTTAAGTTATGGCGTTAGTGTGCTGGGCAAATCCTATCACTGGGTTCATTTTTAATTAGTAAACAATAGGTTTAGTGTTTTGTATAGTCATATTCTTTTTAAAACTGCATATAATTTTATTGCATATGCCTGTCTCTATACTTGACCTTAAAAAGAGTTTCCTAAACTTCTGAGAACTCTCTCATTGTGTTTTTCCCCCCAAATTTAACTTACATGGACACTTTATTCTTAGATTCATCAAAGTTAAACATCCACGGGAATGAACCTAACTTACCCACAAAAGATCTCCTGTATGTTCCTGTTTAAGTTACAGATCTGGCTCTGCTGCCTCATTGGAAGGAACCAAGTTATAAAGGTACGTACTTCAGTTGTGTTTTTAAGTTGGGACTAGAGGAATGATGGGTCTTCCTGCAATGGAGTTTGACTGGAAGGAAGGAGACAAAGCCAGAACAGCCTGAGAGTGAAAAATTCTGCTATTGCTCTGGGTAGGAAATGATGAAATGCTTCAGTTGCACCCAGTTCAGAGGTGTACGGTAATTACTAATTTGTCCAGAAAGGGAAAAATCATTAGATGCATCAGGAAGCCTGCGTTTGTCCGCAGAGTTACTCGGAGCTCATGGGAATGATCTACTCCTTGCAGTGCACTTTTAGAATTCCTGATTTAGAAGTTGGGTGGGAGGGAGAGAAAAGCCTTTGCAAGTTGGGTGTTACAGGGAAGGGAGAAATTTTTCCATGGACGGGGGTGGGTGGGTTTGCAGGCGGGAGCCCTGTGGCCCACAGGTTGGGGACCCCTGCCCTAGAGAATGGACATTGAATGTAATAGAGCTTATTCCCAGGTAAATGCCCACAGAATTTCAGCTTTAATTACCTTGAAAGCAGGTCGCAGTTCCCCTTCACAACCAGTGTTAAGGCATTTGTATATTTCTTCTATGTGGTGGTTCTGTTATTGAGATTTCTTTTATGTTTGTTTCAGGGGTTAAGAGCTTTATTTTGGCCACAAGCAAATGGCCTGATCCTGGCATGACAAGTTACACAGTTTGACCCCCGGAAGACAAGGGACCGAACTGAGAATATACAGTATTACCCAGTGTCTTTGGTTGCACAAAATTTTATTACAGGTATTTATATTCAATATTAAGAAGAGCAAAACTAACAACACTCCCAAAGGCCTGTAACGTACAGCTTCTCTTGCAATAACTCTACAGACGTCGTCGCAAAGCAGCAAAGGTCCTGCCAGCTCTTTTGCCTCCTGCACGTCTCTCAGCTACATCATGGAAGTCAGCTCTCACCTGAGCACCCTGTTCCCTCCTGGGATCTCTCTCGGCTTCTGCTAAGGCCAGGCAGGGAGGATCCTGAGTTACAGGATGTTGCACGGAGGGCCATCGTTCCTGTGGATTGTCCCTAGTATTGATCAATTGGAGGCCTGCTCTCTGTGGAGGTGCCATTCCTAGCAATTGTGCTACGAAGCAAGCAGAATACCGATTGGAGAACTCTGGACATCTCCTTCCCCACCGGAGCAGAGGGGCACAGCCTGCCCCACCTTCGCTTCCTTCCTGTGATATTGGGCATGGGACCCCCAGAATTCCCAGGCAGCAGAGCCAAAAGCTGGCTGGGACTTTCAGGAGTGGTTGTCCTACCCCTTGGGGAATGTACCAATAGAGGGAAGGTTGCAATGGTGTCCCTGAGCGCCCTGCAAGGATGTGGGGGGGGGGGAGAGGTGTGGGGACACCAGGCACTTTGGAGAGGGGGCTGAGTTGGAAGGAAAGGGTCTAACGTGGTGTTGGAGTTTCTCTTCCCTCCAATCTTCCCTCCTTGGCTGGGCCGGACCACTCCCTGCTTGCAGCTGCCCTCGGAGTTTCTGCTCTGGGTCTCCAGGCAAGAGTGGCATTTCCTGGCACCACCGTGGCATTGGAGCTGCTGCTCTCAAGGCTGCTGCTGCTGCTGCTGCTGCTGCTCCTCCTCCTCCTGCGCATGAGCACCTCTTGGCTCAATCTCCCTCCCCACAGGGGTCGCCCACAGGCGGACCGGCCCTCCTTCTCCGGCTCCTCATCCGTGTCCGAATCTGGGGCTGTGTGCCGGCGGATCCTCGACATGGCTGCCTTCAGATCCCAGATATAGGATTGGCTTTGGGCAGCAGGCACTGGCTCTTCTCGGCTTTGCGGCAGCCCGCGGCTTCCTGGACCAGGGGATGCTGCAGCCGTCCCTTTCCCCTCCAGGCAGGCCGGCTCCTGCTCTGCAGGCCCAGCCTGGGGACGGTTTGGGGTTGGAGGTGCAGAGGCTTTCCTAGGGCTGCCGGGCGCAGAAGGCGTCCTCGTCAGCCGCCCTCTTCCAGGACGGTCCCCACGTGCAGCGCCGCTCTCCACAGCGTGGGGTCTGGGCGTCCTGGGTGCCTCGATCCCCCACGCTGCCTCTGTGGCCCCCAGCTCACGCAAGGGGAGGCCCAGGATGCAAGCAGCTCGTTCCTCCACTAAGGTAGGGCCTGGAGAGCCAGGAGATGCGGTGTCTTTTATCGCCCCTGCCCCTTCCTGGGCCAGGTAGCAGACTTGCTCCATTCGGGGGGGTGGGATGTAGTGGGCTTGGATCACCACACAGGTGGCGTCAATTACAAACAGACCGCCGTGCCTTCGTGGCATGGACTTTGACAAAGCTGGCTGACTCCCTGCACGTTTCCTGGAGGGGCTTGGCTCCTTCCACCTGGGGAAGGTGTCTTGGCAGTGTTTCTCTTTTGCTCTGCCCCCCTCCCCCTGGGGTCCACGCCGACCAGCGGCATGGCTAAAGCCCCATCCAGCAGGGAGGGTGTGTTGGGAGTGAAGGCAGGGCATTGGCATCACCTGGTTCCTCTTATTCACCCGAGGTAGGGTGTGACTTCGGGGTTGGGGACTAATGGCCCAGCCAGGCTCCAGATGGGATGGGGACTTGGCCCTCTCCAGCTGCATCCTTGGGCCACCCCACGTTCTGGCTCCTGAAAGATAACTCCAGCTCCCTGGCATCCTAGTCTGCCACCTCCCTGCCTTCCTCCCAGGCGCGCGAGTCAAGGGCTCCGACTCACAGCCCGCTTCTCTCTCCCGGGATTTCTTAGGAGCTCCAGTCTGGATCAGCTTCCCTGCTGAATCTGACTTGCCTGGCCGCTGCTGGGCCTGCACCGTATGGTGGGAAGCCTCGTAGGAGGGAGGAGCAAGGTAGGGCGGGGGGAGTGGCCAGTTCTCCTTGCGTGGGCCCTGCTGTGCCCGCAGGCGCAGAAGCATGTGAGCTTCATAGCTTGGAGGTGCCCGGACAGGGAGCTCCCGCCTGTTCTTGGCAGACGCCCCTTGATTCCATCTGCAGCTGACCACAGAGCCTCCAGGTGCCGGGGCTCTAGGATCACCCTTGGCTGTGTGGCTGGCTCCCCAGCTCGTGTCCCTTCGACAGACTGGATTGTACCCATCGTAAGGAGGGCTGTGGTGCCGCGGGGCCTTTGGGGAAGAGGCTGTCCTCTTCCCCCACCCCTTCCCTGAAAACCAGTGGCCCTCCTGCTTCAGTGGGCCCCAGCCAGCTGGAAGTCGGGCATCATGCCAGTTGGTTGAATCCCGCAGCACATGGAGACCGGGGCGATGGTGGCCAGGTGAAAAGTCAGACACGAGTCGCTTCTCCAAGAGGCTGCAAAAGACAGAGATGTAGACCATGAGGCTCCAGCAGAAAGGCCACCAGGAAACTGTAGCCTGTGTTGGCTATCCTGGCACAGCATAGCTATCAAGCATCAGAAGCAACTCTGGCCCTACTCTTAAGGCAGCTCAGAGTTGGTCCTCGTTCTTTTGACACTCTTTTAGTTCAGCCCTGCAGCCACGCTACTGTTAAGGGTGGACAGTGGAGTTAGAAATTTTAGCGGCCCATCGATCAGCTGCTGGTCCACCTACTGTAGCTCAGTGTTCTGCCGACTTCATTCTAAGACTCCAGGCAAGAATTCCAGCCCTACCTGTGAAGGTATGTACCAGAGACGAAATCTGCCACTATCTGCATGCAAAGCAGATGTTCTACAATTGAGGACTATGTTAGGGCTGAGTTTTTCACACTGTTTTCAAAAAGCTGATTATGGAGCACCAACTGATAGCCAGCAGAGCTCCCAACTGGATTGCTATACTACCATTCTGACCAGAATCCCTCCTCCGTGCACTTTATTTATTTAACTCCACTCCGTTTGTAATGGTAAAAGACATCCTTTAATCCCAATGGTGGCTAGATTTCTAGTCTTGGTGAGTGACAGGCATCGGAGGAAGGAGGGAAATATCCTGATCAGAACTCAGGAAGGACAAGGCATAAGCATTTCTCCCTCATACCACGGCCCCAGTTGGGGGCCCACTAACTTCCAAAATTTTGTGGTTGTAAACCGCCCAGAGTCTACCACGGTAGAGATGGGCGGGGATAAATCCAAATAATAAATAAATAAATAAATAAATAAAATTAAAATTAAGAATTTTACAGATGTTGAGGGTTGTGAAATAACTCTCATTGCCGTCTGAAGTGACTTAACATTATTTGAAACTACTGTTTGCAGTCTTCCATTTTCTCAAGGAGTACTGAGGGAGGGGGCCAATGAGCATATAAAAGGGAGAATTTCTAGGCACAGGAGGGTTGAAACAGCCTCAAGTCCTCCAATCTCCACTGCTGATGTCCCCCACTATTAACTTGTAAGCATGCAGAACCATGTTTTTAAGATACCCAGCTTGCTTCAAATTGGACTATTGCCTGTAACTGTGTGTTTCTGTGTTTGACCACATTTATCATGGTAAATATTAGTGTTTGCTGCAGTAAGATACTTGCTACTTCAAAGACTTTCCACGCTGCAGCCTTAATCTGTTTGACTGCTATGGATAAACTGGCTGGAAATGAAGCTGGCTTAAGAAATCCCTTTCTGGATTTCAGCCCCTTCCTCTGCTTTGGCCCTGGCGATGGCTGGTATGGTCTGTCTGGACCATGCTTACCGTGGCACCCGAGTGATGGATTCCCCTGCTCTTTTACTCCTCCCAGCAGTGCTGGGAAGCAAGCACCAACTACCTTCGTTTCCATGAGTGGGTCTTTTGAGGACACCTGGTTTCCATTAAGAGACCTTTTGTATGAGCTCCCTTCCATTGACTTCCTTTCCATCTGGTGCATCTACCAATGGGGAGGGGAGGGGAGGGGAGGGGAGGGGAGGGGAGGGGAGGGGAGGGGAGGGGAGGGAAGGGAAGGGAAGGGAAGGGAAGGGAAGGGAAGGGAAGGGAAGGGAAGGGAAGGGAAGGGAAGGGAAGGGAAGGGAAGGGAAGGGAAGACTGGTTTTATCATTCTTCCTGTCACTTGAGCTAAAAGAGAAATCTGGCAGAACTGTTGCCAGTTTCATCTGGTCCCAAAAAAAGAAGTTAGATCTACCTTTTCACTGTTCCACCAGTGAAATTGTTAAAAAAAAAAGTCCAGTGTGAAACAAAGGGGGGAGAAAACCCAAGAGGTTCACTTCCATGCTGGCAGGCCATCCCCAAATGGCTCTGGAGGCCACCGCCAGAGGAGTGGGGCATTCCTGCCCCAGTGGACAGTCACCAACTGGAGTGGAGGCATTGGCCTAGAAGCACAGCTGGTGAACTGGACAGCTCCGCTTGGACTGGCACCAGTTAGAAAGCATTAGTTTTGATGCACAATAGGAAAGGCAGGTGGAAGACGCCTTTGTGGTGGACTGTGGGTGGGTGGAGGATGGCATTCTGTGTTCCCGTCTTCAAGTAATGGTTAATGGCCCATACGCTGGCTCACCCTGGTCATGTAGATCAGCCAACAGGATGAATCAACCTTCCTCGGAGATGCTTTGGGGTTGCCATATCAGGATAGTGGTGTAATAAAAATAAATATATATCCCTTCTTTATTCTTGAAAGCATTTTTTATATTTATAATTCTTACAGCCTTATGGAAATTGATGGCGATGATGCCAATAATACTAGCAATGTTTGCGGACAGTAGGAGTAAAAGTAGTAGATTGCTTAGGGCCACTCAATATGCTGCCAACAGAAGAGAAATTTGAATCAGTGATTTCTTGCCTCAAATGTTTGCTTTCCAGACCAATTCTACCCGGCTCCAACATTCATCCCGGTCAGAAATGACCTCTTCCTAATCCAGCCTGTGATGTTCCATGTGCATCATACTTGTAGACTAGCAATATTTTTGGCTTATATGTACAGTACATGCATATTCATGTGCATGCACCCGCTGACACACAGCATTTGTCAGTACCCTTCACTCTTAACCCCCCTTTTACCCAGCAGCCCTGCAGAGTAGCCATATCACTTCTTCTGCCAGTCCACCACTGCATTCCACCAGCTTCTTCACTTCTCCTGAGTTCGATCCATCTCTCCAAATGCAACACATTTCAGTCTAAACACTGAAGGGTGTCTTCTGTCATTAGAGCTGCCCCTTCTTAAAGAGAGGGCTGCACAACTAGATAGTAGGAGGGGTGAGCTAGATTTAACCCATATATTGATTCACATAAATGTGCCATAATTTTAAATCTCCCTTAACCTGATATTTTTTAATGAGCGGGTTCAGGAGTCATTAGTAAGCTAGCTAGCGGGGATGGGAAACAATTCTCAAGCTCAATTACTGCTATTTATTTCATCTGCAGATCTTTCTGCAAAGATAGCTTACCATTCTTGAAACCGCCCCCCCCCCATTGAGTATTACCAGCCTGCAGATGGTAATACCTGATCCAAGATCGCCTGCCAAGCAGTGATTTGAATCTGAGTCCATCTCCCATTTCCAGCCTCATGCATGAATCTATCATCTAGGAACCAGCTTCAGCTGAAGTGAAACAATAAAGAAGAGTGCATCTGAGCATGTGCAGAACCAAGCCTTTCCTCCTTTGCTGGGGCACTTTATGCAGTTACGCCATCCCCATGGGTTTAAGGAAACTAGGCTTTCTGGTTTCCACTTATGACCAAAAAATATCCTGCCTTTCGGGAATGAAAAAACTGCTCCAGACACAGCCATCCGCCCAAGCCTACATAGCAGGAGCAGTTCTCCTCCAGGACAGCTGTAGGGTAGCAGCTGGGAGTATGTGCTGCGAGCTCCCAAGCGCCCGGTTCAAATGCCAACCCAGCCTTAGCCTGCTTTTTCCTCTCCTTCCCAGCGCATAGTCTATGCTGCTTTGCCTTTCCTAGTGTGGTACACACAAAGCCATTCAGGAAAGGGCTATCTGGATGGTTAGGGAACTTCTAGCATCTCGTCTGTCGTTGGACTCAGTATCATTCCTGACTTCTACCTCACCAAATGCTCCAGTCAAATCAGCCCAACCTCTCCGCCTTCTCGGCAGGTTCGCAGAGCCCCCTGCTGTTCAGTCAGTTCCCTCCCCGAGATTTCGGCACTCACGTGTACTGCCCAGCCACAGTGTGGTACATCGAGGGGGCCCAGTAGCCTTGCCTAGTCCACGCCCCGGGCTCCATGAGACTCCGGCTAGAACAAGAGACTGTGTTAAATTCAACCAGGAGCAGGTTTCGCCTCTCGCAGACTCGAAGCCACCTGGCATCTCCCAGATTCAAACATTCGAACATCGTCTTGGTTGCCGGGACATCTAGCAACCGCACGAGCCTGCAGCCGTACCACACGAGGAAGGCTGAGAGTGCATCACACCCACACAGCACATGGCAGTCAAGTTGCCTGTGCACACATGGAGAGGAAGAAAGAGAGAGGGAGGGAGGGAGGGAGGGAGGGGGATCTGCCAGCAAATGTAAGGTCATGGAGAAAGCAGGGTACTTGGGGACAGGGAGCTGCAGGTGAAGCTGATCAGGAGAGAGAGAGAGAGAGAGAGATGGATGTACAGTACAAATGTGCATAATTCAAAGGCACATTAGGAAAGGAACTACGCCCAGCGAGAATCCCTCACATTGCTACACACTGTTCCACACACAGAGACAGCACCTCTGCTATCAGAAGCTGCTGCAAAAGCAGTTACACAGCAACCGCTACCCAAGATATGATAGTACACATAGAGGAAGGCTGCATTTCCTTTAGGCGTTGAATGGGCACGGAAGGCTTGCAAGTGGGGCTCCACGCTCAGGCCAGGACCCATCCTGGCGCTGCTTCCTTCACGTGGTTCTCATGTACATGCCTTCCAGGAAGCCTTTGAATTATAATACAGAAAAGGCCAAGTGTGTCATACTTAAGTGATTCCTGCTTCCCTTTAATTCTCTGCTAGATGACAGCTAACTGCCAATGCATTTTAGTAAGTAAGCCTTACTTTTTAAGTGTTGAAAAAGCAGTTGTATTATATTCAAAAACATTGAAAATACAGGTTTTCATCTTGTTTTGAGTTTTGGTTGTGTGTGTTTCTCATGACTGCCACCATCATTTCACCTGGTTTGGCTTTATTTTGCATCCGGTCACCTTTGGATAAGCAATTAAGATGGGTGGTCTGCAAATGCCATTGCTGAAAATAGCCCTTCAGATAGATTCACGTGGGACAGGCTTGCCACATTGCTATCCCACCCAGAAATGGTCAGGGCTGAGAGCTTGTTTCACCTGCCACGCTGTCCTTTCTACAGGAGCACAAATTGTTGGTGTCAGAAGAGCAAGACAACTCTGTAGACCACCTTCCTGCAGGATTCAACAATCATTAACCCTGGGTGTGTGGTGCTTCCTCATAGAGAAGGGCAATAGATTTGCATGTTTGGCAGGTAAAAGACTCCAGAGAGAATTGAACAGTTATGTTGGAAACCTGGATAAATTGTTCTACTCTGTGCCAACCAACATTCCCCAACCTGACTCTCTGCTCTAGATATGATAGATTTGGATGGATGGATGGATGGATGGATGGATGGAGAGAGAGAGAGAGAGAGAGAGAGAGAGAGAGAGAGAGAGAGAGAATTCTTATGCTGGTAAAGATTGGTTGAGTGTGCATCACAGTATTTGTCTGCCAGATTAAAAGCATAAATCTTTATCTGTCAGAATCCTGAACTGGAATATACCACATATGAAAAGACTCAGTAAAAAACCTATTCCAGTCGCTGAAATTTGTAATTTGGCCTCATGTTCTCCTTGTCTCCTTGACTGCCCTCTTTGAGAAAGCAATGAAAAGACCGGGGAGGAGGAATAGTCACTATTTACTTTTCCCTCTCTCCTGATCTTTCTGGGAGGTGGTGACATTTGGCCTCAAAGGAAATGCTAAGTATGATCAATAGGAAGAAAGGGAGGGTCCACTCAGAAAGGTCTCATGGGCAGTATCTTGAACAGGAGCTTCAAAACCTAAAACGGGGGTCCAGTACATACTGTATTTCACAGCGGCACAGTGAGAGAAACGTTGACGTGGGCATCATCTCTCCTCGCGGCATCAAGTTGCGCCTAATCTTCTAGGAGAGAAGTGCCAACACTAAAGCTTTTGTAGGCAAGAGCAGTCTTGCAGAGCTGCTCTAAGGCCCAGACTTCTCGGCCAGCCTGGCCTAAGAAAGTTCTGGCAGCCGTCCCATCAGCTGAGAGAAGGATGGGCTAGAGGGGACCCAGGGCCCACCAAAGTTTTGTTCCTTACCCCCGTCCTGAGCTAAGGTATGGTCATTGTGTTGTTGGCAGCAGTAAGATGGAGCCTGACCCCATCTCCTGTTTTCTCTCCCAACCCCTTTCTTACCCTTGTTCTCAAGAACGTGCATTCACCCCTCACTCCCAGGTAAATGCAGTTGCTTCTTCTCCCCGCCCCCAAGTTTCCCAGTAAATAAGAGCGTTCAGCACAACTCCCACTCCAGCTCCAAGTGAAACCTAGCAACTGAGCGCCAGCATGGCAACTGCATTGGCAACGGACGGCAATGATGGGAGTGGTGAGCAGAACTGCCAGTGACACAACCCCACTGATTATAGGGGGGTTGGGGAAGTGATGGGACTTGGCAACATTTGTTCCCGTGTCACTGTTTTCAAAAGGCCTGTGACTGAGCCCCCAGATCCAGGGATCCATGTACTAATTATTAATTCGTAATGTACAGAACACTTAACGGATCACATTGTCTACACTCCCATAACAATCCTTTTTTTTTTATTAAAGAAACTTATTAAATTTCAAAATATAAGTAAAACATATAATAGAAAGAAATTGAAGAAAGAACGAAAGAAGAACAAACATAAAAGTGCAGAAATAAAAAGAAAGAGACATAGGGAAAAAAAAGAGACTTCCGACCATCTTCAGTACAGATAAAAACATAAAAATACATTAACCTCTTATTCTATTTTTACTATAAAACACATTATTTCTATATTCTTATAGAATCCTAATCGTCAAATCCCAAAATCAAAACTTCATCTTTTTTGGTTTCAAGCAAAAAGTCCAAACTCCCATAACAATCCTGAAAGAAGGGTCACTATGATTTTTATGTAAATGATGGAGAATTATTGAGATGAGCTTTACTGCTTTTAAAACTAAGTTATAGAAAGGATACAGAGCATAGTTTCTTGAAAACCATTAGAATGCTGGTAGGCGGCTCTGATATTTTCTTCTATGCAATCAAGCAACACGTGTGTGTGTGTGTGTGTTCCTGCCTTCCTGTCATGTTGCTTCTGTATTTGTACACATCAACTGGAAAGCACAGGGCAAGGCAAGCTGTGTATGGAGGGGGGGGGCTTAGAATGGGGGAGTCGGCAACATTCCAAGCCGCTGCCCGAGTGTCTCTTCCCAGGGATACATTGGGGGAAATTTTACCGCAATGTTCTTCTCTGCAGCCCCCAGCCTCATTTTTGGCCCATTTTTTAACTTGATCTTTCTTTTACTCTCCCATACCCCAACACGGTTCTGTTCTGTTCAGTTTTTGGAGAATTATACTGTTGATGGGCAGACAGAAAATCAGCTGGAGGCTTGCAGCAAGACTTCTTTATGCACAAAACTGGAAAAATCAAACTACACCGATACAAGAATGGATGTTAAAACTAATGGATATGGCAGAAAATGATAAATTGACATGTTTATTAAAAGAAAACTCAAACAGTTACTATCTTAAAGAGTGGAAACCATTGATGGATTATTTGCAAAAAGCAGGAGGGGCAAAGCTTGTATGGGGTTTTGAAGAATAGTTTTATATAAATAGAATATATTAGACAAGAAATGTTTATGAATATTATACGAAAAGTTAACATGTAAGATAATTTTCTTTTATTCCTATGACCAGAGATGGATCGGAAGTTAATCTATTTCTATATCTTTTTCTTTTTCTTTTCTTTTACTTTCCTACACTTTTTTCTTTCTTTCTTTAATTTGTATTTCTATTTCTGTTTCATTTCTAACTTTTAACTTTGTATATTTTAAAATCTTAATAAAATTTATATATATATAAAAAAAGAAAATCAGCTGGAGGCTCAAGCCCCTTTGCATGATTTCTTTCCAATGTTCTGTTGGGTTTGAAAGAATAAAGCTATCACTGTTTCTGGGCCTATAAAACCATCATCAAACAAAGCCAATATGTAATTTTTCCTGGCACAGAGAGCTCATCTGTTATATCTGTAGCCAGACCAACTTTGTTTCTGCATTAAACCTGCCAGCTTTCCAAAATCTGACAGGAAAAGAGGGACACTAGACTTTACATTGGGAACAGTGCTGAGATGGGAAACTTTCTGGCATGCATTCCAGCAAATCATACGAATGGGTACTGTTGCGCCTGAGGCCTCCAGCATACCCCATTCAAAAATATTGGAACAATTGCTAGTATTCCTGCTTTCCCAACACAGAGATCTATACATGGACATGTTAAAGGTAAAGGTAAAGGTTTTCCCCTGCACAGTCGCGTCCGACTCTAGGGGCCGGAGCTCATCTCCGTTTCTTAGCCGAAGAGCCAGCATTGTCCGAAGACGCTTCCGCGGACATGTGGCTGGCATGACGTGCGCGGAACGCTGTTACCATCCCATGGAAGGGGTACCTATTCATCTACTTGCATTTGCATGCTTTCAAATTGCTAGGTTGGCAAGAGCTGGGGCGAGTGCGGGAGCTCACTCCGTCATGGGGCACTCAGGTCTCGAACTGCCGACCTTCCAATCGACAAGCCTGGCGTCTTAACCACTGAGCCATCATGCCCCCTACATGGACATGTTACATTGTCATATAACGGACAACATCTAAAACCAGTTTTCATAATTTAATTATATAGAGAATGCCAGTTCTGAAACAAGCCATTTAGTAACAGACAACCAGGTAAATAACTCCTTATTAGATATATATTTTGTAGATCAGTCCACACTGATTCTCTGTTGGGTAAATCAAGTAAATCATCAACACCCTTCACATACACGTACACAGGGTGTTGGCAGACAACCATTTGTACTGTGGGAATGGGCAATTGTTAGGTTTGGTAAGACTTATTTATGGGAATCCCCTGTCCTCCAACCAGAGATTAGAAGTCTGAGCCCAGGACTATTGGAACAGAATGGAGCTCACTGTCCTTCCTTTAAAAACATCCAACTGTATTACCCTTAATACTATTACTATTTCATCTGTCTGGTGGAGGCACTAATTGGAATCCAGAAATTTTTGCTGATATATTAGAAGCAGTCTAAGAGCTAGCTGAGAGATCCGTATCTAACTTCTGCCCACCCGATAGAGAGATAACCAAATCCAGGCAGGCAGCCTCACCTGCTTAGTCCTAGTATTTTCCTTGTGATCCACATTCAAAATCAAGAAACAGAAACCTACCTCCACATCCACACTTGTGGGATGAAAACGTTTTGCTAATGTATGTCTTCCAGAGTTTGCAACAAGGCTACTGCTTGTCACATCCTGTCAGCTCTGAGTCTATGCTTGCATCCAGCATCCCTTTTATCCATGATGGCCACTCTTCCCAGTCCTCTGGGCCTACTTGAGACAGGTTGAAATCAGCAACCCAGAAGCTCCTGGTCACCCACTTGCTCCTCAACCAGCCCAATTCTGTCTTCTGTTAGCATCAGATACAGAAATATTTAAAGCCCAAATTGTCCCAACCCAGGGATGCAGCCTTAACCATTCTCTGCATGTCCTGCTCCCACCCTGTGGGGAATGTGCTATGTCAACACTCGTGTGCGTGTGGGGGTGGGGGAGCGAAGACCAGGAGTAACTGCATGATCGTAGAATAGACTCAGACTATTGGGATACAATGCATTTCTGGCATAGGGCTGTCCTCCGCGCACTTTATTGTGGGGGAACAACCATGCCCTCAGGTCATCTCCTTCCAGTACAGGCTCTAACAGCACTCTCTTTCCCTGATTGAAGCTGAAGGTGTACTGCAAGAGCAGAGTGATGGACTCCGATGGAGGAGATCCAGGTTCAAATTCCCCACTTGGCCATGAAGCTCATTGGGTGACACGGGACCACCTACCAACTCACGCTCCATTATCTGACAAGGTTTATTTCAGGAAAAAAAAACTAGGGGGAAGGGGCATGAGAAAAGGTAGGGTTCATGATTTAACCATAGTGCACCTTTTCCCACCTGGCACTCTCGAGATGTCCGAGGCTGCAAACGGCTGTATGGATGAAGACCTTTCCCCCCACTTCTGGGGTACATGTGTATCCCTCAGGATATTGCAGAGATATCCAGGCCCCAGAAGATGAAAAAAAAAGTAATCTACCCATTGCCCAGAAGCCTACCAAGGACTTCAGCCCAGAAACCTTCCCATAACTCAAAGTTACAAATTCTGGGCAAAAGAACCAGCTGAGGATGGGTTAGAGAAACCACAGGAGATTCCATTGTCTCAAATAGCAGAGAAATGGACAGTCAAGCAGAACAGATATTATGTATCCAGCAACCTTGCCCCCCCCCCCCATCACATCACCATGGCATCCCATTAAAGTCCACTCCTTTTCCAAAACCAGAAGTTAAGCAGTCACCGGCTTTTTACCCCAAGGCTCCTCACCCCCTCACATAATCTCATAACCCCCACAGCATCAACAAAATAAACCGCAAGTAACTCCAAAAGAGCTTCGCTAGTAGCGTTCCTCCTTCACCCTGACAGTTCTTCATTCTCTGTAGTTTTGGCTTACTCTGTGGTGGGTCACCCCATTCTCAAGGGCCTGCCTTGCTCAACAGCCATCACTTTTTGCTAGGAGATGGCATTCCCACCCATAGCTCCAGCTACGTGCCTGAGGGTTTCATCCTTTTAAAAAAGCCACAGGCAGAACAAATAGGCATCTGGGCAGGGATGCTGGCTCAGCGCATTCCTGGCCATAGGGGTGCTGGTGAGGGGAGAGGAGTGACTGGGACAGACACACAGATTAAGGCCTTGGAAGTCAATAGGAGAATGGGGCGGGGGAGGGAGGACTAGTCAGTTTGGCTTGAAAGGAATATGGAAAGAAAATGCAGCTTGGAAGGCTGTTGTGGCCTACAAGAAGTATCATTCCCAAATGGAGGAGGAAACCCTTGAATCACTGGCCTTTTAACTGAAATGATAGGCAGAGCTGATATAAGCAGTGCAAATACCGTCAGCAATTTCTCTTCATTTTGGAGCACACAACATAATATGATAGAAGTGGCATTTCAGTGCCACTAAAGCAGAGGTTTCCAATCTTTTTGACCTAGTAGGCACATTTGTAATTATTTTTATTCTCCAAGAAAGCTTATGGGCCCATTTTGGGAGTCCAAAGGCATTACTGGAAATGAAGAGGATATTGAAGGCCAGCACTTTCCTTCACACCATCCCAGCTTCATTTGGAGAGACAGAACTGTGTGTATAAATAGTGTGTGTGTGTGTGTGTGTGTGTGTGTGTGTGCTGTATATATAGCAAAAAAGGCACATGTAATATAATGTGAAAAGACTCAGTAATCATAGCTACACATTGCAGAAGAGAGGTAACGGCAAAAAAAAGCTGCTATTTGGAGAAATTTGTCATTAGACTTGACATGCTCTGAGCTGATAAGCTCAACACTGTTTGAAAAATACTGATGTCAAAGACAGATGCAGAAAATCAATCTCTTGAATATAGACATAAAGATTAGATGATGATGTTCTTATATGCATAGCTGTAGAGGTACAATATTCTATAAATACATACGTACAGTGGGGCAAAAAAGTATTTAGTCAGCCACCAATTGTGCAAGTTCTCCCACTTAAAAAGATGAGAGAGGCCTGTAGTTGACATCATAGGTAGACCTCAACTATGAGAGACAAAATGAGAAAACAAATCCAGACAATCACATTGTCGGATTTGGAAAGAATTTATTTGCAAATTATGGTGGAAAATAAGTATTTGGTCACCTACAAACAAGCAAGATTTCTGGCTCTCACAGACCTGTAACTTCTTCTTTAAGAGGCTCCTCTGTCCTCCACTCATTACCTGTAGTAATGGCACCTGTTTGAACTTGTTATCAGTATAAAAGACACCTGCCACAACCTCAAACAGTCACACTCCAAACTCCACTATGGTGAAGACCAAAGAGCTGTCGAAGGACACCAGAAACAAAATTGTAGACCTGCACCAGGCTGGGAAGACTGAATCTGCAATAGGCAAGCAGCTTGGTGTGAAGAAATCAACTGTGGGAGCAATAATTAGAAAATGGAAGACATACAAGACCACTGATAATCTCCCTCGATCTGGGGCTCCACGCAAGATTTCACCCCGTGGGGTCAAAATGATCACAAGAACGGTGAGCAAAAATCCCAGAACCACACGGGGGGACCTAGTGAATGACCTGCAGAGAGCTGGAACCAACGTAACAAAGGCTACCATCAGTAACACACTACGCCGCCAGGGACTCAGATCCTGCAGTGCCAGACGTGTCCCCCTGCTTAAGCCAGTACATGTCCGGGCCCGTCTGAAGTTTGCTAGAGAGCATTTGGATGATCCAGGAGAGGATTGGGAGAATGTCATATGGTCAGATGAAACCAAAGTAGAACTGTTTGGTAGAAACACAACTCGTCGTGTTTGGAGGAGAGAGAATGCTGAGTTGCATCCAAAGAACACCATACCTACTGTGAAGCATGGGGGTGGCAACATCATGCTTTGGGGCTGTTTCTCTGCAAAGGGACCAGGACGACTGTTCCGTGTACAGGAAAGAATGAATGGGGCCATGTATCGTGAGATTTTGAGTGCAAACCTCCTTCCATCAGCAAGGGCATTGGAGATGAAACATGGCTGGGTCTTTCAGCATGACAATGATCCCAAACACACCACCCGGGCAACGAAGGAGTGGCTTCGTAAGCAGCATTTCAAGGTCCTGGAGTGGCCTAGCCAGTCTCCAGATCTCAACCCCATAGAAAACCTTTGGAGGGAGTTGAAAGTCCGTGTTGCCCAGCGACAGCCCCAAAACATCACTGCTCTAGAGGAGATCTGCATGGAGGAATGGGCCAACATACCAGCAACAGTGTGTGCCAACCTTGTGAAGACTTACAGAAAACGTTTGACCTCTGTCATTGCCAACAAAGGATATATAACAAAGTATTGAGATGAACTTTTGATATTGACCAAATACTTATTTTCCACCATAATTTGCAAATAAATTCTTTCCGAATCAGACAATGTGATTGTCTGGATTTGTTTTCTCATTTTGTCTCTCATAGTTGAGGTCTACCTATGATGTCAATTACAGGCCTCTCTCATCTTTTTAAGTGGGAGAACTTGCACAATTGGTGGCTGACTAAATACTTTTTTGCCCCACTGTATCTGGAGGAGCAAATATGTAAGGAAGGGAGAAGTATCCAATTTCAAAGTCTCAAAATAAAATTTGGGGAAGTGAAATGAAACTATGGAGAAAACATACCAACTCAGACCAAATGGTGTTTTGACATAACATTAATGAGTTAAGCCAATGTGCAGGCTAAAGTGGGTCTCCATGATCAGAAAAATAATCTCCCTCTCCTGATAGAGTTGCCTCCCTCTCCCCTCTGCACTGCTTGCCAAGGTTCATTCATTCTTCAGGCAAGGTAAGTTGAAATTTCAGACTGATCTTTTATTAAGTACAGACTCTCAAAAATGTAGTAAATAATCAAAGGAAGGCTTTTCAGGCTTAGGGTTAAGTCCTCTCCACAGACCTGAAATAATTACCAAACATACTCTCAAGTCGCTGTTGAGGTGACACAAAGAACTCCTGAAAGCTTTCTCCTTGAAAATAAGAAAAGTATGGACAGAGGAGTGGAGATAGGAAATACAACTTTACAAAAATATATATTGTACAATTTACCTGGAAAGGAAAGCGATACAGGAATGTGCAAAAGAGGTGGTATTCTTGGCAAGGCAAATTTTTACAATGGGGGAAGACATTACACTTTGGTAAGGGAAAACAGGCACTGATTTCCCAACGAATTCACCTTTCTGTGTGGGAAGCAAGATCAAAACGTTTCCAGACCAGGGCATTTCTGTCTGTAGTCCTCTCACAGGAAAGTATTAAGAGAGAGAAGACAAATGAGGCCTTTCCCCGCACGGATCAGCGGATTCAAATGCTGCAGGCAGCCAAACACTGTCCACCACCCTGGCTCAGAAAGGGATTTTCAGCTCCAGTGATGAAATTTGTTCCATTTGGAACCTCTAAAGCAGTGCTTTCCAAAGTCCCGCCATTGGCGACACACCAGCGGCGGCGGCGGCCTCATGTTTTGCGCTAAAACCCGGAAGCGCTGATAGCGCGCTGCTGCCGTCGCGCGCACCACCGCCATCGCCGCATGCGCCGCTGCAGGGGCGGCGGCGACGCACCATCAGCACTTCCGGGTTTTGTTGCGACACACTAATGTGTCGCGACACACAGTTTGGAAAGCTATGCTCTAAAGCAAAGTTTGGCTCTGCTGCAGGGAAGGGCACCGTGAGTGATGGGAGCTGAGTAGCAGAAAGCACACCTATCAGGGAGTCTCAGGAGGAGAGGATATCACTTGATGGAGATTGCAGTGACACTCAGATAGGGTTTCTCACTCTTTTATACACATTTCTTAGATGTGCATAACATGCAAAGGGTGTGCACACCAATAAATGGAAGAACTGCCAGGTACTTCACTTTTGTTTTAACTTAAGCTCAGAATTAGATTCCCCAAAGGTCTGTATCCTGGATTTTTATAGTTTTGTGTTTGGGTCCACACATGGTTACTTCACGCTCCACCAGGAAGCCTGACACATGCTCTTCCCATCCAAAAATGGCCAGTGCTATCTAACTGAGGCTACATTCTGAGTACAAAACCAGTGTTTCTAAATCAAAGGAACAGTAGGCCTCGAAGCTTCTGGAAACCAACATTTGAAGAGGGAGAGGCCAAGAGAATTAACTCCGGGGGGATTGGCTTGTAAGTGGACCACATGGCCTCCTTTACGCTGCGGTTGTTTGGCCAAAAGAGTGATGAAGGAAGGACAGCTCTGCCATGTTTCAGGCCCAACGGGTAGACTCAGCCCTCCTGCAGTGGGGGCATCTGACCCCCAGGCAGCACTAGAGACTGCAGAATATCGGAGAGGGAGATGATGCCCTTCACCACGTTGTTTTCATCTACCACAACCAGCCGATGAACCTGTTGGTTACAGAAAGCTTTGTGAGGGCCTATTTTACACAATTAAGAATTTGGTGGTCATCCCATGACGGCACCCTGATACAATTGTCTAGAAGAAGAAGAAGAAATTTGGCTCATCAATAATCCCCCCAGCTTTTCCCAACATTCCCTTTCTTGGGCCATTCAAAAGCTTCCCACATTTTTCTGTGGAAATGAAGAGTCCCACCTTCAGAGAGGATGAGTACAGTATTACACCACAGTCACATAAGAACCAAATCTAAACTTGCTGGGACCCATGACTACTGCACAGTTTTAATATCTCAATTAGAGAGAGAGTAAAGCAATGTAGAGACCAACTTTCATAATAGCTGAAAGTGCTTTATCTTATGAGTACCCCAGCTCCATCTTGCCACAAAAATCTCACCTTCCTTTGTTGAATTATTAGCCAAATGACAGAAAGAGGGAATTGGATTTACCTCAGCCTCTACTAGTCTGTTGATTATTGTCTCCAAAGTCTCATGTTTGTAACATTTCAGCACACCTTCAAAGTACTGCGAGCGATGCTGTAATGCCTTAGTCACTGTCAAATCCAGATTATTGTAGGTCTTCTCTGCTGCCAGGTTCTGATGATAGAGAGATAAGAAAGTGAGAAGATCTGGTGCCATAGCTGGCCTTCACTGACTCCAACCTTTTTTCTCTCTCCACACGCCTGCTTTGATGAGCTTGAATCTATCAAGTCTGCCCATGGTCTGCAAACAGAAGATGCCTAAACCCAGTATGTTTTTATTAAAAAGAATTAACACCACTTCTCAGTTGTCACAGCAAATATTGCCATCATATGAATAATTATCTATTTATTATAAATAAATTATATTATAAGAGTCGCTTTGGCGAGATGGGTGGTGAAGAAATGTAATGAATGAATGAAGTAAAATTAGTTGTCAGCTAATATTTGCAGCACCACATGCTAGAAGACTGGGTCATGTCATATTGATATTTAGGAATTTTCCCCAGAGATCTAAATACAGAGGACAAAACAGTAAGCAATGCACCAAATCTCAAGTGATCCAAGCTGTATGTTACAAATTAAATGGGTCAGGCACAGGACAACATATACTAACTATAATGGCGAAAATGTGACTGAGGGGCAGACACTGCAAAGGTGGTAAATGTGTGTCTTGGTCATAACTTTATTTTTTCAGCACCGTCATAACTTGGAACGTTCGCTGCATGAGGCAGTCAGTAAGCGAGGTCTACCTGTACATCCAACTGAGCCTATCTGATCTCTTGGACTCCTTGCCTTTAAACCATGGCAGTCCCATATGGTCATGGCTTCTATACCCAATATCATACCAGCTTCCTTTCAGAACATGGATTTTCTCAACATTAAATCCCCTATGTATTTTGAGGACCTCAAAAATATAAATGTATATATAAATATGTTTTCTGACGAGGTCAGGCTGGCAAATTAATTAAATTTCCAAACTTAACTTTCATACTGTACTTAAGGTAGCATAATCTTGAGTTTGATAAGCTAAGAATTTTTTTTTTTAATGAGGAAACTGGGTAAGCCAAAACAGCACATTTTACTCTTATAATGCTGTAAGCAAATATTATCAGAAATACTCACAATGACATCAAACTTGGAGTAAATATCCACAACCCGGCCTGAAAAACATAGAGAGATCAAAGTTCAGTATTCTGCGTAACCTTCCAGCCTAAGATCAGGAAAAATGTCCTTAAGTTGGAAGGAACTGAGAAAAACGTCCTGCTACAATGCAGAGCCATAAATGACTTTACCACCTTGCCTCATGCACAGAACAAAAGAGAAACTGGATACATTTGAAAAAGTGCCTTCTGTACTGTACTGGATCAATGGTTTACAGAGCCCCATAAGTCAACCAACCCACCCACCCTCAAAAGAAAAATAGCAATATGTGATCACTACTCAGGGACAAGAATACCCTTCTAATTTCCAATCTAGGGCCGTCAACAAGAAAATGTATTACTAATACATCAGCCTGCCACAATATTTAGTTGGGAATTTTACCACTTGAAGCCCCAGAGAAGGGGAATCTGTGGGACATCAGATTACAGAATTTTATTATCACTAAAAGAATTCCATCTAGCGGGGTCCAGGAGGCATGCCTTCTCTGCAATAGCACCCGCCCTGTGGAATATCTTGCCCCCTGAGGTGAGACGGGCGCCCTCACTCCTGGCCTTCAGGAAGTCTTTAAAGACCTGGTTCTGCAGCCTTGCTTGGAACGAAGGAAATAATAGTTCCTCCTGGGGGTGGTTGGCTTAGTAATACCCTCCTTTTAAGAACTTACCATCTTTGGATTTTTCTATTTATTATTTTAGTGGATTTTAGTTGTATAAGTTTTAATTGTTTTTATGATATTGTTGTAAACCGTCCAGAGTCTACTGTTGTAGAGATGGGCGGTGATAAATTCGAATAAATAAATAAATAAATAAATAAATAAATAATTTCAGGGAGAGTTCTTCAGTGGTTGCCATTTGTCTATAGTACACTCCACTAATAAAACTAGTAGCATTTGGACTCTGTTCCTCTGAAATGCCTTCATCTACTCTACAACACTGCTTCTCACCTGAATCATCCACCACAGGCAATGCAGAGACCCGATGCTGTACAAAGATGCCCAGCGCAACATAGACAGGCGTGTTGGTCTGGACCTTCGCAATGTTGTCGTAAGTACCAATCTTTAACTCCTCCAGGGTTTTCAACATGAATTCTGGCTTAGGGAACTCAGCAATCTGCAGGACAAGAGGGAGATTCTAATAGCAAGTTGAAGCTTTGTGGACAAAAGAAGTAAAATGGCATCTCACAGCTATTCAAAAAGGAATGGTCCGCAGAAAGGGGACACAACTCTCAGTAACGCATAACAGGAAAAGCCAAGTTGGCCTGCACTGAGAAGTACTCACAAACAGCTTGAGGAATTTGAGGATGCGCTTGTGGGTCAGGATATACAGTGTGTTGCCTGAGTCAGGGTCAATGACAGGTAGCCGGTGGATCTTGTTTCGAATCAATGAAGTCACAGCATCAAACAGGCTTTACGAGAGAAGGAGGAGGAGCACATCAAAACGAAGAAGACTACTCAGATATGTGATTTATCCCCTTAATCCTACAAAGGATGTCTCTAAAGCTCAGCTGGGGATGGATGGCAGACAAGAAGGGAGGAAAAAAAAGATGCAGCTGAGATTCCTAGATCTATCCTGAAGTCTGAGAGGAGATCAGATCCCATGCAGGTAGCAAGGGTTTCTGGGATCTGCTCTAATTTATATTCCAACCTCCTCCAAGACTCACAAGAAAAAACTTGAACACATAGATGGAAATCCTCCTCCCTCTGATATCTAACTACACAATAAGCAGCACAGAGATCTTCTGCTTTCGATTATTTATGTGATCCTCTCCCCTTTCTGAAGCTAAGAAGAGGACCATTAGAGAGAGGGCCTTTTCAGTGGTGCCATCCCATGAGATGGCAGCAGCTTGTTAGTTACTTATTTGTCTTTTTGTTGTTATTGTTGTTGTTGCAACTACTCCCTGGGACAAGAAAAGGTGATTATCCCCCGTTGGGGGAGATGGGCGGTCATATAAATTAAATAAATAAATAAATAAATTATGAAGTTTTATGGCTCAGAAACAAAAAAAGCTTGGTTGATGTTGGATATTAAAAAGAAAGGAGGAGAAGAGTGAGAAGAGTCATTTGCCCCTCTGCATTAAGCAGCAAAAGGTCTTGGAGAGGCCCTACTGTGCAGTGAGAAGTTTGCCAGTCTATGGGATGTGCATGTATCTATTGATTTAGCTTTTTTTTCTTAGGGACAAATGATTTCATCATTCAAAAGATTTAATGGCAAGGAGTGAAGCAAAGAAAAAAACATGAAGGTGTGGTTGGGGACAGCTGTGGTTTCTGGTCCATGGTAGGTGGAGATGGCAGTATGCAGCATTGCCATTGTATTCATTACGTACTACAGCAGTTCCTCACACTCTCAGAAGTATATGTGCGGGAGGGAGAGAAGGGAGAGGTGTGGGAGGGAGAGATGGAGTAACTAATAGCTACTGTTAAAGAGCTGCATTGGGTGCCAGTTTGCTTCTGGGTCCAATTCAAGGTGCTGCTTATCACCTTTAAAGCCCTACATGGCATGGGGCCAGGTTACCTGAGGGACCGTCTCATCCCTGGAACATCGACCCGCCCCACTCGGTCATGCAGAGAGGGCATGCTAAGGATCCCATCGGCAAAAGAGTTCCATCTAGCGGGATCCAGGAGGCGTGCCTTCTCTGTAGTAGCACCCGCCCTTTGGAATATCTTGCCCCTGGAGCTGAGGCGGGTTTCTTCACTCCCGACCTTCCGGAAAGACCTGAAGACCTGGTTCTGCCGCCTGGCTTGGGACGGGAATGCCAATAGTTCCTCTTGGGAGTGGCTGGTGCCATGAAACCCACCTTATTATTAACATCTTTTTGTTTGGATTTTATATGTAAATTATTGTTGCTGTAATTTTATATTTTTAACTTATTGTTGTGAACCGCCCAGAGTCCCCAGGTATGGAGGAGATGGGCGGTGATACAAATTTAAATAATAAATAAATAAAATAAATATTAGTATAAGTGGGTGAGTTAAGTGATGCAGTGGCTACCCTTTCTCAGTGTCTGAAGGCTGTAGGGGCCTGGATGGGGAACAACAGGCTTCAGCTGAACCCTGGTAAGACGGAGTGGCTGTGGATTGATGGTGCCTCAAGATCCAGGGAGTTGTCATCTTTAGATCTGGATGGGGTGGCACTACACCGTTCAGACACAGTGCGGAACCTGGGGGTCCTTCTGGACTCACAACTCCTGCTCAAAGAGCAGGTGGCAGTCGTGGCCAGAAGGGCATTTGTGCAACTTCGAGTTGTATGCCAGCTACGCCCTTTCCTGGACCGAGATGCCCTCCG
The DNA here is from genome assembly GCA_023362775.1 of Charina bottae. Lineage (NCBI taxonomy): Eukaryota > Metazoa > Chordata > Lepidosauria > Squamata > Charinaidae > Charina > Charina bottae. The sequence goes on along the minus strand of JALMGJ010000002.1, from coordinate 153,237,366 downwards.
AACAGTCACTCATGCCCTGGTCATCTCCCATATAGACTATTGCAATGCACTCTACATGGGGCTACCCTTGAAGAGTATCCGGAAGCTTCAACTGGTCCAGAATGCGGCTGCGCGCGCAGTTATGGGTGCCCCAAGATCGGCACATGTGACACCTCTGCTGCGCGAGCTGCATTGGTTACCAGTTTGCTTACGGGTCCAATTCAAAGTGTTGGTTGTCACCTTTAAAGCCCTACATGGCATGGGACCAGGTTACCTAAGGGACCGCTTCATCCCCAGAGCATCGACCCGCCCCACCCGGTTATGCAGAGAGGGCTTGCTATGGACCCCGTCTGTAAGAGAACTCCATCTGACGGGGTCCAGGAGGCGGGCCTTCTCTGCAGTGGCACCCGCCCTCTGGAACATTCTGCCCCTGGAGGTGAGGCAAGCCCCCACACTCCTGACCTTCCGAAAACAACTGAAGACCTGGCTCTGCCACCTCGCTTGGGATGGGAAGAGTAATAGCTCTTCGTGGGGATGGCTTGCGCCATAGAGTTCTTTTAATACATAACATCACAGCCTCTTGGATTTTATATATTTATATATTTATATATAATTTTTAAATTGATATATTGTGTTGTATATTTTATATGTTTTAATCACTAACTTTATTGTAAACCGCCCAGAGTCCCCTCTACGGGGGAGATGGGCGGTGATATAAGTTGGATAAATAGATAAATAAATAAATAAGAGTTTACAGAATAGTAACTACAGAAGAACTGAGTAGAACACTAAAGCAGGTGAGCCATCCCAGTAGTATTTCCCCAGTCCTTCTATGTAAGACAGAATCTTAATTTACAAAGGAACACTCCAATTCTTTGAGACACATCATTCTAAATCTGACCCGTATTAAACATAGAGCTCTGAATACACAATCTTCAGTGCATTTATATAGGACAGTAACAATCATCACTCTTTTATAAAGAGTTGCAAAACTGAACTTCTGGCCTGATTTGCTTAGAGGAGTCAAAGGAGATAACAGTCAGAATAGCTTGGCACAAGATATCCTAAGTACAAGAGGCAGGGCCAGATTAAGGCCAACTGAAGATGTCCCTTGGCCCTTCCATTGCTTAACTGACAAGACATTAAGACTCAATAAGTGCTGAAAACTAAAATTGAGTGAGGCAATGAAAGACTTACGGGCATGATAGCTGGGGAAAAAACTCTGTGGTGTACCCCTTCTCTTGGAGCTTAAACAGGTGATTATTTTGCTTAATGGTTAATCCAGGGCTGACAATAGGCAATCCACAGACTAGGAATGACTGAAGGACTGATTAAACTGGTAATGGCTCCAGAAAACAGGGAGCATGCCAGATGGGAAGACTGGCATTTCAGTGGCACTTAAAAAATGCAGAAACAGATTAGCACACAACCCCATGTTGGTAGAATCTCCTACCTGGCATTGGGTGAGATGCAGACCAATGGCTTGAAGGAGTCCTGCAGGTAGACTTCTGCATGAGAAAGGAAAGATCAGTTATCCAACAGTGTCCCTTTAGGAAGAGAGAAGAGAAAGTACACAACTTGGATGACCTGCTAGTCCCCGTTGATGACAGCCAAAAGGCCCAGATTTGGGTGTACAATCAGACACCGGGGAGGGAAAAGAAGGGCTTTGCTAAATGCCAAGATCTGGAAATACTCAACACATTCTTCCAATGTTCTTCACCAGAAACACCCCATATTCTCTTTGCCCCATTATAATAACCCTTCCGTCCTTACCTCGCCATGTTTCAATCTTGTGCTCTTCCAGCTCATAAATCTGCACCTGGACACACAGGAAATAGTGCTAGGGCTACGTACAACAAACAACGTCCCCTCCCCCATGCCGGTCAGCATGTGCTCTAGCTTGCTGAGGGTGGAGTTTAATCCTCCAGTGGTGACACAGGAGATGCAAACCTGGCAGGATCAGGGACATGTTCCAACTGAGTAGGGCTCTGGCTCCCAAGAATGACAAAGCAGCCCCTCTTCAACAGAGCCACAAGCTTCTCCCAGGTCTTTCCCAATCCACCTTTCATTGCCCCCGTTAGCAGACTACACGTGTAACTAAGGCATTTTGGCCACACTGATCTACATCTTGGACTGTGGGAGGTTGGGAAATGAGATGAGTGCTCATTGCTTTTGTATCTCAGTATTCCATATAGTTTGATCTTTATTTTCCCTGTTATTTTCTCACCTTGTTTCCTTCCCTGGAAACCTGAGGCTGGATGAAGTCCCATTAATAAATTACCACTTCCAAAATAAAACTCACTCTCTACACCGGATGTTTCACCCTCATATTTTAAATTGTTCCTTAACAACTGAGAGTTAGAAACATACTCTTACAATACTCAGATTGGCAATATTTCATGGCTGTGTTAAAGACCAAGGGCAACTTTAATGAAGAAGGAAAGGGATGGCAGTGCTCCAAGGGCACTTACCATGGCTGATTTATAGTAGCGATGAAGGATATTGATGAAGTCTGTGATTGTAAGCATCCCTGTGAGGGGAAAAAAGAGGTGTGAAGAGGTCACCCGGGGCAGTGGGAGGGGGAAGGCAGGGTAAGACGACGAAGCAAGAAGGTCCTTACCCACAAAGCTCTGCTTTTTGCTGTCCCAGAGTGGAGCAGCCCGCACCCCATTGGTCACCAATGCAAAGAAGGCTTTCTTCACCTGCAAGCCAGAAAAATATGGGGCTGTGACACGGCATCTGTACACTTACTGAGAAAAAAGTTACAGCAGCTTCCCAACTCTGGTGCCTCTCCAAAGTCTTGGGTTTCAGTTCCCATAATCCTTTAGACAGCCTGCCCAAATCCAGGCTGTTTTGAGGATTATGGAAGTCAAAATCCATCAGTCTGGAAGGCATGGGATGGGAAGACCCGGAGTCAGAAGAAGGATCAAGAACAAGAATATCACTATTTTCAAGAATTTCAGAGAGGCAGCTTTTTGTCAAAGCTTTGCTGTTCACTCTGCAAAGGCTAAGCAGCACGCCCAAAAGACTGCAGGTGACTACTGCTGTGAAGAGCATCTTATTTTGCATTTGTTTGGCTACTATCTAAATCCAGGTGATTTGGCATCATCCTGCTTAGGATCAGACCAGCATTTTTAATCTACAAAACGCAGATAAATATATAAGAAACTAAATACAAATAAACATACACACATGCTTAGCATCTAAATGAGAAGTCATATCTCAAATGAGAGTCCCCTATTCGGGGAGATGGGCGGGGATAAATTAAATAAATAAATAAATATCTACTGGAATCGAATCCCTGCTTAGCCATGCTTGAAGTCAGTCATAACTAACTTATGCCTTAATTATAATGTGGCTGAATTCACACTTTGTGCTAGAACATAATCTGGTTTGGTGGGTTTTGAATTAGCATGTTATATGAACCCAACTCGTTGCGGTTTATTTAATAAGCCATGGTAATACAATTTGTGAACCAGGTCAGCGACTCTATTTTGCCTAAAGCTGGATCCAAACCCTTATATATCAGTTTCCAACATTTAAAATTTCATTACTAGTTTTATTAAGTTTAGCAGCTTTTTAAAAGCAAAATTTAGCAACTTTTGACCTAAATCACTCTATTTTTAAAAATTTACTAACCAAGATTCTGCTGATCTTCTTGTTGATCATTTGTAAAGAACATGGTTTTATGCATTTGTAAAGGAGGACTGTTCTTGTTTTAAGCATACTCATATCTAAAGCAATCTGTAAGATCCTAGCAATAACCAAGAGAAATGTAAAAAAAAATGTTGTTTACTATAGGCATTATTATCATTATCCTGTCATACTGACCATCTTCTACAGTAAAAAAAAACCCACTTAAATGTGTCAGAAATGCTTTATAAATTCTCTCATCAGGAACAGGACAGGACAGCATTTTTATATCCATCATCCTTGTAGTATGTGAGATAGTTTAAAACAAAATTGGGGATGGAGGATCTCCCAATCAATAATATTTTTATAGCATTAGAGTTTCTACCCCCTCTTCACTTCATGAGTTGTGATTAATTGGGACTAAAGAAAGTACTACTGTTGAGAGACCATAAAATCTGTAACAATTTAAGAGACCTTTAACAGGGGAAAGGGTTATAGGCGTTTTGCTCCCAAACAGTCACATATGGTGATGGCTTAAGCGCTGCATACACACATGCACAGCTTTCCCTTGGTCTGCTCTTCTCTTTCTTGCTCTCTCTCTCTCTCTCACTCACTCACACACACATACACACACACACACACACTCACATACATAGGTGTACTCACATGCTTTTCCTACCCTGACTCAGACTGTAGGATGAATACATTCAAACCTCTGTTTCCTATACGTTCCTCATGGGCTTAAAAACACAGGTCAAACTGGTGGCAACTGATGCAGTCTAAGGATTCTCCCTGCAGAGGCAGAGAAGGGCAGAACCCTAAGGGCAGAGGGACTGGCTGGGAGCTTCTATCTGGGGATGGGATTGTGATGCTTGGAAAAATAGGATGTCCTTTAATCTTATCCCATTTTGATGCTCCCGAGGCAGCCAAGGCTGCTATTCCTGTGGTGCTAACAATGCAATGAGAGCGCTTTTGGTGGCATCATTATACAGAAGAAATGAGGTCAGAACTTCTCACAGCAATTCTAATGAATGTTCTCGATCTAGAAAGACTGATCTTTCCTCTACTGATCAGGAGAAACACATTGAGCTCACTGGGGTTCAGGAGACTCTATAGAAAGCAGCTGATAGCCACATGCATAACCTCTGTGTTCCAAGTTGTCAACAAGTCCGGTCCATCCAAAGGACAAAAGCTTTAAGGGAAGACAAATTTATCTGTGAGGAACCTGCCCAAGCTATAGATGGGATAGGCTCCCTGAAAGATGCTTGGATTCACAGTGTATTGGAACAAGTGGATGTGTGGATATCTCTTATCCCTGTTCAGTACAAGGGAACTTTTGGCCCTTCAGATGCTAGTAAACTAAAGCTCTGAGCAGCTACTGTCAGTATGGTCAATGTTGAGCAGTGGTGGGAGATGTATTTCAGCAATATTTAAAAGTTAAAGGCAACTGGCTACTTTTTTCCATAACCCACTGGTAGTTTATGTCCACAACTCTGCACTCAAGCTGCCAGAGGTTCTATGACTCTTGAGCACATATGCACACATACCCTCACAAAATTTTCCAATTCATTTTTCATAGAGTTTTCTACATACTCCACATATGCAGAAAATATCCCTCCATCTGCTGGTAGCCCCATTTTACTATTCTTCAATTAGAGGAAATGAAGGTTTACCCAGGAATCCCAACTCCCTAGAAAGCTACTGCTGCCCTGCCCATCAAACCAGGTTGCTACCCACCTGCAGAGATGTGTCAAATACAACAAGCTTGGAGCTTGTTGGAATGAGGTCATAACAGCGATGTGACTTCATGAAGCATGTGTAGATGCCATTGTTGGAATCTCCATCTGTTTGAGGAAGCAAATTTCAGAGACTATATACCTCTTGTATAAGGAAGTTTTAAAAAAGGTTAAACTGAAAGTGGCCTATCCCTGGGACGGAAAACTCAAATCTCCATTACAGGAATTCCAATTCATTTGAGGGCAAGAAAAGGTGAACAAGATATGCCTTAACAAAATAACATCAGAGCAGAAAAGTCCATGCTCCTAAGAAGCTTAAATATACCAGAAAATCATGCCATATCCATTCTCTTTGCTTTTTAAAAAATCCAACCAATTAAAAAGCAAATCTGCATATTTTACACAACCCACTACTGTTTTCTTAATTAAGGCTAATAACTTTCAGGAAAAAAAAACAGTTGAAGCTTCATCCTAAGTGCTGCAAGTTCAGTTCTACCCTCCTTTAACTTTCACTAGAAATTTCCCCTTCAAATTCCAAGGTTGCCTTCAATGCTGTAAGGAAGAAATTGGTTTGCAAAGTTAGAAGGTGAGAGTCTTTAAGATGCCCAGGCCACACTGCCTGCCTCTGGAAATTGGTGGACAAGCTTAACTCAGTAGGATAGACAAAAGTTTGCAAAAGATAAGAGTCACTTGCAACAGAAACTGGATCTCCAAGCTCAGAATCCACCAATCTACTTGGCAAATTCCTAGAAGAAAGTAACCCTGACACTTCTTGTTTTAAGTTTTTGTTTAAATTACTGCTTTTATTGTATTTCTGTAATCTGCCTACAGCTGTTAAGGAAGTGGATAGAATAAATGTTCGCAATAAACTACACGCAGGGACCCAAACTCAGGAAAATGGCCTTGAGATTCTCTTACGCTGCCCCCCTCCACAGGGAGGCAGGACCCATTAGATTGGTCCGCCCACGGCAACTGATGGACCCGGTAGGGTTCCAGAGGGAGCTGGGGGTTAAACCCGAGGATCTGTTGAGGTCCAGCGGAGGCCCTAGCCGCTGCCTGGAATACGGAGACAGCTGTGGCCTTGGACAGGATCGCGCCTGTGTGACCTCTCTTGCCCCATTCAACCCAACACTCCACGTGGTTCACAGAGGAGCTGAGGGTTTTGAAGAGGGTTAAGAGATGTCTAGACCACCGCTGGAGGAAGACAAAGATAGAATCCAACCGAACACAGGCTAGAGCCACTGTTAAGGCCTACCTTGTGGCAGTAAGAGCGGCGAAACATCAGTATTTTGTGACCTTGAGTCAGTCACTTTCTCTCAGCCCAACTCACTTCACAGGGTTGTTGTTGTGGGGAAAAGAGGAGGAGGAGGGAGTATTAGGTATGTTCGCCACTTTGAGTTATTTATAAAAAATAATAAAGGCAGGATAGAAAATAAATAAATATTTCTCCGCTCTTATTGCATCCGCAGAATGCCGCCCAACGGCTCTGTTTAAGGTCACCCGATCTCTTTTGGGGAAGGTGGGCCCAGTGACCCACCTACAGGGCCATGCGGAGGAGTTTGCCGAGCATCTACAGGATAAAATCGCTCAGATTCGCTCCAAGTTGGACTCTAAGCGTGAGGCACAGTCTGGGGAGATGCCTAGGGAGCGTACTTACCCTGTTATCTGGGAACGGTTTGACCCTGTTGGGCCTGAGGAAGTGGACAGGATCCTCCGGACCGTAAATGCCACATGTTATCTAGACCCATGCCCTTCCTGGCTGGTAAAAGCAGCCTGGGAGGTGACATGTGGTTGGGTCCAGGCGATGGTTAATACATCCCTGAGAGAGGGGGTGTTTCCGGCTGCCTTTAAAGAGGTGCTGGTGCACCCCCTCCTCAAGAAACCATCCCTGGACCCTACTGTGTTGGACAATTTTTGTCCTGTCTCCCACCTTCCCTTTTTGGGAAAGGTGGTTGAGAAAGTGGTGGCGTTACAACTCCAGAGGGTTCTGGATGAAATGGATTATCTAGACCCCTTTCAGTCAGGTTTCAGGCCAGGATATGGGACAGAGACTGCATTGGTCGCGCTTATGGATGATCTCTGGCGGGAGCGGGATGGAGGCAGTGCATCCATCCTTGCTCTTCTGGACCTCTCAGCAGCTTTCGATACCATCCACCATGGTATCCTTTTGGGACGGCTCAGGGAGTTGGGGGTGGGCAGCGTAGTTCTGCGCTGGTTCACCTCCTTCCTCAAGGGCCGTTCCCAATCGGTGGTTATAGGGGATGAGAGATCTGACCCTCAAACCCTCTTGTGTGGGGTGCCACAGGGTTCGGTTCTCTCCCCTCTTCTATTTAGCATCTACATGAAACCTGGGTGAGACCATCCGTCACCATGGGATGAGGTATCATCAATATGCTGATGATACTCAATTATATATCTCCTTCCCGGGTGAGGTAAGTGATGCGGTGGCTGCCCTGTCTCGGTGCCTGGGGGCTGTGGGGGTCTGGATGGGGAACAACAGGCTTCAGCTGAACCCTGGCAAGACCGAGTGGCTGTGGATTGATGGCCCACCTGTATCCAGGAAGTTGTCACCTTTGGTTCTGGATGGGGTGGCACTGCCCCATTCAGACCCACTGCGGAACCTGGGGGTCCTCCTGGACTCACGACTCCTGCTCAATGAGCAGGTGGCAGCCGTGGCCAGAAGGGCCTTCGCGCAACTTCACGTTGTGCGCCAGTTACGCCCTTTCCTGGATCAAGATGCCCTCCAAACAGTCAGTCATGCCCTGGTCAACTCCCATATAGACTATTGTAATGCGCTCTACATGGGGCTACCCTTGAAGAGGATCCGGAAGCTTCAGCTGGTCCAGAATGCAGCCACACGGGCAGTTATTGGTGCCTCAAGATCGGCACATGTGACACCACTGCTGCGCACGCTGCACTGGGTACTGGTTTGCTTCAAGGTCCAATTCAAGGTGTTGGTTATCACCTTTAAAGCCCTACATGGCATGGGGCCAGGCTACCTGAGGGACCGTCTCATCCCCATAACATTGACCCATCCCACCCGGTCATACAGAGAGGGCATGCTGAGGACTCCGTTAGCAAGGGAGTTTCATTTGACGGGGTCCAGGAGGCGGGCCTTCTCTGCAGTGGCGCCTGCCCTTTGGAACATTCTGCCCCCGGAGGTGAGGCGGGTCCCTTCACTCCCGGCGTTCCAGAAGAATTTGAAGACCTGGCTCTGCCGCCTTGCCTGGGATGGGAAGGGCAATAGTTCTTCCTGGGGGTGGCTGGTGCCGTAGTGTCCTCCCTACTGAATGAGATCTTTTCATCACTTGGACTTTTATTCATTTATTTTCTATTTATATCGGTCATTGATGGTAATTTTATGCTTCTATTGCTTTAATTGTTGATTTTATTGTAAACAGCCCAGAGTCCCCCTTTTGGGGGAGATGGGTGGTGATAGAAATGTGAATAATAAATAAATAAATAAATAAATAAATAAATAAAATCTGCTATAAACCAGTCTTTGTGCCTCACTTACCTTCTGATAAAGGCAGTTTTTTCTCCAACCCCTCAGGAATTGCACCCTAAAAAAAACAGAGAGAAAGATAGGAGATGCACTGTTTCAACATATAATTCCTGCAACATCTGGTGCTGATTGTTCCTTAAAATGTAATAAAAAAAAGAATTAGGAACACCAACCAATTAAAGAAATCTTATTAGCAATCATATCACTTGATTCATTAAGTGATTAACTCTGAATGTATTTGCATATGAAAAGCTTTGGAAATAACCTGATTTGTTTTGATAGAGATTTTAGTATATTAAAAAAAGATTGCTTCCCAAGAGGGGGAACTACCTTGTCAAAACTGAATTTCATCACCTATTTTCCTAAATATTTAAAAATAATAACCACCGTATCTTGTTTGAAAAAAGAGCACCTTTCAGCTGTTTAAAAATAACCTACTACCTTGATTAGCTGGCTACTGTACACAATCTAATCCTCATCCAAAATATCTAGAATATAGATTCCTTCTCACACACTAACCCACCTATAGCTGGAGACATATCAACAGAAAAATAACCTGAGCAGATGGAGAAGAAGAGGTACAATGCAGCTGGGCTGTGTTGCCATCAGCCAGATCTGAAGTGTTACTCAGCTATAAATCTTATCTCACCACTATGATTCAGCCTTATCCATTTCACAGGAATACTATAATAAAATATAAAAGAAAGATACAGTATGTATACTCCCCATGCTTCTTGTAAACATTTATGAGTGTTCTACTAGAAGTCAATTCCCAGCAGTGGAGAGAGAGAACTGTGTTCTCTATGGCTTGTTTCCTATCTCCCAGAGCAGAGCTTTCCAAACTGTGTGTCGCGACACAAAAGTGTGTCGCCACACACAGTCTGGTGTGTCGCCACACAACCCGGAAGCGCTGATCATCATCTGGGTTTTCCCGCGGCGACACACCAACGGCGGCGTGCAAAAACCGAAAGCGGCAGCAGCGCTTCCGGGTTTTTGCGCGCTGCCGCAACGGCGGCACTTCCGGGTTTTCCCGCGGCGACACACCAACGGCGGTTGGTGTGTCGCCGCGGGAAAACTTTGGAAAGCCCTGTCCCAGAGAAATATTATTGTCTTCCCACAAATATCTGTGCCACTTCCAGGGAGTGACCAGGTCCAACTGTGAATACTTCCAAGCTGTGAAGTTACTAGTATAGCAAACTCTTGATTTAATGCATCTCAGTTCAGTAGATTTCAGATATAAGGGACAAAATCTGTGTTGTGGAAAATTCAGAAGTACAGGGCACAATACTGAGGAGAAGAACCATATTTATTGCAACAATTGTTGGGTGCCAGCTTTACAAGAAAGAGACAATGGGAAAACAAACAATTTTTATACAAGTTGAGGGCTACAAGGCAAGCAATTCTAGGGAACTGATTTGCTGGTCTGTTTGGAGAAGCTACGTCGTATTAACTCAGTCAATCAACCAAGCAGCAAACAACAACCCAATCAAGGTACTACCAAGGAGAGTACAACACCCCACCAACACAGGCAGGACAAGCCAGGGTATATAAACAGAGAGCAAGTCCCACTCCCTTTTCGCACTGAAGATGTTGCCTAGCCTGGCAATGAAACGTCTGCAAGAAAACAACAAGGCTCAGAGAGCACCATGGACTCCACACAAAGCTACTAGGCAGGTCTTTTTCAGGACTTTGGGTTATTTCTATTATTAGGCAAAGTGGCCCTTTCAGGAGGACAGCACAGCTGGGGAAATCCATTGTGAAGGAGATAGAATGTTGAGGTCATCAGCCCATGGAGGATAGAATGTGGAGTTTCTCAGCTTGTTACTACAATATCTTGCAATTCCTTTATTCAGGCTGCCCTTGGGCTGTATTGTGAGCTGGCAATATCCAATGTTTGGTGAAGCACTCCCTGCAGTGTCGATGAAGATGCTCAGTCATCCAGGTGGAATTGTCTGTAGGCTGAGTCATGGCAACTGGATTTCTCTCTTTTGGTTAAAACAGGGCTTTCCAAACTTTTGCCGTTGGCGACACACCAACGGCCGGCGCGCAAAAACCCGGAAGCACCGCCGCCGCACGCAAAAACCTGGAAGCGCAGGTGGTGGCACTTCCGGGTTGCCGCTGTCACGCTTTCAGGTTTTTGCGTGCCGTGGCAGCGGCGGTAGCAGCGGCATCCTGGAACCCGGAAGCACTGATGGCCCGCTGCTGTTGCACGCGGCGGCAGCGTGCCATCAGCACTTCCGGGTTGTCACGCGACACACTTGGGGCCCCCAGGCAACACAGTAATGTGTTGCGACACACAGTTTGGAAAGCCCTGGGTTAAAATGTTTTGCTGCTTATCCAAGTAGCTTCTTCAGTCTGGGCAAAAGTTGGTGAGGGAAACCCATATATGCCAGGGTGACATATATGGGGTCCCCTCACCAACTTTTGCCCAGACTGAAGAAGCTACTTGGATAAGCAGCGAACGTTTCAACCAAAAGAAAGAAATCCAGTTGCCATGACTCAACCTACAGACACTCCCTGCAGTGTGAAGGAATTGAAGTCAGTGATTACCACCAAACCATAAAGAAAGTTGGTGAAGAGGAAGCACCTGAGGACAATGTTTTGCAGTGATTGGAAGACAAAAGCAATTCTTGATGACAGAGAATGAGATAGACAAAGAGGTTATAGCCAGTGAGAAGGGAAATTAGAACAATGAGGGTGAGGAAGTAGAAATGACAGCTCCCATGCTGAAGTGGTCAATGTTGAGATTCCATCCCATAACATGTTAGCTTTTATTTTCTTATCCTGAAATCCAGCCTTATCACCCCTATTTCCTTGTTTTTAGGAGATACTGAGTGACACGTTTTCAAGGTTCAATTAAAATTAGAAAATAATTTTCTTCAAACTGATCAGTTGTCTGATATCATCATCACTGAAACCCAATGCAGCAAAACCTTACTGACAACTATTAGTAAGCTTTTCACATGTCCTTGGCGATCACTCGTAGCCGAGTAAGATTGTCTTCCAAGGGCAAATTCTTAACAGTGGATCCGTAAGTGGCTGTAAAGGCCAATTCTGGATCCGCACAACCTCCCACAATGAGGGCATAGGTTTCCAGGTGGAAGACGGTCACGATGAGGGTTTGCTTGACGTGCCTTCCTCTTAGCTCGTTTCTCCCTTTCGCCCTGTACTTGTGTTTCTTCAAAGTCCATAGTGCCTTTAATAAAGGCTGACCTCAAACAAACAAATCTTTATTACGGTCATAGACCAGCATAAGGAGGATAAGGTACAGTCAATTAAAGCATACAAATGAGTTTAAAATATAAAACTAAAACACAGGTCTAGAGGGGGAGAAAAAAATGGGGGGGTGAAAGCATTAGGTAAATATAAAGGAGCATAGGATTAGTATATCTGGAAATACATTACTCTGTTAAATTAAAATTGAAGGCTAGTTTGTGCTACCCGTCATCATTCTGCGAATTTTAAGCGCTGCCGCACAGAATCTGGGAACATTGTATGTTATGGTAGGGTTGATATCTGTCAGCAGCAGGGAGGTATAAAATTGTCCTGAGCGTCCTGGATATTTATACAACAACGGTGTAATGAGACTAGTTCGAATGTCTTTATAAACCAGGCACTGAAGGAGCACATGCTCTGTTGTTTCTACGTGGCCAGAGTCACAGGGGCACTGTCTCTCCTGATAGGGGATCTTTCGATATCAGCCTTCAAGAACAGCAGATGGGAGGGCATGACATCATGCCAATGTAAAAGCTCTCCGATGGTTGGGTATCTCTAGTTTGGATAGGTATATCATGGGGGAGGCACAATACCTACTGGATTCATTAGCAATAAAGGTTGGAGAGCTGGCTAGATCCAGTTGGTGTTCTGTGTCTATTACACGCTCTTTGATGAGTAGTTTGGCCTGATTGTAACCCATGCTGAGTAGCAGCCCTGGAGAGAAGCCCAGGGATGAGATTTTGTTTGTCACTGCTTGTTTCCATTTAGATTGGAAGTCATCGCTCAGAGTTAATGGGGCAAGACCAAGAGGAAAAAGGGATAGTCTGAGCCAATAATTGAGTATGACCAACCACACCCTTGCCTCTATTTTCATGAGTCCTGTCTCTAGTCTCAGGGTGGCATTAGAGACGCATTTTGGTACTTGAAGGGCCGATCTTAAGAATTTTGATTGCACAAGTTCTAATGGAGTAAAGTTGGAGAAGGGGCCTAATTGGGCTCCATACAGGAGTTGTGCTACTAGCTTGGCTTCAAATAATTTGAGTGCTGCAGGTATGAAGTGGCCACCCCTTGACTTGAGATATTTTAGAATGGCATTTGAGCTCCTTTGTGCAATTTCAGCTACGTGGTCCCCATGGGCTTTTCTGCTATTGTCAGAATGGAGGACTACTCCCAGATATTTGAAACGTGGGACCTGCTCAATTTTATGGCCATCTATGCTCCAGGAGTGACTCTTGGGTCTTTTGGCAAATGCCATGATTTTGGTTTTCTGGTAGTTGAGTTGCAGTTGATCTTCATTACAATAATGTGTTAATGCTCTCAGTGCTCTTTTAAGGCCAATAGGTGTTCTTGACAGTAGTGCTGCGTCATCTGCATAGAGTAAAGTGAAAATGTGTCTTCCAGCAAGTTTTGAAGGGTGAAAGTCCATGCTGTGAAGGTGGTCCACCAAGGAATTGATGTAAAAGTTAAATAAGAGTGGGGCCAGGATGCATCCTTGCTTAACGCCTTTCTCAGTTCCAACAGCATTGGTGAGATGGCCCTGGGGGTTACATCTTATTTTAAGTGAGGTCCCTTCATGGAGCATGCGTATTAAGTAGAATAGCCGTCGGTCAATTGAAGAGGCCTCCAGTTTTCCCCATAACTTAACTCTGGAAATGGAGTCAAAGGCTGCTTTAAAGTCTATGAAGGCGGCATATAGGGAGGTTGTGTTACTGGATGAATATTTTTCTATAAGGTGTTGTAATACTAGGCACTGATCTATGGTGGATCGGCCTTCCCTAAAGCCGGCTTGCTCTTCGGCAAGTATGTTTTCTTGTTCCATCCAGATCTGGAGTTTCCCTTGCAGATGTCTTGCATGTAGTTTGCTGATTGTGTTGAGGAGGCTGATTGGTCTGTAATTTGCAGGGTCATCCTTTTTCCCTTTCTTTTTGTAGATGGGGACTATGATTGCAAGCCCCCAGTCCTTGGGAATTCGTCCATATTTGTCAACGCAGGTGAAGAGGCTGACCTCCAATTGAAACGCTCATGAGTTAGGGCTTCCCAGGTCTCAATGCTGATATTACATTTTTTTAAATTAGCTTTGAGAGTATCTTTGAATCTCTTTTGCTGTCCACCAATATTCCGTTTTCCATTCTTAAGTTGGGAGTAAAGTAGCTGCTTTGGAAGACGATGGTCAGGCATTCGAACAACATGGCCGGTCCAGCGAAGTTGATGTTGGATGATCGTTTCAACGCTGGTGGTTTTTGCTTCTTCTAATACGCTAACATTAGTCCGCCTATCTTCCCAAGTAATTTGCAGAATTTTTTGGAGGCAGCGTTGATGGAATCTTTCAAGAAGTTGCAGGTGGCGTTTGTAGAGGGTCCATGTTTCACAGGCGTACAGAAGGGTTGGTAGTACAATGGCTTTGTAAACAAGCATTTTGGTCTCCCTGCGAATGTCCCGATCCTCAAACACTCTACGCTTCATTCGGGAGAAAGCTACACTCGCAGAGCTCAGGCGATGCTGAATTTCAGCGTCGATGTCGGCTTTTGTAGATAGATGGCTGCCGAGATAAGAAAAGTGATCGACATTTTCTAGTGACACACCTTTAAGCTGGATTGATGGCGCTGCGGAGGGATTGGTTCGAACTTGCTGGTAAAGCACTTTGGTTTTTTTAATGTTAATCAAGAGGCCGAGCTTTTCATATGCTTCTGCAAAGTTGTTTAGGATAGTTTGAAGATCTTCCTCTGAGTGTGCACAGACTACGTTATCATCTGCATATTGAAGTTCTATAACAGAAGTTGTAATTACCTTATTTTTTGCTTTCAGCCTACTAAGATTAAAAAGCTTTCCATCTGTTCGATATATAATTTCTACACCAGTAGGAAGTTTCTCTTCAACAAGGTGTATAATCATAGTGATGAAGATAGCGAATAAGGTTGGAGCAATAACACAACCCTGTTTAACGCCGGATTCCACTTTAAATGGATCACTTTGAGAGCCATTGTTATTCAGGATTGTTGCCATCATGTCGTCATGGAGTAGCCGCAAGATGTTCACAAATTTATCAGGGCATCCGATTTTCAGAAGGATGGTCCAGAGAGCAGTACGATTTACACTATCAAAAGCTTTAGTCAGATCAATAAACGCCATGTACAGAGGGCGGTTTTGCTCCTTGCATTTTTCTTGAAGCTGTCGTGCAGTGAAGATCATATCCACTGTTCCCCTGGAAGGGCGGAAGCCATTTTGCATTTCAAAGGAGGATGTCTTCTGATAGGATAGACATCCTCTTCTAATAGGATAGACATATAGATAGGAGACGGTTTGCGAGGATCCTTGCGAGGATTTTGCCTGCTGTAGCTAGAAGGGAGATGCCTCGATAGTTTCCACAGTCTGTTCTATCACCCTCCCCATATGGGGTGAGCAGAGTGGATCCTAAATAGGGCTGCTCAGTCGTGGATACAGCTGCCGAACTACTCAACTGCCTCGAACCTTGAGTCAGGACCACTGAATCCGTATCCACCGCCCATGTGCTGGTCCATGACTAGGGGCTTCTGGATTTCACAGTCCTGCCCCCGTTGCCATTCGTCAATCGCCATGGGACTTTTGGTTGGTTTGGGTTTATTGTGGTTGGAAGACGCCTGTGCGTGAATTTGTTTTATGTGTGGAGATCGGTGCACAATGATCAGCACACAACCTTCACAGAAAAAGGCTCTAATCCAATGGCATGGATACCATGACGATTGGTGACTTTTTATCTGCTGCAGCCTTCATCCGCCTTCGCAGCCGTTGTAACAATACACCTTGTTATCTTCCGCCTGTTCTGCCGTTGAGGACTTTCTTGGATCGTTCTTTGTCTGGTTCCTCCCTCTGGACCTTACCGCCATGGGTGACCCTACCAGGAGTACATGACTCCCGACGGCTTCGCTCACAGGGTTCATTGGGAACACACAAGCCCACTCACCACAACAAGGTGACGATCCAGTGAGTGAGTTTTCACATGTACATGGATGTTTAGGGCTCAAAAAATTCCCCTTGTTGTGTGATGGACATTTGGCTTTAACAAATATCCCTTTCTGTAACAGATATCCCTTCCCCCCAATCAATGTATTAAATTGTGGGTTCAGCGTACTACTTTATGTACTGGGCAGGTTGGTTATGTAAAACAGAAGGGGGCAAGGTGAATCTAAGTAGCCAAATCAAAAACATTGTGGAATCTAAACACAACTCAAAGCTAATTGTTGTAGTCTGGGGTGGGAAAGGGCCACACTTAACATTTTTTGTGTAGCAGAGCTGTAAAATCAGTGGTTTCCTACAGCATCACATGTAAGAAAAAGTAACAAAAAAGTTTTCCAGGTAATAACAAGATAAATTATCATGTATTTTGTAAATGGTTACCTATAAACTGATCTCATTTCTGGACTTAAAACCAAAAATCCCAAGGATATTGGAGCTCAACATCCCTATGTGTGGTATAAATGCAGGTGTAAGTTCCAAAATGAATTACTGTTTATCTTTTCCTTTCAGTTTTATGTGACTGTATGTACTTAAGCAACTACCTTTTAGTTCTAACACAAATTATCTCAGCCTCCCTCAATCCGGGACCCGCCAGATGTGTTAGAATTCCTATTCTATCAATTCTATCAATTGCATTTCCAACATATCTGCAGACACCATAGCGGGGAATGCTGGATTAGCCTCAAACCCTATAGGCCAGCATGCAATCTCACAGTGTCTGAAGTATAAAGACATGCCTTCTTTTCCCAATTCCAGTATTTTTATTGAAGCACGAGTACAGGGCGAAAAGGAGAAAAGAGCTAAAAGGAAGGCACGTCAGGCAAACCCTCATCATGACCGTCTCCCACCCGGAAACCTATGCCCTCATTGTGGGAGGTTGTGCGGATCCAGAATTGGCCTTTATAGTCACTTACGGATCCACCGTTAAAATTTTACCTTTGGAAGACAATCTTACTCGGCTACGAGTGATCGCCAATGAATGAATATTTTTATTGGATCTCAGCTAGTCTTCTAGGGGCATGGCGGCTCAGCGGGTAAGACGCCAGGTTTGTCGATCGGAAGATCGCAAGTTTGGAGGTTCAAATCCCTAGCCCAGAGCTTTCCAAACTTTTCATGTTGGTGACACACTTTTTAGACATGCATCATTTCGCGACACACTCTTACAGCAGGGCACAAGGCAGGCACTAGGACCTGCGCGGAATCACAGCTGGTTTGGAGGCAGCAAGGCACAAGGCAGGCACTAGGACCTGCGTGGAATCCTGGCAGGGCTCGGAGGCAGCAAGGCACAAGACAGGCACTAGGACCTGTGCAGAATCACAGCTGGTTTGGAGGCAGCAAGGCACAAGGCAGGCACTAGGACCTGCGCAGAATCCTGGCAGGGCAGGTTTGGAGGCAGCAAGGCACAAGGCAGGCACTAGAACCTGGTGGAAGCCAGGAGGCAGCAGCAGCCGCGACACACCCAGACACTGCAGCCGACACACCAACGTGTCCCGACACACAGTTTGGAAAGCTCTGCCCTAGCCCCGCGTGACGGAGTGAGCTCCCGCACTCACCCCAGCTCTTGCCAACCTAGCAATTCGAAAGCATGCAAATGCAAGTAGATTAATAGGTACCACTTCCGTGGGATGGTAACAGCGTTCCGCGTGCGTCATGCCGGCCACATGACCGTGGAAGCGTCTTCAGACAGCGCTGGCTCTTCGGCTAACAAACGGAGATGAGCACCGGCCCCTAGAGTCGGACACGACTGCACAAATGTGCAGGGGGAACCTTTACTTTTTTTTTAGTCTTCTAGAAACTGCTTCCCTTCAGACCTGATGGACTTGAAGTCATAAACTGAATTGTACCACACTGTAATGTCATTTATTACTTTTGGCTTAACATAGGGACACTCAACCTGTACATAATGACCCCCTGGGAGGCCCATCAAACTAGAGGATGATAATGTCTGTTACCACTTCAACTTCTTCTCCAACTATTTACACTGGATTGGCATTGCCTATTGATATCAATAAGTTTTCATTTATATTATTATACAAAGGCTGGCTTTTCTATTCTCTTCTTTTAGTTTCAACAAGAGATTCCTTAAGCCTTCCTTGCTTCTAGTCATGAAGTGGTATCATAAGCATGTCTGAGGTTGTCAATGTTTCTTCAACCAATTTTAATTTCAATGCCTATTTCTTCTCATAATATACCATACATGTAAGTTCAATAAGTAAGTTAACGGCATAAAACCTAGGCTCACTGGTTTCTCAATTTTGAAGTATTTGGTTGCTCCATATTCCATTCTAACTGCTGCTTCCTGGTCATCATACAAATTGCTCAATGGGCTGATGAGACGGCCTGGAACATTCATGTTTTTAAGGGCTATCCACAATGTGTTGTGGTCTACACAGTCAAAGCCTTTGTGTAATAAATTAAGCAGAAATAGACACCCTTTTAAAACTCCCTTGCCCTTTCCATTATCTGTTGAGTGCTAGCAATAGAATCTCTTATGCCTCTGCCTCTTCTGAATCCAGCTGGTACATCTGGTAATTCTCATCCCATGTATTGTTGAAATTTGGATTGCAAAATCTTGAGGAGCATGTAAGATAAGTGCAAATGTTCAGTAGTTGGAGCATTTTTAACACTGCCCTTTTTGACAATGGAATACAGTATAAATCAATCTTTTCCAGTCCTTTGACAATTGCTGCATTTTCTATACAAGCTTACAAACCACATATAGCACCTTGTAACATTTTAAACAATTCTGGTATTTCATCAACATGCTAGTATTTTTCAGCTGCAGCTTTGTTCTTAGCAATCTTTCCTAGGGCTCTAAAATGTCTGGCTCTAGCTCAGGGGTGGGGAACCTTTTTTATGCCAAGGGCCATGATATTTCTAACATCACTCGAGGGCCGGGGGGCAGGGTCTGTGGGCAGGAGCCAATCGCACAGAAGGGGGCAGGGTTTGCGGGCGGGATCCAATCGCGCGGAAGGGGGCGGGGTTTGCGGGCGGGATCCAATCGCACAGAAGGGGGCGAGGTTTGCGGGCGGGATCCAATTGCATGCACCGGGGGGGCCGCCACGCCCACCGCCACGCCCGCCTGCTGCGCCTGCATACCCCCTGCTGTGCCTGCTGCCACCACGCCCACCACACCCACCGCCGCGCTTGCCCCCACGTCTGCCGCCACACCCGCCACGCCTCCGCTGCTGCACCTGCTGCCACCACACCTGCCGCGCTTGCCGCTGCTGCGCCCTCACTGCTACACCAGCTCCGGCCACACCCGGCTGCGCCCCCGCCTCTGTGTCCGCTGCCGCCACGCCTGCCGCCCCCGCTCCGCTGCTGAACCCACTACCGCCACACCTGCCACCGTTGCGCCCTCACTGCTGCACCAGCTCCCGCCACGCCCGGCCGTGGCCGCCCTGCCCCCGCTGCTGCGCCCGCTGCCGCCACGCCTTCCGCCCTGCCCCCACTGCTGCGCCCGCTGCCGCCACGCCTGCCACCACCCCGGCTCCACAGCTGCACCCACTACCGCCATACCTGTCGCGCCTGCTGCCGCTGCGCCCTCACTACTCCACCAGCTCCAGCCACGCCCAGCCGCCCCCGCCACGCCCCGCTGCTGTGCCTGCCGCCACCACACCCGCCATGCCCCCGCTGCCGCCACGCCTGGCCGTGCCTGCCCCCACCACACCCCCGCTACTGCGCCCACTGCCACCACACCCGCCGTCGCGGGCCAGACCAATTGTTTTCGTGGGCCTTCGATGGCCCGTGGGCCGGATGTTGGCCACCCCTGCTCTAGCTCCATGACCAAGTTATGATATGCATCATTGATTTGGGGATCCTTCTGTACAGTTCTTCTATATAATGGCACCATCTCTTCTTAATATCATCCTCTCCTGTAAATACTTGCAATGCTGTATTGGTGTTAGTCAGACTACTATAAAGAGCACATATTCGTAAATGTTAAATATGGAACACAAAGAGTGTGTGTCTCGAAAATAAAACCCAGATTTTTGCAATCTGCAGAAGTTTATCCTTCCCATTAAAAAATATGGTTTAAAATTTGTTTGGGTTTTTTTATTTACAATGAATAGGGTTTTTTTATAACGCTGAGAAGTTCTAGCATTGCTTTGCTTGATACTTAGATTAAAATTTAATTAAAGTGGGTATGATACTTTTGTTTAAAGAGACTGCAATATACTGTACCTTTACAAATGAAAGCATGGCCTCCTGGTGTGATCAAGAATTGCTCTCTTTTTAAAAGTAGGCTGAATTATATATGCCATTGGCATTGCAAGACGGTGTCAAGTAACAAACCAACTTGATCACCTGCCTCAGAATGAACAGGGGAAAACATACAAGTTTAGCTTAAAGTCTCTAGGAGTCCCATCTCAGCCATCTGACAGCTTTAAGCAAGCCCCTCTTGCTTAAAGTTTCTCTATCTATACCAGGGTTACTCAACCAGGGTTCCATGGAACCCTCGGGTTCCACGAGAGGTCACTAGGGCTTCCTGGGAGATCACGATTTATTTAAAAAATTATTTCAAATTCGGGCAACTTCACATTGAGGTCAGTTTTATTCTTTTAATTTAAGAACACTGTTAATGCATACATACAGGCCTACCCATGAAACTGATATAATAATTTTGTAACTTCTGGCCTATATTTGAGCCTGAATGTGCAGGGGTTCCCTGAGGCCTGAAAAATATTTCAAGTTCCTCCAGGGTCAAAAAGTTGAGAAAGGCTGATCTATACTATGGGATAACTTTGACCTACAGTACTGTATTTTCTAATACTTATCGGAAATATGGGGAAAGTGTTTTTATCATTTAGGATTATGGCTGTAAAATCACAAATACATATGCAGGTCTATATGCATCTATTTTTTACGCAATATGGCTTTGGAGATCACATTGCCAGAGATACAGCTTTTTTTTCATTTTATAGCTCATGCTGTAGCCTGTTCAAAACATGACTTCCCCAAAGAAATTCAGGCCAAAAATCAAACCATAGCAAAACTATCCAGCAGAGAACTGACAACTAATGCAAAGCAAAATATTTTTATGGCATTAATATATTTTCCAAACAAAGAGGTCTGTCATTCAGATGATTTGTTTATTAGATTTACATCCTTCCTTTCATCCAGGAGCTCCACAGCATTTCCTCCTCCAATTTTTCCCAAAATACAAGGTATTCTGTGAGAAACTAACTAGCCCCAAATCACTCAGATGAGCTGCCAAGGTTGGAATTGAACCTAAATCTTAGCCCATAATCTTAAATAATATATCGTACTGGGATATATTATTTCCACCACTTCAGATGGCGCTGTAAAAATCCGGACGACCACCCAATTGCAGTGAACATTGATAGAAAAATCTCTGCTGCCATCAAGGGGTCGTCCAAGCCCTACCCAACGCTATACAAAAGCGATATATTCACTATTATACGTGCCAAGTTAATAACGCCTATCTGGACCCAAACCCCAATAACCCCGATAAAACCCATACTGGGGTACCGCAGGTTCTCATTAAGGAAGAAGAGACGCCGGTATAGCGGGCAACTAAAACTCTTCCCCCAGGCTCTACGACACCTTTCACTTACCGCCTCCATTACTGTCGTCGCTACCTCCCCGCGCCGGACTCAGAGAAAGGGAGGCAGCTTCACCCGCAGTTGCCGCCCCAACATGAAACTGAACTTCCGCCTCGAGGCCCGACTGCCCTCAGTTCCGCCAGTGAAGGCGATCACGTGAGCGGAAGTGGGCACAAGGAAAAGGAAGGAATGTTCGTGCTTTGTGTGGAGACGTGGAAAGATGGTCTTCGGTTGCCTCTCTAATTTCATATCCCCGAGGCGCAGACAAGTCCTGCTCATTTCGATATAAACCTTGTATTGAAAAGGACTGTTGCCTTTTTGAGCTGTCCTATGCACATCCATTAAAAAGATCCACTAACTAGGAAGAGTCTTACTAACAATGAATACAGGTCTGCAGCCTTAGCTTCTATCGATACTTCACATATCGTTTCTTAAACTGCAGTGATGCTATTAGGTTTCATTATTCCAGTGATCTAACGGGTACCAAAAGCTAATACAAAAATTTCCATATTCAGACAGTGGAACTGTTTATAACTCTCAGTGTAATAAGGAACTTTTTATAACTCTCGGTGTAGTAAAAGGATAGGCAGACCGCTTGGTGCCCTGCATGTTGTTTAGCTGTAACCATAATTGCGAAGAAAGTCAGATAATAAAGTAGCTGCCATCCAAAATTAGCTGCCAGGTTCCAGCAATGCTCCGTTTTTCCCCATCCTCCTGTATACATACAAATTTAGAATGACAATCACTGCCTTTGCTGACACATCCGTTCTCACTGCTTACCTGTTGACTTCCAGCAGAAATAGAGATCCAAAACAAAGCTGTTTCCAAGCCTGATGATCTCTGTCAAACTCCAACTCTCACGTGTCACATTATAACCCAACAATTCAGAAAGTGGGGAAGGCTGGAAGAGAGCGACCTCACGGCTAGTGGGACAATCCACGCAGATAATTGATGTCGGTACAAATACAGCAGCTTTCTCCAAAATGAATCTACAGATGCACAGGATTGCCCAAATTTGCAAATAGTGCACCGTACAGTATCTTGATAAAGAAATATATTAAATAATTAACTCCAGAGTGGTTGCCCACATAAGGTCTGGCTCTGATTGCTTTAGATAGCTTCTTCCTTATCAGCCTAGATCAGTGTCTCTCAACCTTGGCAACTTCAAGCTGTGTCGACTTCAACTCCCAGAATTTCCCAGCCAGCATGGGAAATTGAAGTCGACACAGCTTGAAGTTGCCAAGGTTGAGAGACACTGGCCTAGACGCTGAGCCGTGTTAGTCTATGATAGCCAAACATCAGAAACAATCTGGTAGCACATTAAGAAATTCGATTATACGGTGTATTTTTTTCTGAGCTGCAGCTTAATTCATCAGATGTTATTATACAGATACGGATCACAATATGGATCTGATGAAATGAGCTGCAGCTCACGAAAGCGTATGCCTTGTAATAACACGCGTTACAGTAGTTTCATCAGCCTAGTTATGTTGGGGGGAGAGGAGAGTATAAGGCTGCTGTCTGTAGCTTGAATCATGTCAACTGGATTTCTATTTTCTCAGTGGAAACGTTTCACTCCTTATCCAAGGAGCTTCTTCAGTCTGAGCAAAGTTAGTAAGGGAATCCTAAAATATGTTGCTGTGTGACCTTACACCTGGGGCTAGGTCATGGTTATTTTTTTTTGAGATGTTATTTCTAAAAAAAAAAAAAAATAACCATGACCTAGCCCCAGGTGTAAGGTCACACAGCAACATATTTTAGGATTCCCTTACTAACTTTGCTCAGACTGAAGAAGCTCCTTGGATAAGGAGTGAAACGTTTCCACTGAGAAAATAGTAATCCAGTTGACATGATTCAAGCTACAGACAATTCCACCTGGATGACTGAGAACCTTCATAGACATAAGGCTGCTGTGTGTCTGAATGAGGATGAGGGTAACGGATTGATGATTCAGTCGCTGAACGCAGATGCAACAGATCGGCGTATGCTTCTACCTTCATTTCCGGGGGGGGGGGGAAATGTCTCCGCCCTGAGATATTTCAGTGAGGATCGAGTCGCAAATAGAACTGAAAAAGGAAATACAGTACAAATACAAACAAACGAGGAGTGAGCTGAGCGTTGTGTCGCCGGCAGTTTCCACGCCCTCCGAGCAGAACAAAGAATTACAATATTTCAAACCAGACAGATTAGGGATCCGCCTCCTTGCTTGGAAGGATTTACTCAACGCGCAGTCAATCAATGAGCTACCATCCAAAGTCTCCCAAGCGGCTTTTGCTCTGGAACGGACGTGGCTAAAACTGCGTCCAGCTCCAGCCCGACAGAAGACGGTCCGGCGAGGAAGCAAGGAAAGGGCGTGTTGTTTGATCCCCCAACCCTTGGATTGACCCCCAGCTGATCGGAGCTCCATAGCGGACCGTGAGTGAAGGACTGGCTCGGTGCCCGTTGGGTGGCAGCTCGCTTTTCTGCCCAGGGCGGAGGCAGGCGGCGAAGTGGGGCAGACCAACGCGCGCCTAAATTTCTGCTCCGGCAGTGATGGCGTTACTGTGGGGTAGCCCGGGGGCTGGCTTTACCGCCGCCGGTGCCGGGAGGGGAAGGCGCCCCTAGCCCCCAGAGTGCGCCAAATGGGGTCCGCTGGGGTTGCGCCTGCATGCTCTCTGCTCCAGAGGCAGAGACGGTGGGGCGCTGCCCAGGGGGTGGCTCAGGCAGGGAGGCAAGTGGGACTGGCGGCGCAAGAGAAGGAGCCTCTTCCGTGCCTTCTGGCCCCCAGGGAGCCGGGAACACCCGCTTCTCAGGGAGTTTCCTGTTTCCTGCTGCTGCTTGCCTGAACCCACGTGAAGAGGACAGGCAGGTCGCTGCTCACAGAGTGGGGAGATGCTTTAGGAGGCCGTGTGGACCTTCAGAAGCTGATCTTCTCCCACAGCCAGGCCCTGCTCCCGGCTGCTGACGGGTCTCCTGTGGTGGAGCACCACTATGGGCCTTTCTTTGCTTGCACCTAACCACAGCGCACATTCCTGCCAGCATTGGCCCAAGCGAGGGGAATGGGAAAGTGTTTGCGGTCCTTTCCTTGGGTGCCAAAGTGTTGTGGCCCAGCCCTGGGATGTAGGCTTAATTGGGGGTTAATGAACACGTAGTTGCCCACACCAAGTTTTAAAAGTTGGCCCTTGGGAGTCTGTGGCTACGTATTGGCTAGAGACTGAAGTAGAAACAGAGAGACTGTTCAGATCTTCACTCTCAGCCATGAAGCTAACTGGGTGGCCATCAGCTAGTTACTATCCATTGGCCTTTCCTTCTTCCCATGGTTACTGGGGGGAATGATTTAGCCTTGAGCTGCTTGGGGGGGGGAGCAGAAAAAGAGCTAAATATAAATATCAAAAATGAGGACACAAAGTTAAGCCATAATACCAGCCTTCCCCAATCTGGCAGCCCCAGATGTGTTGGGCTTCAGGCCTATAATCTCTAGCCAGCATGACCAAAGGGATGGGATATAGAGCTATCTTGAAGAGTGGCTAGAAGAATCTGTCCAATCTGAACCGGATGATCCAGGGTGCATTAGCCAGGGTAAGCAGATTTCAGATTGGTAGGACATTTCTTTCCCTCTTCCTTCCTTTCTTTTTATTTGCAATTAGAGTTTTGGGACCCACCAATTGGAGTCAGGTAAAAAAGCCATGAGTTTTGAATTAAGGAATTCCGAGTAGCAGAAGAAAATGGAGTTCTCAGCAAAAATCAGTTCCCAGTTACTCCAATCTTTCTTCATTTCAGCTGTACAATTTAAGGTGAAAACAGAAGAATCACTTTATGGTTGCAGTTATTAAACTGGAAAACCTTATCAGCTGAGGGCAAATCAATTAGCAGTAGATTCCTATATATGTTATGTCCCCCTCTTTGTAACAGATAGATTCTCCTTTTACTATCATACATTTATAAACCTAGAGAAAAAATATAGTAACCGAAAAGTAAATCACTTTACTCAGCAAATCTTAGTCACTACCCCATCAAACTGGGAAGCCAAGCTCTTCGATACAAATCTATTATATTTCCTTTATTTTCTTTTGGTATTTCTTTTCTTTTTTCCTAATGCTGTTTTGTGTTCTTTTTCTTTTCTTATTTTGCATTCAGTTAATAAAGGCAAAATAAATACATAGATGTACTGCCTCCTCTATCCCCAACAAAAAGGAAATTGTCAACGTTTCACTTTCAAAGATTATTTTTCTGTTTGGTTAATAAAAACTCCCACACCCTGATGTTGACTCCTGGTGATAACAACTACTCTATGTTCTTGGCAGCAATACAAAAGTGATTTACCACTACCTTCTTCCAGGATGTTTTTTCATCTTCCCAATATATCCTGCAGATACAGGGTTTCTTGGTGGTTTTCCATCCAAGCTCTAACCAGGTCGGACCTTGCTTAGGTCTTGGGGGGGCAGAATGGGGGGAAGAGATCAGCCAAAAAGGGCTGGATGCTGCTACCTTTTAGGTCCCTTCACTCTATTTAATGTGTATTTAACACACATTACACATTTATAGTAATGGGATTGGTGTGCTTTCCCACAAAAAAGAGATGGGACATTTCCGGACAATGCACTTTCTGCTACTGCATCTACGTTCATCTTTTAGACTGAAGTGCCGATTGAAAGAAAAACTACCCATTTCTCCCGTTTGTGATAGAAATCAGGTCAGGATCTCAGGGCCTCTAATGTTATCATTTTTATCAATCCTGGGGGTGGTTAGCACCTTGAGGATGCTCCCATAAATTAAATTAAGAACATTTTACACATCTATATCTTGGATTACATATTTTTTATTTAAGAACATTGTTTTTGTTTTAATCACTTTAATCATTTAATCATTTTAATCACTTAATTTATTTAATCATTTTATTTAATATAAATTTATTTTTAATATAATATATATATTTTATATAATTTTATATAATTTATATAATTTTATATAAATATATATTATATTTAATATAATATATTTTAATATAAATTTATTAAAATTAATAAAATTTAATCATTTTAATCATTTAATCATTTTAATCACGATTTATTTTGGTTTTATTGTAAACCACCCAGAGTCACTCTTTGAGTGAGATGGGCGGTGACTAAATTGGAAATATAAATAAAATAAAAAATTTGCAGAACAAAAAATAGAAACTAAAATATAATCATAACACAGAGTTGAAAGAAAAAAAAATCTCAGGGATTCTGCTGTGTTAAGGTAAACACAATTTTGTGAGATGGATATTGCTGGAGTATTTTTCCAGCTCTCCTTGGTAGAAAGTATTGGCTTGTATTTCTAGTGCTATGCAGTGGACATGAAAAGTTTGAGTAAATACGCATAAGACTGTACTGTTCATCAGAGTTCCCCCCCCCCTTAGCCCCAGCTCCCTGCCATCTCCAAATAGCATGATGTGGTTTGGTTTGGTTTGGTTTGGTTTGGTTTGGTTTGGTTTGGTTTGGTTTGGTTTTAGCAGTTAAACTGGAGTCACAGAGTGTTATATTGATGCAATTTAATAACAAGGTTTCAGTGTACATGTGTGTGTTGGATGTGTATATGTATATGTACTAGTGCCCTTGCTGTACAGTCCTATGAATATTTACTTTCAAATATATCTTGTTTTGTTTGATGGAGCTTACTCCTTTGTTCTTTTTAATTTATGTTTAATTAGGATTTTACATAAAGTAAAAAGCAAATCTAAAGAAAAAGATAGAAAAGAAAGTAAGAAGAAGAAAGAAGTGCAAGAAAAGAAAAAAGAGAAAAACAAAATAAAGTTATGAAATATGACTTCCAACCTTCTCGTCAATAGATATTAACAAACCTATTGTCTCCCCTCCCTCTTAACTCTTCCAGAAATCTCTTCAATCCCTTATTTAATTCTCCTCTATTTCAATCATTAAATGCATAAATCATCATTTCACTTTTTTCTTCTTTTAGAAAAAAGACCATAAAAGGTTTCCAGTCTTTTAAAAAAAGCACTTATTGTTTTCTCCCTGACCAAACAGGTCAGTTTTGCCATTTCTGCTAGTTCTGACATTTTTACAATCTCCTCCTCCATTGTGGGAATTTCAATAGTCTTCCATCTTTGTGCATATAATAATCTTGCTGCCGTTACCATATACAAAACTAATCTTCCATGAGTCTTTTCTAATTCAGTATCCATAAGGCCCAATAAAAAAAGTTGTGGGGAGCTTACTTCCTTTGTATGAAAAACAGTTATTTTATTCATGTTTTCATCCAGCCTTTCTCCAAGAAGCTCAGAATAGCATGTCATTCTGTGAGGTAGGTTAGGCGGGGGGAAAGAAATTATCCAGCCTGGAAATATTGTGGTAGACTGGAGATTTGGATCTAAAGGAACCTCATCTCACTCTCTAACTTAAGTGTGGGCAACTTTCTTCAGCCTGGGGGCAGTGACTGCTATTGTAGTTCTGGTAGTTGTGGTTATTATAATGATGGTTCTCGGAGGCATGTCTATGGTACGGTAATGTCACTGGGAGCAAAGCTGAACATGTTTGTTTTGCTTTTTTCGTTACATGCTAAACAGGTAAAGACGACATACTTAATTACGGTGGGAGACAAAAACGTCACTAAAAACGACCAATTTTGCCACTAAATTTTGGCATGTGATCTTGGGCTATTTTAGGGGCTGAGAGTTCACATGCAATTTCCTGTTGCAATCCCAGCACCACGCCACGCAAGCTGTCAGTATCATTGCCATCCCCCGCCTGGATAGTGTTCCTCAGCCGAGGTACGGTTTCATCTGTAAACATTTTCTGTGTATTCTCCCACCCAAACTTTTCCCTTCCTCTTTCCTCTGTATAGAACATGACAGCTCTTCTGAGGAGCCTACTGGCTGCCTCAGAGAAAGCCGCCCGCATTGCCCAGCTATGTCGCCAAGAGGAGGCCCTCTTCAGCCTGCTCATCGAGGAGAAGAGAGGTGTGGACAAGAATAAGAAGTTCTTGCAGGACTTCAAGACATTGGCAGACGTGCTGATCCAAGAAGTCATCAAGCATGATGTGGGAAAAGAGGTATCTGCTTGGGGAAAGGTTCCCCAGAAATGTAACAAGATGTTGTATAGGCTGGATCCTAGAGGACTAAAAACTCTTTTCCTGTCCAGTCTCACTGAAAGGGGCTCTTCCACTTACTCTAAACTGTTATATTCTAAAGAAAAAACCTGCAGTAGAAAGCAATAGCAAAACCTATTGCATTTGCAAAAGTAGGAGCAGACAGGGACTCCGGATGGACCTTTATCTATCACCCATTTGAATAATATATCCAGTTTTATATGGTTGAGTGTGATAGCTGTTCTCATCTATCCCAAACTCTTCACACATCATTTCTCAGTCCTCAAATAACCATGTAAAGTGGGCCTGCGTTATTATTGTCATGGGGTGGAGGTAGTAAAGACTTAGAGATGCTGGTTTGCTTAAGAGAATATTATAAATTCATCGCTGAGGTAAAATGGTCATAGCTGAGTTGGTTATTCTTCAGCCCTTGCTCACTTTGGAGTGAGTTGCCAAACTGCCTGGGACTGATACGACCTGCAGCTGTCTCCTTCTCATCCAGGGGATCAACCTGGAATGGGACATAGCAGAACCATTGAGCCCAGAATAGTTGTAGCCTGGATCAGGCTTGTCAGTCTGGCTAAGGTGTGCTGTCCTCTCTCTCTCCCCCCCCCCCTCAGTTCCATTTCTCTTTTCCTTCCTTACCCTTTCTCACTGTTGTTCTCAGTTTCCAGAACTACAAGATCACATTTGTGGTGAGGAGTCCAACAAATTTGAAAATGGCCTTGGTGAGTAATGGGCATGGAGAGGAGAAGATACCAGCCTATCCTCTAAAATAACTTTCCCCAACTGGACTCCTTCCAGATGTGTGGGACTGAAATTCCCACCTGGCATGCTGGCTAGGTATTCTGGGAGTTCTTGTCCCAGTACCTCTAGACTGGGAGCCAGATTGGGGCAGGTTGCCCTTCTGACATGCTTTATCTTCTTTTCAATTAATCGAGTCATTCTCACGCTTCCATTATCTTCAGAGAAATATTTCCATGGCCTATTCTAGGCTTACTTTGGTGGCCTCCTGCAAGCTTCATTCCTGCAAAGATGTCTGCTCTTTACAAGAATCCCTGTACATTGCAGAGAGACTTGGGGGAAAAGCTTTAGGGAGACTTTCCGTTCAGGAAGAGCACTGGCCAGACATATTGGAGCTTCATGTGAAGGAGGAACATGCCCTAAAATGCTAGCTCTCATACTAAATGTACAATCAAATGCCTTGTGCCAGGATTTTTTTCCTTCTAATTCATGGCCATTTCCCTATTTTTTTCTTTCTAAGGCAGTCTTCCCCATGTTAGTGCCCTTCAGATAAATTAGACTGCTACAACTCCCATTATTCACTCTCAGGGAATATGCCCAATGCCTGTATTGGGTGGGGCAATTGGGAGTGGTAAAGTAATATTTTTAGAGGGTGCCAAGTTGAAGATTGCCCTATAAGGGCAAAAAAAGTTCAGGGCTCCTGTAGGTTTTAACATTGCTCTGCAGAAGAGGGAATTATCAATAGATTCATCTTTTTTACTACCAAACAATTGCGCACCTCCCCATGTTCCTTCTTTTAAGTGCTTGTTAGAAGAACAGAAATCCTGTGTCTGGTTACATCTGATTACCCCATTTCTCTTTATTTTTTAAGTAATCCTTCAAAAAACTAAAAAAATATTGCAGAGATCTTGTGAATCACCTTGGGCTAGAGTATTGTGTAACCCACTTGTAAATTGAGATCAACTAGCTAGAAACAAGTATCCTACAACTCACCCAATTTTTCTCTGTGTGGGCTGTAGTAGCACAGGTTGTGGTGGAAGAGGACAAGCCATATCCCAAGGAAACGTCCCCATCATTATGGGCCTTCTTACAGAGCCTCTAATAAGCTTCCAATGAAACTTAAGAGTTCCTCTAAGAATGGTCTGAAAAGTGTGGCATTAAATAATTCTCATTGCTTGCCTAACATATAAGGGTCTTTGAGAATAAATGTGTTCCCTGAAAGATCCCCTTGATCAGTAGTGGCAAGACCCAAGGGAGGGACCCTCTTGAACGTTCTCTGAACTTTATTTGCCTTTGCAGGGGAGATTGTAGTGGTGCGGGTTTGCCCCACCCAGCAGGAAACTGCTGCCTTGCTGCAGAAAGTCCTGGATCGGAAACAGACGGCAGCTGAGTTGTTGGCAGCTGCTGTTCATCAGGAAGTAGTGCTTTCAGACCCAGCATTGGACAATGTGGCTGTGACCATCTCGACAGAGAGCTTGGCTGTATGGATCGACCCCATAGGTAAATAGAGTGGAAGATGAAGGTTGGGCATCAGAGGCCAGTTAGGCACAGTCCTCCTCTGGGGCTGAGTTCTGTATCAGCAGCATAGACTGGATTATATATATAAAAGAGGGTCGGTGACTCTCACATCCAGTCTTGTTCCTTTCTAATAGTGATATTCTCCTGTCTTGCCAGGTGTCTTTTCCTAGCCTGTATCCACTATACATTGATCAGGAATAGAGTTGATACTATTTTAAAGTCTGATCTAATGGGGAGCACTCTGACTTCTATTCGACCAGTGCTGAGCCTTGCTGAAGGAAGCTGAATTTCTTGGCTTCTCTCTTCTCAGATTCCACTAATCAGTACATCCGTGGGTGTGGCAGTGTGGTGCCTGTGGATGGCATCTATCCATCTGGGCTTCACTCAGCGCTCGTGCTGATAGGGGTATACAACCGTCACTCAGGTGAGCCTGTCCTTGGCATCATCAATGAGCCGTTCTTCCAGGAGGAGCTGCCAGCACACAGGTAACAGTAGCATTGTGGGTCACTCTTGCCTATGTGGGCCAGGTTGGCTCTCCCACCAGTTATGAAGGGCTTAGCCCTGGAATTCTCCCCTTCTGTTTGTGGTACATCAACACGGGTGCAGATGGAAGATGAAGCAGGCTGTAGAGGGCAGAGGGAATGGCCTTGAAGGACAGAGGAAGTGCCACTACCAAGGCAACGAGCAGAAAAGCCAGCTTGAGCCCATTCTGAGAAACTCATTTGAGAAAATGCTTCAGACAGGCCCCTCCCTAGTTCACACAAAGATAAAGGGAGGGAGGGGGGAAGCACATTCAGACTTGCAAGACTTTGTCATTATAGCTGTAACAATAACAGTAGCCCTGATCTATATGGCATTGGTTTCTCAGTTTGGTCTACCTTATAGGGCTGACCCAGGCTTAGTACAAGCCCACTCCTTGGGGGTTTTGTTTAAGTACATGGTTGTTCTGGAGCTGTTCCTTTCCACTCATACTGGCCTTGAGTTGCCTGCTGATCTAGCCCATGCCTGCCAAGGGAGGCCATCCAGTCGCAGACTTCAGAGGGGCAATGGGATAATTACCCCAGGCTCCATTTATAGAGAGGGGCTTATCCAAAGAATGATCCACTGTTTGAAATGATCAGATGGATCAATACTTTTCATTCAAGGGGGTAAAATGAATCCATCAAAATATAATCCCAGGAGCTTTAACAGTATTTTACATTGCCCACGATACGTACTCTTCTTTACTGGGCCATTGACTTCAATGGGCAAGAAACAATGGATACAACAATTATATTGGTATAAGATGCAGTGAAAAAAAGAAATGGGAGCTCAAATTAACATTCTTCCTTGGGCCTGTCAGAGCTTTTAAAAAATCTCCATTTTGCTACATCTAAGAAATGGCCCCGACCTTGCCATAAGCTTAGTACAGCTGCCACAAACTTCAATTACTGTATAAAAGTACTCCACCAAGTGGTTCCTGTAATGGTCCCTTTCCTTTGCCTCAGAAAAGATTTGCCCCTCTTCCTCTCCCTGCTCCCCTTTTCCAACTAGGCAAAGACATTGCTCCTTCCAATTGTTGCATTCTCCTCGTGCAGTACTGACAGCCACCCCAGCCGCCTTCTTCAATTCCCTCAAGGCTTTTCTTCAAAGATGATGTTGTTGTTGTTGTTGTTGTTGTTGTTGTTGTTATTATTATTATTATTATTATTATTCCGCCTTTTTTATATATATAAAACTCAACGCGGTGAAGATTCCTAATACTCCTGCCTCCTGTTTTCCCCACAACAACAATCCTGTGAGGTGGGTTGGGCTGAGAGAGAGGGACTGCTGTTTCACCCCAATCTTCTTAATTTTACAGAATGGCGGGGCTTTTCCTAGCAAAGCTGCACTGACCCTTTCTCTTTGGCAGGTGGCAGAGCAAATACCACTGGGGCATCTCCTATGGAGGCACCAAGCTGAGCTCGCTGAGCCAACCCCAGCAGCGGCCTTCCCCCCGCGTGGTGCTGAGCAGCAACGAGACAGTGGCGCTGCAGAGAGCGCTGGCCCCTCTGTACGGTGAGCGGTTCTGCTCTGCTTCAGGCGCTGGCTACAAGATGCTCTGCGTCGCCCTGGGCCTTGCCGATGCTTATGTGCTCTCGGAAGGCAGCACCTTCAAGTGGGACTCATGCGGCCCGCATGCCATTCTGCGAGCCCTCGGGGGAGGCATCGTTGATCTTTCAGCAGCCCTGCAGGCTTGGCGGGCTGGGCAGCGCAAACAATTGCCCGAACTGACCTATAACAAGCCCGTAGAGGACTCTGTGGGTGCCGAGCGCTGGGCAAATCAAGGAGGGCTTGTAGCCTACGTCTCCCACGAGCACCTTGAGGCTGTAATGGCCACACTAGCAAATGCAGCAGATACTTTCTAAAACACAGCCCCGTCAGTGCAGTTTGGTGGGAGCACTTGCCTGTGTAGGAGGGGCAGGAAGGGTGGGACTCTAATTTTTAATGGACCAATCAGATATTGATGGTGGCAGCATGCCAACCTGGGATAGGGGTGGTACAGATGCCATGCTTTTGACCTCCTGCTTTTCCACACTGGCTGCATCAGTAAAACCTCCACTTCTCATGCAGGGCAGGCAGTACGGGAAGTATTTCTTAAATTGGTCCCCTTATATTCTCCTTGGTGCATCATTTCTCTTGCGTGGGTAATGTGTATCGTAGGTAACACAGTAAACATGCATTGGGGCCATTAAATAATCTCCATTTATCTCTGCTTAGGCGCCCCTCGTGTTTTGAATGGGGCACAGCACAAGATTCCTTGCTGCTGCTTCCTGCACAGGCACAACTTCTGCAATGCTTATGATGCAAAGAGTGGATTAAGTAGCAACAAAACAAATTTAGCTTGAGGTGTAAGGAGCTATGGGATTTTTGATCCTGCTTCATGTTAGGATGCAAGGTTAATTAGCCTTTGGGTCCCTTTTTAACACTGTGAGGAGTATCTACAATTAGCACTATTTAACCTAAAGGCATTTTCTCTCAGAGGAAACTGTGAGAACTTGAATTCTCTGGAAGGGGAACTGGGCTAGAATCTCTAATAGAGAGGCTTTGGGGAAAGAGTCATGGCATGTGAATATCTATAAAATTGCTATATAATGTGAATATATACTGCAATTTGGGAAATTTTCTCCCACGCCACTATCCTCTGAACTTGCGATTTACCTTTTGCAATCCAGTATGATGGAAATTCTTGCAAATTAATCAAAGCAGTTTCCTGAGGGTCTGTATTGTTTTATTTTTAAAACATGTTTATTTAAAAATATATTCTGCAAGTGACAAAAGAAACATTAAGAATTCATTCAGGGAAGAAGGGAAGAAGGCATGGACAGTATTCAGCCAAACATTTCTTTATTGCCATCCAAACTTCCTATGCATCTAACTAACCATTATAAACAAAAATCATAAACTGTTAAATTCAGGTACTGGGACTAGATTCATTAAATGAAAGCTGAATCAAATTAGAGATTTAATTTAGATAAAGATACAGATTTGTAGAAATGGACTACAAATCATGACTGTAAATTACTGATTTTGTGAAGTATATTTTCACTTTTTATAAAGGACTTGCATTGTTTTTTTTAGTAGTAGAGTATATCTAATTGAAATTGTACAGAGCATTCTCAGATATTTTTTCCAGACATTTTATCTGGTATATTGAATAGCATAATATTATAGTAAACAATGTATTTGAAAATATTAAGTACTAGTTTATCTTCTGTCATAGTAATTAATTTAAAATAAATTGGTCATGTTCGGATAGCCATTATTACAAAGGCATTGGCAGAATACCCCATTAGCTGAGCTGCTTTCTCAGTAATTATATGCCAATGGAGTAACTGAAACGTGGTGGCTCAGCGGGTAAGACGCCAGGCTTGTCGATTAGAAGATCGCAAGTTCGGAGGTTCGAATCCCTAGCCCCGCGTGACGGAGTGAGCTCCGGCACTCGCCCCAGCTCTTGCCAACCTAGCAATTCGAAAGCATGCAAATGCAAGTAGATGAATAGGTACCACTTCCGTGGGATGGTAACAGCGTTCTGTGTGCGTCATGCCGGCCACATGACACGTGGAAGTGTCCTTGGACAACGCTGGCTCTTCAGCTAACAAGCGGAGATGAGCACTGGCCCCTAGAGTCAGACATGACTGCACAAATGTGCGGGGGGAACCTTTACCCTTTTACCTTAACCACAAGTGAAGAGTACACTTGTGCTAGATGTCCTCCAGACCACAGCCATGCCTGCCCTCCTCAAGGCACCTTTATGACTAGGTTCAAGTATGACATAGGCTTCACACATGCCATGATTTAACCGTGGTTTGTCCAAGCCACAGTTAATTGGGTTTGCACAACACGAGACACCATTAACAGATTTTTTAATCCAGAATAGCTGGGTGAACCCAACACATTAAGTCACAGTCAAAGGTAAAATAGGGCAGCTGATTATATCCAGTCCATTACCAAAGCAATCCAAGGAGGTAGAAGACAAAAGACTCCTGAAAGACATGATTGTTCATAAACAACATTATCATAATACTGGGAATTGGGTTTTCAGTCACACAGAGACTGAATACAAGAAACAAGATTTTTAGAAACTCTAGATTCCTGGTACTGTCCTTACTGTAAGCAGGGAAAGCTATATATGGCACAAATATGGCTAGGACTGGTAACCTAGTTTACACATCCTCTGTTGGCTGAAAAACATGTGATTGATTAAAGCCATGATGGGTGGTGGAGGTCAGTACCTATGGCCAATTTGGTGATAACCAAGCCATATAGAAGATTCAGATTTGTAAGAAGAGTAGATAGAAAAGAGCATGAATTAAATGAGATGAATGAATGAATGAATGAGAAAAAGAAAGAAGAAAGAAAGAAAGAAAGAAAGAAAGAAAGAAAGAAAAATAGATATGTATATTATGTATCTGTGAAACTAAAAGAAAGGGGAAGGATCTCTATGAAGGTTCTCAGTCATCCAGGTGGAATTGTCTGTAGCTTGAATCATGTCAACTGGATTTCTATTTTCTCAGTGGAAACGTTTCGCTCCTTGGATAAGGAGCGAAACGTTTCCACTGAGAAACTAGAAATCCAGTTGACATGATTCAAGCTATAGAAAAAGGGGAAGGATGTAATAGACCTGCATGAAGAAGCCTGATTGAAATTTGTGTCAGAAATTATGAACTGATGCTGCTGTGAGCGCATATGAAAGTAGAAATGCAAGATCAGCGGCTGGTGATAGCTACATCTTATGTTTCAGTGAATGGTGATAATGAAAGGACTGGAAATGAGTTTTGGGAAAAACTGTCCAACATTTTGCATGAATGTGATCCCAGGGAAAATTTATGCTGCTAGGTGACATGAATGGATGGGTGGAACAAGATGATAGAGCTCAGAAAAAGTAATTCAACCATTTGGAGGCCCAAGAGTAAGTGAGAACAGTGACTCTTTGGGGAGTGCCTGCTTAGTAAAAGGTCTGTTTGTTTTGACTAAGCATAAGTCCATTCATCCATACATATGGAAAAGGAATGAATCAAAAAGCAGGATTGTTTGTGATGAAAGAGTTAGAGAATTAGTGGAGGATACAAGGATGATGAAATATTCCAAATGTGGGAATAGACCATTATTTGGTAGTGTCAAGAATGGATCTTGGGGAAAATGGACATGGAAGAAAAGAAGAGTGAAAGAAATGAGAGTGAAAGAATACTATAAGAAACAAAAGTACAGATCATGTATGAAAAAGTATTAGTTAGATTAATCTCTCAACACAATGAATAGAAAGTAGACAAAAGGAAAGAGGTTGTGAAAACTGCTTGGATCAGAGCATGACATTCTGCTATGGGGAAATATGGAAAGGAAATGTTCAGTAGAGTGATGAAGTGAAAGAATCTGTGAATGTGAAAAAATGCATCAACGACCTGCAAAAATGAGAATGAAAGAAATATATTGTATACTATGTATAGAGCTAGAAAGATAGTTGCAAAGATGCAGTCAACAAGAAGAAAGAATGGTTAGGATCAAAGGAAGAGAATGTAGAGCCATTTCAATGTAAATATAAAGAGTGCTGAACAAGAAACCTCCAACAGAGGGACAGGAATTAAAAATAAAAGTGATGGAATTATTTAGGATGAAAGTGAAATAAGAGAATGCTGGAATAATTTAGAATTTTGTATGGAAGTATTAATGATCTAACAAAGAAATTAAAATAAATGCAAAAAATGTTTGTGTCCCAGAAAGAATTGATGCAGAATAATGGTGAGACTGCAGGTGTGAGAGGCAGTTCTCATAGAATGAAAAAGAAACTATCTCACATCCCAACTCGCTATTGTACCAACAAGAGACAGATGGAAACTGGGCCTTCTGCTCAAAAGGAGCGGTAAGTTCATCAGTTCCTTGAAGCTGGTGGGAGACAATGGCTAAGGAGGATAGATCAGTGAATACGTAGATATTGGGGCTGGTTTTGAAAAAGGCAGCAATTGCCAAAATTCCTTCATAATGACATCACTGTTTCTTGTACAATAAACTAATTTAACTGCAGTTCATGAGTCCTAGTATCCTTATTTAATTGATTCCTGAGTGCCTGTCAGGTGAAGTCTGACAGAATTGCAGACCATGTCACTGAAGAAATGTTAAAGTATGGGTATAGTTTACTTATGGAAAGGCTGTACGCCATGTGTGAAGTTTGCATCCATATCTGAGGATTAGAAAAGAATATTGTTTCTGTTGTCCTCCACAAAGGGCAAGATAGTAAGAGTGAATGAAAAAACTACAGATGGGTTACTTTGTCTAGTGCCCTAGGAAGGTGTTTGGCAGAATTCTAATGGAGTGGGTAGCAGAGGCTACAATGAGCAAAATTTACAAAGTGCAGTGGGGCTTTATGCTGCGCAAGAGTTGTGTAAACCAGTTTTGCTATTCGGCAGGTCATTGAGAAATATATGAACGTGAGAAAGGGAGTTTATGAGACAGAGAAATTATATGATCAAGTGAAGAGGAATAGAATATTTTGCTTAAATATGGACAAATGCAAAGAGGACAAAATGTGCATGAAGATGTCGTCACTCAAATACTAAGACTTAAGTTCTTGCATCAGATGTCAGGATATAAGTATCTCACAGCATTTGCATGTTGGCATCACCACATACGTATTATTGTTTTGGTGCCATAGTTGTTTCCTGCAGGTGAAGCTGAGTTGAAGCTTGGTTGCTAAATGCAAAATAGAGCAGACACAAGAATAAGGGATGTATGATGTCTTCTTGGTGGTTTTTATGTATTTATGGATAAATGTATAAGGGATGCTTGTGGTGATGTTAAAGGTACAGTATGTTGGTTGTGAATGTGAATGTAGGTGTACTTTTGTATGCTGAGAATCCAAATGGTTTGCAGGGAATGTTAGGTAGATTATATGATGCAACAAGGGGTAGGGATCTGAAAATTAATGTATCAAATTCCAAAGCAGTTGCGTTTGATAGGGAAAATGGAGTGAATGTTTAAAAGTCATAAATAGATGCCAAGG
Organism: Charina bottae; assembly: GCA_023362775.1. NCBI lineage: Eukaryota > Metazoa > Chordata > Lepidosauria > Squamata > Charinaidae > Charina > Charina bottae. Next base: position 153,198,894 of record JALMGJ010000002.1, on the reverse strand, counting down.
CCCCCTCCCCCATAAAATGTGTATATGTTGGTAGAATGTTTACTAAAAATAAGAAAATGGGTGCAAATGCTGGTAGAAAGGTAGCGGGTAATATTTGGTCTCTTGTGAAGAATGAATATTTGTTGAAAGAAGTGCCAATGGATTTGTATAAGAGCATGTTTCTGCCCTCTTTGTTATATGAAGTGAGAGTTGAGTATGTCAGGGTAAATATTGATTTCTTTGGTTTATATCCTGCCTTCAATTTGTACAACTCAAGGCAGCATATATAATGCCCCCTCCTTCTGTTTTCCCAACAACAACAACCCTGTGAGGTGGGTTGGGTTGAGAGAGTGACTGGGCCAGAATCACCCAGCAGGCTTTCCATGCCTAAGGGAACTTGTTTACCCCTACACCAAACCGGCTTTCAAAAAAACATAATCGCAAGTTGAATGCCGTTGGAATGGGATACTTAAGAAGGACGTGTGGTTAAACAAGAAGAGATGGGGTCCAGAATGTATGGGGGCTGAATGGATGGAGAATGAGTGAGTGAGTAAGGACTAGAAAAGAAGCAGACAGGTGGTTTGGTCCCACAGAGAGAATGAATGAGGATCGAATCACAAAGAATAGTAAAGAGGTCAGCAAGGGGAAGACGCTGAGTTGTGGCTTATGGAAGTCCTGAGATGATAAAAAAGAAAGAAGATTAAAAAGGAAAAAGGCAATATAGGAAGCAGATATAAGCATGATGGAAGCAAGGATGGTTTGCAGGGATTGAAAGGTATGGAGCAGAATAATGAACAATGTTGGTTTAAACTGGATTGATTGATTGATTGATTCATTCATTCATTCATTCCTTCCATCCATCCATCCATCCATTCAATTTACATAGTCACCCATCTCACATTCATGACTCTGGGCGGTTTACAATTAAAACATAAACAATAACAAAAAACCAAAAAATAAAGCAGCCATACAAACAATACAATTTAAAAACAATTAAAATAATTGAAAACCATACAGTACAGTCCCTGGGGAGAGCACAGCCATTCAAGAAGATACAGCCATTTTATGGGCTCCACACACTGATCCCCAGGCCGGCAGATGGCAAAGCCAAGTCTTCAGGCCCTTCCTGAAGGCCATCAAGGTCGGAGCCAGCCTGACTTTGGCGGGGGAATGATGTTCCATAGGGCAGATTTAACTAAAGGATTTGATTATATTTCTGTTTCTTTTTCTCGTCTCATGATCTTCATTTCTTTTGCTTACTCTTTCTAGCTCTTTTTCTGTGTGCAAAGGGTTGCTTATCCTGAAAAGGCATGTAGTTATTTAGATACAGCATCCTTTTCTTTTAGAAGTAGCTTGCACACATACCTGTGTTTTACATGTCTTTGCCCTGAGATGGCACTATTGCTCTTCCAGGTTGGGTGGTAACTGAGCAGCAGCTGAACCGAAGGCTTCTGAGGGGGCAAGCTTTCACCCATCATTGAAGATCTCCTACTGTGGAGCTGGCTTGATTCCAAGTTTATCTACTGCATTTTCTGTTTGAACAGGGAGGCCGTTAACAGAGAAGTGGATGCAGTCCGGTCTGCTGTATACAATTACAGGAAACAATTTGTTTATAAAAATACACTTAACGGGTAGTGTAAAGTGAGGTGACTTTTGTTTTCCTACTGAAGGGAGGGGGTGTGTATTTTTAGCATTTAGTATGTTGAAAGTCTCAAACCTCTTTTTAAAATATATTTTAAGTCGCAAATGGGAAGGCTAAATAAGATTACGGGCTTCAGAACTTTTCTCTTTTTGATGATCTTGAAAAGGAAAGCAGAGTTGGGCTTGGCTAGCACTTGGATGGGAGGCCACTAGGAAAGTCCAGGTTTATAGGTGGATGGGGAAGTAAGAAAATGGCAAACCATTTCTGTATTTTAGCCAAAAAACCATTATGGACATGCCCATGAAACCACTAGATGTGAAGGCAACTTGGCTACCTTATACTGTAGGCCGGTTGACTTGGAATAAATTATACAAATCTGCTTCATTGGCACAGTCTTCTTGGCTAAAACATTACCTTAAAACACAGACCATACACAAGATGCCTGTAGTTTCAAATGATAGCTATTCACTCCCCATATCATCTTTTCCATAATCCTACTGTATGTAATAGGTTAAGCAGGATTCATACAGTACATCGTGCTAAGCTATTTTCTCTTTGAACTACTATTTGTTGACTAAGCCATAAGGTTTTATACATTGCACTGAGCTGAAAACAAATCACATTATGACTTTAGATTCTACATTTGTGCATCTTCTTATGAGTTATATGGCTCAGTAGAGACTTAAATCTGGGTTTCTCCACCCAAGTCCAACTTTCTAGCCCAAGAGTGAGGAACTTAGGGTTCTTTAAATGATGCATTCCTCACCACTGATTATGCTCACAGGCATCTGGGGGATGAGGGGTGCATGATGAAGCAGACATAAAAGCTGGGCTTAAATAATTGCATTGGATGTTGGGACACAAGTATGTATGGGCAGAGTTCATGTCATGATGTCACCATGTGCGTGTCGTCATTTTGAGACAGTCGCAGTTTGCTGCAGATCCTATGGCTATGTCCTTCCAGGCCAGGCACATGGGAGTTGGAGTTCCACCCCTGTTCTAACCACTACCCTACGCTGGCACAGATTTCACAAATGTAATTTTGTCATTTTACCTTTAAGTGAAGTAAACGTCTTCCTTGTCTGTGGTTAATCAAAAAGATTCGCAGAATAGATTACGTCTGTTTAATAAAAACAAAAGTGATCCCCCACCCACAGGCTTATATCTTAATGGCTTAATGGAATAGAGTTGGGAGGAAAAAGAGAAAAAGTGAAGTCGAGCATCAATCTTAGTTAAATAGCCAGTCCTAGAGTCACCACCAGGACAGAAAACATTTCAAGAAGGAGAGAAGCCAGATGGTTGCTCAGCAGAGCTGATAAAATGACCCAATTCCCCATTGTCCCTTCTATTAACTCCTGGTGGTTTCTACCATCTTTTCCCAGGCTGTGGCCTCCTAGGGATACTGGGCTATACCTACAAACCCCTCATCTTACTGCCTCCAATTATTAAGTGCAATTCGGAATATGCTTTTTTGGTAAAACAAGTCTGAAGAATGTTTCTTTTTCAAAAACTAAAAGAACACTATGAATTTATACAGAAAGAAGAGGCAGGTGTTTCCCAAAGGGTAAAAACAAAATAGGCTCCTTTGAAGTGAGTGTATATTCTGCAGACACTTATTTTTTATTTGTTTACGAACAGTTCAAATGGTTGCTCCCAATCTTTCCCCCTCTTTCCTAATCTGTGGTAGTGATTGCAGGAAAGTAAAGTTGTCTACAATTCAGTGAAAGAGTATTGGCCAATTTTCAGATTTTCTGAATATTTGCTTATCCTTGCCACTGAATGTTACCAGAACTTCATGTGGACTCTAGAGACATGTAATGGGAGTCTGAACAAATAACACAAATGTGTGGTGCTTGTTTCATTTAGTCCCTCAATGAAGTTGTCCAACCTTTTTTGTGCCACTGTGAAAAGCTGAACAATTGATTATGTGCCATCAAGTTGGTAGTGACTCTTAGCAACCACATATATATCTCCAGGAGGATCTGTCTCAAATCTGATCTTTCAGATTTTCCAAAAATGAAGAAAAGAAAGTATGCAAACTTAGTGTCCTTCCAAAGGCGCCGACCGCAGTTTGAGCAAGATGACTGTTCCCTCATCTTCCAGTGCTCAAAACCTGCCAGAAACTGCTGTCTTGTGGTCTCCTCACAAGGAGCAACTGTCTGGAGCACTTGTGGGTGATCTCTCCTCCTCTCCTTTGTTCGGAGCGGTTCGAAGAGCCAGTCTACTCACTGGCTCTTCATTCTTCGCTGTGGTTGTCTGCTCTGCTTTTCGCGGAGCCATCTTCAGTCTGCCATTCTTCCTCTAGAAGTCGCTTCCTGAACTGTGTATAGGTTTCGCATGAGGACAACAAGATGTTCTGGGATTCCCATTTTTCTAAGCACATTCCACAGCTTGACATGATTAACACAATCAAAGACCTTTCTATAATCAATGAAGCACATGCTGATTTAGTTTTAGCTTTCTAAAAATTTAACTGGCTTTCTCAGTTATCAAGTATGCATCAGTAATGTCTTGTGTTTTTTAGCCTTTTCTAAAGCCAGCTTGAACATCTGACATCTCTCTTTCCATGTAGGTCTCTAAACTGCATTGTATGATCCTAAGCATTATTTTGCTAGCATGTGAAGTTAAGGACATTGTACAATAGTTTGTCCACTCTATGAAGTCTCCTTTCTTTGGTATTGGTACGTAGATTGACCTCTTCCAATTTGTTGGCCGCTGTGGTGTTCTCCAGATTTGCTGTTGTAGCTTGGCTGGAAACATTACTGATTCTTCTTCTGTTGTTGCCATATTTCTGTAGTTACTCTGTCGATGCCTGGGGCCTTCCAACTTGGCAATGACCAGAGTATTGATCTAACTTCATCTTTTAGTACTAGAAGTTCTTGTAAGTAATTAATATCTTCTAAGGCAGGGCTTTCCAAAGTTTTTCCTGCGGCGACACACCAACTGGCGTTGGTGTGTCGCCGCGGGAAAATCCGGAAGTGCGGCAGCGCGCAAAAACCCGGAAGTGCTGCTGCCGCTTTTGGGTTTTACGCTCTACAGCTGGTGTGTCGCCGCGGGAAAACCCGGAAGCGCTGATGATGATCAGCGCTTCCGGGTTGTGTGGCGACACACCAGACTGTGTGTGGCGACACACTTTTGTGTCGCGACACACAGTTTGGAAAGCTCTGTTCTAAGGTAACTTGGACATTGACATCTCTACTTTACAGAATTTCAGTATACTTTTTCCATCTTCTTTTAATCAGTTATTGTCTGCCCATTGGCTTCCTTTAGCATACCAATTCAATGTTGGAACCTTATTCTGAGTTCAGAGATCTTTTGAAAGACTTTCCTTGTTTCTACATGTCTGTTTCCATCTTCCATCTTCAATGTATTTACAAATGTTGTAATACTGCTTCAACTTGAACTCATAAAAACTCATCAGCCTCCTCTTCTGCATCAGTGGTTGGAGCATAAACTTGGATAATTGTCATATTAAAGCAGAGGTTCCTAAACATTTTGCCATCACACCTCCCTTTATGTAATTTTAATGTATGCATCATCCCTAAGAAATCCAAACACCAAAATGAACACAAATAAACAATGAAAACAATACAATGAAACTCTGGGAAAGGTGGATTTATTGTAACAATGTAACTAAAAGGTTCTTCACACCTCCCCTGGACTCTGTCTGCACCTCCCCAAGGGAGGTACACCTCACAGTTTGGGAAACCCTATATTAAAGGGTTGACCATGAAGTCTAACTAACATTAGTTGGCCATTGATTGCATTATAGCCAAGTACTGTTCTTGCTATACCTTTCCTAACTATGAAAGCAATACTATTCGTTTTTTGTTTTAGATGTCCTGAGTAGTAAACAATGTGATCGTCTGACCAGAAGCATCACATTCCAGTCCATTTCAATTCACTGATGCCTAAGATGTCAATGTGTAGCCAATTCATTTCAACTTTTACTGTGTTGAACTTTCCCATATTTGTGCTTGTTATGTTCCATATTCCCACTGTAATTCTGTCTGTGCAGCTTCAGATTTTCTTTTCCTGCATGGCAACATCAGCAATTAGACATCCCGAAAGCTTTAATCTAGCCACGTCATAAACACCATTAGTGCTCTGAAAGATCCACAACTCTTCCTCCATAACACATTGAATACCATCTGACCTAAGAGGCCCATCATCCAGCACTATATTGTCAATCATGTTATATTTCCTATCCATGTGGGTTTCTTGGTAAAATACAGAAGTGGTTTATCATTGCCTTCTCCCACGCAGTATGAAACAATTTTTTGCCATTGTCACTAAAATGATGTTCTACTTCCAGCATCTTCCTGTATCACTGCTGTCTGAGATAGTGCCTGCTTGTTTTAGCTGGGCAGCTGGGATGACCCTTACACCTTGGGTGACCTTGCTTGGCTTATATACATACACTTGGCGGGACTTGGGGGGGAGTGTGAAAAATAATCAGTTAAATTAAAATATAACTAAGGCCAATAGTGTGAGCACTTCATGAAATAATTGGGGTTGATTTGGGCCAGTCTTATATAATTTCACAAATTTTGGCTTCCATTATGACCATGACATTCTCATGACACAGATGTTACAGGTACAGTATGTTATGCCCTGCTCAGAATAAATTTCTGAAGAGCTCTGTTAAAAACTCATTGATGCTTACCAGTCTGGTAAAGGTTACAAAACCATTCCTATGGCTCTAAAGCTCCACTGATCCAGTCAAGGATGAATCTTTCATTTTCCATTTCATTTTTCCATTTCATTTCCCTGAAACAATTCAGGACAATAATGAATCTTTCCAACAGTGGTTGTCCCATCAAAGTCACTCAAATATGTTTGTCCCAAGTTTAAACAAAAATCTGGGTCACACTTCAGACTTCTAGAAGAATGTTCTATAGGCAAATGAGTCAAAAGTGGAATTTTTAGGACTATGTGGGTTATATCAGGCAAAAACCAAACACTGTATTCCAAAATAAGAATGGCATACTTTTAAGCATGGAAATCATAATACCATGGGTTGGGAATACTTCGCTGTTTGAGGAGCTGGTTGATTTGCCATTATCGAAGGAAGTGTTGGAGAAATTTATCTCACAAATTTCCCCAGGAGTTAATTTAAACGGGAGACCAGCACACAATCCTATTGAAGCACAGATTGTTTATTATGGTCCTGGAGACAGCAAGAGCAAAACTAAAAACGAGTGGGAATGCAACCTCTCTATATAGAGTTAAGCATATCTCAATAAATTAAAATGTACATATGATTGGGTACAGCAACCGTATATGATTGGATGTAAGTGGATCATGCAGCAAGACAAAGATCACAAAGTAAGACAATGATACCAGTAAGTCTACAGGAACAAATCCATTGTTATGGAATGGCCAAGTCAAAGTCCAGGTCTAAATCCCATGGAAATGTGGCAGAATCTGAAACAAGCAGTACATGCTAGATAATGTTGAAGCAGTTCACTATGGAGGAATAGGTTAAAATGCCTTCACAGCAGTGTGAGAGATTGATCACTAATTGATCACCAATCATTTGGCTGCAGTTATTGCAGCTAATGGTTGGGTAACCAGTTATTTCATCCAAAGGGGCATTTTTTTTTCACACTGGCACATGAAATAAATGAAATGTGTAGCAAATATGGGTGCTATTTGTTCACTCAGACTTCCTTTATATAACAGAAAGAATCGGTAGCAAAGATGTGCAAAAATTCAGAAAATCCATAGGGGACAAATGCTTTTCCACAAAGTACATTGTAACCACTAAGACTACAGAAACAATGAAGACAGGACAACAAATTATTTATTCTGTATAATTTATAAAAAGCAGACACGTACATTAAGTAACTGGTAAAATGGTTAAACCACAAAACCAGCTGCATGATCAGAAACTCTCTTATTCTGCCTTTATTCAACAAATGAAAGACAAGATCCTGAAATGCAGTCACTGTTGTCAGAAGTGCTTCTAAAAAGAAAACCTTACAGGGAATCTAATCAATGAATGTAGTTGGAGAGTGAAAAAATCCTTGTTACTGCCAAAAGTCACATGAAAACAAACACATTTTGTTTGTTTGTTTGTTCGTTTGTTCGTTTGTCCGTCCATCCATCCATCCATCCATCCATCCATCCATCCATCCAATTTATATAGCTGCCAATCTCATATTCATGACTCTGGGCAGTTTACAATTAAAACATAAGCAGTACCAAAAAAATCAAAAGAATAAAACAGCCATACAAACAATACAAACATTAAAAACAATTTAAACAAAAGTCATGCAGTACAATCAGCAGGACAGCACAGCCATTCAAGAACAGTACAACCATTTTATGGGCTCCACACCTCTCTCTGATCCCAACATTGCTCTAAAGCAGCGTTTCTCAACTTCAGCAACTTTAAGAAGTGTGGACTCAACTCCCAGAATTCCCCAGCATGCTAAACCTCAATCCTGTGCAACATTAGAAACCCTTAGAACCACTGATTTAAAGGATTTGGCCCTGCCTCGTTCAGGCTAGGAAGATCCAGGCCAGCAGTATTCTTCCTGATTTACTGCTCAGTATTCCTATTGATTTACTAGGGAGGTATCAAATTGGTTTCCTGTGCTTTCAGTTCCCTTTTAACACTAAGGGTTGTGTAGAGCTTGGATTGCTAAGAAACCACAACCCTTCCCTTTTCAGTTCTGTAACTTGTGTTGAGCAACGCATAACCAAAGTGATTGGGATGACAAATCACAGAAGCCTGACTCTGTATTTCCCAGTCATCTGTACTCTTCCTTCTTAATTCCAAGAACGATCACAAGATGGACTGTCCTACAACATCCTTCCTTTTAGAGAAGCATGTTTTGTAGTGTATAAAAATTTGTGAGATCAGAGTTATAGAAATATTAAGAGACAAACGAACTGAAAGCTTGCAGTAAAAAAACCGTTGCTTTTTATTTTAAAAAGAAAGAACAGTAATTTAGCTTGCTTTCTTCAGCCGAAGAAAAGCTCATGGCTTAATTAACATAGCCCCGTACTCACATTGCAGAGAAGACAAAACAGAGAGATAACAGCAAGGTAATGAAGACAAAAGGCAGATTTACAATTTAAAGCTTTTACCACTACTTGGCAGTACCTGATTGGACAGGGCTTGACATGTGACCATTCACCTAGGCAACTTATCACTTTATTTGGGAAGAACCATCAGGTAAATCTCTGAATGGCTAAACAAATAGACTTTGAGGCACCAGCAATTAACATTCCTGAAGGGGGAGCTAACATGTGCTCTCCTGGAGCCCACAGAAAAAAAACTTTTAGGCTTGGCTTTTAAAACTAGCCTTCATATTCTTTTAAGATCATAAAAATATATGCAACAGCATGTACCTTGCTTATGCAGGGGGAAAGAGGGGAGTGGCAAATGCAAATGTTTTCCTATGGTCCTGAGATCTGGTTGACATAATTTGATCAAACAGAATAAAAAGAATCAGATTCAGTAGTTGCCCTAGATGTGGTTCAGCCAAGGTTGTGCAGGGAGGATCTACCCTGGAACTAAAAATTCCTTTACACAGAACAGACATATATACGTTTTGATCACTAGAAGCAGAGAGAAAACCAGGAGACTGAGGCTACATTGAAAAATAAAATCTGACAAAAGGGATAAAAGATCTACCAATTTCACTGGGTTGAAGAATGCATATTTTTGCTCAGGGTCGCAGAATAAGCAGTGCAATATTCCCCTGAGAGGGTTAGTGTTTCATATATGGCTCTTGTTCTCAGTGACAGTGTGTCTGAGGGCAAATACGGCACATATAAAACACCACAGTCTTCAGTCCAAAGATTAAATTTCACAAAAATGAACTGTGCAGTATCAACGGTTTTTTTTATTTATTTTATTGCTCACATTTATATGGCCGTCCATCTCCACAAGGCGACTGGGTGGCGTACAACAATTTAGTTGTTTATGAAGATCTGTATTTCCAAATGAGGGAAGAAATATCCCCCCCCCCCCATTATTTTGCTCATATAGTTGTCTTCAAGAAGCACTATTTTGCCATTTCATTTATGCTGGCTTTGTAAAAAGCACTTAGATGATTGCCTTTACTGTAAATTAAATTCTCTTCAGAGCAGGAGAACGTGTCACCAATCCTTGCTGATAATTAGGACTGTTTGTGAGAGATACAAAGCACTCTTTTACTTACTAAATTCCTTGAGAATTTAGTAGTGAAAATTTGGGAGTCCATGTGTGCTTCAAGAAGTAGGAGACAAGTAAAATGATAGTAATTAAACGTGGGGGTAGTGGGAAAGATGGGGAAAATATAGCCAGAGTTGCAAATAAATTAAAGCTAGCTCTGCCTGATAAGGGCTAAATTGTTACCATATTGTGGAGTCCTTGGTGCTCTCTGAGCCTTGTTGTTTTCTTGCAGACGTTTCATTGCCAGACTAGGCAACATCTTCAGTGCGAAAAGGGAGTGGGACTTGCTCTCTGTTTATATACCATGGCTGTTGTTTGCTGCTTGGTTGACAACAGCCCAATCAAGGAACTCCTAAGGGGAGAACAACACCTCCACCAACACAAGCAAGACAAGCCATGGTATATAAACAGAGAGCAAGTCCCACTCCCTTTCGCACTGAAGATGTTGCCTAGTCTGGCAATGAAACGTCTGCAAGTCAATAACAAGGCTCAGGGAGCACCAAGGACTCCACAGTTCAACCCTGAGCTACAAATATTCTCTTTGATTGTTATCATATTTTGGTAATTTCATAACCATTTAGCCCTTGAGGCTATAGCATGTCTATTCACCAGAGCTGGGGTGCTGGACACATAGATGGTAAAATGTAATCATACAAATGGATATTACTCTATCATCATAAGCTTTTTATTGGTGAGGTAATATTGTGAGTCCAGAGATCATGTCAGAAAAGGTGGAGTGAATTAACTCTAAAAATAGCATAATGGATTGAATATACTTTCCCTTGGATAATGTTGAGCATTTAAAAAAATGTATTAAGGTAAAACTGAGCCTTATTTTTAATCAAACTATTAGCCTCAGAGCTGAACCAAAAAGGTTGATTTCATTGAGCTTTCCCACCAGTCTTCATAATACTCTCTATAGAAAATGAGGTTTCCTAATTTAACATATGATGGGAATATTCTAAAGCCATAAGCTCAGTTTCTGTGCAAATGTGAATGAGAATAATATAAGAATTAAGCAAATGAGATATGTGTGTATCTTTGTATTTTGTTGTTGTTGTTGTTCAGTCGTTTAGTCGTGTCCGACTCTTCGTGACCTCATGGACCATAGCACGCCAGGCCTTCCTGTCCTCCACTGTCTCCTGGAGTTTACTCAAATTCATGTTCGTTACATCGGTGATGCTATCTAACCATCTCATCCTCTGCCGTCCCCTTCTCCTTTTGCCTTCAGTCTTTCCCAGCATCAGGGTTTTTTCTAGTGAGTCTTCGCATTAGGTGGCCAAAGTATTTGAGCTTCAGCTTCAGCATCTGTCCTTCCAATGAGCAGTCAGGGTTGATTTCCTTTAGGATTGACTGATTTGACCTCCTTGCAGTCCAAGGGACTCTTAAGAGTCTTCTCCAGCACCACAGTTCAAAAGCATCAATTCTTCGGCGCTCACCCTTCCTTATGGTCCAACTCTCACAGCCATACATTACTACTGGAAAAACCATAGCATTAACTATACTGACCTTTGTCGGCAAGGTGATGTCTCTGCTTTTTAATATGCTGTCTAGGTTTGCCATAGCTTTCCTCCCAAGGAGCAAGCGTCTTTTAATTTCATGACTGCAGTCACCGTCTGCGGTGATCTTGGAGCCCAAGAAAATAAAATCTGTCACTGCTTCCATTTCTTCCCCTTCTATTTGCCAGGAAGTGATGGGACCAAATGCCATGATCTCAGTTTTTTTAATGTTGAGTTTCAAGCCAACTTTTGCACTCTCCTCTTTCACCCTCATCAAGAGGCTCTTTAGTTCCTCTTCACTTTCTGCCATTAGGGTGGTATCGTCTGCATATCTGAGGTTGTTGATATTTCTCCCGGCAATCTTAACTCCGGCTTGTGATTCATCCAGCCCGGCGTTTCTCATGATGTACTCTGCATATAAATTAAATAAGCAGGGTGATAATATACAGCCTTGTCGTACTCCTTTCCCAATTTTGAACCAATCGTTTGTTCCATGTCCGGTTCTAACTGTTGCTTCTTGACCCGCATACAGGTTTCTCAGGAGACAGGTAAGGTGGTCTGGTACTCCCATCTCTTTAAGAATTTGCCACAGTTTGTTGTGATCCACACAATCAAAGGCTTTAGCGTAGTCAATGAAGCAGAAGTAGATGTTTTTCTGGAACTCTCTTGCTTTTTCCATGATCCAGCGAATGTTGGCAATCTGATCTCTAGTTCCTCTGCCTCTTCGAAACCCAGCTTGCACTTCTGGTAGTTCTCGGTTCACATGCTGCTGAAGCCTAGCTTGTAGGATTTTGAGCATAACCTTGCTAGCATGTGAAATCAGCGCAATTGTACGGTAGTTTTAATATTCTTTGGCATTGCCCTTCTTTGGAATTGGAACGTAAACTGACCTTTTCCAATCCTGTGGCCACTGTTGAATTTTCCAAATTTGTTGGCATATTGAGTGCAGCACTTTAACAGCATCATCTTTTAGGATTTTAAATAGCTCAGCTGGGATACTGTCTTCTCCACTAGCTTTGTTGTTAGTAATGCTTCCTAAGGCCCACTTGACTTCACTCTCTAGGATGTCCGGCTCAAGGTCAGTGACCACACCATTGTATTTATCAGGGATATTAAGATCTTTCTTGTATAGTTCTTCTGTGTATTCTTGCCACCCCTTCTTAATCTCTTCTGCTTCTGTTAGGTCCCTGCCTTTTTTGTCCTTTATCATGCCCATCTTTGCACAAAACGTTCCCTTGATATCTCCGATTTTCTTGAAGAGATCTCTAGTCTTCCCCATTCTATTGTTTTCCTCGATTTCTTTGCATTGTTCTTTGTATTTACTTATCTTTGTATTTACTGGAACCATATTTCTAAAAAGTTATATTAGGAATCAAAGCATATAGGTAGGAAAGCATGGCTGGGACAAAGGAGTAACTGAATATTTATTATGTAAAATGGGAGGAGAACAGACATATGTTTGTGACATACTGTATATCCCCATATATCTACTGTCATGTGAAAAAGTAGGTACACCCCATTGAAATTGTTGACTTTTTAAACATATTTCAATCTACAAATATTTGATATTCATTTCCAAAATATTGATAAAGGGAATATAATACAAAAAATATCATGCACCATTTACATTTTGTAGTCCATTGTGTAATTTAAATAAACATAAATGCAAATCTTGCATGCGGAAAAAGTAAGTACACCCCTACATTTATCACTACCTCAAATATCTAAAATTAGAATCAGGTGCACCAGATCAGGTACAAATGATTAGAGCATTGTTAGAGAGATTCTGGGAGGAACCTGTTTTATGGAAACCTCAGGTCTTTAGTTTGATTTGCTCTCTTGTTGAAGTGTGTGGTATCACCATGCCTAGATCGAAAGAGTTCTCTGAGGCCTTCAGAAATAAGGATACAGATGCCTATGAGTCTTGGAAGGGATTGAAAAAGATTGCCAAACAATTGGGCATCAATCATTCCACTGTCTGGAAGATCATCTACAAGTGGAGAAGATTTCAAACAACTGCTAACTTCCCCAGGCCAGGCCACCCAGCAAGTTAATCCCAAGAGCAGAACACAAGATGCTGAAGGAAGTCTCTAAGAAGCCCAAAATTTCATCACATGACCTACAGGTAGCACTTCCCACTATTGATGCACTGAGTATCTACATGGGAGGCATGCCAGAAAGAACATCAGGACAAGACTAATCTTTCCCCCATCTTCCTCCCTGCTTTGTCTTCTGTGCCTAGGAAGATTAAGACCATTTCACAAGCTCAACAGCAGCATGGTGATCTTAACGATCCTCCTTTAGATGATAAAAGGACTTAAAATAACATCTCAATATAACCATGACCTAGCCCCAGGTGCAAGGTCCCACAGCCACCCTAGAAACATATTTAGGATTCCCTTACTAACTTTGCTCAGACTGAAGAAGCTTCTTGGATAAGGAGCGAAACGTTTCCACTGAGAAAATAGAAATCCAGTTGACATGATTCAAGCTACAGACAATTCCACCTGGATGACTGAGAACCTTCATAGACATCAGGACAAGACTAAAGTTTGCTCATGAACACCTAGGCAAAGAACAGGACTTCTGGAACAATGTGCTCTGGACAGATGAGGTAAAGATAGAGTTATTTGGCCACAGTACCAGAAGACATGTTTGGTGAAAACCAAAAACAGCATTTCACCAGAAGAACCTGCTCCCAACTGTAAACCATGGTGGTGGAAATGTTATGGGTTGGGGCTGCTTTGCTGCATCAGGGCCTGGCCAGCTCACCATCATAAAATCTACTATGAATTCTTCATTGTACCAGAGGGTGCATATGAGGCCGTCTGTCAGAAGATTGAAGCTCAAGCAAAAGTGGAGCTTGCAACATGACAAGGACCCTGAATGTTCCAGTAAATCCACCAAGGAATGGCTGGAAAAAAAAAGAAACAGAGTTTAGAGTGGCCAAGTCAAAGCCTGAATCTAAATCCCATCAAGATGCTGTGGGGTGATTTGACACAGGCGTGAATGCAAGAAACCCCTCAAACATCGCACAGCTGAAAAAATTCTGCATGGAGAAGTGGGAAAAAATTCCTCCCAGTTGATGTCAGGGACTGGTGGACAGTTATAAGTAACACTTGCTTGAGGTTATTTCTGCCAAAGGGGGCAATACCAGGTTATTAGAGCAGTGTTTCTCAACCTTGGCAATTACATATTGTTTGAATGAAGATAAAATATTTATAAGTCCACATATGTTAAAAAAGAAAAAACTTTAGATGGGATGTACTTACTTTTTCACATGACTGTATATACCTCTCCTTCAATTGATAAAATGATTATTTACATTAATACAGACATTAGTTTTTACAAAGTAATGTGGAGTTAATGGAACTTAGCATCAATGTTTCAGAAGGCTGGATTAAGATTTTAATCCTTTTTTTCCCCTTCATTCTTGGCTGCCAATTTCTAAAAATGAGAAATGCCAAAAATTAATTCTGTCAAAAGCCCACATGAATAAACAGTTCTGAAATAAACTCTACTGTCACAGATTATGATGATGGCAAAACATGTTTCAAGAAGGAACTGGGCAAATTCTGACAAATTTTAAGATATTTAGCCTAATTTTGTAGACATTTTGGGGGGTGGATTCAAGAAATGCAAATATGCTGAGTCAAAATACTGGAAATACTGTCTTTTGTTTTCTTATGTAATTGGGTACTTACAATTATTTAACATCTAGGTACTGATCATAGTTGCCACTGGCTGTTACAAAATCCTGCCCACTATTCAGTCCAACTTTTAAGAATGTTCAGTATTATTGTTGTTGTTATCATTATTCTTTCAGTTTTATCTCCTATAATTGGTGAGCGTCATTCTTGTAGAGAATTACTGAGCCCTCTAGAGATTACCTGTTTTAATCCAGCAAAGGAGATCATTACCTTGTCGTGGTGCTGGAGCTTGAGCACCTCAATGACGCCATGAGCTAAACCATGAAGGGACACCCAAGACGGGAAGGTCATGGCAGAGAGGTCAGACTAAATACGATCCCTGGGGAAGGTAACGGCAACCCACCCCAGTATTCTTGCCGTGAAAACTAAATGGATCAGTACAACCAGAGATATGTTGGTATACCACTGGAAGATGGGACTCCCAGGTCAGAAGATGGTCAAAATGCTACTGGGGAGGAACAGAGGATAAGTTCAACTAGCCCCAGATGTGATGACGCAGCTAGCTCAAAGCTGAAAGGACGGCTAGCGGCCGACGGTGCTGGGGGTGAACGACGAATCTGATGTTCTAAAGATCAACACACCATAGGAACCTGGAATGTAAGATCTATGAGCCAGGGCAAATTGAATGTGGTTATTGGTGAGATGGCAAGATTAAATATAGACATTTTGGGTGTCAGTGAACTGAAATGGACTGGAATGGGCCACTTCACATCAGATGACCACCAGATCTACTACTGTGGACAAGAGGATCACAGAAGAAATGGAGTAGCCTTCATAATTAATAATAAAGTGGCTAAAGCAGTGCTTGGATACAATCCAAAAATGATAGAATGATCTCAATTCGAATTCAGGATAAGCCATTTCACATCACAGTGATCCAAATATACGCCCCAACAACAGATGCTTAAGAAGCAGAAGTAGATCAGTTCTATAAGGATCTGCAGCACCTACTGGATAATACACCAAAAAGAGATGTTATTTTCATTATAGAAGACTGGAATGCTAAGGTGGGTAGTCAAATGACACCTGGAATTACAGGTAAGCATGGTCTGGGAGAACAAAATGAAGCAGGACATAGGCTGATAGAATTTTGCCAAGGCAACTCACTGTGCATAACAAACACTCTCTTCCAACAACCTAAAAGACGACTTTATACATGGACTTCACCAGATGGTTGACACCGAAATCAGATTGACTACATCCTTTGCAGCCAAAGGTGGCGGACATCTATACAGTCGGTAAAAACAAGACCTGGAGCTGACTGTAGTTCAGATCACGAACTTCTTATTGCAAAATTTAGAATCAGACTAAAGAGAATAGGGAAGACCCACAGATCAGTTAGATATGAGCTCACTAATATTCCTAATGAATATGCAGTGGAGGTGAAGAATAGATTTAAGGGACTAGATTTAGTAGATAGGGTCCCGGAAGAACTATGGACAGAAGTTCGCAACATTGTTCAGGAGGCGGCAACAAAAAACGTCCCAAAGAAAAAGAAAACCAAGAAGGCAAGATGGCTGTCTGCTGAGACACTGGAAGTAGCCCAAGAAAGAAGGAAAGCAAAAGGCAAGTGATAGGGGGAGATATGCCCAATTAAATGCAAAATTCCAGAGGTTAGCCAGAAGAGATAAGGAACTATTTTTAAACAAGCAATGCATGGAAGTGGAAGAAGACAATAGAATAGGAAGGACAAGAGACCTCTTCCAGAAAATTAGAAACATCGGAGATAAATTCCAGGCAAAAATGGGTATGATCAAAAACAAAGTTAGCAAGGACCTAACAGAAGCAGAAGAGATCAAGAAAAGGTGGCAAGAATATACGGAGGATCTGTATAAGAAGGATAATAATATTGGGGATAGCTTTGATGGTGTGGTCAGTGAGTTAGACCCAGACATCCTGAAGAGTGAGGTTGAATGGGCCTTAAGAAGCATTGCTTATAACAAGGCAGCAGGAGACGACAGTATCCCAGCTGAACTGTTTAAAATCTTGCAAGATGATGCTGTCAAGGTGATGCATGCTATATGCCAGCAAATTTGGAAAACACAAGAATGGCCATCAGATTGGAAAAAATCAACTTATATCCCCATACCAAAAAAGGGAAACACTAAAGAATGTTCAAACTATCAAACAGTGGCACTTATTTCACATGCCAGTAAGGTAATGCTCAAGATCCTGCAAGGTAGACTCCAGCAATTCATGGAGCGAGAATTGCCAGATGTAAAAGCTGGGCTTAGAAAAGGCAGAGGAACTAGAGACCAAATTGCCAATATCCGCTGGAAAATGGAGAAAGCCAGGGAGTTTCAGATTCTGCTTTATTGACTATTCTAAAGCCTTTGACTGTGTGGATCATAACAAATTGTGGCAAGTTCTTGGTGGTATGGGGATACCAAGTCGTCTGCCTCCTGAGGAATCTGTATAACGACCAAGTAGCAACGGTAAGAACAGACCACGGAACAACGGACTGGTTTAAGATTGGGAAAGGAGTACGGCAGGGTTGTATACTCTCACCCTACCTATTCAACCTCTACGCAGAACACATCATGCGACGTGCTGGGCTTGATGAATCCAAGGCTGGAGTTAAAATTGCTGGAAGAAACATTAACAATCTCAGATATGCAGATGATACCACTCTGATGGCTGAAAGCGAGGAGGAGCTGAGGAGCCTTATGACAAAGGTGAAAGAAGAAAGTGCAAAAGCTGGGTTGCAGTTAAACCTCAAAAAAACCAAGATTATGGCAACCAGCTTGATTGATAACTGGCAAATAGAGGGAGAAAATGTGGAGGCAGTGACAGACTTTGTATTTCTAGGCGCAAAGATTACTGCAGACGCTGACTGCAGCCAGGAAATCAGAAGACGTCTACTTCTTGGGAGGAGAGCAATGACAAATCTCGATAAAATAGTTAAGAGCAGAGACATCACACTGACAACAAAGGTCCGCATAGTTAAAGCAATGGTATTCCCCGTAGTAACCTATGGCTACGAGAGCTGGACCATAAGGAAGGCTGAGCGAAGGAAGATAGATGCTTTTGAACTGTGGTGCTGGAGGAAAATTCTGAGAGTGCCTTGGACTGCAAGAAGATCAAACCAGTCCATACTCCAGGAAATAAAGAAAGACTGCTCACTTGAGGGAATGATATTAAAAGCAAAACTGAAGTACTTTGGCCACATAATGAGAAGACAGGATACTCTGGAGAAGATGCTGATGCTAGGGAAAGTGAAAGGCAAAAGGAAGAGGGGCTGACCAAGGGCAAGATGGATGGATGATGTTCTGGAGGTGACAGACGCGACCTTGGGGGAGTTGGGGGTGGCGACGGCCGAGAAGAAGCTCTGGTTAGCGACTGAACGAATAAACAACAAAACATTTGTGTACTGCTGGTTTAATGAATGTGGTTTTGTTTGCAATTTGTGAGGATTCTCGGAAATGCATATCCCTTGCATGAATGGCAAGAAAAGATAAAGACTAACGCATTATGAAAAAACTGGTATTTAATAATAATAATAATAATAATAATAATAATAATAATAATAATTAATAAATAAAGCAATGCATCTCTACTCAACTTCCTGCCCCAAAGCTACGAATTCGGAGTGATGCAAACGTTGCCACGCCTCTTGTCCCGCCCGCTCAACAACCAGGCGACCAGTCAACAGTTAATTACCTGAGGAACTCTGCTCATCGAGAGCGCCGCCAAGTCAGGACAACGGGAAGGGAGCAAAGCTAAGCCGTTGCTTAGTTCCATTATCTTGGAACGCTCGCGGCCCAATCAGGACAGGAGGGGCGCGGCTTTTACGTTCTGCCCTCTTTTCCTCCTGGGATCTGGTCTAATCAAAGAACGCAGAGGCGAGGCTTATTGCAGCCTTAGCCCCACCTCCTGGGTCTCATCCTCCAATCCGCTGGCGCGGAGGGGCGTTGCTTCGACCATGCCCCGCCTACCCGATCCAGGACTGCAACAGCCGCGGGACCTTAGGGGTGGCTGAGTTATCCGCAGTGTCGGGCCGGTGTTTCTCGTGCTCCGTTCGGTCCTGGAAGCACCATGGAGCGGGGCCCGGAGCAAGAAGCTGGGGCGCCAGATCCGGTCCCAGCGGTCTCCTCCAGCTCGGGGTCGCGGTTGCCGGGAGGCTTCGGTTCTGCAGAAGCCTTGGTGGCGCTGGGCGCGATCGGACGGCGGTTGCTGTGGCTGCTCCCCGTGTATCTGGCCGGTCGGGCGGGGCTCAGCGTGGGCTTCGTGGTAGCCGGCGTGGCCCTTTACATGGGCTGGCGGAGCCGGCGGCAGGGCAAGGAGCGATCGTTGCAGGTGGCTGAATTGCTCCTGGGCGATGAAGAGGTGACGATGAAGAGCGCCACGGGTCTGGGCCGAAGCCTGGGTCAGAGCGAGCTGCCCGCCTGGGTAAGAGCGCCGCGCCCCTGTCCGAAATGTGTTAGTCGTAGAGGGATCCCTCTCTAGTGAAATGCTCCCTTCCCCGGATCTCCTTGCTTCCTGCATGGGACCTGCATCACGCGGTCCTGGGTGGGAGCTGCAGTTGAGTTCAGAGCAGAAAAGATGAGACTTTCCCATATGCCGCAGCCTCTTAACTTAGGATGCGCTCCTTTAGCGCCCATGTATATAGGCATGGCAGCCTGCTTACGTGGATTTCAGTTCTCTCTTCCCCTGAAAGAAGAGTCTGGCCGTTTGTTTTTTGCCCAGCTAGGCTGATGTTCCAGTGCAGCTGGGGAAAAGAGCCTACAAAAGTTAATTGCCCTCAGGCTGGTTTGCCTGCCTGATGCCTGTTCTAAAAGGGTGGCTGCAGCTAGAGCAAAAAAAACCCTGGCATCTGAAAGATAAGCAACTATATTATGACAATCATTAAAGTTGAAGTCTCAAAGAATGTTTAAGATGCCCACGAGAGTCTTGGTTATTTTTTGCATGTACGCTTTGGCTCAGTTATTGGTGGCTAAAAAAGGGAAAAAAGAAATCTGATTTTGCAAAACAATTTTGTGGCTTGGAGGCTCTGTAAGTAGATCCACCCTACATTTATCATAAGGAAGGGAGCACACTTTTGATACTTCAGGGTCTCTTACTTAGTATGGTTTCATTCTGTATCTTTAGACCAAGCCCTGTATCTCCTTCAGTGAATGGATTTTGAGCATATACTGGGCCTTTGCAAACATTTGGGCTAGTATGTGCGTTGAGCAAATGTTGTGGGTGCTCTCAAAACGTGGGAGATGAGGGGGGCTGCCCATTCATAAAAGGGCTGCCATAATCAGTTGCAAATAACTAGTTGGCCAAAATGTGACTTGCCACCCTCTTCCTTCCGGACCCTCCCTGTCGCCTTTGTCCTTCACCTGTGTAGCTGAGCACATGTCCAAAGAGAGCGCTGGGCTACTGCTCTCAACCATCTTTATTTTCTAGGAAACTATTTGAGGCCCCAAGGTGTTCATGGAAATAAATATGATGCTGGAGGCTGACACTCTATTTTTTTTTTTAATTTAATGTAAAAAGTCAGGAAGCTTGGTGGACACTAAGGGAGAGGTTTGTGGTACGTTGTAGTCTCCAGGCTACAGACATATACTCTGTTCTGCTGGTTATTGGGTTTCTGGTTCCTTCCTAACTTGACTGGCAAAACAGTCACATCTCCTGATGCATGGGTCTTTCCACTTTGGTGAATGTGTAAATCTAATAAATAAAAAAATGTGGGCATCAAATGTCTTCTCCAAGTTGTTTCTGCCTTCCCTTTTGCCTTATCACTCTCCAGGATGCACTGCCAGTGCAAGATAATCGCCTTGGGCTATTTCATATGCTATTTCAGAGGCTGCCGAACTCCCTTTCGGCCTCACTGTAAGGCTTAGGACAGAATAACGTTTTTAAAGGGCCCTGGCCATGTATGCGTGCTTTTATTGTTACTTGCCAGTAATAGGAACCCTTTGGTAGTAACTCTGATTTCTTTTTCTGGATATCCTTTCAGCAAGTCTCTTTAGGCCAGCCGCCTTCTCCAAAGCAATGAGTTCTACATGTGTTGGGCTTCAATTCCCAGAATTCTCAGTCAGAATAGACTGTATTGACTGGGAATTCTGGGGACTGGAGTCATCAACCTGGAATTTTCCTGGTTTGCTGCTCTT
The DNA here is from genome assembly GCA_023362775.1 of Charina bottae. Taxonomy (NCBI): domain Eukaryota; kingdom Metazoa; phylum Chordata; class Lepidosauria; order Squamata; family Charinaidae; genus Charina; species Charina bottae. The sequence continues at coordinate 153,177,796 of JALMGJ010000002.1, read as the reverse complement.
GTGGTAGAAAAATTAAAAGCTCTAACCGAGTAGAAAGAAGAAGTAAACCTCATCTTACTTACTGTTTGGGAGATCCATGCAGAGCAGTTGCTGCATTTAACATTCCCCTGGATTTGCATCTGTTGATGCCACTTGTTCTACCTTCCGTCTCCAAAACACCCTTTTTTACTTCCCCAACTCCTTAATCTTTGGGGGGCCCTTGAAGGCATTTGGAATTTTGAGGACATGATGCTATGGCCACTATCAGAAAAAGCTGCCCTGTTGCAAAACAGCTGCCATGGTGGGCGTAGCCAGTCCCTAAGGACCCATCTAGCAGAGGGTCAACTGGTAAGTTTATTCACCCTCAAGCAGCCCCCATTCCAGTCTTCCAACCCTGCTTACCTCTGTCTTCAGGTGCGGGGGGCAAACACGTACTTCCAAACCACACACTGGGCTGCAGACACCCACAGTTTGTATTTCCATGCAATGCCTATGGGGTTGTGGAAATAAGGATGATGTTATAAGCCAATGCTTTCCTTTGCAGCATATCAGCTTCCTGCTTAATATTTTATATTTTTAAAAAGTCAGGGTGAAAAGGAGGTACATTGATGTCCATGAGTATAATATTGCCTCTACCTTGTTCAAATCATCATGTTAGGTAGTTTCCGTATTTGCTGTCTCTACAATTTCCTGTTGGCATCCTGTTTCCCTTGAGAGAACCCCATCTGATTTTCCTGTTTTTTATGCACAGCGCTTTTCTAAGATGTATCAGCATCTTGTAGTTGTCTTCTGGGTTTCTGACTCAACTTTTCTCGGCTCTTCCTCTGCATATGTGCTACAGAAGATTTGAGCAAGCACAAGCAACCAGGTCTGGACAAGAGTACCTGAATAGAATAGGATAGAACACTATACATGTAGCTTTCTCAACAAAGCTTTCTTTTGCTTTGGTGATACCCTGTCATTAAACCAGAGTTCTACTTGTGGCTCCAAAATGCTGCAGAAGGACAGATAATTCCTTCAGAGCTGAAAAGGAATTGTCAATTAATTTGTGTGCAGGCTCTTTGTTTTAGTAGGACTCCTTGTCTCAAGTGCTCCATTGAGCAGAACTGTGTGTAGATTTGAGTACTGGTACACTGTCTGCTAGATACATAAAATACCCTAAGTATTCAACAGTAATCCTATTGTTCAGCTCTGCAGTTTGGCATTTGACAACTTTCCTAGGATGAATTCATGGGTTATTACTTTCTGCATAATTACTGCTCCTGTATGACTTGGAAACACAAAGCTAGTACTGCAGGTTTCGTACACAATAGATTGTTGCCTCTTGAGCAAATATCTAACAAGGGGAGACAATGATGGAATGCAGTAGCATATTTCTGCACTGGGTGTTGTAACATGTGAAATATGAATTTGCCCTTTGCACATATATTCACATTATATGTGAATCTTGTGAGACATAAGTCGAGAGCCAACAATTCTCTGGACAGAGATGTCAGTTATGTCAACAACCAGCTGCCACTCGGCACATGACATTGACTCTGTTGAAATGTGGTAGAAGCAGGCAGAATAAACCACAGGTTTATACTGCCCTGGATATAAGAGGAGACAGCATTCTTATTTTGACAGAGGGCAATCGCCTGTTAAGTACATCTTGCCAGTCTAGCTTGCAATAAAAATTATTATCTAGATCTATGCCCAATTTGAGCCTAGCCATGTAAAATTGGGAGTTGCAGATTTAGAGCCAGGTTTTAGGTATATTTGGGGAGCCTGACAAATACACCTAAAACCTATGTATAGTTTGCAGATACAGTACAGTACTGTCTTGCTGCAGGGTGTGCAATCCTTGGTAAACCTCCGGATACAGAATACTGCACAACTGAGTGTTGTCCAGCTGAGCCCTAAAGTAGCTGAAATGCATGCTGGCTTGTTTTAAATGGGACACTTTGCCATAGAAGTTGTAAAGAGAGAATCCTCCCATCTAGAGAATGGATATTCCCATTAGTAAAGAAATTAATACATGGGTAATTTTTTGCTGCAGTCATATATTTAACAGAATGGCTGGGTTCACACGTTGTGCTAAGCTGCCATGTTGTATTATGGCTTTTGAGTTAGCATGTGGTGTGAGCCCAGCCAGACGTTGTGTGTAAACCACGGTTAGTAATTTTTCTGTGAACCCAGCTGTTGTGGCTGATTTAAGAAATCACGGCTAGCCAAACTCTAGCTTTACACCAGATCTGCAAGTTATAGCCTGAAGATCCCTTGTTGAATTTATCTACTAGTCAAATATGCAGAAGCCCGATGCCCTCATGCTGTTGTCTTTACTTCTTTACAACTAGCTCTTCCTCGTATCTTCTGGCTCTCCTGTGTTACTGCCTCCCTTGTATTCCAACCATCCAATTTTGCATTCAGAAATAATCTCCCCATGAGTACTTGCTTGCTAATTGAATTTTTCTTTCAGTGTAACCTATAGAGAAAAAAAGAATAGGATGGAGATGTTGCATGTTTAGATCTGCTGTAGCCAGAGATGATCAGAGATGATGCCCGAGTATTTCTCTCCACCTCTTGTTAAAGGTAAAGGTTCCCCCCACACATTTGTGCAGTCGCGTCCAACTCTAGGGGCCGGTGCTCATCTCCGTTTGTTAGCCGAAGAGCCAGCGTTGTCTGAAGATGCTTCCGCGGTCATGTGGCCGGCATGACGCAGAACGCTGTTACCTTCCCACCAAAGTGGCACCTATTCATCTACTTGCATTTGCATGCTTTCGAATTGCTAGGTTGGCAAGAGCTGGGGCGAGTGCGGGAGCTCACTTCGCCACGCGGCGCTCGGTTCTCGAACCTCCAAACTTGCGATCTTCCGATCGACAAGCCTGGCATCTTACCCACTGAGCCACCATGCCCCTATCCACCTCTTGTACTGATCAGGATAATGTGAATCCATTGGAAGAAAATGTGTGAACTCCCTTGCTATAGAAGGATGGCCTTTGCGGGAGACATTCGTCCTGACTGTGCATGGCTGTGAGCCCATCAATCTCCCGAGCATGCCCACTAGGTCTCTGATGTCTTAATACCTTCCTTCCCCCTTGCTGGTCTCATGGTGGTGGGACTTATCTGCCACCACTAATAAAGTGCCTTCTAAGTGTTTTTGTTTAGCTTGCCCACACTTTGGTCTTTGAGAAAGAAGTCTGAACCCTTGAAGAGGGTTCAGCTGGACAAGCTAAACAAAATGCTTAGAAAGCACTCTATGTAGCCTTGAGAATTTTGCCTGCTTCCCAGCCACCTCCTTTTGTTCTTGGTGGGACAGCCTGCCCTCTTTGGCTGCAGGGAAGCAGCTACCAATAGCTTTGTTTTTGCAAACTGAGCTATTTTGCCCTGCTTCCCATAGAGATAAGAGGGAGCCTCACTGTTCCCTTTCTCCTACTAAGGAAAGAGGTTAGAATCCTTCCATTTTTGCCAGCAAAAATTTTGTCCCTCTGGAGGTCTTTTAACCAGCTTCTCCCTGTGTGTCAAGGGGAGAACAGTTGAGTGTAACTGGTGTGAAGGGATTAGGAGGATATATCGGTGTAGCAAGGGAAAATGTGTGTGAGTGGGGAAATTTGCGTCTGGAGAGGAGGAGGGATTTTATGTGTGTTTGCATGCATCTGAGAGAGGTTGCATATGGACACACGTGTGTTGGTAAGGATGCCCCAGAAGCCTGCTCTGGCACCTATGAAAGGCTGCCACCTCCTGCCTAATAGTTTGGACCTTGCATAGAAATTGGATGCCATTCTTCTAAGGTCTGCACTCTGGCTGCTGCCACAAAGGGGGAAATGAAATACCATCCCAGGAATGAGTGACTGCTGAGCAGCAGCGGAGGGGTCATCCTATAGGAATGCAAAGGACAGCAGCAGTTGTGGGCTCTAAGGAAGGGCTGTATGTCCAAAATCCTAAATATGACCAATGAGCTCACAGGAGGTTATGGGTATCCTTTGACTTAAGAACACTAAAACGGGGTGTGGGTGTGTGGGTAACTCTTCTTGTTCTTATTGGCAAAGGCACAGATATCGGTGCTATCTTGTGTCTGGATTTCCCATTTTGCCCTATAGCCTAAATCTTGTATAACGAATATCCAGTATTTGTACACATGCTGTGCCTTGTTTAGTTTTGCCTTGTTACTCTCAGGAAAAGAGGCAGATCCAAAGTTCTGATTTCGGGATGCAAAGTTTTCACTAGACTTTGCAGGTACTCCTCAGTTAATGATAGCAGTTGGGACCGGAATTTCGGTCTCTAAGTGATGCAGTCGTAAAGCGTGACATCACGTGACCCTGCTACTTAGTGATGGCAGTTCCAACACTTCCAGTTGCTGTTGTTAAGCGAATCCCACAGTGTCATTAAGCTCAGCATCACGTGGTCGCCATTTGTGATCTCCTGCCGACTTCCCCATTCACTTTGTTTGTTGGCAGCCAGCAGTGAAGGTTGCAGATGGCGGTCCCGTGATTTGCCTGTCCCAAAAGAAAAGATTCGAAGTACCTTTATACATTCTAGACAATTTCTCTGGTAACAAATACCAATGATACATCATTTTATAAAAATTCTCTTTAAGGCTAGATACATAGTGTAAATTTCTGTCCTTTCAACCACATATTTTCCCATTGATCCATAAGTATATTATGACCAAAATTTTTAGCCTACTTTATCATACACTCTTTCACTTGTTCTTCTTTTGTCTCATATTTCAGCAAAAGTTTATACTGTACATTTTAGCAATAACATGGTCATCATTAGTACATAATTCTATTCAAAACCAGTTTTACTTTGTTCAAAACCATAAAATATTTTGTCCACCTTAAATCTTTCTGATAATTATACATAAGAAAACCATTGGCAAAAATATCCTTCTGTTGTCAAATCTTCTCTTGATTTCATTTGAGAAAATCCTAGTACATCATGGTAAGTTAACCATTTATGTTTACTTACCATTTCTCGTCTATAAAATGCTTCTTGGGCTGAAAGCCACAAAGGTGTTTTCAGGCAAAACCTAAATTATATTTATTCCATACTCGAAGAATAGCCCATCTAACATAATTATTTTTAAAATCTACATTCACCTTAGCTTTATCATACAATAGATATCCATGCCATCCAAATCTCAGTTCGTAACCTTCTAAATCCAATAGCCTTTTATTTCTTAACAACGCCCACTCTTTCATCCAAACTAAACAGCAGGCAGCAAAATATAATCTCAAATCTGGTAAACCCAGCCCTCCTCTTTCCTTCGCATCTTGTAGTACCTTATATTTAACTCGTGGTTTTTTTCCCTTGCCATACAAATTTAGATACATCCTTCTGCCATTGTTTAAATGGTACATCAGTTGTCAAAACAGGTATTGTCTAAAACAAAAATAACATTCTAGGTATAACATTCATCTTAATCACAGAAATTCTACCCAACAGTGACAACTGTAATTTGTCCCATCTTGACATATCTTTTTTAACTTCCATGTCTTAACATAGTTATTCTGAAATAACATGATCTTTAAGATTCTCAAGTGGTCAGATGCAGTACAGATAGCATCCTCCCTTTGTTTTTTGCAAGCGTTAAAGTATGAAATCGTGGAAATGAAAGTTATCAAGATTAACTGTTGAGTATGATAACCCCAGAGACTAAAAAAGATTGCCAAGGGGAACTGCTGATATAAGCCATTAAAACAGAGCTTTCCAAACTTTTCATGTTGGTGACACACTTTTTAGACATGCATCATTTCGCGACACACTCTTACAGCAGGGCACAAGGCAGACACTAGGACCTGTGCGGAATCACAGCAGGTTTGGAGGCAGCAGGGCACAAGGCAGGCACTAGGACCTGCGTGGAATCCTGGCAGGGCAGGTTTGGAGGTAGCAAGGCACAAGGCAGGCACTAGGACCTGTGAGGAATCCTGGCAGGGCTCGGAGGCGGCAGCAGCCGCGACACACCCAGACACTGCAGCCGACACACTAACGTGTTCCGACACACAGTTTGGAAAGCTCTGCATTAAAACCACAGTGCCTTGGTACTTATCTTACACAGTACTTATCTTACTGAGTGCAGTGTGCAGCACACCTGGAGAATAGACTAAATTTGTGCCTGTGGCTTTTCATAGAAAGAAATTCTATATTCTATATCCCCTGTTTGAAGTGCCTTGATCACTTTTGCCCTTAAAAGAGTTTTATAGTTAATCTACCTGTCGGCACACTTAAGTTGCATGAGACCCTCTGGTTTAAGTTTCTTAGCTAAGAACAACAAAGCTTGAACTAAGAGAGTGGTAAAGGCAAGAGAAGTGATGAAACAGTACAAATTAGAACATTCATATGAAACCCTAAAATATACATAATTTGCCCTTTTATAATTAACAGAAGTAGGTGGCGCGGTGGCTCAGCGGTTAAGATGCCAGGCTTGTCGATCGGAAGGTCGCAAGTTCGGAGGTTCGAGACCCGAGCGCCGTGTGACGGACTGAGCTCCCGCACTCGTCCCAACTCTTGCCAACCTAGCAGTTCGAAAGCATGCAAATGCAAGTAGATCAATAGGTACCACTTTGGTGGGAAGGTAACAGCGTTCCACACGCATCATGCCGGCCACATGACCACGGAAGCATCTTCAGACAACGCTGGCTCTTTGGCAAACAAACGGAGATGAGCACCGGCCCCTAGAGTCAGACACGACTGTGTGGGGGAACCTTTACTAATTAACAGAAGGGAAAGCCAGTTTGGTCTAGTGGTTAAGGCACCGGGCTAGAAACCAGGAGATGGTGAGTTCTAGTCCCACCTTCGGCATGAAAGCCAGCTGGGTGACTTTGGGCCAGTCCCTCTCTCAGCCCAACTCACCTCACAGGGTCATTGTTGTGGGGAAAATAGGAGGAGGAAGGAGTATTAGGTATGTTGAGTTATTTATGAAAATAATAAAGGTGCAATTAAAAAATCTTTTAAAAACCCTGATGTCTTGTAGGCTGCATAGTAATTCAGCAGGTTATTTTTTAAAATGAATCTCTAGAACCTATTGGACTTAAGCTGGAGGAATATGAGGCAAAGGGCATAAATGAAACTCCTTCAAAAACACACAAATCAATCCTGCAGAAATGCCTACAGAGAAGAGCAGGCTTACTTTTATATTTTAAAACAATGGAAAGTATTTTCAGTATCACTTTTTAGAGAGTTGATTCTCTCTGTGTTATTTGGGGGTGGGGGTGGGGAGAGGACTGCACAGACACTCCGATGTGGAAAAAACCAATTCATTGCTTGCCATAAATGGAGAGTTTTTCTTCTGCTCGTCGCTGTGCTGATGACATCAAGCGACTTGAGTTTGCACTCCAGATCCTGAACTGTTGTTCTTGGCTTGTTTCCTTGGCAGAGTGCCCTAGCTTGCAACTGCAATGTGTGGCATCTTCAAACCACTTACACTAAAAGTATTGTTTTAATACCCAGAAGTGATTTGACTGTAGCCTAACAGTCTTTAGGAGCACAGGAAACTGCCTTAAACTGAGTCAGACCATAGTGTGAAGCAGTGCTTTTCAACGTGCTGCTGTTGGTGACACACCAACGGCGGTAGCGACGGCGGCGCAGGGGGGTACGCGGCGGCGGCGTGCATGGCGGCAGCGGTGGCGGCCTCGCTAAAACGCGGAAGCGCTAATGGTGTGCCGCCGCCGCCATACACACTGCCGCCACCACGTGGGCCCCCGTGCCGCCGCTTCGCGACACACTAAACTGTGCATTGCGACCCACTAAAGTGTCGCGACACACAGTTTGGAAAGCTATGGTGTAAAGTGTGTGGATTTCAACTCCCAGAATTCCTCAGCCAGCATGCTGGCTGGGGAATTCTGGGAGTTGAAGTCTACATATCTTAAAAGTTGCTGAGGTTAAGAAACACTGCTCTAGATAGACAATGGTGGTGCACTCTGTTAAGGATTGTAGTTCAGTTGTAGCCCATATCTGGACTTTTATTAGCAGTTTTCTTAGTAGGCCAGCAAAACTATTAGCATTTTCTTTAGGCTGATGAGCTGTCCTTTGTCCTTATATGAAGAGATTAAAGGAGAGACTATTGGTTTGGTCTGTAGAAAAGAAAGCAATCTGCTCTCCAACCCCCCGAGTAATGTCTTTCAACAGATGGATCTTCCTGCCTCCCCTTAAAAGCACACTTTTGCATCTGTAAAGCTACTGTGTGTTTCCAATCTGATTTTAAAAAATAATTCTCTCTTTGCTAATTAGAGAACTTGGGAAGTGTTAACTATTTCTCCAAGGAGCCTTTGCACTCAAGTGTTCTGAGAAAAAGTGTTGAGTTTTATAGCCTGCTAAATTTCTTAGAATGAATTGGGAGTAATTTTGAAAAGAAAGAATTTCTCAAAACATATGAAGAAAATGACAGATTTCCAAGTAGATCCACAAATGTTTATACAGGGTATTTATTTTATTATAACATTTTTTTATGGTTGCCCAATTGAACATTGCAACTCTTGAGTGGCTTACAGCAGACAAATGAAAAAAGCCAAACAAAAAGAACAATCCCAGACAGACGTTAATAGGCACTGGGGCCCACATTCAAATGAGAACTCTACTCATCCTGGGCACAGTGCCCAAGGAAGTAGCCAGATTTTTACAGCCTTTATGAAGGGCAACAGAGTTGGAACTACCCATGGGGCTGACAAGGCTGAACTGGTTCCTCTGGGACTCTGGACTGGAACTGCAGGATACACTGGACTCATTCCTCTGGACACTGGACTGGAATTGCAAAGCAGACTGGACTGGTTCCTCTAGGACACTGGACTGGAACTGCAGGGCAGACTGGACTGGAACCTCTGGGGTACTGGACTGGAACTGCAAGGCAGACTGGACTGGAACCTCTGGGACACTGGACTGGAACTGCAGGGCAGACTGGACTGGAATCTCTGGGGTACTGGACTGGAACTGCAAGGCAGACTGGACTGGAACCTCTGGGACACTGGACTGGAACTGCAGGGCAGACTGGACTGGAACCTCTGGGGTACTGGACTGGAACTGCAAGGCAGACTGGACTGGAACCTCTGGGACACTGGACTGGAACCTCTGGGATACTGGACTGGAACTGCAAGGCAGACTGGACTGGAACCGTGACAACCGGGATGGAGGCTGCAAGGCAGACTAAATCACCACTACTAGGCAACACTGCCTGTAGACCAGGCAGGACTGGGTACAATATACTAGGAAGCCCCCCAAGGCCGGAATGGGGCGACCCGAGACCGACACAACGAACTGCACAAGGCTGAGCAAGGTACTTAGCTGAATTTGCGAAGCGTTGCCCTGATGAGGCTAGTGAATGCTGTGAAGCCGAAGACGCCAGCTTACAACCTTCTGGAAAGACTGAAGCTCTCCCACTGGGGCTTCCTGAAAAACTACGAGCTAACGTTCCCACTCCTATTGATACTGAAGCGAACTTGGACTCTTTTGCAGCTGGGGTAGATTCAGATATGAGTGGAAGTTCTGGCTCCGATTCTTCAGGAAGAGGCTTTTCTGACGATCCTGGCTGGACTTCTCCTGAAGACCCTGTACGGTCAGTAGAACGGTTGTCCCTGGCCATTGGGTGCTTGCTCTTTCGCCCTTTTAACTTGCTTTCTGCACGCCATCTCTCCTCGGGAGCCAATCGGAGCTCCTGCTGCTTGGCGCGCTTTTCTGCACGCCTTTCTCTTGCGTTGATTGGTGCTGAACAAGGAAGTGAGTCAGGAGCACCCATCAGCTTCTCAGGATTCTCCCATGCTGCTGGGTCATCTCCGGGTTCATTGCTCTGCACCTGCTCCTCTGGCGTCTCTGAGTCTGGCACCTGCCTATCACGAGATCGATCACGAGCATTGCGCTTTTGAACCTGCACCTGTTCATCACAAGATCTCATCGGTTGCAGCACATGGTAAGTTTCGTTTCTCCGTTAGGTTTCTTTTTCTTCAAAATCAGAGTCAGAGTCACACTGGACTCTGTCAGGTGGGCCTGGGGGAGACCAACCTTGGAGGATGGAGGAGAACCACTTTGGTAACACCATGCTTCCTACTTCCAACCCTCTGAGCCAATCTAGAAGGATACTATGGTCAATGGTATTGAAAGCTGCTGAAACTTCAGGACAGATGGACTATCACCATCCAGGTCTGCCAATGGCAATCAACAAGCGCAACCAAGGCTTATCTAAAAAGGGAAGGTTGGAAGCAGGATAAAAATGACCAAATCTAATGAATCCAGTGACCGCTTCTTTCAGAACCGGTGGAACTACCCCCTCAGGTGGTTGAATCAACAGTGCTAAGGATCCTGTTCACTTCCTCAAGGCTAAGAGGCTCAAACTCCTCCCAGATAACACAAGATCATGCCTTAGTCAACTGCATGTGACCTGCAAAGCTGGCATTCAGTACAGAACAAAGCCAAGCAACTTTATCCACCAAGTGTCAGGAGCACTCCTCACAGTAATCCTGTAAAATTTCCCCTGGATCCTCCCTCTCTAGGAGGGATCATATTACCCTAAACAAGGCCTTTGGCTGACACTCAGAGAATGCAATAAGGGCAGAGAAATGAGCACATTTTGCCACTTCTATTGCCACGAATTATGTCTGAAGAAAGGCTCTTACCAGTGTCCAGCCGGAGTCTCTCTTTGTCTTCCTCCAGCAGTGCTCTAGGTATCTCTTCTGCTGCTTCATTCTCTGAAGATTCTCTGTAAATTAAGGGGCCCACCTGGCTCTCATTGTAGTCTGCACAGGCCAATCCGATCCAGATATTAATTTATCTGCCTGTTTAAGCCTAAATTATTCAATATAACCTGAAAGAATAACAGATTACCAAGTTTTGAAAAACTCTCTTGCTAGATACCTGGGGGCTATTCTTGTTACAGGAAACTAGATGTGTAGATCTTATTTTAGGTGCTACCTGACAGGATTAGTAGTTTAATTCCTGATTGGTATCACAGCTATATGTACTTTGAAGAAGCAGGATAAAAGGAATATTGACACTTGAGCTTTGGTGTTGGAGAAGATTCCTGAGAATACACAGATAGATAGCCAAGAAAACAAACAGGTGGATCATCAAACAAATCAACCCAGAGTTCTCGCTCAAGGCACAAATGATCAGGCTGAAATTATACTTCAGACTTTTTGTTGTTGTTCAGTCGTTTAGTCGTGTCCGACTCTTCGTGACCTCATGGACCATAGGCTTTAATGCTGGGAAAGGTAGAAAGGAAGAGAAGAAGACAACCAGCAGCAAGGCAGGGGTAATGGAGGCACCTTTGGAAGACCTGAAGGACCAAGTTGAGGACAGATCCTCCTGGAGAAAATGTATGTAGTCACTAAATGTCTATGCTGATCCAGTCGCGCATAATCAAAAAAATTCAGGGCTATAATCTCTGCACTGTAAAGTCTGAAAGGATAGGAAAAGAGAGGCTGGTACGCTGGTTTTCTGTATTCTAGTCTTCATTGACAGGCCCAACAGAAGTGGAATTTGGAGAATTCTTCTATCTGACTCACCACTCGCTACCCACTCTGTTTTCTTCTGTATGGGAACTATTGTTGCTTGTTGGTTTTGCAGCCATACAGTTTAAGATTGGTGGGTGTAACATTTTGGGCCAGTGCCAAAAGAGAACTTCTCTAAATATAAACTAGTCTAGCATCTTCCTACTCTGCTGACAACTTTTGAGCTGGACATTTTAGTCTGTGGCTGAAGTTTCCTTTAAAAGGAAAACCTGAGCACTTTCAAGTTAGTGCAGGTTCACTGTGCTAAAAGAAACACACCTTTTGATTATGACTTCTTTGTTTCAGATTACACATCACAAAGCTCCAGCCAGCGTAGCCAAACGTCTGGAGGGCACTAGATTGCTTATTCCTTTTCTTGATTCTCATTATGCCCTATGTTACACAGGGGACGTGCCCCTCTTTCCCCAAAGGCTCTGAGTGGAAATCTTGCATTCATTTGACTGGATAAACTGTCTTGCAGCCCATGTAGGTTTAATGATTTCCTTAATGTTTCCACACATTTTAGGGAAGGAATTAAAGGTGGCCTATCCCAGCAAAGTCCTTCTGTATTCAAATTAAAAACAAACAAATATGTGGCTCTAATCCATATGAATTATAACAGCTTCCGAATCTAGGGCGACAGATTCCCAATTATACCATCTCCTGAAGCATTGCTACTAGTTGGATATATGCTAAATGTTTTCCTTTAAAAGAGAATATTTGCATTGGAGATTATGACTTAGGCTAAGGTAGGCTCCTGGGAAGTGTGTTTACACTGAGGTCCCAATGTGCTAAAGTTTGTTTAGTTTTAGCTTAGTGTGATACATAAATCCAGCCATTGGGATTGCAAAAGCATTGTTGATGACTTAGTTTTGTGTGAACCAAGTATTACAACTTGTTCAACAAAATAAATTATGGCTACTTAGTGTGATATAGAAACTCAGCTTGGGTATCTGTTCAGAAACATTCTTTTTCTGAATTTGCAGGCATCTCATTTTTATTTATGTACTACTGTATATTTTTATACTGCCACATTCCCAAATGATTTGTTTTTATCAGGATCTACACAAGCAGGAAAAGAAAATTGATTCCCCCCCTGCCTTTTAAGCTGCATCTCTTTGCTGATTATTGCTGTCTCACATTCCCACCTGGCTTTGGGCCTCAAGAAGAAAGATTCTCTTGGTGCCCTATATGCACATTAAAATAATATATCAAAGATTTGGGTTTCAGCTTGAAAGCATATAAAAAAAGTGGGGGAATTACTCTGGCCCTGGAGTCCACATCCCTTTTGCTCTGCAGACTTGGCTCTTTCAAAGACCAAAAATGGGGAAGGGTGAAAATGAAAAAGTCATGTGCAATTTCTTTGTCCACTGAGGACAGAAAAAGCCCACTTAATAGGGTGTTCAAGAGAGCTAATCTTCTTTTTCAAAATGGATCATGTCCCTGTGGTTTATTTAGCAGAATAATACATAGTCAAATTTTCATCAGTAATACAAGTATATGATTGTGTCATATCCTTTATTCTTGACCTCAAGAATCACCATGTTCATAATGTGGCCATTACAACTCAAAAGATGGTTTTACTCAATGCATTTAATCGCAGGTCATGAATTAAGAATTATGGCCTGAATCCAGAAAAAGGATGCCTTATTAGTGTAATTTTAATTTCCTTTATTTAGTGCCAGCTGGCTTTTATAGCTGGTTTTCCTGTTGAAATAATAACTAAAGTAGATTTCAGAGAAAAAGAACACAGTGAAACAAAACAGCACAATGACCAAAATAGCATTATCCAATCTAGTGACCTCAGGATGTGGTGCGTCTACAGCCCAAGAAAGCTGTTCTGGCTGGGGCATCTGGGTAGCAAAACACAGGTGGAAGATGCCAACTGGGGTTAGTGCCTTAGAGTGCTCCTCACACACATGGACTGAATTAGATCTTGCCACTTGGATTTTATTCTTATTTTATTCTTATTTAATAATTGTATTACATTTTATATATTGTGCTTGTATTTTATGCTTTTTGTTTTAATAGATCATTTTGTTGTGAACCGCCCAGAGTCCCTCCTGTGGAGGGAGATGGGCAGTGGATGATAAAAATTTGATAAATAAATAAACATCCCAAAGCAGCAGTACTATTTTCTTTTTTTACTGAAAACATTATTAAAATAGGACACATCATTACACTTTAGTTTGAATTCATGCAGCTTAAGCTAGTCATAATTGATGCCCCATTGATTTAATTGAGATTTAGATGATTAACTTTCCTTCAGCTGATTCTGTAAATATCCACTTGATAACAATTGGATTTGGACTTCCTGGGGAGGTATGGCGAACTGAAGATGGCTCTGTGAAAGCAGAGCCAACGACCGCAGAAAAGACCAAGGAACTGATGAGTAGACTGGTTCCTTGGAACCTCTCCAGATAAAGAGAGGACAGAAGATTGCCCACATGTGCTCCAGAAGGCTGCTCCCTGCAAGGAGACCACAGGACTGTGGTTTGAGCACCAGGAGATGATGCGATTAGCCATCTTGCTTGCAACCGCTGCAGAGACTTTTAAGGAGCTGGAGGTGGCGACGACTGACAGGAAGCTCTGGCGTGGGCTGGTCCATGAATTCACGAAGAGTCGGAAGCGACTGAACGAATAAACAACAAAAAAGTTCAAAAACCTCACTTCTTAATTACTTTCGGAAATTGCTCAACTACATCTAAGCTATTAGAGACGTTTGGAATGACAAGTTTGAAAACTGCCTTCAATCCTGAACGAAATAATATTTTAATCATAAGCTTAAGAATTTAAAGAATCTGAAATAAATAGCAAAAAAACTAAATAAGATTTTGATCTTAGAAAGTTATAAACGGATGAAGGGTCCAGATAAAATTGGAATATGGAAACTTTTACAATAAGATTTTGGAATTAATTATAAAGAACAAACAGCTTCTCATGGGAAATAGATTCTGTTTTGGTTTTTACAAGACATAACAAAGATAAGCAATTTCATGATTTCAAAAACTGGACACTAGAGGGGACTAAAGTTTTTAGGTAGAGGAAATATTTATAAGCCTGTAAAGTGTTGCAAATCGTTATAACAATAAAAATACTGAAGGAGACTTTTGAAAAATGGAATCAGGAAATAGTAGCCACAATATCAACAATGTCAGTAATGATGTCTGCTTCTATGGATAGGCTATGTCCAAAAGATGTTATTGAAGAACTGTCAGATGTAGAACAAATTTTATCTGACAAGATAGACATGATATCGAAAATGGATTTACAAGTGACAAGCCAAGAAAATGACTTAGAAAAGGATGTTTCACTGGATCTACAAAAGAAATTGGTTGTGGTTTTAATATTTAAGATACAAATGACAAACCAAGAGAGTGACCTGGATAATTTTCTTCTATTGGATTTACAAAAAAGGCTTGTTGAAGCCTTGAAGAACTCTGTGCAATGGGACAAAGAAGAAATGAAGAGAAATCAGATCAAATCCTATGACAATATTTGAATGAACTAAAGATTAAAAAGTAAAAAGAAGGAATATAAAGCTGGTTTATTTGATCAAGGTTAAAACAAGATATGTTGTAACTTTTGGCAATCCTTTATGGACTTTCTGCTGACACCAGAACTGAAAAGATGATGTTTTATGGATTTGTTTATAGATAAGAGATGGGCTATGGGATGAAGAGATAAATGTTTGTAACTTTAGAGGGGGTGAACCTTGCTTTTATCATGGGCTAGTGCACTATCCTGGAACAAAGCCTTTAGTCACTTATTCAAGCAAGATAGGCTGCTGATTTGGAAGTTGAGATTTGAAGCTTGTTACCCTAAATCCTAGCCAGGTATGTTAATGTCTAAAGCTACCTGTATGTTCATCTAATTTTCTTCACTTAGGAGGGCAAACACTTTTATAAGGTACGTGGTTCCAGCACAAACTTAGCAGGTTTGGAAGCGGCCCTGAGTAGTGCTTGGTTTTTGGCTCTTTACCCGCTTAAGAGTTGACCATGAGACCATGAGAATTAAAAACACAATCCAGCCTTTGTAGCTCGTCTTCATTGCCTGCAATAAGCACTGAAATTCCAAATATTTACATCTGATTGTGTTAATCTCCTGGCAGATAAGTTAATTATTTTGGGTTGCATCCAGCAGCACTTTCAGTTCTTGAAAGGGCTTCTGATCCCATGCAGATCTCCATGAATAAAAAAGGAGAGACCACTTATGCTTTTTCTTCCTTCCTTCTTCAGCCCTTGTGCGCCTCCTAAATTTGCTGCAGAGGAAGCAAATTTAAAACAGCATTGAGGAAACATAGGAAGCCAAAGGGGGAATTAGTAAAAATCTTCCCCCTTGTCCCTTTAGCTGTTTTCACAAGCCCTTTGATGAACAGAAGGATACCCATTGGCTTTAATGCATTACTAGTGTTTGTAATAATTTTGGAAGGGGAGAAAGAGGAGAGAAGTTGATACGTTGAGTCTGTTACTGGGAAGGGATGGAACAAATCATTGTAAATCCTTTTTTTTAAAACTACCTACTGCGTTCTCTCATTCTATGCCCACATATTCAGTGGTCATAGAACCATCCAAGAAGTGCTACAGTGGTTAAATCAAATTATTTTTGAGAAAAAGACTGATAGTAGCCAGATTTCCTTTCTGCTGGCATTCATACCATCTTAGACCTGCTGAGAACAAGACTCCCAAATCTGCTACAGTTGAACCCTTAGTGCAATCCTTTGATATACCTGCTGCTGGGTTTGGCTTATGCAGTGATATTGGCATTACTTTTTCAAACAATATCTTAGGAAATCTTGAGATTATGGGAGACTTGTTGGGGTCCTCAGTGTGAAGATTGGTCATGACCAAGCTTGCCTGTAAAATAACTTGCTCCCACATATCTGCTACACTCCCACATTTCATGGGTTGTATTTTGGCTGTGTTTTCATGAAACAGTTAACCACAAGGCTGGGTTAGTGCAGCGTGTTCGCCCTCTCTTTTAGCAGCATAGTTATTCAACCACTTCCATATTTTGTTTACCATTCAGCATGTCATCGAAATGCAGATGTTACTTCCAGCTCAAACAAGTCATCACCAAACAATGGCTACTTTTTATGCTCCCACCCTGGCATAGTTTAAAATAGTATTTGTGGATCTGTGCACCACCTTGTCCTCCTCCTGTTTATTTTTGTGGCAGTTGAGGGACAGATCATTTCCTTTCTCAGAAGCAGATGGCTCTTCTCCCCCCCTTTTGTTCTCTGGGTGCTTTTAGCCTCAGCCTCTTGTTTAATTAGATCATACCGTTAATGCACTCGGTTCTCTGAAATGACTGAACTCCCCATCTCTGCTGCTCCTTTTATTTGGCTGGTCTCCATGGTAACCAATTTCCACTGGAATGACTCTGATGCAACCTTAAGGGCAGGAAGAGGTAACCTGCAGTGCCCAGGCCACGCATAGCCCTTGGGACTCTCTCCAATCATGACCGCTGGGAACCTGAGATACAAATTCCTGCCATTTTGAGCTGGGATTAGATTTCTATCCCGCTGTCTGTTCAGGAGCTCAAGGTGGTGTGCATCTTCCTGTTTTTCCTCACTCAACAACCCTGTGAGGTAGGTTGGGTTGGGAGAGCTTAATAGGCCCAAAGTCACCCAATAAGCTTTTGTGGCTGAGGGTAGACTAGTACCTGGGTCTCTCCAGGGTCAGGCCAAAACTGTCACCACCTCACCACACTGGCTCTCACGTTACAACCCTTGACCTCCTTGAAAACATTAAGCATGTCCCTTGATGACAAAAAGGTTGCCTACAGTTGCACGACGGTGTCATGGTTGGAGAGTGAGGCTCAAATCTCCCACTTCGTGAAAGAATCAGGATGGTTTTAGGATCCCTCACTATTTTTATTTATTTTGGTTTTAAATGTATGTGCCACCCATTCTAATGGCTCTTAGCGGTTTGCAAAAGTACTTACATTCCATATATAAATTCTAAAAGCCTTTTTAAAAAGCTAACATTAAATGCTAAAAGTCATAAAACCCTAAAACACCTGGGTTTAAGCCTCTTCCTAAACTTTAATGAGGAGGGGGCCTGCCCAACTCTAACAGCAATTTTTTCCATAGTGTAGCTTCCCACCCCTCATCGCACCCCACCCCTGAAAAAACAGATGCACACACTATGTCTATGAAGGTTCTCAGTCATCCAGGTGGAATTGTCTGTAGCTTGAATCATGTCAACTGGATTTCTATTTTCTCAATGGAAACGTTTTGCTCCTTATCCAAGGAGCTTCTTCAGTCTGAACTTTGCTCAGACTGAAGAAGCTCCTTGGATAAGGAGCAAAACGTTTCCACTGAGAAAATAGAAATCCAGTTGACATGATTCAAGCTACAGACAAGATGCACACACTGTAGCAGGAAATGCAGAAAGTGTCCCATGGAGGAGCTAAGAGAGCAGGGAACTGGCGGTCCTGTGGGTCATTTTGGCCTAAGCTGTGGATCTCTCAGCCTGGTCTACTTCACAAGTTTGTTGTGAAGATAAATGGAGGTGGGGGGAATCAAGTGTACCATGTTCAATTCTTACAGGGAAGATTAAAAATATATTTAATTCACATAGAATCTCTAAGAAATGTGTGTGTGTGTGTGTTTGCACGCACACGTGCATGCAAAGAAGTTGGAATGGGAAGCAGCCAGACCAATGGGTTCTATTGTAACTATTGTGTGTGTTCTTTAAAGGGATACACAAACGTATGAACAAGGCTAACATGAGGAAATGGCAACCTTAAGCATCATAAAGGACTTAGAACTTTGGAAGGAATTTATTGCCAACAATTTGCCAGATTCCCTTCACCCTTCCCTTGGTTGCTCTCACTTTAAAATTGCATCTAAGAATGTGAGTAATGCCAAAAGAAGGAAAAGCAATAGCCCTACTTGGTTGGGCAGCCTTCTTCCTTGATTCAGTAAGACAGATCAGCTCTGGAAGAACAGGCAAGCAAGACTGAGGAAGCAGGCTGCATAGTGCCCCCCCCCCCCAAGTTTCATTTTGCCCTTGACCTCTTTCAGATCTGGGTTTTATATTACATTCTGGAAATAGTGTTATCCTGTTACAGAGCTTAAGAGGGTGGGAGCTTAAAAAATATAATTCATGTCTCAAAAATTGTGGAAACATGGTATTATTATTATTATTATTATTATTATTATTATTATTATTATTATTAATAGAGATTGAATTTAGCCCGGTGGGCAGTGCAGAACACACTTTCAAATGAAATGATCTATCTACAACTGGAGCCATGAAGAATCCAGAGAAGTAACTAGAATCTCTTTCAGGAAGTTTCACCTTGAAACTGGCAAAGCCATTCAACTGCAGAATCTGCTAAGAGAACACATATGTGCAAAGGCCCCTCTTTATCAGCTTGATGAGTCAATTTACTTCTGTGGTTGCTCCTGCTTCCTCTTGATTTTCATCGGTGGGTTTGCTGATGCGATTGCAAGTGGTCCCCGGGTCATGCTTACTGGCAGCAAGATTCCTTTTCACGCAATAGAAGAGCAGCCCCCTCTGCCTTACCCTTGTCCAAGGAGCCCTCCTCCTGTGCAAAGTACGGACTTCAAGTGGCCAACGTTGCAGGCCTGCAGTTAGTATCACCTTCCCCCTTTCACCATTAAGGAAACATCAGCTTTGGGCTTCTGCATAAAGGGCTGATCTTGAAATGGAGGTCAGTGCCAGGTGGAAAGAAAGAGGGAGGGAGGTGCCCATTTCTCTGTGACCTCAGGAAAAAGCCATGAGGTATGCATCTGAGCAGAGAACTACTTCTGAGGAAATGCCCACCACAGTCATAAGGAAATCTACATTTGGGGTGGAACTGTCTACTTTCTAGCTCAGAGGTGGGAAATCTGTAGGCCTCAACATACAGCTCAGCTGCAGCCCCAGTGGGGAGGGGTGCTGGGAGTTGTGGTTCAGCAACATCTGAAAAGCTGCAAGCTCTCCTCCTTTGCAATCAATCAATCAATGAACAAAATCCACAGGCCACCTGTCATGGATTCCAAGCAGCCTACAGCTAGTACAATAGAACAAACATAGTAGAATAACAGCCGATGATTATTGAACAAATCAAGTACCAATATCAAAAAAGGTAACAATTTTAAATCTCATAAAAACTCATCAGATAGTACACCCATAATTTGGACAAAATAATAATGTGCATTCCCTGAGGACTCTGCAAAAAAGCAGTATTTTAGCTGTCCTTCTGAGAGTCTTCCCAACGTCAGAGGATTCCAGAGGGTGGGGGCCATCGCAGAAGGCTGATTTCTGCTTCTCCGCCCCCCCCCCATGTGCCCTCTCTGCTGGTTTGAATGGGATGAACTGATTGTTATGGAGTTGAGTGTCTCCAGTAGCTCCAGAACACAAGCCATATAGGGTTGTATACAGTATGCGATAACCAGCACTTTGACTTGTACCTGGAAACAAACCATGGCCAATGCAGCTCCCATAATGAAGGTATAATACAGCTATACTGTAATGCATAGCTTTCCAAACTGTGTGTCGCGACACTTTAGTGTGTCGCAACACACAGTTTAGTGTGTCACAACACAACCCGGAAGCAGTGGCGGGGGTGTGCACGGTGGGGGTGGTGTGTACGGCGACGGCAGCGGCGCGCCATCAGTGCTTCCGCGTTTTAGCGGAAAACACCACTGTGCATGCTGCCGCCACGCGCCCCCCGCACCACCGTTGTGCACACCCCCGCCGCCGCGCGCGCGCCCCCGCACCGCTGCCACTGCTGGTGTGTTGCCAACACCAGCAGTTTGGAAAGCACTGCTGTAATAGTTCTTATCCCTTGGCAAGTGGGCAGCTGTTTTTGGCACCCGCTGTAGTTTCCAAATTGTCTTCAAGGGCAGATTCATATAGAGGGATAACCACAATTATCCAACAAATTACAATCTGTTTTTCCATGGAACTGTGAATTCCAGCCAGAGGTCATAAACCTGTTGGTATTTGCATGCACTGAATTGTTCTACATTAAATTAGAAGCAAATTAAAAGCTTCTAATATTTTCAGGGGCTAGAAATGAGCTTTCAAGTCACTGAATTCTAGAAAACCTAGAGAAATGTCTGCAGAATTTTAGACCCAGGGTTAGTTACGTCTCTAGGAGTTTTAATTTATACGCCTCCACACTTCAAAACAAAAAATATACTACATTCTCCAAACTCAGAAATGAGCTCAATCCTGAGGACAAGAATTATAGTTACAGTCCAGGATTACAAGTATGGGATCTGGGGAAAGAGGATCAAGGAAAATTATTTATTCTAAGGTTGATTTCTAGGGCCATCCTCCACTTGCTACAGCAGAACTGTATGATGAAAAAGCTCACAAATCATATAGAAGATTCAAATTGGACTTTTGTAGGGGCAGTAATATTTCCCATGAATAATGCATGGTGTTTTGTTCTATCTTTTGGCTTCTAAATTCAAACATTCTCTGATAAACAGATAATCTTGCCTTAATTGGTGCCGGAGATGGCGAACAGGAAATCTCCTGGAGAGTCCATATGTGCATTGCTTTACCCAGCAGTTGATAACAATGTCCTATGTTTATAATCTGAGACCTAACATTAATATTTAAAATACCAAATTGAAATTCTGCAAAATCCTCTATTATATTTGAAATGACTGCAGCTTGTACAAAAGAACAGTAGTGATTAATGTGGAGTTTGCACAGGAAAGTTCCTTGATGAATTAAGACTTCAGTCTTTTAGCAAAGGACGTTGCAGCATCATCCAGGGCTATTTCTTTAATTGTTCTCCAGCCCTTTCGGACTTAAGTGATTTATCTCCCTTTCCCACTTTATATTCATGCAGCTTCTGAAAATAAATGTTCTGCAGTCTTCAAGGAGAGAACCCGACCCACTGTTTTTTTTCCCCTCTTGATCTCATTCAAATGCTTCTTTCGTAAACCTTTGTACAGTCATCATGCTATCAATATTTGGTGTCCTCTCCTCTTAGGAATGTTGAACCTCCTCATCTATGTTGGAAAGGCGGGTATGCCTTGTGTTGCAAATCAGGTGTAATTTAAAATTACAACAGTAAGTGATCTCCTTTTCATTTTCCTCATTTCTGGCCCAGTAGAAAGCTAGTCTTTATGATAATGAGAGGTGAGGATGTGGGGTAAGCTGGATACAGAACACTGGCTGAATAAAACATCCGGAAAGCACACACTTAAAAAAAATAGTAAAGGTCTAAATGGTGCAGCTATTTTAGAGAACTGCGATTGTATCAAATGCTTGTGACTATTCACGAGCTGGTTTGCAATGATGTAAACAAATTTTCTGCCCTTGACTGCTTTCCACCCCTCTCGATTTTTTCCCCTTGTAACAGAGGAAGCAAACAGCAGCTGAGAAAGGGTCTTTCACTTACAGAGATAGGAGAACAGGTTCGTCTTGAATCTAGGCCACTTTCTGCAGTTTTCTTCCAGAGCTGCTATTGTTGTCGTTATTGTTAAAGGGCCAGAAAGGGATGACTACAGACCCATGGATGGCAGCTGAAGAAACTGTCTCCCTTTGGCATTCAGGGCTGGGCACACACCCAGCCTGTTGCCTGCAGACTTATGCTTGGCATTGTTGCTTGCATTGTGGGCCACCTGAGGCCTCAGCAGAACGTAGAGCCTTTGTTTGTCTGAGGATGAGAGAGCCTCTTGACTACTTCTGCCCTGACTCTCCTCTCATAACATTATAGAGAGCAAGCTAACTTTGAGAAGCTTTTATACCAGAGCTTTCCAAACTTTTCATGTTGGTGACACACCTTTTAGACATGCATCATTTTGCAACACACTCTTACAGCAGGGCACAAGGCAGGCACTAGGACCTGCGTGGAATCCTGGCAGGGCAGGTTTGGAGGCAGCAGCAGCAGCCGCGACACACCCAGACACTGCAGCCGACACACTAACGTGTCCCGACACACAGTTTGGAAAGCTCTGTTTTATACTCATAGGAACGGTTTGTCTGGAAATGGCCATATTTCGAAGAGTGTTTTCTTCATGATGGAGAAATGCAGCTATTCCAATAGGCAAAAAGGATTATTTCTCTAAAACAGCACTGTTGTCTTCTCTTTCTTCTGGATCAGTCAGGTGTAATTTAAAACGATGGTGCACAAGCAAGAAAGAACTGGTGGCCTGGTTCATACAACACATCATGCCATTGTGTCATTTACTTAGCATTCTTTTAGTGTATTATGAACCCAGACATTGTGGTTTATAAATTTAACTATTGTGAATAGCCAGCTTGCATTCACAATACTGCAGCATTTTCGCTGGTCTTTCTTTGCAGACAGGCTGAGATGTTTGCAAACTTTAAATCCACATCTTCACAGGGAGATATGCTCTTTCTATCTCATGTGCAACAGTGGATCCCCATCACCTTTTCCTCTCCTATACAGACAAGATTTGTTTTTTTGACACTAAAAGGTAGAACTCCAGAGACATGGAGCAACAGACACTGTTGTATGTGAACTGAGAAAACAAGAGGGAGTTCCATGTCCCCGGCAGCTCTGATAAATGGCTGGAGTTACCCCAGAAGCAAGCGAAAATCTAGGGACAAAGAAGCAGACCACTTTGCCCCAGCGTCCAGATTATATTTAAAGAATAAGTAATTATTACAGTTAGGCTTTGCATTAAGTTTTAATTTCTTTTGTCAGTGTGTGCTAGTTAAGTCTTAATATCTTTTGCTCCTTTTTGCAGGAGGACATTCTGTATAATTTCAGACTGTTTTCCTGAAGGTTTATCTTTACTGTACACTTCTTGTGAACTGAACATCTAGCTCACTAAGTTTGATTTTGTTTATTTCTTGTGGGATTGATTTATCTCCCAATGGAGAAAGGAAGTGCTTGAAACCTCTAGCCACGTGCCATTAAGCTACGGAGCCATAAGGATACATTCTAGAAAATATTTCATTAGCCACAATGGTAGTACAGGTTTGGAAGCCTTATCTCGTTCACAGACTTGGGTAAGGGGAAGCATGTCATGTGAGGGACCCTGTGGAAGACAGATGGTAGCAGCAGGAACAACCAGGCAACTACACCAAGGCAAGGAAGAGAGGTGAGGCCAGGATGTGTAGACCCAGAGGGCTCTGGGGAGAGGAGATTTGAAACCTGCCTTTCACTCTATGGGTACAGCTGTGCCACTACATTAACTAAAACCACCATGGTTGATTTGGGCTTTACTACCATGTTCAGAGAGAGTTACTGAATGTGTAATCTTGCTAGCTTTGCAGTAAGAACAGGAAAATGTGTGTACTCAAGAACTATAGTACTTCTATTTTACTTGCACAGGTTCTGATAAGCTATGATTTACTGTGGCCTGCAAACCGGTCAAGGAGAAGATAGCACTGTCAACTTCTATTATTGCTAGGACTCATTCCTCTGATAGACTGAATATCCAAGAATTTTGTGATTGGTTATATTTTAGATTGAGAAATTTAATGTAGTCCTAGTATGGGCGATCTTTTTTCAAGGGAGGTTGGGAAGTGATGAATCCAAGATCCTTGGAAAGTATGAGCAATAACTTCTCATGTATTGATTCAAAAGAAAATGCATGCCTCTGACTTTTTTTTTCCTTAGAGGAGTTTTAATACTCCACAGTCAAAAAGCCACTTAAGGGTCATTATGAGTGATATTTAAATTGAGGAGATTAATACAATGACTCATAAATTCTTAATTTCTGCTCAGTTTCTAACTGGTATTGCTTCTGAAGTCCCTTTCACACCACACTGAGCCAAAACTCTTCTGAATCCTACCTTAATTGTTTACAAGAAGTCTGCTAATACCTCTATTCCTCTATTGCTTTGGCTTAGCTTCTGCCACTGGCAACAGCAACTACATTAATCACGCATTACTAAGGCAGAAATGTTTTCTTAACTCAGAACCAGGAGGCTCATCACAAGCTAGAATTGAAAGCTGGTTTTCAGATCCTGTGATTAGATATAATATTCCATTATTGTCCCCTGTTAATTTCAGCCTTGCCCAAACCAGTGCTCTCCAGAAGTATTGGAACTAGCCTGGGGATTCACGTTGCTAGGGGATTCTGGGAGTTGTAGTCCTGACCTATTTGGAGAGCACTAGCTGTGATCAGAAGACCAATGCTTGCTAGAAGTTTGTTTTCTCCCTCCGGCAAGAGGTGCCAGCTGTCCTCAGAAGGCAATGTTGACTTTAGAGTCCTTGCCAGCATTCTCTGGGCAAAACTTGAACTTTTTAAAAATCTCTCTAATGGATTATTAGCTCAGAGCTGCTGGGTCAGAATAAAATGTAAATATTGACTATATATCAGCCGTGTGGCAGCTGAATCTTTGAGACATGAGCCCTGACTCCCCTGACCACGCTGCGTTGTACCAGCGGCACAGAACATAAGTAAGGGCTAATTTCAAAGAATCTAGTGAATAGGCAACCCAGCCCAGTTGTTTCCATAGTGCTTCGCCTTGTAATTTTCCCGTTTCCTTGAACTCTTGGCTAATTATGCATGGTTCATGAGGCAAAGATTTGCCTTGTTGTGGGAAGGTAGTAGGCAGACTTCAGACTACTACTATTATTTTTATTACTTCCAGTACTACTACATCATCTGAAATCCATCAGATGGCTCCTTATACCAATAGCTGGCTGGGTGACCTTGGGCCTGTCACTCTCTCTCAGCCCAACTCACTTCACAGGGTTGTTGTGGGGAAAATAGGAGGAGAAAGGAGTATTAGGTATGTTCGCCTCCTTGAGTTATTTATAAAAATAATAAAGGCGGGATAAAAATTAATCAATTAAATAAATAAATAAAAACATAACAAGAAGGAATTCATTTGAGTAATAGAACTGAATGGAATTCATATGTGAGAACCAGTTTTCACAAGGTCCAAAGCAAAGAGTTTGAAATCAGGCCAGTCTGTACTAAATCAAGAGACAGATGAAAACCATCCGTTCTGTGCAAAAAAGAGTGGCTTCCATTCACTTGGCATATGTGAGTGGGAGAAAAAGCCATAACACTTGGGAGAATTGTTTCTTAACGTTTTCATGAGCTTTTCTGCAATCAAGCCCCTTAGTGAGTATTTATATTGTTGAATGCCTGCTTCTGCCTGCTTCCGGTCTAGCTTCTTGGCATTGGAATTCTTCCATGCAAATGTACTGTATGTATGTATGTATCTATGTATGTAAAATCTAATATAAACTAAACTTGAAGAAAGAAAATAGAAGGAGTAAAAAGTGCAAGGAAAAAGTAAGAAAGAAAAAAAGAGAAAAAGAAAATAATATAATATAATAAAGAAAAAGAAAAGAAATATATAAAGAAGTAACTTCCAACCTTCTTCACAACAAATATAAACAAATATAGTAACTCTTCACCCTCTCTAAACTTACAAACTTTCATCTCTTCATCCCATATCCTATCTCTTATCTATAAACAAATCCATAAAGCATCATTTTTTCAGTCCCGGTGTCAGCAGAATGTCCATAAAGGGTTGCCAGAAGTAACAATGTATATTGTTTTAACCTTGATCAAATAAACCAACTTTATATTCCTTCCTTTTACTTCTTAATATTTACTTCATACAAATATTGTAGGATTTGATTTGATTTCTCTTCATTTCTTCTTTGTCCCATTGCACAGAGTTCTTTAACAGGCCTCTGTTGTAAATCCAGTAGGAGAAAATTATTCAGGTCACTCTCTTGGTTTGTCATTTGTATTTCCCTTTTAAATTTTAAAACCTCAGCCAGTTTCTTTTGTAGATCCAGTGAAACATCCTTTTCTAAATAATTCTCTTGGCCTGTCGGTTATGAATCCACTTTCTATAACATCTCTATCTTGTCAGATAAAATTTGTTCTATATCTTTTTTTTTGGAATAAAATGTTTATTATTTTTAAAGACAAAGATAAAAAAACTACAGAAAAACAAAACAAAAAAAACTACAGACAAAAAAAGAAAAAAACACAAAGTGTAAAAACACAAGAAAAAAAGACTTTTAGAAAGTTACATATACATGTGACTTCCAGCTTTCAATAGTAAGAATATACAGCAATTCCCATAAACAAACCCTTCCTCTACATCAAACCATGATCACATTATTTCTATAAATCCTTCCATTAACACATATACAAATCTCTAATACAATTGCTCCTTCCCCTTACATAAAAAAGAAGATATAGATATAGATATATAAATTTCTACTTCAAACTTCCCTCCCTCTTAAAAACAATCCATTTAATTTTTTTTCCTTCCTACTACTGTTCTACATAGTTCTGTCCAAACAATAAGCATCAAGTTGTAAAAACAAATAAATTGTCTGCCTTTATAATAAACAATCTTAACCCTATTAAACCTAAAAATATATAAAATATTATTATATCTTATCAATATCCTTTCAGTCTTACAAATCTATAATCCTATAAATCCTAATCCAAATCATAAGAAAAGAAAAAAAATCATATTAGCCTCATTATCAATCTAATTAAATATTCTTAATTTTTATAAATTGTCTACCTTTATAATTAACAATCTTAACCCTATTATGCCTAAAAACATAATATGTTTTTATAATAATAAAAAACATGGCCAGGGATCATTGGGAAAGAAGGAGTTGACAACAGCAACACGAATGGAATCTTACTTCTGACTAAATGTGCAGAGCATAACCTTGTCATTACTAACACACTCTTTCGCCAGAAAAATAAATTTAAAACATCATGGAAGCACCCACGGTCGAAGCACTGGCATATTTTAGATTATGTAATTGTCCGTGCTAGAGATCGCCGTGATGTACTTCTCACCAGAGCCATGACGAGCGCCGATGACTGCTGGACAGACCATCGATTAATTCGATCCACGATGGCCATAAAGATTGTCCCTCATCGTAGGCTCCAAGAAAGAAAACCAAGGCGTAAAATGAATACACTGGCCCTTCAAGATCCTATTAAACGAGCTTGCTTTCAATCAACTCTCAAGGAACATCTGCCTATGGAACTTCCTGAAAATGTTGAGGAACACTGGATTAAATTGAAGACTTCTATTATTTCAGCCTGTGAACAAACTATCGGATACCAGACTAAGAGACATCAGGACTGGTTTGATGAGAACGATAGTGAGATTGAACATATTATTGACAAGAAAAGGAAAGCCTTCCAGATATGGCAAAAAGATATTAACTGTGCCGTTAAGAAAAAAATCTACGCCAGTGCAAAGGCAGAAGTCCAAAGAAGAACTGGAGAACTTAAGAACATATGGTGGATAAAAAAAGCGCAAGAAACCCAACATTTTCCAGATGCTCATGATGCACGGGGCTTTTTTAATGCCATAAAGGCCATCTATGGACCAACAAACCATGGTACAAATCCCTTACGCTCAGTAGATGGTGCTAAACTTCTAAAGGACAGTCTATTGCACTGCGCTTGAAAGAGCATTACTACAATCTCCTTAATCGTCACTCTACTGTGGCTGATGAAGTCTTCTTGCAAATCCCGCAAAAACAAATAAGAAATGAGCTTGCAGTACCCCCTAGTTTGGAGGAAGTCAGTAAAGCCACTAAACAAATGAAAAATAACAAAGCTAGTGGACCTGATGGGATTCCTGCTGAAGTCTTTAAAGAAGGCGGGCCTGAACTTACACAACAACTTCATAAGCTCATCGAAAAAATCTGGATGAGGGAGGAGATTCCAGCAGACTTTAGGGATGCCATAATTATCACTCTCTTTAAAAAGGGTGATAGAACAGACTGTGGAAACTATTGAGGCATCTCCCTTCTAGCCACAGCAGGCAAAATCCTGGCAAAGATCATTGCAAACCGTCTCCTATCTGCATCAGAAGACATCCTCCCTGAAACGCAAAATGGCTTCCGCCCTTCCAGGGGAACAGTGGATATGATCTTCACTGCACGACAGCTTCAAGAAAAATGCAAGGAGCAAAACCGCCCTCTGTACATGGCGTTTATTGATCTGACTAAAGCTTTTGATACTGTAAATCGTACTGCTCTCTGGACCATCCTTCTGAAAATCGGATGCCCTGATAAATTTGTGAACATCTTGCGGTTACTCCATGATGACATGATGGCAACAATCCTGAATAACAATGGCTCTCAAAGCGATCCATTTAAAGTGGAATCCGGCGTTAAACAGGGATGTGTTATTGCTCCAACCTTATTCGCTATCTTCATCGCTATGATTATGCACCTTGTTGAAGAGAAACTTCCTACTGGTGTAGAAATTATATATCGAACAGATGGAAAGCTTTTTAATCTTAGTAGGCTGAAAGCAAAAAATAAGGTAATTGCAACTTCTGTTATAGAACTTCAATATGCTGATGATAACGTAGTCTGTGCACACTCCGAGGAAGATCTTCAAACTATCCTAAACATCTTTGCAGAAGCATATGAAAAACTCAGCCTCTCGATTAACATAAAAAAAACCAAAGTGCTTTACCAGCACGTTCGAACCAATCCCTCTGCAGCGCCATCAATCCAGCTTAAAGGTGTGTCACTAGAAAATGTCGATCACTTTTCTTATCTCGGCAGCCATCTATCTACAAAAGCCGACATCGACGCTGAAATTCAGCATCGCCTGAGCTCTGCGAGTGTAGCTTTCTCCCGAATGAAGCGTAGAGTGTTTGAGGATCGGGACATTCGCAGGGAGACCAAAATGCTTGTTTACAAAGCCATTGTACTACCAACCCTTCTGTACGCCTGTGAAACATGGACCCTCTACAAACGCCACCTGCAACTTCTTGAAAGATTCCATCAACGCTGCCTCCGAAAAATTCCGCAAATTACTTGGGAAGATAGGCGGACTAATGTTAGCGTATTAGAAGAAGCGAAAACCACCAGCATTGAAACAATGATCATCCAACATCAACTTCGCTGGACCGGTCATGTTGTTCGAATGCCTGACCATCGTCTTCCAAAGCAGCTACTTTACTCCCAACTTAAGAATGGAAAACGGAATATTGGTGGACAGCAAAAGAGATTCAAAGATACTCTCAAAGCTAATTTTAAAAAAATGTAATATCAGCATTGAGAACTGGGAAGCCCTAACTCATGAGCGTTTCAATTGGAGGTCATCCTTTATTAATGGCGCTATGGACTTTGAAGAAGCACGAGTACAGGGCGAAAGGGAGAAAAGAGCTAAAAGGAAGGTACGTCAGGCAAACCCTCATCATGACCGTCTCCCACCCGGAAACCTATGCCCTCATTGTGGGAGGTTGTGCGGATCCAGAATTGGCCTTTATAGCCACTTACGGATCCACCGTTAAAATTTTACCTTTGGAAGACAATCTTACTCGGCTACGAGTGATCGCCAATGATGAATGATGCCTAAAAACAGTATAAAATATTATTATAACTTGTCAATACCTTTTAAGTCTTACAAATCAAAAATCCTGTAAATCATGTTAACCTCAATATCAGTCCAATTAAATATTTCTTAATTTTTTACCCCTCCTCAAAATATACCGGGACATTTAAATATTTCACCATTACCCCAATAGCATTTTTTTTACAAAGATCCAACAACCCAACAACCTTCAAAGATACAAACTTTCCACCAAAAGAGAAAAAAAACTCCCACATAACATACTCTTCTTTCCCATAACATTGATCCAGATAGTCATAACATTTCTCCAGCATGGCAGTTCCTTGTGCAATCTTAAAGTTAAACAATTGTTTTAACCCCCTAAACATCAATCCAGTGAAATATTTTTCTGCTGGAAATATTTCAATCTCCCTCACAGCAGTAAAATCGCCATCTTTTCCAGCTTTCATCACAGTATTTTCATATAGTTGACCGATTTTAGCCAAAATCTCATATCGAATGTACCAAACAATCTGCATAATAACTTGACAACCCTTTGATAAAATCTCTTTTTGCTGAGAACAGAGTTCTATGAAGTCTTCTTTAAAATCTTCTTTAAAATCTTCCATAGTTCAAACAGTAAATTATGACACCCCTAAAGAGTTAACTCACAGAAATAGAGGTTAGTGAATTAATCCAAAGTTAACAAAGGAAAATATACTAGCAGACAACCCAAAGAAAGTAAACAGAAAGCCAAGAGTTTAAAATAAGAAATCAAAAGCAAACACACCGTCCTTCCAATTCAGCACCAAAAATAGCAACGGAAAGGCAATCTTACAGTTTCAGCCCTCAATACAATTCAGATGGGAAAACAAGCCAGAACTATTTTTTATAGTTAAAAATCTCCAGAAATAACTATATTCACCAAGAGATTCCGCTTTTTCTTACTATAAAAAGCTTCTCTTAAGAGTACAAAACTTAAAAAACAAATTGGGTGCTTAAGAAATGGGAAGGCAGGACTTATTTCCCCTTTAAGGGGTTGCAAGCGTGGCTCAGGAAGAGATGGTATCCCAGCCTCCCGGTGAAGTGTTACCGCTCGGTCGCAGACGCTGTCCACAAGTGATTAGAAAGTGAGGTTTGCAAACTTAGTGTCCTTTAAAAGTCTCTGCTGTGGTTGTGAGCAAGATGGCTAATCCCGTCGTCTCCCAGAGCTCAAACCCGCGGAAAACCGCTGTCTTGCAGTCTCTTCGCAAGGAGCAGCCGTCTGGAGCACATGTGGGTGATCTCCCATTCTCTCTTTATCTGGAGAAGTTCCAAGGGACCAGTCTACTCAAAAATCTATTTCTGATTACCCCAAGATGTATTTATTTCAGCAATATATTTAGAGCAGGACAGTCATTTATGACTGATATGAGAAACTTGTGGTTCATGCCCCGATCGGTATTCAGACATCCTTGAATCTGTTGGTTACCATGGTACTTTAACCACATTAAGTCAGCTATAGCAGACCAGTTGCAGCAGAGGAATGCTGACACATAAGTGAGTGGGAGCAGAGGATGGACATCTACATAGAAGCAGCTGACTTGCCCCAGGAAACTTGCATCTTGCCAGTGCCATTTCCTACAGCCAAGCTCTCTGCTGATATCACTTCATCATGTTTCTTCTCCTTGAGGCACCCTTAATTAATCATTTTTAAAATAAACAAAAAACCTATTTCCTCTGAACATACATATATTGGGATTCTGCATTTTCGTGATGCCCACGTATCATATCTGTTGGTGGATAAATGTCCTGGCTTGTACAGTTCTGTAAAAAAATATTCATGTGGATCCTAATGATATACAGTATGATGCAAATCTGAGTGAACAAATAATACCAAAGTTTGCTTTTCATTTATTTAATAAATAAAGTAATCTAATATATGATGCGCCAGTGAGAAAAAGTAATTTATGAAACACAATATCATCCAGGAAATTACAAAGAACCCCAGAACACAACAATGGATATTCAGATCTCTCTTTTGGGGGGCTTAAGTCTGTTGTCATTACTCTGCCATCAGAAAGGCTCTAGATAAAAATGGGATTCATGAGCAAATAGCAAGGAAGAAGCTACAGTATTGCTTTTTAAGAACATCAATGCTCATCTCAAATTTGCCAACAAGTCTCTGGATGACCTTCCAAGCTTCTGAGGAATGTTCTAGGCCAGGGTTCTTCAACCAGGGTTCCGTGGAACCCTAGGGTTCTGCAAGAGGTCACTAAGGGTTCCCTGGGAGATCATGATTTACTTAAAAAAATTATTTCAAATTCAGGCAACTTCACATTAAAGAGGCAAGTTTCATTCTTTATTTTTAGCTTAAGAACATTGTTAATGCATATATACAGGCCTACACGTGAAACGAATATAATAATTTTGTAACTTCTGGCCTGTATTTGAGCCTGAATGTGCAGGGGTTCCCCGAGGCCTGAAAAATATTCCAAGGGTTCCTCCAGGGTCAAAAGGTTGAGAATGGCTGTTCTAAGCAGATGAGTAAAAGTGGAACTTCTTGCACTAGGTAGGAGTCTTGCAGAAACCAAGCAATGCATTCCACAAGTATGACCATTGTATTGTCAAGCATAGAGGTGGCAGTGCTATGGTTTGGGAATGTTTTGTGTCAGGAGAATATTCGGTCTTCTGACTACCAACTGAAGCTGAAGCTCAGATGGGTCATGCAGCAAGACAACAATTCCAAACAGATCAGGAAATACAGAAGTGAATGGGCAAAAAACAAATTTGACTTGGGATTGCAAGGTCAAGTCCACATTTAACTCTCATAGAAGTGTTGTGTCAGAACTAGAAACAAGTAATTAATGGTAGAAAACCCCCAAATGTTACTGAGTTGTAACTTGTAGCAGTTCTCCATGGAGGAATGGACCAGAATTCCTACAAAGTAAGAGAATGATCACTAATGACAGGAAGCTTTTGGTTGCGATAATTGCAGCTAAAGGTGCTATAACCAGTTACTGAATCTAAGAGGGTGATTATTATTTTTTCACACTGGTGCATCTCATGTTGGATGATTTTGTTCATGAAATAGATGAAACAAGTCCCAAATATTGGTGTTATTTATTAACTCAGACTGCTTTTATGTATCAGTAGGACCACAGAATCTGATAACAATCAGTCACAAACAAAGGTAAGAATTCAGAAATTCTGACAGAGATTGAATAATTTTCCATAAAGCTGTATATCTACATTGCTCCTTGCTGACTCTGAACAAGATAGCCTCCAGTTTTACCATTTCTCAAAATATCTTTTTTTTAATCTGCAAAAGTGGAGAAAAAAGCTTAATTTGCTTGATCTTCTTTTCCAGAAGCAAGTGTTATTTATTTATTTTCTATCCTGCCTTTATTATTTTTATAAATAACTCAAGGCGGCGAACATACCTAATACTCCTTCTTCCCCCTATTTTCCCCACAACGAACGCCTGTGGTTCCTGAGCCAAAAGCAGTACCACTCATTCCAGGGCCACATTCAGTGTTGAGGAATTTCATCTGCTGCCAAGATCTAATTACTATAATGATTTTATAATTAACAATCAACTAGATTGACTTGAAAAAAAAAAAGGGGCGTGGTGGC
This sequence comes from Charina bottae, assembly GCA_023362775.1. Classification (NCBI taxonomy): domain Eukaryota; kingdom Metazoa; phylum Chordata; class Lepidosauria; order Squamata; family Charinaidae; genus Charina; species Charina bottae. The sequence continues at coordinate 153,144,484 of JALMGJ010000002.1, read as the reverse complement.
TCAGCGGGTAAGATGCCAGGCTTGTCGATCGGAAGGTCGCAAGTTCAGAGGTTCGAATCCCTAGCCCTGCGTGCAGAGTGAGCTCCTGCACTAGCTCCAGCTCTTGCCAACCTAGCAATTCGAAAGCATGCAAATGCAAGTAGATGAATAGGTACCACTTCGGTGGGATGGTAACAGCGTTCCACGTGCGTCATGCCGGCCACATGACCGTGGAAGCGTCTTCGGACAACACTGGCTCTTCGGCTAACAAACGGAGATGAGCACCGGCCCCTAGAGTTGGACACGACTGCACAAATGTGCGGGGGGAACCTTTACTTTAGATTGACTTGAAGAGAATGAAATGGCAAAGGACGTAAGACCAAACCAACTGACAATATAAAATAGCAAAAGAATGGGGAAGGCATGTTGTGTTATTATTAATGATATACTCCCTCCAAGACTGGAATCCCTGTTGATTTCTTTGCGACCATTTTGAGATTTCATTAAATTAAGCATTTTTTACCTAAGCATTTCTTCATATTATAAGATAATTCTTAGAACTGTTTTTAAGGCCTCGGGGTGGTGGTGTAATTTTTCTGATACTATGAAAGGGGGCATAAACAGTGCTTGCTTAGCACTTATATGTTGTTGTTGTTAGTTTCCGTCGAGTCGTTTACGACTCATAGCGACCCTATGTATAATAGAATGTAATAGCTAAATGGTCTTGCGCCAATCGCCTCTGTTCCAATGTTTGCATCCATTGTTGCAGTAATCGCGTTGAAGGTCTTCCTCTTTTCCGCTGGCCCTCGACTTTACCAAACATGATGTCCTTTTCAAGCGATTGGTCTTTCCTGACAATGTCCCCAAAGTATGAGAGTCTAAGCCTAGTTATCCTCGCCTCTAGTGAACATTTTGGTTGTATTTCTTCTAAAACTGATTTGTTTGTTCTTCTGGCAGTCCATAGTACTTTCAGTAATCTTCGCAATTCGAACGCATCAATTCTTCTTCTATCTTCCTTTTTTAATGTCCAAGTTTCAGAGGCATATGTGGCCAAGTTTCAGAGGCATATGTGGCAATTGAGAAAACCATAGCGTGAGTCAGATGCACCTTTGTTTTTAGACTGACGTCTTTACTTCTGAAAACCTTAGATAGGTCTTGGATGGCAGATTTTCCCAGCGCGATACGTCGTCTGATTTCTTGATTACTACTTCTCTTGGCATTGATCGTTGATCCGAGTAGAATGAAATCATTGACAACTTCAATTTCTTCTCCATTAATTGTGACATTACTTATTGGTCCATTTGTGAGATAAATAGCACTTTTATAAAGATATAAAATTCACACTACTTTAGCTGTAGAGAAGGGGGTAAACCTGAAAAATTCCCCTCCATAGGGGAACATGTGCAAGTCTTTCTGATACTGATTCAGCCCCAAATCTTATATTTTTATGTTTCCTCAGAACCACCACAATTATATCTTTTTTAAAATCAAACCTTAGCAGAAGTTATTTATTTTCAAGTTCTTTGAGGTGGGACATCTTTAGCTTGTCCTATGACATTTTAGATATAGCATCCCAAAATAACACATTCATGCTGCTTGGAAGTGGGTCATATTGTTCTGTTAAGTTTGAAATACTGTGAATAGAAGTTGTCACTCTTTTAATACATTATTTTTGGAGCAAGGAAGAGCTGTGGGGGGAAGAAGACCACAACTCTGTGCCTCTCTACTCAGAAGGTTCACTTTCAGTGGAACTGACTCTTGAGTGACTAAGTAAGATTGCAGTTCAGATTCTCAACTTACTATGCACAGTTCCTGAAACGACAGTTTCTTGGATCATCAGGGTTACCCTGTCTTCCCCACTTGCACTCCTAGAAAAGTGCTCATGTGGGGTGGGGAGAGAGGTGAGTGCAGAGAGACAAAAGCCAAGGCTAGTGATTTATGATGGCAGCACTAAAGCATGAGTGTCCATATCCTGTATGCAGGCTGCTCTGCCTCACTTTTCTTCAGACCATAGCTTTCCAAACTGTGTGTCGCGACACTTTAGTGTGTCGCAACAAAACCTGGAAGTGCTGATGGTGTGTCGCTGCTGCCCCTGCGGCGGTGTGCACGGCGGTGGCGCGGGCAACGGCAGCGGCGCACCATCAGTGCTTCCGGGTTTTAGCACGAAACGAGGCTGCCGCCATGCATGCCGCCATCCCGTGCATGCCGCCGCCCCCGCGCACGCCCCTGCACCGCCCCCGCGCACCGCTACCACCGCCGTTCGTGTGTTGACAATGGCGGGACTTCAGAAAGCACTGCTTCAGACAAAGATTGAGCTTATTTTTGCACAACTCCTGAAATCTGGCTTCTGTTTTTGAGATGGATGCTCTCATTTTTCATTCCGCATTTAATATTTTTCAGTATTTGCTCTTCTTTATTGCTGTGATAGAATAATGGAAATGGAATCAATATGATAATAGACTTCTCAATTCCTTTTGCTCATTGATCCAAAATTGCGGGAGAGGTGGTGTTGAGATTTTTATTGCCAAAGAACTGTCAGAAGAAACATCAATAAATTCCTTCTCTTTAGTACTACTGAGTTTACTAGCTATCAGTTTATCATCATATGGGTTCATGAACTTGTCTAAAATGTATACATCTACAGACATTCCAAAGGCTACTGATTTATTACTATATGTCCTGCTGGTGCCAAAAAAACAGAAATATTTCCAAGGGAAGTTGAACCCAGTTATCAGTAGTCAGTGTCAATATCCGATAAATGTTTGTCCAATATTCAGTAAATCAGTTTGTCATACTTTGCAGAGATGAGACTTTTGTCCACTTCAATTGTGTTAAGAACCCAATCCACAAAATACATTAAGCTTTAATCAAACCTCTATTAAGATTTTTGACAGAAGAACAGATTTCAACAGATATATTTAAACATTTTATAAAATAGATATAAAAAATATTTCATTACATATATCTATGTAACGTAGATACAGACAGTCCTCTACTTATGAACATTCAAATTATGAACTTTCACCAATACAAACAAACCTGTTCAGAACTCCAGCTCAAACCTCCAACCTCCTGGAAGGTGGGAAAAGGTTTACAGCATGCCGCATATGTATGTGTGTTGGGAGGCTGAGCGTGCACCATTTTGGACAGTGTTGCTCTCGTGGTGTTTTGTTTGCGGTGTGTGCTGTAGTGACTGTGAATTACAGTATGTTTGCAGTGATGTGGATGAGTGATAATGGGGAAGCGGGTAGCGCTAAGAAGCGTCAATCCATCACGATGGAAACAAAGGTGGGGATATTAAAGAAAGTTGAGCGGGGGGGGGGAAGATGGCCAATGTGACATGTGCTTACAGCATGAAACGTTCCACAACTAGAACGATCATTAAGAACAAAGAGAAGATCATGGAACATGTGAAAAGTTCAGTGCCTATGCAATCGACGATAATAAGCAAGAAGAGAGGAAAAGTGATGGAAGAGATGGAGACACTGCTCAGCGTGTGGCTCAAAGATCAGCAACAGCGGTGTGTGCTGCTTAGCCTAATGCTGATCCAGGAGAAGGCTAAGAGCTTATTCCAAGACTTGCAACAGAAGGCTGGTGAAGGTGCAGCTGAAGAGGCATTTGTAGGAAGTTATGAGTGGTTCCAGAGCTTTAAGGCTTGTGCGGACCTTCATAACGTGAAAGTGAGTGGCCGGGCAGCGAGTGCGGATGAGGCTGCAGCCAAGGAGTTCCCAGAAACCCTCAAGGACGTGATCGAGGAAGGTGGTTGTTTGCCCCAGTAAATATTCAATGTGGATGAAACGGGGCTTTATTGGAAGAAAATGCCCAACAGAATGTACATCAGCAAGGAGGAGAAGACTATGCCAGGCTTCAAAGCTCTGAAGGACAGGCTAACTGTCCTACTAGGCGGCAACTCTTCTGGTGACCTGAGCCTAAAACCGCTGCCAGTCTACCATTCTGAGAACCCGCGAGCTCTCAAGAACATCACAAAGGGCTCACTTCCTGTTGTGTGGAAGGCTAACTGGAAAGCTTGGGTCACCCTTCTCATCTCTGAAGGCTGGTTCTTCCACCATTTAATCCTGGAAGTGGAGAGGTATTGCCGCGAGAAAAACATCCCCTTTAAGATTCTGCTTATTTTGGATAATGCCCTGGGTCATCCACCTTACTTGGATGATTTCCATTCGGATGTGAAGGTTGTGTTGTCTGCCTTCGAACACCACCTCCCACCCTCAGCCTATGGAGCAGGGGTGATAGCAACTTCAACAAATACTATCTTTGCCGCACTTTTAGGCAGGCAGGTCAGGCAATCGAAGGGGACTCCCTGATGACCTTGCCCCAGTTTTGGAAGTCCTACAACATCTACAAGGCTATCAAGAACATTGATGCAGCCTGGCATGAGGTTACCCCGACGAAGATGAACAGAGTGTGGAAACATCTGTGCCCTCAGTTCGTTCATGACTTTTGAGGGCTTGACGCAGCAGAAAAGGAGTAACAGGGCATTGTCAACAACTTGGTTGATGATGGCGGAGAGGTTCAGTTTGATTGAAAAAGCGCTGTCATTGTTCAAGACACAAGACCCTAACGAGCACTTCATCAAGGTGTCTGCAGCTGTCCATGATGCAATCCACTGCTACAGCGTCATCTACGAGGAAAAGAGGAAGGCCACCACTGAAACTTTGCTGGACCACTTCTTCAAGAAGGCGGAGAAACGTGCCAAATCAACTCCGGAGGATGAGCCTACCCCATCGCCGTAAAGTAAGAACTGTACTGTGCATGTTTTTTATTCTTGGTTGGACTTACGAACAAAACGGACTTGTGAACATCCCTTTGGAACAGAACCTGTTCGCAAGTAGAGGACTGTCTGTAATTGAAAGCATACTATATAGTTGGCAGTTCACAAAATGCTTATGCCTCTGCTAAGAAAAGGAAGCAAGATAAAACCATTTCGTAAGTTTAAGGTTGACAATCATGCTAGAGACAACTTAAAAAAAAAGATTGCAACCCCCCCCCCCGCCAAGTTATTCACAACACCCTGTGGAGGTTGCAACTCCCAGTTTGGGACCCCCTTAACCTCAAACACCTGAGGATTTGATGGATGGTATTTTATAAAGTTTCTTCTCCTAACTCTCTCTTTTGCAGACATGCCACATACTGAGGCTTTTGGCTAGGGTTGGAAGAGTCCTGTTATTCTGCATGAAGCGGCAAATTCTGCTTAATCTACCATCAGCAAGATGAAGGGGAGGGTGTTGATGTTTACATGTTGGAACATTGGAAAAGATCAGCTGCCTTTCTCGTGTCATCTCGTGTCATCAGTCATTGCCCCCTTTACAAAACATATCTTCTAGCACCTCTTCCCCCACTTCCCCCATCTCAGCAAGCAGTTGAAAGTAGCACAATGCAGAAAGAAAATTGCTTCACCCATCAGCTGATAAAGTGAAGGCTGATGACTAAGCAACACTCTTTCTACATTCCAAGGACCTGAGCCCCACCTTCTTGATCCTGTTGGAATGTTGTTACTCATCCTAGCCTTGATTATATCTTTGAATGATAACTTGTTTTGTTTGGGAGTCTTTGCAAAAGTTCTTCTAATCTGAGCAGTGCCAGCCCTTTGCACCTCAAACAGTTTGGGTTATGTATGCTAGGAAGATCGCGAGCGTGATGGTGGGTCCAGAGTTTTAACAGCCTAATAGTAGGTGCATCTATTCAGAAGAAAGTCCCACTGAAATCACTGGAACCTACTCCCAGATAAGCACATTGAGAATTGCAAGCTTTAAGGTTTCAGATTAGAACAATGATGAATGACTTGTCAAGGACTGGAACAATAAATGGGGGTTGCTCAACTTGTCAACACAACCATTTATCGAGGTTAGAAGGGACATGCCAATCTAGTACTAAATTCTGATACCCTCTCTAAAAAAATGCTGGGAATATTTCGTTCATCCTGCATCTCTTACCTAAATCTCTCATCTTCATGGTCACTGATGAAAGTTGCCAGGTTTTTTGCTGACACATCTTAAGGCACAGTGCAGCACCTTTGAATATGCATGTTTGTGGTTTCCAGTGTGGTCAGGAGCCCATAGCAGGAGTGTCTTGACTTGCCTAAACTAATGTCTACTTCTTTTGCTTTCTAGGTCAGTTTTCCAGACGTTGAGAAAGCCGAATGGCTCAATAAGGTGAGAGGCAATTAGCCCAGCTGCTTCTTCCCTGCCATGACATGATTGTGTGAAAATACTTACATGACTGTGCTTTTTACTCTGTGATAGATTCTAGCCCAAGCTTGGCCCTTCTTTGGTCAGTACATGGAGAAGCTCCTGGTGGAAAATATTGCCCCAAGTATACGGGCTTCTAACACCCACTTGCAGACCTTCACCTTCAGCAAGATTGACATGGGAGAAAAGGTAATTAATGGTCAGCAGAATAATTTAATCAAAATATTGGGTGGAAAGCTTCACCTGGAGAAGTAGGTCAGTGCAACAGGCATTATAACTATCCCATCCTTGTCTATTTCCCATTGTCAAAGGTCGTGGACCTGTCACACTGCATTCTTTTTAAGCTATGTCAGCATCTATCAGCTAAAAATAAACTTTTTGGTTTGTACCAGCAGATTCTATCACACCTTTCCATAACAGTCATACTCATAAGACACTCACAATAAAACAACCATTTATCGAATAGAAGAGTATAAATCTGAAAAATAATAAAAACAGCATTTAAAGATGCAGAGGTATTTCAGAGGTAGGGGCCTTTGGGGAGCTAGGGCCACACTTAGCTTTTGAGTGGCAGGTTGGGAACTGGTCTTCAGAAAGTAGTAAGAGTTACTCCAAAGGGAGATACATCTATAAAGCCTTGAGTTCAATACAAAATCAATGAATTGGTTGCCTCGGTACATAATGAAGCACTGTTGGGGGAGTGGGAGTGGGAGTGAAGACCAGTGCCTCTAGATATGTGTATTTATTTAGAAACAATGCTGCTTTTGTTTCTAGCCCCTCAAAATCATTGGAGTCAAAGTTCACACAGGCTTGAACAAGAAGCAAATCTTGCTGGACTTAAACATTAGGTGAGTTGTAAGACTTGGTTTTGCTGCTAGCTGTCAACTTTGTTTATCAGAGTAGGAAGTAAGAAAAATGGTTGTCTTTTATGGAATGAACGGCAGATCAAAATGATAACCTGTATTTTGGCAGTTGTGCATGCACCACTCTCTTTCCTGGAAGAATGCAGTCCTCAAGGGCAAGTTTTGTCCTGATAAACTAAAATAAGCTGCACTGCAGAGGGAAAGGTTAACGCCCTGTTCTGGGGTGAAACCCTACTGGCCTTTTCTGTTTCTTCCATTAGAGACAAAGGCTGAGCAGTGGGCCCCATGATCCTGTCTTTTATTGTAATTTCTTTGTTTGGTTGCTGTGAGCCGCCCAGAGTCATTGAGAGTCAGGTGGCATACAAGTTTAATAAATTATTATTATTGTTGGTCGCACAGCCAGCCAGATGTTTAGACTGGATTTGGTATTATCATTACTATTATTATTAAGCGAAGGTAGTACTATTTCCCTCTGCAGCAACTGCATTCCTCCTTGCAGTCATTGGTCTTGCTGGATATCTATAAAGGTAGTCCTAGCTTAATGATGGTAATTGGGACCGGCAACTCCGTTGCCCAGCGATAAGGTCAAAAAGTGTGATGTCACATGACTGCACTGACTTACAACAGCAGTTGCGGCAGTCCCAGTTGCGGTTGTTAGGCAAATCCTGCGCAGTCACATCATCTCACGGTCACATGATTGCCATTTGCGACCTCCTTCCGGCTTCCTGGTTGACTTTGCTTGTGGGAAGCCAGCAGTGAAGGTCGCAAATGGCGATCACGTGACCACATGACACTGACATTGTAATTGCGAGCTGGTTGCCAAGTGCCCGAATCGCAATCACATGACCGCGGGAATGCTTTGATGGCCACAACTATGAGGACCCGTTGTAAGTCCCCCTCGTTCAGTGCCGTCATAATTTCGAACAGTCGCTGAATGAGTGGTCATTCAACAAGGACTACTTGTAGTACGTGAACCATCTTCAGGTGGCAGTTGGGGGTGAAATAAGAATAGGAAAGCACTGGTATCAGCAGCCTCTGAAAAAAGCTGCTCAGATGGACAAAGGTAAAGGAGGAACCAGCAGTTCTCAAACATTTTGGTCTCGGGACTCCTTTACATTCTTAAAAATTATTTAGGACCCCAAAGAGCTGTGGTTAGGTGGGTTATCTATATACTACTAAAACTCTTGTGTCTGTTTGATAACCTTTAACTGGGTGAAACGGTGTGTTGTAGGGCAACAATTCTTGAACCAAGGTACCTCAAATGGAACTTACAGAATGCATCCAAAATTCGGGACCCGTGACTCCCGTGGAATAGAAATTTGGCAAATTTTATAAAACATTTTATGACATAAAAATTATCATAAAACACACAAAAATTATCATAAAACATTTTATGACATAATTAAAATGCCATAAAACATTTCTTGTGGTCAACTCCTGATGTTTGACTGGGCTATACAGTTCAACATTGGCTACTTCAAAGCAGATACATCTCTGAATGTCTCCCTGAATTTTTTAAAACTTTTCCAGTGAAGGCAGTACATTAGAATGTTGAAGACACTGAGGAATCTGGTAAGGAAATATCTCTGAAACGATGACCCAACAGGTCATGGGTTGTCTAGTATCTATTTAGAAATCTGATAATTTTAAAATATTTATTTATTTGACTTCGCAGACCCCCTGAAAGGGTCTCAGGGACCCCCAGAGTTCTGTAGACCACACTTTGAGAACCACTGCTCTAGACCCTTTGTTGGCCCATTCTTGTATAGTCTTGCTCCTCCAGTTCCCATCTTGCTATTTTTCTTGATCTTCTCCTTCTGTGACAGCTATGTGGGTGATGCCCAGATTGACGTGGAAGTGAAGAAATTTTTCTGCAAGGCTGGAGTGAAAGGCATGCAGGTAAAGTGGATTAGGACTGAGATCTAAATCTTGGTCTAAATTAGCCATTCTCCCAGGGAATAAGAAAGTCCACACCCCTGAACACCAGATTGGGAAAGGCATATCTGGAAACTGTATCCCATTTCAGGTTTTTAAGATTAAATAAATCAGATTCCTTCTCCCAACCTGATGTTCTGTAGAAGTTTTCTACAACCTCCATAATTTCTGCCCAGGCTGACCTTGGACAGTAGATATCTCTGAACTGGTTCTCAGTGAATGGTGTTTAGATTTTTGGAAAAAGTTTCCTCTCATAATTCTGGCATATGCAGAATGATGCAGGAGACCTTTACTTTGGCAACACACTGTATTATTTCCAGCAATCCCATCTTGCCTTTCTTCCCCATGGACTTTTCTGAAACATCTCTGCCCATCTGTCTTTTCACCAATCTTTGAAAGGCAGCCAACCAATTCTAGGCATCCAAAAAGGGATTCCTTAGTTGTATTGAACTCATTAGAAGGTGAGGATAAAAGCTAAGCCAAATACTTTTAGGCACTGGAAGGCAAAAAGTGCTGGTGATATCCCTTCACTCATATCATTTGCTTCAGTTTCCCACCATTTTTGAAAGGAGGCCCAAATCTTGGCCTACACTGTAACGTTGTGCCCCTGCCTGTTTGTGAAGGGGAACTGCGTCTTTGGTGATATGGAAGGACTATCATCCTATGCTTGCTTCAGAGCCCAGGAATTGGAAACTAGGTCTCATGCTTCTCCTTTCCCTGTAGCTACATGGCATGCTGCGAGTCATTATGGAGCCCCTCATTGGCGATGTCCCAATTGTAGGAGCACTTACCATGTTCTTCATTCGCCGCCCAGTAAGTATTCTGCCATATTCTTGGTGTTTCCCCAAACAGCCAGCCAACCATGGTGGTGGTGGTGGTTTCACATTTCTTTTATTAACTAATATATTTGTTTATTCAATTTATGTAGCCGCCCATCTCACATTTGTGACTCTGGACAGCTCACACAGTTAAAGCAGCAACAAAAACAATAAACAAAAGAAAGATAAAACAAAAGCATATAAAACCATTAAAACCAATTAAAAATCATAAAACAGAGTACAATTCATACATCACAATCAGTACAGGCATTTAGCAAGCTCCACACCACAGCTGGATCCCCAAGCACAATGACAAAGCCACATCTTCACAGTCGTACATAGCTAATCTATATTGATAAGTTATTGATTCATCAATTGCTGATAACATCAATTCTGCAGACCACTGTATAGTTGGAGCCATGTATTTGTCTTTCCAATGCTGAACAATAAGTTGTTTAGCTGTAAGTAAGGTATAGAAAATCTACTTTCATCGTCCAGATGTCAACTACCCTGTGATAGGAATAAACTTCAGAAGAATATGAACATCTGAAAATATTGAATCTCAAAGTTGAATTAATGCATGTAAAAACTTCTTTTCCCAAAAGGAACAGTGTTGGACTCTGTAGAAACATATAATTAAATAAAGCGTTAATTTCATTACATCTCCAACAACCTAACCATTTACTCAGGCCTTTCTACATAAATGCAATAAAGTCATTTCTGAAATCCTATTTCTTGTTGAAAAAGATGTGATACCTAAAATCTATTGAAGCTTTTGGTATTTTTTTTAGCATCTCTCTTTTTTGTATTAGTTAAGTAAAATATGCAAACAAAAAAAGAAAAAACGAAGAAAAAGGATACACACACGAACATGATAGTTATAACAAGACTTTTTAAAAGTTATTAAAAAAAGCAAAGCAAACAAAAATATTTTTAAATATTTTTAAAAACGTTATAAAAAAGGAGGGCTCCCAGAATGCCAAGCATCTAGATCAGAGCTTTCCAAACTTTTCATGTTGGTGACACACATTTTAGACATGCATCATTTCATGACACACTCTTACATCAGGGCACGAGGCAGGCACTAGGACCTGCGTGGAATCCTGGCAGGGTTCGGAGGCAGCAGCAGCAGCCGCCGCGACACACCCAGACACTGCAGCCGACACACTAACGTGTCCCGACACACAGTTTGGAAAGCTCTGATCTAGATGCTTGTGTCTCAGTGATATAGCCAGTCTCTTGCCTCCCTTATTTTCCTAGCTTGGTCAATTACCCATGTGGCTGGTTCCATGTTTGCTCTGTTAATGATACTTCTGTTTCTCGGTACCCTAAAAAAACCAAGTTTAATGAAAGCCAGTAGAGACCAGAAATAGTGCTGAATGCTGTACAGCAAATGGACTCAGTCTACTACTATAAGCTATCCCATGTGGATCATTAAGTGGGCAGTTGCCCCTCATATTTGTTTCGTCTCTCCAACTTCTTCTCTAAGGATGCATACCGCTCTTAATTAAATAAAGGACTTAATATTGCCAGGTTCCACATAAGGGTTGGGCCAATCCACAAGCTAATGATATCAAACAATACCAGACCTACGAAGAGCTGGAAAGAGGAAGGGTAGTGCAGAAGAGTAACTTCCTGATACCAAGCTTTCAATCATTTGACGCCAAAGGCTCAGTAAGATTTGCTGCTCCATGGCGAGAGAGTTATTACTATATTTCCATTTTTAGCTCACCGTCCATTCCAAAGCAGAGTACAGTAAAAACATCACAAAATTGCAAGAGGTAATACCATGCAAAGTTGCAAGGATTGTATAAGGCTTTTATGCCTGAACAAGCACCTTGCATGTGGCTTGGTAGCAGACAAGAAACCACTACATTGGTTTCAAAACAAGCTTAACATGTTTGAGGTAGTTTGTTCCCTTCAACAAGTTAGCAATGGTGTTCCGCACTAGTGGCACTTTCCAGACCAATTTCAAAGGCAGCCCCATGTAGATTAAATCATTCTTACATTTTTCTCTCACTGGCCATATCAGTTTGTGGAATTCAGGTCTGTGTGTGTCATGAGATGAAAACAGAGCAAATGTCTCCATAGGATACATACAGTCAAATGAGCAAACCTGCATAGGTGTCTGGTCCTAGTCACAATGATACCAGAATGATGAAATGTTATGTCACAATGCAACCTCTGCACTTTACTTGTGCATGTACATATGTAAGTGGTGGAGTTTGCATCAGAATTCACATTTCAACACTCCCCCCCCCTTGTCCCCCCTACGGAAAGCTCACCAGATGGATGAGCTTTGCACTAAAAGAAGAGATTCAACATATAATTTAAGAAAGTTATTGCTATTCCCTTTCCTTGTGCAGATTTGAATAATTCTCATCTGGCGAGATTTATCCACTCATGGTTATTGCTTTATATAATTCATTTTGGTTTTGCTACTTGCAGGAAGAGGCATCAGTCTACTCTGAGTAACAACAGTCCATTCCTAGTTAGTGAAAATCTTGAAGAGTCAACCTATAGAACTCAAGATTTTTTGCAGCTATTGCATATTCAGATACATCTTTGCAGTCATATAGACTAGAGACCTATTATGGAAGCCAAAACCCTCAGGAAGAATTCTTCACCCAGTATAATATTTTCTGAGTCTTCCATGGAATTGTAATAAACCACAAATAAATGGCATCAATCAGATAGCATGAGCTATAGTTCTATGACTGGGAAATATAGGAATGTGGTATAGTGAATGCTATGCATGAACAAAACTACCTATCATCTGTAAACAAAAGTATGGCTTAAAAGAAAGAAGAGATCTGTGTATGTTACAGCAGATGGTAGCACCTGGCCAACCTTGGCTGATCTAGAAGAAGCTAAGCCGGGTTGGACCACCTGATTAGTGCTTGGATAGAAGACCATTAGGAAATCTCAGCTAAGCTAAACTGATTTTTTTAAAAAAAACCTTGGATGGAGACAGTAGCAAGTCACTTCCGTATTGTTGCCAGAAAAATAACATTGGTGTGTCCATGGGGATCTCCCAGAGTTAAACTGGATTCAAATAGAGACTTTATTAATTTGCATATAAATGATTTTGAGATAAGTGCCTCGTTCTCTAGTTTAGGAAGATGATTGCTGATGGAGAAATTCTAGAAGAGTTTAGTTTTTACAATCTTGTAGGCCTAGAAGGACTTGAGAGCTTGTTGTGCATTAGGTTTGCCTAGAGAAATTCCTGTGCTACTTCGTTATGGGCAGAGTTATCATTTAGAAACTCAAGGCCAGTGCTCAAATCAGGGGAGGTCCTAAATTAAATCTGTAACCCTGATTTCTATAGTTCTCCTGGCTTAACTAAATGTTGCCCTCCCTCCTCCTAGGTTCCTAGGAACAGTGGATAAGGGGAGGGCAGAAAATGTAAGAGAACAAGGCATTCTTGGAATTCAAGCACAGCTCTAAACAAATGAGGAATTTTGTTACTGATCTTCCTATGATTTGCATTTTTATAATAGGATCATCCTCCTATGAAATAAGTCTCTGTAGCTTTAAGGAACTGGGTGATTTCTAACATCTTTTTAGGGCTAGTCTCTGTTCTCTGGAGGATATATTAGGATTGTGTCCAAATGCAGGTCCATCAAACAATGACTGATCTATAAAAAGGCAGTCATAAAATTAACTACACAAAAAATACTTTGAGTGTTAAAAATAATATGATGCTTTTTAATGGAGTCTGATTGCACACATTCAAATGCCAGTGATTCAAGTGTTGTGGGATCAAACAATGCTTGTGCATAAATAAAGCCATTTGTAGAAGCCTTGGATTTACAAGTAGTAGAGCCTCCTGTTAAAGCTAATACTGGAAAGTTTATGTATTTTATTAAATTCTATCATTAGATAATCTCCCAAATAATCTGGCACAGCGTGTTATGAAGAGATCTCTGCAATATCTTGCAGTCTCTCGATTATTTCACCATTGTCAACTATCTCCTCCAGTCTATTCCTCCGCCTCCTCCTCCTCCTCCATGTATAACTAATTCTAACTCCTACATTGCACATTTCCTTTTTCCCAGACTCTGGACATTAATTGGACTGGAATGACCAATCTGTTGGACATCCCTGGACTGAGGTAACTTTTGTGCTGGCCTTAAATTTCTGGAAGGTTATAAGATTCCCTTACTAACTTTGCTCAGACTGAAGAAGCTCCTTGGATAAGGAGCGAAATGTTTCCACTGAGAAAATAGAAATCCAGTTGACATGATTCAAGCTACAGACAATTCCACCTGGATGACTGAGAACCTTCATATTCATAGACATGTTATAAGAGAAGTGCAAAGAGGAAATGAACATTACTGTTCTGGAAAGAACTAAGGGTGTGTGGGCCAAAACTGCTTGGTAAGGCATCTTCTGTGAACCCGGGTTTGCAGGCCACTATGGAGCTAAATGTATAAGAGATCCAAGGGTAACAAGATAGGACGATTTTACAGACTGAAGGAAAACCTTAAAGAGAAAGAAAATTGAGCTTGTTGAAGGAGGACATTCTGGGGGCCAGAAAGGTATTTGAGGGATATTGGAGGAACTTGTGTTTGCAAAGGGTAACTTGTTGAGATGCATGATTAGCAGGGGATTAGCAAGAAGTAGTGTGACCAGTGGAATGTGTTTTCCTCAACAGCTCGCTGTCTGACACAATGATCATGGACTCCATTGCCTCTTACTTGGTTCTCCCGAACCGCTTGCTCATCCCATTGGTCCCTAATCTCCATGAAGCAGCTCAGCTCCGTTCCCCAATTCCCAGAGTAAGGCAAACTTTCTGATGAGATGAATGTTACTACTTAGTGATTTAGAGTTGTGGACCTGATCTATTTTCTCCCTTCCAGGGCATTGTCCGTGTATATCTAGTGGAGGCGAAGAATGTGCAGTCCAAGGACAAGTACATCAAAGGCATGATTGAGGGCAAGTCAGACCCATATGCCATTGTGCGTGTGGGAACCCAGGTCTTCACCAGCAAAGTCATTGATGAAGACCTCAATCCCAAGTGGAATGAGATGTATGAGGTAATTGTCTGCCAGCTGAGATGATAGTTTAAATATAAGCGATTAGTGGGATGCTAGGCCTCTTTTCTAATGTCCCTTCTTGTCTTAGCTTTTCTACTTCATGCAATACAACTGTCATTGCTTTCCTTTTTCTGTTGGAAGAAGGCCCCTCTGGCCTTCACAATAAGTGGTGTCTGCTCTGACTCCCCACCTCGCTGTCCCCACAGTTTATTGTACACGAGGTACCAGGGCAGGAACTGGAGGTGGAACTGTTTGACAAAGACCCTGATCAGGATGACTTCTTGGGCAGGTGAGAAGCTGGGTTCTGTTTCCAAGTCTAGCAGGGAATTGAGGCCTAGCTGAATGAATAATGGGGGGTTGGAAGCTGGAGCTTCACTGTTGGATTTTTTTTTCCACGGAGATGATTGGGATAGTACTGAAAAAAGCAGAGGTAGTTAAAAGTCCAGTCTAAGGATCAGCAGCTTCAACCCCAGCTCAAGAAGTTGGATATATGAGGAGCACTTGATCTGAGCATATTGGTGCTACTCCTTAAAATCCTAGGATTAGTAGATATGCAATTATCACCATCTTCTTTCTTTTCTCAGGATGAAGCTGGACTTTGGGGAGGTGTTCAGGGCTCGTGTGTTAGAGGAGGTGAGCACTGAGGGAGGAAGATGGCTGATTCATACCTGGAGCTAGACAATAGGGTGGTTCAGCTGGCTACAAGGGTACAGTAATGAATAGAGAATCTTCAGCTAGATCAGGGGTGGGCAGTGTCAGGCCTGTGGGCCATATAAGGCCCGCGGGCTCCCGCCCACAAACCCCGCCCCCCAGTGCTTGTGATTGGCTCCCGCCTGCAAACTCCGCCCCCCGGTCCGCGGAAATCCCAGAAACTCCACCCCCCACCTCCACCCCGGTCCCCAAATATCCAAATGGCCCTTGGCAGAAAAAAGGTTCCCCACCCCTGAGCTAGATGAAGACAAGGGTGATGATAAAGGCTCTTGAAAACAATGGGCGGACAGAATAGGATGGCAAAGAGATTTTAAAAGTGTCATATAAGCCATGTTTTGTGGAGCAGCTTGCATATCTTATTAAAGCAGGGATGTACAACTTGAGGCTCCAGAACTACAGACAGCCACAAAAGCCTCTTCAAATGTTGCCACCAAATTGTAATTTTAATAGGAGGAAATTCCTAACAAAAGGGGGTATATTCCAATTAATTGAACTGATTTCATTTAAAGAAAAATTAGCTTTTTGTCTTTGCCCCATCCACTGAGTATAAGCCCCACTACCTCACTCAAAGGTCAGCGTTTGGCTTTCAGCCCCCCAGAAGTTACGCATCCCTGAGTTAGAGGAACAAATCACTGTCAGTAAATGTTAAGGGCTTTCCTATTCATGGAGAGCTTCTAATTTCCTTCTTCTTTGCCTTCCTGACAGTGGTTCCCACTACAAGATGGAGGCCAGGCTCGTGTGCATTTACGTCTGGAGTGGCATACGCTCATGTCAGATGGTTCCAAGTTGGATCAGGTGAGTGCAAACACTTAGGGTAGAAACAGATGCTGTTTAGGGGTGTCTTTGGCTACATCTGAATCCTCTTCATGAAAACAAGAAGAGTATGCTTACCCGGATGGGCAGAGTACTCCACAGTCTTGGTCAGAAGTGTTTTTCCTATCTAGTTATTTGGGTTCCTTTTTACCTGGAGAAGCCAAGGGTTGGTGAGTCTAAAAACTTTCACAGTACTTTTAATTAGATTTTTAGAGGAAACTTTCCTTAGAGAAACATATACTATGAGAACTAGATACTGATTCTGGATGAAACTTGGACCAAGAATTGCAAATTCAAACTCTTGGCATATATTTTCATTCCCACAAGGCAAGCAGGATTCTGTGGCTTGGAAGACATGATGGGAAGCTAACTGGGGAGTTGGGGGGAATAATCTCAGAATCATGCTCTGATATACACTGGAATCAGATGAGCAGAATGTTAGAAGAAAGTTAAAATGAAGAATGGTTTGTAGAAATCCTCTGTGGGAGCCACAGTTGGGTCTCTTTGGTGAGATGGGAGATATTCTATAGGATAATAGTTAGGTATTGTGTAAAAATGTTAGTTAATGCTGATTTATTTATTGTATGCTGTTTGAAGGTTCTTCAGTGGAACAAAACTATCTCTTCAAAGCCAGATCCTCCGTCAGCAGCCATCTTGGTTGTGTACTTAGACAGAGCACAAGAATTACCAGTGAGTAATCACAAGATATTATCTCCCCCACAATAGATTCCTTTATTTCACCAAAAGTCACCTTTTAATATGAAATGGGGCAGATGCTTGGATGTGAGTTTGAAGTTCTTAAGTCTGTCCTATCTTAAAATTGGAAACTCTGGGCATTGCCACAGGTTGGGAAGGCTTGTGTAGAGGGATGTGGGAAAGCGGCCACAAGCAAATGTCTTTCTTTTTTAAAGCAACTTCCTTGCACATGAAATTTATACACTACCTCAACCTGGTTGGACTCTAGGTAGTTTGCAAGTGTTTATAATAAAAATATGATCATAATCATTCTGTTGTGACCAGCAATAGAGTTTTAGCCAGAGTTTTCTTCTTTCTGTGCATGTGTCTTCTTTGTTTCCATTGTAGCTGATGCTTAGAAATCAGTAGTCAAGGTACATAAAAGGGAGAACTGCTGCTATAAACATGATGAAAATAGCTGTGAGAGACGTTAAAGAGCTCATTGCAGTGCAAGTTGCATGTTGGAGCTTTGTACAGAAAACATCCTGCCACGTGATCTAGATTTGATCACCCTGCAGACTTAGAGGCCATTTTGCCTGTGCATCAGGTAATGTAGATAGACAAAGTTAACTTCAGTGGTGATCAGCTTTTAGTGATCCAAAATTTTGTTTAGTCTCTTCTTAGCTTAAAATTTTATAATGGGGTCATTTTTTTCTTAGATACAGTATGTTGACCTAAACCTTTGACAGTCTATGTTTTTAAACACATGTCCATATTCTTTTTTTTATTATTATTATCATCAAATTTTATTAGATTTTAATTTTACATAGATAAAAGTTTGAAACAGAAAAGAAAATGGAAATACAAATCAAGAAAGAAGAAAAGATAAAAAAGTGTAGTAAAGTAAAAAAGGAAAAAAGATAAAGCTGAAACATAGAATTTGGTCAACTTCCGATTTGTATCTGGTCATGGTATTTTAAAAATTTTATCTTACATGCTAGGTCTATATAAAACATTAAAGAATATTTCTTGTCTATTACATCAATATATATATATATATATATATATATATATATATATATATATATATATTAATCTTCAAATCCCCATATAAGCTTTGCCCCTCCCGCATCTTGTAAATAGTCAGTTAATGGTTTCCACTCTTTAAGAAAATAATTATTTGGATTTTCTTTTAATAAACATGTCAATTTATCATTCTCTGCCATATCCATCAATTTTAACATCCAATCTTGTATCGTAGGCGATATCTGGTTTTTCCAACTTTGTGCGAAAATAAGTCTTGCTGCTGTAATCATGTATTGCATAATCCTTGTAAATTGCTTCCAAGGTTGTCCATCAATTATTCCCAGTAAAAAAAATTCCGGTTTAAATGGAACTCGAATTTGTAATATATTTTGCATCAATGCATGTATTTGAGTCCAAAATTTCTTTGCAATCTCACATGTCCACCACATATGGTAAAAAGACCCCTCTTTTTTTTTACATTTCCAACATAAGTTGGAAACATTTCCATACATTTTAGAAAGTTTTTGTGGGGTCATATACCATCTGTACATCATCTTATAAAAGTTTTCTTTTAAATTATAGCACAAAGTAAATTTTAGCCCTTTGGTCCACATATCTTCCCATTGTTGCATTTGAATATTATGGCCAATATTTTTAGCCCATTTAATCATACAGTCTTTAACTTGTTCCTCTACCATTTCACCTTTTAACAATAGTTTATACATTTTTGCAATTAGATGATCATCTGTCTCACATAGTTGTAACTCAAATTCCGATTTGGTTTGTTCAAATTCAAAGTCTTTCTTATCTAATTTAAATTTCTCTACAAGCTGCATATATGAAAGCCATTGAAAGCTGTATCCCTCTGATACCAATTCTTCTATTGATTTAATTATATATTGTCCTTGTTCTTTCTTTAAAAAGTCTTTGTAGGTTAACCATTTATCTTTATTTCTTACTTCTGTTCTGTAGAATGCTTCTTGTGTAGAAATCCATAAAGGTCTTTTATAACATAAGATTAATTTATATTTATTCCAGATTCTTAACAAGGATCTTCTAATATAATGGTTTTTAAAGTCCACATTAACTTTAACTTTATCATACCACAAATATCCATGCCATCCATATCTTAATTCATGTCCTTCCAAATTCAATAATTTTTCATTTTTCAAAACTATCCATTCTTTAATCCAAACCAAGCAACAAGCAGCATAATATAATTTCAAATCTGGCAGACCTAGTCCTCCTCTTTCTTTAGAGTCTTGCAAGACTTTATATTTTACTCTTGGTTTTTTCCCTTGCCAAATAAACTTAGAAATATCTCGCTGCCATTGTTTAAAAGGTTCTTCTGATGCCAATATAGGTAGTGTTTGAAAAAGATATAAAATTCTTGGCAAAACATTCATTTTGATTGCTGAAATTCTACCTAATAATGATAATTGCAGTTTTTCCCAATGTTCCAAATCTTTTTTAATATCCATCCAAAGTGGAATATAGTTATTCTAAAACAACTTAACATTTTTAGTTGTTAAATATACTCCCAAATATTTTACTTTTTCTTCCATTGAATATCCTGTTATTTCTTTCAATTTCTCTTGTTGGTGGTAATCCATATTTTTGGTCAAAACTTTTGTCTTCTGTAAATTCACTTTGAACCCTGCTAACGACCCAAAGTCTTTTAGTTTCTGTATTAATATTTCAATTCCTTCTAATGGATTCTCCAAGGTAATGACTAGGTCGTCAGCAAAGGCTCTTAGTTTATAAACTTCTTTTTTAACTTTGATACCATGGATGCCATCATCTTGTCTAATATCTCTAAGTAAAACCTCTAATACCAATATAAACAAGAGTGGAGATAATGGACAACCTTGTCTAGTACCTTTTTGTATTTCACATGGCTTACTAAATTCTCCATTAACAATTATTTTGGCAAATTGTGGAGTATATATTGATTTAATCCATTTTATAAAATTTCCTCCAAAATTCATATTTTCCAAAACTTTGAACATAAAAGGCCAATTTAAGTTGTCAAAGGCTTTTTCAGCATCAATAAATATCAAGGCAGCTTGTTTATCATAGTGTTGATCCAAATATTCAATTACGTCTACTATGTTTCGGACATTGTCATGAATTTGCCTCTTGGGTAGAAAACCAGCTTGGTCTTGATGAATAAAATCCTTAAGTATATTCTTCATTCTTTCTGCTAATATCGTTGTAAATATCTTATAGTCATTATTCAATAAAGATATTGGTCTGTAATTTTTAGTTAATGTTAAATCCTGTTGTTCTTTGGGTATCAATGTTATATGTGCTTCTTTCCAAGTTTCAGGCATAATTCCTGTTTCCAAAATAGAATTCATAGTCTTCTGCAAAGGTAGACATAAATCTTCTTCAAAACATTTATAATAGGCTGCTGACAGTCCATCCGGTCCAGGAGCTTTTCCACTACTAATTTTCTTAAAAGCTTTTATCAATTCTTCTTTTGTTATAACATTATTTAATATCAATCTTTGTTGGTCATTAAGAACAGTTAGTTTTTGTTTATTCAAATATTCTTCAATCTCATCCAAGTTGACATCTTGTTTTTTATATAATTTAGAATAATAGTCATGAAAAGTTTTTTGAATGTCCATATTATTCACCAGAGTTTTTCCTTCATGTTGAATATTAGTAATCAAATTCTTTTGTCTTTGTTTCCTCAGTTTATAAGCCAGCCATCTACCTGGTTTATTTGCATATTCAAAATATTTTTGTTTTGTAAATTTCATTTGAGTCTCTATCTCTTGAGTTAATATCATTGATAATTTGCTTTTGTAGAAATTTAATTTGAGTGAGCAAAGTGTCATCCATTGGTTTATCTCTCAAATCTAACTCTTTACTTTTAATTTCATCTAAAATCAATTGAATTCTTTTTTGTTTTTTCTTCCTCATTTGAGCATTGTATTGAATAAAATAACCCCTCATATATGCTTTACTGGCTTCCCATACAGTTTGAATATTAGTCCCTTTGTTCAAATTAAATTGAAAATATTCTCTTAATTTTTTTTTGCATACATCAACTACATCATTATTCCGTAGTAGCGACTCATTCAATCTCCATCTAAATACATTCCATTTCCCTTTAAGAGTCAACATTACTGGATTATGATCTGATAAAGTCTTAGGTAATATATCAACTTTGTTAATATCCATCATCAAATTTTTAGATATCAAGATCATATCTATTCTAGAATGTGATTTAAATCTCTCTGAATAATATGTAAATTCTCTGGAAGTCCCATTCATACATCTCCAAATGTCTTGTAAATCCAACATCTCTTTCAAGTCGAAAAATGTTTGTGGCAATTTTCCCTGTGTTTGCTTCACTTCTTTTTGTGACTGTCTATCCAGTCTGGGGTAAATTACCCCATTCCAATCTCCCATGAAACACCAATTGTCATAAGTTAAGTCCAAAAGTTTATCCATCAGGTTTTTATAAAATACTCCTTTATCCATATTCGGTGCATAAAGTCCAACTATCAGTGTTTTAGTTCCTTGTATGTTAATTTCTACTACAATATATCGACCCTCTTCATCAACTAATAGCAATTTTGGGTTTAACTTTGGTTGTACATATAAGACTACCCCTTTAGTTTTTTTATATCCAGCCGAAATAAATTCTTCTCCAAGCTGTTTTTGAATCAAATATTTAGTATCTTTTTTACAAATATGAGTCTCTTGTAAACAACTTATGTCCAATTTCTGTTTTTTCAAAAAATGAAATATCTTTCTTCTTTTCTGTGGAGAGTTAGCTCCATTAATGTTCCATGTCAGATATTTAAATTCCATTGGCGTTTTATTCTTTAAAATCCCTTTGTTAAGTCCACACCTGTAGCTCCTTTCTCAGATAGATCTTCAGTCTTCTCTTTGTCTTTCGATGTTTCTCCTCCTTTTGTCAATTTTCCTTCTGGTAAACCCATTTCTTTCTTATATTTCTCTAAAAAAGCTTTTGCTTTTAAAATGGAAGTTATTTTGAATCTCTGTCCTTTGAACTCAAACGATACGCCTTCCAATTTTTCCCATCTGAATGAAATACTATGTTGCCTTAATTTGTCTGTAAGGAAAGAATAGTCTTTTCTTTTCCTTAATATTCTCAAAGGAATTTCTTTTAATACAATTATTTCCTTCCCTTCTATGTTTAATCTAGTATTATAATGTTTCCTTAAGATTTGCTCTTTTGTCACTTTTCTTACAAAATATATCAATATGTCTCTAGGGACTTTTCTTTCCTTAGCGAGTTTACTCTGAATATCTTGTCTATCTCCAAATCTAAATCTTGTTCTCTTATCTCCAAAAATTTAGCCAATTCAAAAATCATCCTTTCTCTCACATTTCCATCTACTTGTTCTGGAACTGCTCTAAATCTCAAGATGTGCTCTTTCTCTCTCATTTCTGCTAAAGCTGTGATATCTAGATTATGTTCAATCTCTTTAATAGCATATTCTGATTTGTCTTCTAATTTTTGCATCTGGCTTTGCGTATCTTTTAAGTTCTCCTGACAGAGAATTGACCACTTCCTTGACTGTTTGAATTTCTTTTTTAAAGTCTTGCTTAATCTCTCGGGTTATTTCTTTCTTCATATCGTCCATTTTTTTTGTCTAATGCTGTAATCTGATCTTCCATCTGCTTCGTGGAGTCATCCATTTTCTTATTTAATGCTGTATTCTGATCTTCCATCTGCTTTGTGGAGTCATCCATTTTCTTATTTAGTACTGCAACAGCTTCTAATATCTTTTTCATTTCTGGTAATAAAGTTTCTGAGGCAGATGTAGCAAGCATAGCAGAATCAATAGGTAGTCCTCCAGTCTCCTTCTTCTTCTCCTTCTCCACCCGTCTCGTTCCCAAAGACGCCATAATCTTGCAAAAAAAAGAGAAAAGGGAGAAAAGGGGAAGAAAGCACCATATAACAATATAACAATAATTATTTTTAAAAAAGGGAAAAAATTAAAAAAAATTTTTTACAGGTAATAAAAAGAAAAAAGAAAAGGGAAAAAAGCAAATATCCAACAGGTTAAGAAGAAGAAGAAAAAAAGAACTAGAGAAAATTTTTAAAAAGGCTCCTTTAAAATTTTTCCTCTTAGTTCATTTATAATCCCTTATATATAAAGGTCCACAGTGTTTCAAACATCCAAGATAAAAGCCTAGGACTTTCTGTTCTCCTGTAGTCAAAATCCAAGATAAGAATAGTAAATATTCCCAGGGTTTCTCCTTCCCACTTGTAATTCTTCAATCCAACCACAAGTCAAAAAGAAAAAATGTTACTAGAGGCATGTAAAAAAGCCTCTGCTTTCCATATAATAATCCAATAATCCAAATTAAACGTTAAATAACTTAACTTTTTCCAAAAAAATAAATCCAAACAGAGTTCAAAGTTCAGAAAGAAAAAGAGGAACTTGTATATATAAAAGAATATTTAATAGGGTTCTTTTTTTTCCTTTTCAGGCAGCAATCTCAACATCAAAGTCTTAAAAATAAAGTATTAATCACTCCATTTAAATCCAGGCTTTAATATAATATTCCAGAGAACAAAAAGAGAAATACCAATAATTGTCCATAAGTAAGAAACTCAAGCCAAACTGAAATAGTAGTAAAAGTCACTTTCACTTCTAGCAAAGCCACTTAACTTTCTCTTCCCACCGTTTATTCTTCCTTTAACAAGAAAAAAAATATAACACCAGCAAATATAAATCAAGTCCAGATACAAATCTTAGCACTTAATAAAAAAATAATAATATTTAAAAGTAAAGAAAAGTGACTAAAAGCCTGATGGGCCAGCTACTTATCTTTTTTAGAATCACGGCTGCTGCAGAGCTCCGTTTTTCTTCCAGTCTCCTTTCATTGCTCCAATCTCCCTCCTCCCACGGTGGAAATTACGGGGGTCGGGGGAGAGCAGTTACTCCGGAGACCCCTTGTGGTTAATCTTCTGATCTCACTCTCTTCGAGTGTGATTTTTTCAGCGATTTTCTTCTCCCAAATCGCTGCAAACAGCTTAGCCGTGGAATCGAGGTTAGGAGCCCCGGTTCTTCGCTGCGCTCCGATCAGTACCCGGAAGTGAAAGGACATGTCCATATTCTTCATGACAATCTTCATCTCATCCCCAGCCCACTGCAGAGGCAGTTTACATTCATATTTAGCTGTTCTGGTTTTAAAGTAGTAGTTTTCTTCTTCTCCCAACACAAGCCTTGCATATAAACATTCTATGACACAAAGCCCATTCATCTATTCACAGGTAATTGTTCATGGAAAACTATTAGATCTGTTTTTAATACCTTTTAGCAGTCTTTTGGGGGAAAAAGGTAGACCTGTGTTTAAAAAACAGGACTAGCATTCTCCACATGAAAGGTTGATTTAAATTAGGAAAGACAGCCGTGTTCTGCCAGCTATGGGTTGCTGGTTCTGTCCCAAATGAGGGCCTTACAGATTTTGTACTGTTTCTGCCAACAGTTTGTATACCCACTTGTTCTCCTGTTTTTATTACTTGGGGAAGGTCGTGCCATTTTGCATATTTCAGCGCCATTTTGTGCATTCCATGGGATACTTATGGACAGGTTGATGGACAGAAGATAGTGGGGTGAAGTGGGAGGGAGGTTGCATGGCACGTGGAGGAAGCTCTTTCTTGCTTCATTCTGGGACTGTCCTCCACTCCACTGATCTGTCAACCAGGCTGTTAACCTGTGTTCAAAGACAGCCTATATGACAGAGCACTTCCATACTGGCAACCTGCCACTAGGGCAACTTAAGTGGTCAAAGCCTCTATCCCAGGCCGCTGCCCACATTGCCCAAGCTTGCCCCATCACACTTCAAGGAGAGCAGTTGGCAGAGTTTTTTCCCACTGGCTGGTGGCCCTGGGTGTGGAGGGCAATGAAGCTAGGAGAATCCACCAATTGCTGCCCTTAAATTGTTCCCCAATACTGTAAGGACAGGGCCCCCTCCCAAGTCTTGTTTTAATGACTGGAGGAATCTACATGAAGGAAGCTATGAGGAATGGTATATCACAGGTTGGGAATCAAAAGCTTCTGAGGTGTTACTGATCTCCCAAAAACCCCAGTATGGCCTGTGGCAAGGAAAGCTATGAGATACGGGTCCAAAACTCCTAAAGGATTATGGACTCCCCACGGTGTTGTTCCTGGATTAATACTATCATTTCTCTCCCCTCACTCTACCCAGCTGAAGAAATCTACTAAGGAGCCCAATCCTATGGTCCAGCTATCCATTCAAGATGTCACTCGGGAGAGCCGGGTAAGGGTGTTTAGTTTTTTCTGGTCTCCTTCCATTTATACCCATTTGATGTGTGTGGAAATACTGGTAGTATATGGTAGGTTTGTGAGGTGAAAAGCATCTTGTCCCATTTCTTCCGTATTGTAACATCTCATAGAAACAGCACATAGGTGGAAAGACTGATTCTGACTTTTGTCATCCATACTGCTATCTGAATTCAGAATGGTAGCAGCTTGCCAGAGGGCTTTAGACAAGTTTGAAACGTAGCATGAGATTTGGGTGCCAGGTTGCTCTCGCCTGTCTTTCAGACCATGATAGCAAAGCAGGACAAAGAGGACGGGTGAGAGCTAGACACTAAACCCTGTGAAGATTGAAAGAACTGGTAGTATTTGGCTTTGAGAAGACTGGGGAAGGAAGGATATGATGCCTGAAATGATGTCACACAGAAGAAGGTCGAGACCTGCTCTTAATCTTACTCCTAGGGTGCAGGACGTAAAACAAGGATCTGAATTACAGATTGGCAGATGCCAGTGGAATGTTAGGGAAAATGTTCTAGCAGAGAAAGCAGTTTGCCAGGAGATCCAATTCCCCAGAGAGGTGTAGGGCTCCCCTTCACTGGATGTCTTTAAATGGAGGCTAGATAGCCATCTGGCAGGGATGCTTTAATTTAGGTTTCTGCACTAAGCAGGAAGTTGGACTCAGTAAAAAGGTAAAGGTTCCCCCCGCACATTTGTGCAGTCGTGTCTGACTCTAGGGGCTGGTGCTCATCTCCGTTTGTTAGCCGAAGAGCCAGTGTTGTCCAAAGATGCTTCCACGGTCATGTGGCCGGCATGACACGTGCGGAACGCTGTTACCTACCCACCAAAGTGGTACCTATTAATCTACTTGCATTTGCATGCTTTCGAATTGCTAGGTTGGCCCCAGCTCTTGCTCTTGTGGAAGCGTCTCTGTTTTATCACTAGAAACAATGCTGTTTCTAACCCTGCCTATAGAGGGCAGTAGTACTCCACTCTCATTTTTCTCCCAGTGCTGCATTGTAATTCCTTCCTTCCTCCCTCCCTCCCTCCCTCTCTCCCTCCCTCCCTCCCATCCTTCTTTTCCCCTGCTAGGTTGTCTATAACACTGTCTCCCCTGTCTGGGATGATGCTTTCCGCTTTTTCCTGCAAGATCCAACTGTCGAGGACATTGATATCCAGGTAAGGTTCCCATTCTCTTCCGAACCCATCCGGTCATTTTGTGCACATCAGCAGCTGCAGAAGTCTTCTTTTTGACCCCCTAGGTCAAAGATGACAATCG
Organism: Charina bottae; assembly: GCA_023362775.1. Taxonomy (NCBI): domain Eukaryota; kingdom Metazoa; phylum Chordata; class Lepidosauria; order Squamata; family Charinaidae; genus Charina; species Charina bottae. The sequence continues at coordinate 153,117,866 of JALMGJ010000002.1, read as the reverse complement.
CCAGACCACTCTGGGCTCCCTCACAATCCACTTGTCCCGCCTTTTAAGTGCTGACAATCTGACCCTGGACCAGTGGTTCCAGCTGGAGAACTCTGGACCCAACAGCCGCATCTACATGAAACTCATTATGCGGGTAAAAAGCTTGGGGGTCTGGTGGGGTTAAGGACTTGGGAGATGATACAAAGGTTTTCCTCTCACCTTCAGTTCCAGCTCTATAAAAATGCAGTACGTACACCAACATTTGAAACCCACGAAGCATTTTATTTCAAAAAGGAGTTGGAAAAAATGGAGAAAGCCATTGATTCTATACCGTTTCCATTTTGAGTGGGAATCCCGTATTTTTGTTGTTGTTCTTCCCTGATTCCAATGCTTTGTCATCAAGTTCCCTTTCCCCAATGTGCTGCAGAGAGTGACTTCTTGTGGGTATTAAAAAAGATGGCACATTTCCCCCCTGAGACTTTGGTTTCCTGCGCTTCTCTCTGAGCAACATCAGGGGCCAGCAGAGAGCAATGGGAAAAGAGACCCTCCTCTTAAGCTATGAAAAATATGATTTGCAGAGATTCAAATGATCCTTCTAACCGATTCTCAAATCCTGGCTTTATGTGATATGGAAGAGCCAGGCCTGAATCTCCCCCTGGCTTTGTCTGCTAGGCATAATTGTTTGTCCTCCTTATTCCCCTCTTCACATTATCTCAAACAAATCTCCCCATTTAGTGCTGCTGCGAGCTGCAAAGTGAGGAAACTATGCAGATGCAATACCTTTCTCCTTCTATAGCTAAGAGCAGTTTTGGGGTGGGGCGGTGAGTGTGGTAGGGAAAATCAGGGACATTCTTTGGGGAATCCCATCCTTCTGGTAGCATAGGAATCCTTCCCAACCACAGCTGCTTTGAGGGGAAAAAAAGAAGTATGTGGAGGTACTGTCATAAATTTCCTGCATAATATTTTTGAGGCCTTGTTCTCCTAACTAAGTATAAAGGGGGTCCTTTACATTTAACTGCCAGTTAAGCTTAAATATTGCACTCCACAGGGCTGGGCAGTGTCTCTAGCGTGGCTACATAGGCAACCCCAGCGTTATGCCTCAGCATCCAGTCTGACATGATGTGCTGGTCCAACTCCATCAATGACAAGTCCAAGGTTGGGCCTGGCAGGAGCTGGAGTCATTAACGCAAATCTGGAGGCCAGAGGTTAAACAGGATCAATTGATAGACGATAGACTGAGACTAGCTGGTGACAAAGAAGTGGACCCAAGATCCTTGAGGTTTCTCAAGGGGCTCAGGGAACTTGCCACTTTAGCCAGGAGCTAGAATCATGCCCTGCAGGAGATCTTTGGATACCCCTTTTGAATCGGCACCTCCACAATCAAACTCCTATTTGTCTTAGCCCAGCTCTGTCTGGTTCACTCTGCCATGGGAGGCGAGAATGTCTCTTCACTAGAGGTTTTCAAGCAGGGACCGGATTCACATTTTTCAGAAGTACTTGAATTATTTGTAATTGTTTCTAAGTTGGATTCCCGTCCTGATCAGTGGTTTGGACTTGATTGCCAAACTGTCGTCGTCTCATTCCACAATTCAGGGTGCCCAGGTTTGCAACCAGGCTCCTATACCTAACGAGAGGCAGATATTACAACCTCCTTATTGGCTCCTCAGCTTCTCTTTGCCTGGATGCCTATCCTGGTTTTCCATGACATGCTATAATTTATGCAGGTATTATACCTGGATGCCCCTGAAGTCTGCTTCAATACCCGACCACGTCCCCCAGGACATCTGAATGTCGCAGAGAGTCCCCATCTTGGTAGCAGTGTCGATATGCCTTCTCGGCCCACCAAGGCCAGCCCAGATGCTGCTTTTGGCACCGAGGTAAGGCCACCCATTCCCCCCACCCAACCGTAATAGTCAGTCCTGCCTCTTGGTGAGATAGGGGACCCTTCTAAGCCATCACTTCAAACTCAGAGGCAGACCAGGTTTGGTGTCCTTTATGGATGTTGACGATCTAAACATAGGTAGCTCAGATAGGACAGACACTGAAGAACAGACGAGTCTGCAACTTGTCAAAATGACATCGCAACTCACCTTTAAAAAGGAGAGTATGGACTTCCCTCATTAAGTCTTGCTATTTTTACAGAAAATTTGGACAAAGTTTTAATCAGCTGAACTATTAACCAACTGCAGGTATGCTATTCATGTTGTGGCCCCAAAGCCTCTTCTTAACGGATCCCAAAATAATCTAACCCAGCTGCCATGAAAACATAAATAGTTTTGCTATTAGTAAAAATAAGAACATAAGCTTCCTGTAGTCCTTTGGCTGGCGCTGTGGGATCAGGCTAAAAGTCTTCTAGTCTGGCTTCCTGTTTCCTACAGTGGCCAGCCAGAAGTCTCGTCTCCAAGAAGCCCATAAGAACATGCTGAAAACAGCAGCTGTCCCCAACCTGGGTGCTCTCTAAATTTGTGGGTTTCAGTTCCCAGAATTCCCTGGCCAGTTTGGCCATTGCTAAGAATCTTGGGAGTTGAAGTCCACATATCTGGAGCTGCTCAACCATGTAGGGAGACTGGTTAACTGCATCTGAATATGAAAGACAATGGAGAAGGTAACGGTTCTTGCAGTTTTCTTTTGATAGTCATGGTAGCAAAAATAAGACAGCTGAATTTATTAGTCAAGACAATTTTTAGAAAGATGAAACTAATAAATAAAAGGAAACAAAATGCGTAGTAATAACTTTGTTTACTGCTATAGAACTTCCAAATCTGTTTGAAAGCAGATTTTTAGCTGCAGATTGGAAGTTTTTTGCTGGTCATCTACAACAAGTAGCTTATTTCATATTTAAACCAGGTTGCTGTCTGCAGCATCAGAAGGATATAAATCTGTAACTTGTGTCATGCCTAATTTTATGTATTTTCCACACAGCGAATTGCAACTTCAGAGTTATAGTACGTTTTTAATCGGAGAACTGGATTTGGGGTGGGGGGGGCAGGATAGAAGGTCTCAGTTTCGAAGCACTTTAATTCCAGTGGATGCCATTGGAGATTAGGCCCTCCTGATTGCAGTGCTCCCATTATAGTCTGTTCCTCCCTAGATAAAGTCTTGTGAAGCTGTATCTCTGATTATGGTCTGATAGTCTTGTTACTGCCTTTTATCACTGCTTCAGATTTTGCAGATTGCTTCATTACAGTTGCTGTGGTTTTTATTCCATTGTGTTTCACCATTCTAAAGGGGGCGAGGGGAGAACACAGATCTTAATAAATAAATAGAATAGTGATCATATTTTTAAGAAATGTGAGAAATCGTATCATGGATTTCAGACATCGCATCAAACTTGTCAGCCCTACAAAGTAGACCGGACAGAGAAACCAATGGCATGTAGGTCAGGACTGTTTTTATTGTAACAGCTACAGTAACAGAACCTTGCAGGTCTGAATGCGCTTCCCCCTTCCCTCACCTTATCTTTGTATGAACTAGGGAGGAGCCTGTCTGAGACTGTTACTCGAACTAGTTTCTTGGAATGGGCTCAAGCCCTGCTTATCTGACTGTTGCCTTGGTAGCAACGCTTCCTCCTGTCCTTCAAGGCCATTCCCTGTGCCTTCTACAAAACTTGACCCTTTTTGTTGCTGACAAAATTCTGTCTGATTTTAGGAAAATTAAATATATTGCAGAAGCTGGGCATTCAGAATCTTAACTGATTCTCTTCCTTCTTCCATCCTGCTTGAAGAATGTTGAACTACTGTAGTTAAAACCAGGAAGATTTAAGAAATCCAGAGAAACCAGACTAAGGCGCAGATGATGATGATGATGATGATGATGATGATAGATCTGGCATGCAAACTGTATCACCTCTCACTGAATTCCATCTTCAGAGTGTAATTCGCATTCACTTGCTGGAAGCGGAGAACCTGATTGCCAAGGATAATTTCATGGGCGGGATGATTAAGGGCAAGTCAGACCCTTATGTCAAAGTGCGCTTGGGAGGCCAGAAGTTTCGCAGCCGAGTCATCAAGGAAGAGCTCAACCCTCGCTGGAGCGAGATCTATGAGGTGAGGATCCTCCCCATCATCTCCCACACATACGTTAAATTGTATCCTGGTGGACCTCTTACCATTGACTGCTTGGGAGAGTTGGATTTGGTGGGGAAATATATTTATACTATTCTTTAGGACCATATATTTGTACTGTACCTGACACTGTAACTGAGATCCTGTCTGGGCAATGGAAAGTAGACAAATGATTCTTTTTCAAATATGACTGACTGAATATTGGTCAGGTCTGATTTCTGAAACGCAACATGCTTGAGGTGCCTTTTTGGTGGAGATGGCTATCCAGCAATCACAGAGCAAAGGAGTCTGTATTTCTGGTTGAATGTGCATCTGAATATATTTAGAACGAAGCAAAACAGAATGGGGAAAAATCAAAATAATGGTTGGTTTAGGGATTTATCTTGAAAATACTTCGCTTCTAGCTGCTAGAAGCCTGTACACCTGCATCCTTATAGAAGCTGCAGCTCACCCCAAGTTCTCTTACAGTCAAAGAGGAGCATTTGGAAGCCTTGTTCTGAAATGGCTTCAGAGCTGGCAGCTAAAGCATTTAAATCCAGCTCTGACGTTCCCTGTAACTCCAAGAGGGATTTCTTAGATTCAGTTTTTTCAGTGCTTTTTATATGTCAAAAATGCCAGAACAGCTCAAATCTCACTGGAAAGCATCAGGTTTTTTTTCCGTTAGTGCTCTCCCAGCAACAACAACAAAAAACAAATAACCAAATCCAACAAGGTAAACAGCCTAGTGAAAAAAAAATAGTTTTGGACTATCTCCCTGATGATTTCCAATTTTTTTCTTATCCATGCAACCTCTGTGCAAGAGTAATCAGGAGTAGAATATTTCTTTCACTCTTTTTTTTTCATTGGCACGTTAAAAAGTACTTGTAAGTTAGAAGTCCTAAGCAATATCCTCCTCCGTGGATGAACTTGGGTTATTACCACAACTTGAAAGAAATTATATGCATACGCAGAAAAGCAGAAACCAGGGCCAGTTCAGAAATCTCTTTTAACAACCAGCACAATAAAAGAAAAAAGTAACATCTCTCTTAAGTCAGAATCAGCCCCTGATGAATTCATGGACATTTCCATGTAGTGTCCTATAGTAGTGTTTGCCACTACCTCTTCTGGAATTTTTTAAACAATTCCCAGGTTAGCTTATAACCTTCAGATTTCTTTATGATCTCCCATGCAAAAGCCTTGTGTAGCTTTTGAGGTCAGCCAAGCTTGGGTAGGTGCTCCCATCTGCAAAATGGAATAGGTAACAAGTAGCCAATCACCATCTTCCTCACAAACTTGAACCTTGGGTTGATGATTGGAAGGGATATTTCTTTACTTTACTGGATAGGTATATCTAACCATTTAATTGACTAAACATGTGACTGCATGTCGACCCTTTCTCCTTCCAAAAAAGTAGGGCCAATATCCAGGGTTTGGGGCTCCTCCTCCTAGCTTTTCCTCTGTTGGCTTAATACACTGAATCATTCCAGAGCTGAAATCAGAACAAAACTTGGCTTTCACTCCTGTTCCACTAAAGCAGAGATTTCCAAACTTTTCATGTTGGTGACACACTTTTTAGACATGCATCATTTCGCAACACACTCTTACAGCAGGGCACAAGGCAGGCACTAGGACCTGCGCAGAATCACAGCAGGTTTGGAGGCAGTGAGGCACAAGGCAGGCACTAGGACCTGTGCGGAATCACAGCAGGTTTGGAGGCAGTGAGGCACAAGGCAGGCACTAGGACCTGCGCAGAATCACAGCAGGTTTGGAGGCAGTGAGGCACAAGGCAGGCACTAGGACCTGCGCAGAATCACAGCAGGTTTGGAGGCAGTGAGGCACAAGGCAGGCACTAGGACCTGCGCAGAATCACAGCAGGTTTGGAGGCAGTGAGGCACAAGGCAGGCACTAGGACCTGCGCGGAATCCTGGCAGGGCTCCGAGGCAGCAGCAGTCCCGACACACCCAGACACTGCAGCCGACACACTAACGTGTCCCGACACACAGTTTGGAAAGCTCTGCACTAAAGGCTCCTACTTTGATCTGTGCTGCTGGCTTGTGTTCTTCTCTACAACAGCCCACTTTTTCTTCTAGGTCATTGTGAGCAACATCCCAGGACAGGAGGTAGAATTCGACTTGTACGATAAAGATGTTGACAAAGATGATTTCCTGGGGAGGTAAGTTTGGAGCACGGAAGAAAAGTGGATGAAAAAGTTCATTGCTTTCTCCCTCTGAATGGGAAGCCAAAGAAGGCGCTTGGATATCCCAGATTCCCCATGGGATAGAAGAGGGAATATATCTCCCTATTCCTTTCCTAAAGATTTAATCTCACAGCCAGATTTGCCTACTCTTTCTTGGCAGAGAAGGTTAGTCCTGTAGAGCTGGGCCTCTCACTCAGCACCCAGTGATTTGTTTTTGTAAGGAGGAGGTGGAAGGAAGGAAGACCTTTCCTTAATGCTGTGATCTTCTCTCTCGTAACTTTCCCCTTCCCCCAGGTGCAAGATCCCTCTGAAGCGTGTGCTAAGCAGCAAGTTTGTGGATGAGGTAAGACTGTGTGTTGCAGTGGATAAGAGGTTGGACTGAGGAGACCCAGGTTCAAGTCCACCCTTAGCCATGGAAAGTCACTGGGTGACTTTGGACCACTTGGTCTCTCTCAGCCCAATTTGCTTCGCAAGGATATTCTCGTCTAGATAAAAGGAAGGGAGCTTCCCATGGGAGCCACCTTGAGCTCTTGAAGGAAAGGAAGTATATGAATCTGACCAAAAACTAAGTAAAAGGAGACTCTTAATGGCACTGGGGAGGGCAGGGACATGCTGATCTGCCACCATACATTTTACCTCCTTCCTGTTTCAGTGGCTCCCCCTAGAAGACGTGAAATCAGGACGTCTCCATGTGAAACTGGAGTGCCTTCCCCCTATACCCAGTGCTGCTGAGCTGGAGCAGGTAATGGAAGCCATCAGGAAGGAGGCTGCCATGTAGGGTTGGCTGGAATTGGGAGGTGGGGAAGAAAGCTCTTCATTTTCAAAGAGGTTAAAGTGTTCAGATGCAATAACAAATAAAATGTTGTTCCCACAATTTATGGTTCCTTCTCAGATTTTCCTCAACAAGCCAGCATATTGTGAATGGGTGTATTTATATTTTCTCATCTCCCTTTGATGGGTTATGAAAGGCATGGTGAAAACCAGAATCAAAGGTGATGCTGTACACTATCTGAACACCTTCACAGAGACATCAACAAGACTGTCTTCTTCTTTTGCTTTGCTTGTTTTGCCAGGCTGTGATCAAAGCCAGACCTGCTGCTCAGACAGTTGAAAAGCTGAGGGACACTGGAGCTGGGGGAGGGATTATGGGTCCCACAGACCCTCAGCTGCGAAGCTGGGAGGAAGTGTTCCTACTGTCACCTCCCTGGCCTTGATGGTGGGTGGAGTCCAGCAACCACTTAGCAACTGATCATCACCTCAGATCCTCCTGCTTGGCAGCCTTTTTTCTTGGATATGGAAAGGGCTATTTTATTATGAACATTGCGTGATGTGGGTTACCAAGGTCTTGTGTAATAATTGTTGCTTTGAAAGGAACGCATGGAAGAAATCAACCCACCCAGTGGCTTTCTTCCAATGTGTTCTCTGGTGGTGGGTGGTAATATATCTAAATATTGCCGTAACCGTTGATCCCCTCTTGCAGGTTCTGAGAGTGAACAGCTTAATCCAGACCCCAAAGAGTGAAGAACTGTCATCTGCCCTCCTCTCTGTCTTCCTTGACAGGGCAACTGAGTTGCCAGTGAGTATCAGTAGAATATTTCTCTGTGCGCTGCCTCTTAGTTCTGCGAGTGGCTGTTGCAGCTAAAGAATCCGTGACCAGAAACTCAGTGCTGCAGGTGCCATCTGAGCAACGCAGTGGAGAGAAGCACCAGCAGAAACTAGTTTGGAACACTGTATTGCATTGACCAGGAACACTTGAATTCAGAGCCCACTCAGCCATAGATTCAGAGCCTAACTAATCCAGAGATTAGCCCTGTTCCCAAACAGCAAAGGTGGCTGTTTTTTTAGCTAAACTGGAGCACTCCAGGAAGGATGAATGGAGTCTGGTCCTTTCTCCATCTGATTTTGTTTAATGCTCATTTGCTTTAATCTAGTCCAGTGTTTCTCAACCTCAGCAACTTTAAGCTGTGTGGACTTCAACTCCCAGTATTCCCCAGCCAGCATGGTGGGCTGGCTGGGGAATTCTGGGAGTTTATATATTTATTATTCAAATTTCTATCACCGCCCATCTCCCCCCTAAGGAGGGACTCTGGGTGGTTTACAATGGGGATACAATTTAAAATGGATGCACTGCCCCCATCCCGCTCCCGCCAGAGATCATCCATAAGTGCGACCAATGCCGTTTCCGTCCCATATCCTGGCCTGAAACCTGACTGAAAAGGGTCTAGATAATCCGTTTCATCCAGAATCCTCTGGAGCTGCAATGCCACCACTTTCTCAACCACCTTCCCCAAAAAGGGGAGGTGGGAGACTGGACGAAAATTGTCCAGTACAGTAGGGTCCATCAATGATTTCTTGAGGAGAGGGCACAACAGCACCTCCTTAAAGGCATCCGGAAACACCCCCTCTCTCAGGGATGTATTAACCATCGTCTGGACCCAGCCACATATCACCTCCCTATTCCAAGCTGCGGCCAGGGCCTCCACTGGACCATGCAGCAGATCCTCGGGTATAACCCCCAGCTCCCTCTGAAACCCTACTGGATCCATCAGTCACTGGGGGCGGACCAATCAAATGGGTCCAGCCTCCTTGCGGAGGGGGGCGGCATAAGAGAATCTCAAGGTCACCAGGGCGTGATCTGACCATGACAAAGGGGACAGATGTAATTCTCCCCTCAGATCACATTGCCACTGCTCCGACAAGAAAACTAAATCTGGTGTGAGGCCACTGTCTCGAGTTGGGTCCCGGATAATCTGAAACAGGCCCATGGCTGCCATGGTGGCTTTGAACTCCCAAGCCGCCTCCGAGGCACATCCCAGGGACGGCAAGTTGAAGTCCCCCAGAACCATAAGTCTGGGGAACTCCACCGCCAACCCCGAGACGGCCTCCTGCAGCTCAGGCAGGGAGGTTGCTACGCAGCAGGGAGGCTGGTACAGCAGCAACACTCCCAACTGCTCTCGGGAGCCCAACTTGAAAAACAGGGTCTCACAACCGGCCACTTGTGGAGCAGGGCCCCTGACGGCCACTAGAGATTCCCGGATGACAAAAGCCACCCCTCCTCCCCTACCCCGGTGTCTCGGCTGGTGCCATACTCGAAACCCAGCCGGGCACATCTCCAAAAGGGGCACCCCTCCTTCTGGGCCCAGCCAGGTTTTGGTAATACACGCCAGGTCTGCCCCCTCCTCTGTGATCAAATCATATACGAGGAGGGCCTTGTTGTTGACTGACCTGGCGTTAAGCAGCAGCAGAAATATTTAAAGTCATGTAATGAAAGTTGAAGGTCACACAGCTTAAAGTTGCTGAGGTTGAGAAACACTGATCTAGTCCTTCTCAATCTCGTGCCCTCAGGTATAGTGGTTCTGTAATTCCTAGAAGTATCAGCAACTGTAGCCAGTAGGAATGCTGGAATCATAGTCCCAGGACATGTGGGACTTCCACATGAGAGAAGGTTGGTTTGGAGCAGTTTTCTAGTACAAATACAGGAAATGAACTAGGCTGCTAAAAAAAAAAAGTGACTCAAGGAATAATGTACAATAAAATGAGATGAAGGATGAAGATGGATTTACTCCTCTGCACTGTAAAGGTTGGATTTAGTTGCTTTAATTGTGTGCTTTTAATATCTCAGGTTTTAATTTTGATCTTGATTTTAATGTTTTTTATGGCAAACCACCCAAAGACAGCTTAATCACTACATACATATATACAATGAATTCCATTCCATATAAAACATAAAAGTACTATTTCCATTTTATAGGTAAGCAGCTCAGACAGAGGGTTGCGTGGCTGCCCCATCTCTTGCATTTTGTCCCTCCCTGGAGCAGCCTTAGATAAGCCACCCAGTTTCCCCTCCTGTAAAATGGATTTAAAAGCAGTATTTTACAGAGGTGCATTGCACCTACTCCTGGATATATTAAAAAGGGAAAGGAATAGTCTGACTTGATCAAAATTGTTCTATGGACTGCTTGAGGATAACGAAAAGCCCACTACTCACTGTAGCCCTGAACAGATTACTGATTTACATCACTGTTGGTGTAGCTGTGATGATCTGCAAAAAGAGGTCAGAATCTCAATTCTGTGGCCATGAAATGCAGATTCAAAGCAAGCAATGCCTAGGGATCTATCTTCATAGAATAGGTACAAGAGACAGAGATGTTGGGAAGAAACCAGAATGCTGCACAAAGTGTTATTCTTTGCAACCACTGTGCAAGTTCTATAATCCCTGATTTTATTGTTGTGCCACAGGATTAGAAACACATTTTTAACAGTGGAGTTTGGGAGGTGTGGGTGGGAAAATGGGCTAACATTCTTGATAAAGGTATTTCTGGTAGCTGATTTTGAATGTCTGTGGCAATACAAGGGTCCATAAGCCCTGGGGAAAGGGTGGCTGAAAGGGGAAAATTTAACATTATCTAAGCAAGCGGCTGATCCCCCAAAGCTAAACAGGATCAGATCTGGTTAGTCCTTGGATGGGAGACTGCCAAGAGATTCCAAGGCTATAGACTAGACTGGGAAGCTTTAGACCTCCTAGAAGAGGTCACTGGCAAGCCATTTCATACTGAAAACTATATGGATGTACCCATGACTTCACCAGGAGTTGAGCTTGACTGGCGCAAGTCTTTATCTTTTAAGGATATTGCATAGAGAGTAGTATCAGGAATTGCATTGTTTATCAAGCATTCTCGTGTAATAGCAATCCCTCCTCTTCCGTTCCCATGACTCCCCTAATCCACGCAATGACAGTTCTGCATGCAGGTATTTCTCTTCTGCTCTGCTGGTGTCTGAGTAGTCCTGAGCTAATATCAGAGAGACGCCAGATTAAAATGAACCGCGTGCTTGTGTGTGTACAAAATTTACAAAAGTTTTTGTAAAGGTGTATCCTGTGAATACCCTTAATAGCAGAATATCAACCATTTTCTCTTTCCCATTTTGCCAGCTGCGGAAGGGATCGAAACCCCCAAGTCCATACGTCAGTCTCTCTGTCCGTGGTGTCTCCCATAAGACAAAGGTAATGACATGGGGAAGAAGGAAACAATCATGCTGAAAGTGGATAGTAAATCATGGCTTTGGAATAGAGTATAGGGGAGAGGAGGGGGTGGGGATACATCCAGGATCTCCTTTGGGGATTTTAGTACAATGCTGAAATTTGCCAGCAGTGGTGGATTTAAAATAGAAGCTGAACAGCATGAATGTGCTTTTAGAGGTAACAAATGGGGTGCTATTGTTCAGCCTAGGAATTAATGATCAGCTCCAGAAGCAGGCTGGCATGTTCTTTCTCCACCCATTTCCCCACCCCCACCCCTCTTTTCCCCATTTTTCTTTCCAGCAACTAGTACAGAGGAGGGAGATGTAATGCAATTAGCAGGCAGTTGCTAATTTACTGCATTCATTAGGAGATCCCCAGTGATCTTTTGCCTCTCTCTCAACTTTGAGAAGACTAGCAAAGATGGTGAAGTGAAAGTGTGAGGGAAGAAAAGAGGAAGCCACAAGATGAAGGGGTTTCTGGCATAGCTAGGGTCTGTGCATATGTACAGATGTGCAAATACACACACACACTTTCTTAAAGAAAGAGGATTTAATATGTAACCTGGGGGATAACTTTTTTCTAGCTTTAGAGCCACAAACGAATAGATCTCTCTCAAGTTCCATATTAGCTATACAAAGCAATTGGTGGTTGGTTCCAAAATAAATTTTGAACTTTTTAGGTTGCTAAATATTTTAGTAAACCAAAGTACTGGGTTAGTTCAGTATTCGTTCTATTAATTATAATTGTTTTGGATTCTTTAATAAAAGGAAAGTAATAGAACAATTAAAAGAAGAAAAGCATCATCCACATCCCTTTGAGAAATCTGCCTATTAGAGAGATGCCACTGAAAATGTACTACAGAAACATTTTGTTCAAACAAAACTCCTTGCTCGAGGATCATGTTTAAGGAAACTTGCTCAATGTGTATACCACCGAAACTAGCTCTGTACAATGGTGAATTGGCTGATGCCTGTCATATGACAATCATGATACTATAATCTTTAGAATAGTTTTCAATTTTTGTTTTTTTAAAAAATAGGATAATACTCCTCAACTAATGGGTCTTATGTCATAGATAGATTGTGACATGATTGCATAATGCAAAGCTTATTTTCTCTTAAGTTCCAGAAAGTTACCTGTTTTTTTACTGAGCCAACAGATTAGAATGACCCCTTTAAGAGACTGGCTGCCTCCTTCCATGCTTAGATTTTATTTAAATACATTTGGCCTGCCCATGCTCCTGTTACCTACTGATGTGATAGTCTTCTGTTCTCTGATCTAAAGAGGGGGGGCATAAGGTTTAGAATATGGTTTTAATTTGCAAGAGGGGGGTCCCACAGATATAGTAAGTTTATAAGTAGGTCCCCTTTCAAAACCTGAAGAAGCTCTTGAATCTTCTAGGGTGAATGAATGTTTATGAGATCCAATAAATAAATAATAAATAAGTACAGTAAGTACAACTCTCCTAATCAAGTGAGTAGGTACAAAATAGAGTTGACTCAAATTGCTTCTTATAAATATATATGTTAAATGCATTGCAAATGAGGAAGAACAGGTGATGGGTGAGGAAAGGGAATGGCCAGAACTCCAGGTTTTACAGTAGCATATACTGTATATCTCTGCCACTACCATCAGTGAATAATTGCAGGAGGAAACTTTCTTTGAGAAATACTTGGAAACTCCACTACGCTATGGAAAAATTTTAATTAAGGACAGTGATGGATTTTTATATCAACAGATTACTTGTTGGTGGAATAAAAAGTATTATATCAAAATGGCCCAATCAGTCTATCACTTGTAACTCACAAGGCAGACATATTCTGGAGTACTGCCATGTTAAATCAGTCTTGATTATCTGCCCACCCCCCATGCTTAGTGGGATTGAGTTATAACTAACTTCTTATTTTGATAGGATGTCATATTCTGTACAAGTTCTTAAGTCACCACACAGCAAATGCTGTCTTTCTCCTCTTTTGTATTTTCTAAGTGTAAGGCCTCTGTCTCTGCCCTCAGGTCTCCCCTCAGACAGCAGAACCCATGTGGGATGAAGCTTTCTCTTTCCTTATCAAGAGGCCCCACGCAGAATCTTTAGAGTTGCAGGTAGATGTCATGGACACTTCTTCCCCACAACAACCATTCTCCTCTGCTCCACCATCCACACGTGCCAAGCCAAATCAACTGGACTCGGTTTGCTTGATTATCCTACTGAGGAGAACTTTGGGGTCTCCTGGTTTGGTAGCGGGAACTGAGACTTCAAATATGGAAACCAAGTTGTTCAAGCAATGTGATTGTGGACTAGCTGCCACAACAACAGATGGAATGTTCTGAGTATATTTCTGTTTACAGGTGGGAGCATTGGCAAATAAGAGCTAACTTCCTGGTAGCTTTAAGGGTTACCAAAAGATAATTTTTATCGGTGACATGTTTTGAATCTTTAGCATGTAGTACCTTCAAGTATTATTTTTCCAGCTGTGGCTTGGCTACTACCTTCATGTAAGTGGGTTTCTTTTTAATGAAATACCTTTTCTTTTTTTGCTTTCTGTGAAAGAAGAAAAGGACATTAATGAGACTAAATTTTTTAGAGCACTGCAGAAGCTAAATGGCTAAAGTTGAGGTACCTAGTATGTGTGGTCTATGTATATGTATTATATATAAATGCAAGAAACTATATGCACCTGTGCTGTCTTCATGGTGCTTGGGAAGGTTGTAGCAGATAGCAGTATAGATCTGCGAGGCTTCCACCTAATTCCCAAGAGTGAGAAGCTGGCTGAAGGGAAGCAGAGTTGGCCCATCTTTACCCTTAAGCCAAAAACCTCAAACCAAGCTAGTCCTTGTTCCTGCAGAGAATCCTTAAATTAGGAGAGGAGACTATCTTCACAACTCAGTTTCTCTCCCCACAGGATCTTTTGGGAGGTAAGGAGAATAATCTCTTTGCAGCTTAAAGGAAAGGGAGGGAGACTCAGCTGTATCTTCTCAGAAGCTCCTTACCTTACAGGGAAACTACCTCTTTCTAGCTCAGAAGCCTGGAAGCTAGAAGATTTCTTCATGGATGCACACCCTCTGATAGCTATGACGTGTAGAGGGTTGCCATCTGTTTTTTGTTTTTCTTTCACAGGTCAAGGATGATGGGCACATCCTGGGCATGCTGTCGCTCCCACTGTCACAACTGCTGGCCGCAGAGGGGCTTGTCCTCGACCGCTGGTTCCAACTCAGTAACTCTGGTCCTGCTAGCCAGATCTTGATGCGAGTGCAGCTTGGGGTAAGTGGATGTGAGGGCATGTGGGAATGTCCTTGGGAGACAGGAGGAAGACCCGCAGCCTGGGCAACGGTCTGATAAGAGGCAGCTCAGTCCGGAGGTGGGGGAAAAGCATGGGAAGCGTTTCAGAAGGGACCCTCCCTAGTTTCCCAGAGAGTAAAAGGAGAGGAGGGGAGAAATACTTTCAGTCTTGCGAGATTCTGTGAAATGTAACCTTACAATAAAGATAGAGCTAGTGCTCCTAGTTGTGCTTCTTGTCTGGACTACCTCAAAGGGCTAACAGTGGGGTTGTGGGGAGGTTGTGGGGAGAAGCCAGTCTGGGTTATGGCAGAGCAGGCCCTAAGTGCCTTGCTCGCAATTCCACAGCTTCTGATTTCTCAGCACTCTGGGGTGGAGGCTTTCCATGCTGCAGCAGGGGATGAAAATGAGGAGAGCTCCCAGAAGGGGTCAGAGACTGAGCTGTACGTCAGAGAGGATGGAGACTCTGGCTCCCCGCAAGAGCTGCGCCAGCGGATCCCCCACGCCAACAGGTAAGGAGGGCTCCTTGCATGGAGTACGGAAGCCATGCAGATGGATAAGTGTTTGTGTTTAGTGAATTGACCGTCTGCGGTCCCTTCTTGCACAAAGTCCAGTATTCTGTACCGAGAAATTCTCTTCTTCTCTCAAGATAATTTCTGAAGGGACAGCCATGTTCGTCTGCTGCAGCTCTAAATAAATGAAGCATATGCTACTCTGGGCTACCATCCATTTCATAAGATGCTAATAACAGCAGGAAACTTGCAAAATCAATTAAATTGCCTCCCCTGCACACACACACGCACACACACAATATTCATGGCTTTCTACTGTAGGAAACTGACAGCCCTTAAGCAAGAGGCTTGGGTGTGTGCATCTCTGGGCATCTGTAGGTGCGCAGGCACATGTTACCCCTGTTCTCCCTCTGAGCACCTGAAGTAGCCTTCAGGGCCAAAAAGGCTGTCCTGTTGTTGAATCATTCAATGCCGATCATTTAAGAGGCTTAACTCCTCCCTTGAAATTCTGTTTCTCCCTCTTTCACCTGACTTTCAATCCTAAATGTCTTTTCATGCCTCTGGCTGCTGTGACATCAGAGAAGACTTGTGTGATGTCACAGAGGGCTGTGCTAGTCTCCCGTGAGGAAACTCTTTAGAGGGGAGGGGCGATTGGAAGCTGAACTCCATGAGGTTCAGGCAGGGTCAACCTAGGAGACGGAAGCCAGTGCACTGTGGGCTTTTGAATAACCTCTTGTTGATGCAGATCGGTTGAGTGGAGCTTTTTACCAGAAAGGGAGAGACAACGCTTGCTGTTTATGTACGTAATATATTTGATGCTTTAAAAGGTGAGCTCTCTTCTGCCGTTTTGTCTTGCAGCACATTGCTCATCTGGGCTTTGGGAATTCCAGCAAGTTTACTCCTCCCCCTGTGGCCCTCAGAGCTGCAGAAAGCACCCCAGCTTTGCTTCCCAGCCCTCCTCATCACAGCCTTACGCAGGCCGCCACTGCGGCCTGCCTCCATTCTCATCGCCGATGCAGTTTGCCATCTCAGTTACACATTTCTCTTACCACACAGAGAACAAACCCTCCTGCCTTTAAGTCCCCACCGTCCTCTTGGTTCAGATCTTTCAAATGGCATCTTCCCTTCCATCTCTGTGTTATCTTCAGTGTTCCGTATTGTTGCATTACTTTTCTCAAGCTGCATGTGCTACCAAAGGGTCTAAAAACATCCCCCCTTTCCTCACGCCAGACCCACGTGTTTTCCAGCTACGGTAATATTCCTCTGCACTTGTGTCTTTCTGCCCTGCAGTAATTTGGAGCTGCCAGACGCATCCCTGGGACAACTGCACCTCACTGTCTGGTACAACATGGATGCAAGGAAACTGATTGTGATCATACATGCCTGCAGGTAACAGCTGTAGGATGGATTTGACTGGGGAGAGGAGAAACAAAAGGTGAATTGGGTATGAGCCTCCAAAACGATGGCTTGGATCTCTTCCTGTAGCAACAGAACATGGAGATAATTCTAAGCCATCATTCTGGATGACATTTTCCCCTGATTGCAGAGGATCTTTGCTTTAAACACTCACCGCCAGTGTATCTCCTTCTGGATCTCTGGTATTTTCCATCACCAGATTCTGTAGGACAGTGTTTCTCAACCTGGGCAACTTTAAGATGTGTGGACTTCAACTCCCAGAATTCCCCAGACAGCCATGCTTAGTTCTGAGGACAATTCAGAAAGGCAGAGCCGGCTTTGCAGTGGGCTCTGGAAGAACGCTTGTGTGTGAATGGTGCGGTGGGCGGCAATCAACTCGGGAGAGGTGGTTTATGTTTTTTTAACAAATGATGATGAAATGGGAGAAGTTGATGGATGAGGAGGGAAGGGGCTTGTTTCATTAAATAGGTGTGGTTTTCTCTCGCTTAGCAAGTTGATCCAAATGGTTGCTTCTCTTTACCAAACGTATCTTAAAATGCTTCCTAGATACTTACTTTGTAGCCATTTAGGCTCCTTCCTTTTTTAAGAGCCTCCTCTTTTGACCACTTTCCAGAAACCTCAAGTCAAATGCCAGGGATGCTCCTGACCCCTATGTCTCTTTGATCCTGCTGCCTGACAAATCTCGTGCCACCAAGAAAAAGACTACTGTGCGGAAGAAGACTGTGAACCCTGAGTTCAATGAGAAGTAAGGGGGAACGCAGCAATCTGGCAATAGAGGCGTGTTTGAAAAAGTCACCTTTGATACTGGAAAGAAGAGTAGGGATCTGGGAACCTCACTGACGTAAACTGATCCATCTGATCCATTTGCCCATCTTTAGGGCAACCTTAGCCGTTCCTTGTATTTTTAAAAGTGTTCATACACTGAAGGAGGTAAATCATGATTGGAGTCTCTGTGAGTTTATATTGAATTAATTCATTCAAAATAAATATTACTTTGGGTTTCTATTCTTGGAGTTACTAATACAAATTAGGTGCCATGTTCCAATCAGAACTAATGTAGGGAAAGGCACACTGATGCAACAATTTTGGCGATTAAAAAATAATTATTAGAGGTAAGCTGTGTTAAGTGACCCTGGTACTTGTCCTTTTATTTTATTCATTATCCTTCCAAACCAACCACCTTTCATGCAAAAGGAATCTAGGACTCTTAAGGATTTTTAAAGCCTGTTTCAGAAAACCAGTAACCGTCCAATCAATGCAATGCACTTGTAACAGGTTTGAGTGGGATCTCACTTTGGAAGAAGCCCAGCGGAGGAAGCTGGAGGCCTATGTTAAAAACGGTGTCTCTTTTATGTCCCGAGGAGAGCCCATTGGAAAGGTATGGAATGAGGCGTTGCTGAGCTTGTAACTTTAATGGCAGTGAGTCTTCTTCCAGGGAAATTCCAGGCATGGGACTCTTCCCTCTTCATTTCTCTTCCAGGTACACATTGACCTCTCCCAGAAGGACCTCACCCAAGGTGCTGCCCAGTGGTAAGTGCAGGAGAAGTGCAGGTAACAAAGGAGGTCCTGGGTAAATGCCAAACCAGCTCCACTTCTGTAGCCCTTACTGTATCCAAGATTCGTGGTCTGGCAGAGAAGTGGCCTTGCAGGAGCCCCATGGTGTGTGTGCGGGTGCGCGGGTGTGTTTTCTCACAGTGTATCCTCTTTGAAAAGGGCTCCTGGGGAGCAGGGACGATTTTTCTTGGAGCTAGGTTTATTGAGTAGAGTCCTATGAACAAGCTCCCACCTTCAAGCTACAGTGGTGGGCCACCCTTCCTCTCTGCCACCTCCTCTTCTCTGAGACTGTGTGCTGCAGGGGGAGAAACGCTAAGCTGGAGAAGTTGGATCGTGGTGGGAAGCTTGGTTCAGAGGGCGTGACATGGGGGAAATCTCACTCTGAAATGGAACTGGAGAGGTGGATATAAAAGTGTTTTGTGGGTCCCCCGTTGAGGAGAACCCGGATGCATGTGTCAGAAACCTATACAAAGGGAATTGGTGGTTTCTTTTTGGACTCACATCCTGAGCTATTTTCCCGAGTTTTCCTCTTTCCTCTCTCAACAGCTCACCTCCCATCCATTCCACTGCGAATGGGCTCTTTGGATAAAATTGTTTCCTGCATGCCAAGGCCAGGCTGGGCATACTTATTCATTCTTAAACTTTGTGAGTCATGATAAGAATCAAGGTTGTGCTGAATCAGGCCAAAGGTTTGTCCAGTCTGGCCTTCCGTTCCCATTGTAGATGTGTGGGAAGCCCACAAGCAGGACATAAAGCTACTTTCTGTCCCGTAGTCTCAAAGTAACTTTCAGTAGATTTAGCAAATCTACCACTGGTTAAAACAATACTGAAATTCACATTAAATATGAAGGCTGTGAACAGAGCAAAATAAACTGCACAACCATCTTCACCCTTGAGCATAGTAGCCGCCTGCAGTATCCAAAATCAGATGTCCTAGAACTGCAGAGGAAGCAGCTGAGGAAATGATTGGCAGCCAGCTTGCCGATGAACATTCAGTAGCATTAGGTACAGTATTAGATGCTGGTTGCCGCGATGTCAAGAAGGGCGTGTCAGAAAGTAAAGATGACGGTTGCAGCAGATTGACTGAAGCCCACCCCTTTGGTAGATGTGTCAGTGTTACTATGCCATGACTGCCATCTTTATTTTTTGACCCTGCTGCAGAAGCTGCTGGCTGGTAGGAAAGTCCCCCCCTGCCAAGCAGGGCATGTTGAAAAAGCAGAGCTATTCTGAGCATCCTTTCCTATAAGAAAGGCAAGAGAAATGTAAAATATGGACATAGGGTTTCAAGGAAAAGGAGGTGAGCTCCAGGGATAGCAACATCATGTATGAAGCTTTCCTAAGTGCTGGGATTCATCTCGCTTCCCTTCCCTCCAACCAAAGAGGTAGCAAATCACTATTCCCATACTTGAGGGTAGTTTAGCATTCTGTCTGCTTCTCATTGTGGGAGAATGAGAAACAAAAGTTCTGCTTTTCCAGGCAACTTGGTTTACAACTTGAGATGGCTTTCTGGGGATTTTTTTTTTAATTCCCGAAGGTCAGAAAAGGCTTTCCTTATCTTGCAGGTACGATCTAAAAGATGACAAAAGCAGCTCCTAGTTTCCCTAGTGCCTCCATGATCCAAGGACTTGAGCTGGCATGAAGACCCCCACCACTGCTGCCGCCATCCTCCACTGCAAGATTCCAAGCTCATCTTCTGCTGGATGGGCTTTTCAGTGTTTTACTTTCTTAAGCAATCATAGAATTGTGTTTCTTAAATCTTCTTTTTCAGTGTGAAACCAATAGGGGTGGAGAAATAACCCCTGATTGGATTTTTGAAGGGAAGATGGACAAAGATGCACATCCTGCATTCACCTTGCATGCTTCTCTTAGCACTGAAAACCATATGCTGCCTTTATCTTGACCAAAGAAGCAGGCCTTTTTCATCTTTCTGTTGGGGATGCAAGCTTAGCTGTCTTGCAAGCTGATACTTTTAGCAGATCAAGATCAAGAACTGCCTGAGCTGATGTCAGGGCAAAAAGGTGAAAAGATACAAGGAAAACAACCTGGAGGGACCAAGTATTTCTCCCGTGTGGTAATGGGCAAATGACCTCCTTTGAAAAAAAAAGTTTCCAAACATGAAGAGGGCCATGGATGTCTTCAAAGAGGACAAGGACCAGTTATTTAGAAAGGGAACACAACGGTAGCAAAAGAGATTAGGGTTCTGTCCTAATTCTCCTACTAGTAGGGCTTTCAAATGGCATTCAGTCACCTGGAACAAGAGAAATAAAAACTGGGGAAGTGCAGTGGCCAAGCAATTATTATTTGCAACGTTTATATTTTTCCCACATTGGGGGAATCCATGACTGAGCGCTGTGCATTTAGCTGATACTCCAAGATGCGAGTATCCCATCCCAACTTTTTGCAAATCTCCATGTACTATGGTAGCAGGTGGTTATCTTACCACACCTTCCTTGTTCTTCCTGCCTCTGAATTTTTAAAATTGAATCCGTTTGTGTTTGCGTCTTGGCTTGTTCCACTTTCTGCAGCCAATCCAAATGGGCAAATTGCTTTCACAGAGTATTTTTATGGATGCCGCTTTAGTTGCTGTTTTAAAAATGAATGTTGTTTGGTGCCTTCTTGCATTCTAGTCTTTGATCTGGTGTGAGGAGTGAAGGCCTCCTGTTACACCAAGTTCTAGGACAGTGTGCATGCTGTAGCAAGGAAATTTGGATTCTGTGCTCCAAATCAGATTTACAGAACCTGTCTACCTATATACAGAATGACTTGCATGATTTGCATTTTGATTACTTCCAATCTACTTTGTACTGTGAGGAGAAAGATAGATACAGAAACTGTGAGGAGATAATGCTTCAAGGAGCAACAAAAATCACAAGAAATGAGATAGCCAGAAAAGCCCTGTGCTGATTTCCAAACATGAACTATAGGCATGATTTTCCTTAGCTAGCATGAACAAATTTTTAAGATGAGCTTCTGGGCTTTCCACATATGTAAACTAAAGCGTTTTAACTCTCTCTTTTTCCACTGACAAATCACTGTTTGCAAATTTGCAATGCTGTGCCATACAGTGCCACTTTGGCAGGGATGGCCATTGAATCGATCCCTCTTTTAAAAGAAAGCCAACCGCAAGGTCACCATTTTTGCACCAGCCATCCAGCCATTCTCCTCGGGTGGGGCGTGTGCGCACAGCATGCTCCTGGCGTGACTTGGCAGCTGCGTTGGGGTTGGTTTTATTGGTGTTTGTTTTGTGTGTGTTTTATGAGAAAGAAGGTACTGTTTTAGTGATTTAAAAAATCATGCTCATAGCCCTGGGAAGCCAAATCCCAGGGGATGCCTCATGGTGGCAGTTGATTCCTTCTCCTATTCCCGATCTTATAATGAGCAGCATCTGGAGAGCAAGAAAAGGTGCTCCTGGACTTCCCAACTTAGCGCAAGAAAGCGTTCCCTTGCTGTGCTACCTGACGTTCCACAGTCTGGCCACTGAGCAAATTCTTCTCCAACTGTCCCACACACCCCCTGCCAAACTCCCAGTCACTCTCCATGCATTTCTATTCACACCCTGTTGCTCTCTCATCTCCGAAAGAAACCTAAGATCACTATTTGTAATTTATAAATAGATTTTTTTTAATGCCTTATATCTCTTTGTACAACCATAGCGAATGTATCTGACACAACAAATACGCCTCTCCACTGGATCTGGTGGTGCTGCCTCCACAAGATTGCTGGCAGAGTCCGCCTGTTGGGGGCTGAATCACCCGCTGCCTTCCATGCCAAACCAAGGTTTCAGCTTGCTGCCTTCCTCAAGCAGGCTTTACCATGCACGTGTGTTTCTGGCCCTTTGTGCCTCTCATAGCCACTGCTGTAATTTGTTGTAGCAAATAAAGAGAAGAGGAAAATGTGACCGTGCTTCGTAAGGCTTTATTTACCCTCCCTCCGTCTCCAAAGGGGTGGAAAGAAGGAAGCTTAATGGAAAAATGAGACATCAGTTTGAGTCTTTGCACTTTCAGCGTTCAGAACGCTCTTCTGACATTTGAACTGTTGCCTCACATTGGGACAATGAGGTTCAAAGAAGAGGGCTAACAACATTACAGGTATTTTCATCTAACTAGCAGCACCAATTCCCAGTGGTTGGGTTGCCTCCTGTACCGTGTTCCTCACACTTTGTTATGGTGAAGAAGTAGGGTGAAGGTCCAGCTTTGGGTGCTAGACAGGTGCAATTTAACATACGGCAAGTTTGTAATACAGAGCTTTCCAAACTTTTCATGTTGGTGACACACTTTTTAGACATGCATCACTTCGCGACACACTCTTACAGCAGGGAACAAGGCAGGCACTAGGACCTGTGCAGAATCCTGGCAGGGCAGGTTTGGAGGCAGCCAGGCACAAGGCAGATGTGGAATCCTGGCAGGGCTTGGAGGCAGCAGCAGCCACGACACACCCAGACACTGCAGCCGACACATTAACGTGTCCCGACACACAGTTTGGAAAGCTCTGCTCTAATACCTCTAGTGTCAATGACTGCAGATTATGCGCCCAGCAGACTGATGGACTCATCTTGGATTAATCAGTTACAGTAATCACTGATTACCATTCTCAGTGTTTTTAAAATAGGAGACAGGGGCACACCTTTCTACTATTAAAGAGGCCTGTTTGGAGGCATGATGCCAAGGCCCAGCATCTGCATAACGGCACACAACTGCCCTCTCTCTCACTGCCACCATAGGTGGTGGTTATTCTGGGAACAGCTGGAACATGAACGTAGGCAGGATAGTGCTAGAAAGCTCCAAGCTACTCAGATTGCCATTGCTCTTGCTATCCAACCCCACTGCATATCCTTAAAAAAATTCTAGAGAAAAATGTTTATTGGAAAAGCTGATCTCGTGAGAAGAATTCAGTCTATGACCTACATGTGCCAATTGCTACATTTTATAACAGCAACAGCTGATGTACAGCTAAAATAGGATGGTGCTGGTCTGAAAAAACTGGTAAAATAGAATTCTACTTTTCAAAGATTTTTTTTGCTGCTGAGCTATATTGCCCTTCCTATTTTATTAATAAAGAAAGATGGCATTAAAGCTGTTTATTTATGTTTTGCACTGATGAAAACTCATTTTGAAGTTCTTATATCACAAACTTGAGATATTGGAGTACATTGTTTAATGAATTACTGCAGTGTGGTACCCATACACATTAGGAGATATAAATACAATGCATGAAGTTTGGAGGATCTGAATTCTGGAAGTAGGAACACATTTTAGTGTTCAGAGTTCTTACTACCCTATATCAGCTCTACCCAATCAGCTCATTAGCAAAAAGTCTCTTACCTGACTACTGTTACATGAATGATCAGAAACTGCATGGCACAAATTTCACTTCCTGAGATTGAACTGTTTGCTTTCCCCTACTCATTAGTCTTAAATTCATTTCTCGGGATAAAGCTTGATTCATTATGTGAAACTAAGTACACAAGAGCTCATGACACAGTACATGCAAATCTTTCAGCTGTCCCAACAAGAGTGATCTTTTTAGTTATTTTCACTCTATTACTCTGAAAACATCAGCATTCACTCCCTACCTAACTAGGCTGACCATACATCCCGTTTTGAATGGGACAGTCCCATTTTTTTTTTTTAGCATTTTTCAACCGTCCCGTCGTTTTCATAAAAATCTCAATTTTGTCCCGTTTTTCAAACCCAGTGGGAATGGCGCGGAAGGAGGATCCGAGCCGGAGCAGGGGGCAGGGTTTGCAGACGAGAGCCAATCGCGCGGACCAGGGGCGGGGTTTGCAGGCGGGAGCCAATCGCGCGGACTGGGAGGCAGGGACTCCTGTCTTTTTCATGAATATGGAATATTACATAAGACCCCGTCCCGTTTTGCCATCCTGAAATATCGTCAGCCTATACCTAACCCAACATAAAGGAACTGCCCAGATATATTTGATAAAGTTTAAAATAGTGTAATCATTTCTCTTGAGAACAGTATATCTATGGCTTAGCTAGCTGGGATTGCTGCAACTTCTCTGATGTGTAAAGATAATGCATGCATTCTTTTCTGTGTTGGCATGAAGTCAAAGCAGGTGACTTAATTCCTATTCTGTAAGGAAAGAGGATGTCTGCCCTTTAACAGGAGATGCCATCTCTCCCCCTCCCCACTTTTACTTAATAAGAACCTTTCCAGAATAATCCCCACCCCTTTCCATGTCTACTCTTACTCTGAAGGTCATCTTCTCCCAAACTGGCATCCCAACACTTAGCTAGCTTGGTGCCAACACTTGGAAGCAACTCCTGTTTCTAGTTCTGAGATCCGAAGCAGCCGACCTTGAGTTCTTGACATCTCTTCTTACTGATGGTACATCTAGCAAATAGATCAAACTCAAGAAGAATCTGGACTTCTGCAACATGACCTCTGGATAAGAGGATTCATTGCTGTCGATGCTTGCTTATCAGGGGTGAGATGGAAATGTAATGAGTTTACAGGATTTTTTTGGATTAGTATTACCTATGTGAATATATAATCCCTGCAATAGCTAGCAGGTTCTGTGCATAGATGGGGACCTTGTAGCTTTCCAGATGTTGCTGAATTACACCACTGCCAGCTCAGCCATTTTGGCCAAGGGTGAGGGATGCTAGGAATAGCAGCTCAGTGACACTTGGAGAGCTACAGGCTATCTGACCCAGTGCAGGATGTAGCATATTGAGGAAAGGAGGAATGTCCAGGAATTGACTTGTTTTGGGTTTCCAGTACATCTGCTGGGAGGCGCAATGGAAGTTGCCTCCCCCAGTTGCTGAATTGTATCTGAGAGACAGCAAGTTATGTAATGCTGTTGCCAGATGTATCAGCAAAGTGAAATTATCACCAGTCACTCTTCTGCTGTCTTTCATCAGGCTGACAGATGCTGGCATTGCATTCCCCCTTACCTGTCAAGGGCTGCTAGAATCCAAGGCAGACCATAACAAAACAATAATATGCGCACACATTTGTTTTTTAAAAAAACCCGAGAGATGTCAGCACAAGCCTAAATCTCCTTTAATAACGTCATAAAAGAAAGCAGTACAGAATGTGGAGGGGGCTATTCTGATAGGACAAGTGGGGCCATCCATCAAACCTTCCTCCTGGCTCTCAGCTGTCCAGGCCCACCTCATCTCTCTTGTTAGCTTGGACTGTTGGGTGATGCCTTTGGAGCAGGCATTTGAGCACTGCAAAAGGGTTCATTAGCCATTCCTGAGCCTTGTGACTGGGACATACAGTAGCAGGGCATTCATGGCTTCGTTTAACCTTGTGGTGGGTAACCTGTGACTCCAAGGCTCCAGGTCCCCTTTTGGCAGCCCCTGGAATCCCCTCCAACCATGACTGCTGAAAACCTACAGCACAGTTCCCTGTTTGAGTTTGGAAACCAGCATGCATCCTAAAATAGACCTATTGCAGGTAAAAAATAAACCTGCACGCTCCCCAATTTCCCCCCAATTATTTTGCAGCCCCCATATCCATGTTAAGTGTAGCTCTTGGACACAAAAAGGTTGTTTGCCCCTCTTTTACCCAAGGCTTGGGGTAAAATGTCACTGGTAGAATCCCACATTCCTACAAAAGTTGCCACCAAATTGCAATCGTTAATGTGGCAGGAAAAGGAAACAGTGAAATGCATTTCATTAAATCAGAATGAGGTTTTGTCCTGTTCCCTACAGTTTGGAGTGTGTCACCTAGCAAAGCAAGTGTCAGTCTTGACCCCCTCCCACCCAAAAAAAACCAAGGGTAGGAAGGACTTAGTATATAGAACGTGCTTTATCAAAGGACAAAAAGCACCAGAAATTATAGGAAGTGTGTGCATTGGCATCTGGGTGGAGCCTGGTCCTTCAGTAGTAAAACAATAGACATACTTACATTCCAAGTGCATTTTCTCAGTAATCTTTATTTTCAAAAGTATCCTCATGGCCACAGGACTAGAAACTTGCCCTATTAAAGAAATTCAGACTGTCTGAAACTTAAATTTGTACCTAATGCTACAGTCAGGACTTTTTCTTCAGTGGCTATAGAATTACAACTGGCATACAGGTAGTTCTGCCAATAAAACCAACTCTTTACCACTAAAGTCCTAGTTGAAAAACCAAGTTGCCAACAGCAGCTTCTGCTATGTAGAATTTAGTAGGGAAGGAGCCCCATAAGGCTTGCCTCATGTGCCTAACAAAATTCATCATTCTGCCTACAGTATTAACCATTTGATTTCACTGTCACATTAACCCAGCCTTCCCCAATCTCACATCTTCCAGTTGTGCTTAGAGTGCCATTTATATAATCCCAAGCTAGTCTGACATATCTTGAAGAAGCTGAAATTGGAAAGGCTAGCATTACGGAAAGAAAAAAGAGGAGGCGGAGGCGGTGGCAATGGTACAATATAACCCAGCAGGCACAGCCTTCTTTGGACCACAGAGCATAATTGGCCTTGGAGCAATGGGACCCCTTTCCTGAAGTAGGGATGGGCCCAGAAGGACCAGGTCAAAAGTCCAATTCAGTTCAATGGAAATGTAAATTTAACATAATTAAATATGATTGATTTGGCAGATTTATCTCTCAGCTTCCCTCCAAGAGCTCAAGGGGGCTTCCCTTCCCTTCATTTTATTCCACAGTCAGTCCTGTGAGGAAGGCTGGGCTCAGAAGAGGGACTAGCCCGAAGTAATCCGGTGAGTCTCTCTGGCTAGGGGGAGGCCCTTGAACGTTGCTCTCCCCAGTTCCAGTCCAACCCCTCAACCCCTGTGCCCCACTGGCTCCTTTTCCTCTGCGTATTTCATATTTCTTCCCTTTTTGTTGTTGTTCAGTCGTTTAGTCGTGTCCGACTCTTCGTGACCTCATGGACCATGGCACGCCAGGCCTTCCTGTCCTCCACTGTCTCCCGGAGTTTACTCAAATTCATGTTCATTACATCGGTGATTTCTTCCCTACTGTCAAACAAAAAAAAATACAGTTCGGCAGCAGCTGTTGAAAGGCTTCTGGAGGCTGGGCAGCGGGTGGCTCTGAAGCCTCCGACTGCAGGAAAGGCCTCTCCTTGGGGCAGAGCCTTCCCTCGCTTGCTTCTGGCCAGCTGCTAACTGGGAGAAAGGAGGCACAAAAAAGCCCCTCCCTTTCCTTTTCTAAAGATCACAGCCAACAGAACCAGGGACAAAGTTATAGTTGCACAAATCTAAGAGCAACACCTACAAAAACACAGGGCAATCCAGTTGGGGTGTGTGTGTGTGTGTGTGTGAATATATAATGAATGAATGATAGGTAATTCAAGGTTTGTTTGTAAAAAACTCAAGGTTTGTTTCCTGACAAACTGCAGAGCCACCGTCTATTTCTTTTATACCAGAAAGAAAGCTGCAGGGCAGGGAAGGATTTTTATGCCTTAATACTCTCTGGGAGTGTATCTTGAACCCAGGACTTCATGGTAATTAGGATAAGATACAAAGCTTCAGGAAGTCCATTAATAAGGAAATATACTCTCTATCCAATGAATTTTCAAATGTTTCAGCAAAAATCAAGATTGGGTAGTAAAGACCCCTTTCCTGTTGAGTTGTCGCTTTATGAATGCTTTTTTTAAGTGCTTAAAAAGTTTGACATTGGCAATTTCTACTATTCGGAAATCTACCAAAAGCAGACATTTGCAGGTATGGCATTAAGCAACACTATATTTTTTTTAAAATGGCTTGGCTTTGAAACTATTTTTAGATTGCTATATAAAATACATAGATTAGGTAGGATAAATATGTCATAAATGATTTTCCCTATTATTTCAGTAAATCTTGACTACTATAATATAGTAACTATCTGACACACACATATGCACGCACATATACACACACACGTGTATACAGTATATAAACCTAGACAATAGGACAAACACTTCTGCTTTCATAGGAGATAGCAACCTATTAGTACTCTGTGTCTTACATATGGTAGTGATCTGAATTATTTATTATAATATTTAATGGGTCATCATATAAAGGAAATAAATCTGATTTAACTGATCATTAGCATGTGCCCTAAGTGGTATTGAGAGATACCACAGTGGCGGTGATAGTTTGAAGCAGCTGATGCAGTCTTCCAAACCATGAAATTTCTGAGATATTATGGGAACCAGCAAGAACATTTCTGAAAACCAACAATTCCATTTCTAGTAATTCAATTCAATTCAATTTCTAGTTTTGTTAGGAAGGCAGTGGTCTACACTATGCAAAGGGATATATCTCTATATGGGTGGTACTTATTCCCACGTTTCCTGACATCTCTGTCATCCCATCCCATCCTATGGGAGGAATTAAGGAATTAAGGAAAGGCTTAATTTTAAAAGGCAGGCTACTTTTTAATTGCTTTTTAATAGTGAAATTCAGATAACTACCATGCCAACAGAAAGTAAATAAATAAATAGGAGTTATATGGTGAAGAACAAAAAACTAGATATAATGTAATGATTAAAATAAACTAAATGTGACAAAAAAGAGGGGGAAAGGGATAATTAGCAACAGAAAACAAAGAGATAAAACTTCCATGTAGTATCCTCTGGTGGTGATACAAAATTAATTCAGTCCTTAAGCTTAATATTACACCTGGCTCATATACTGTAAAACGTATTTCTCTGTCTTCCCATTTTTAGGACCTTTGAAAAATAGATGACAGACTTATTCTGAATCCATTCCTTAAAATCAGGAGGAGAAGTTTATTTCTATTTATGTACAATTATCCCCGTAGTAACCTATGGCTGCGAGAGCTGGACCATAAGGAAGGCTGAGCGAAGGAAGATAGATGCTTTTGAACTGTGTGTTGGAGGAAAATTCTGAGTGCCTTGGACTGCAAGATCAAACCAGTCCATACTCCAGGAAATAAAGCCAGACTGCTCACTTGAGGGAATGATATTAAAGGCAAAACTGAAGTACTTTGGCCACATAATGAGAAGACAGGATACCCTGGAGAAGAAGCTGATGCTAGGGAAAGTGGAAGGCAAAAGGAAGAGGGGCCGACCAAGGGCAAGATGGCTGGATGATATTCTGGAGGTGACAGACTCAACCATGGGGGAGCTGGGGATGGTGACGGCCGACAGGAAGCTCTGGCGTGGGCTGGTCCATGAAGTCACGAAGAGTCGGAAGCGACTGAACGAATAAACAACAACTCAGTTATCCCCTTTGCCCTGCCCCAAAGCTTTCCATAAGAGGACAGACTCCCTGTTTTAGGAACGTAGTCCCACATCTCAGAAAGGTGCAGGCTCTGCTGAGCACTCTTCTTGAATGCACCATTCTTTTGGGGGTCTTCACTTAGGCTAATATTTGCATACAAATGGAGGTCTTCCTGCATGCAGTGATTAGGCTCCAAAAGAAATCATGCAACTAGCTTGGGTAAAGTATTCGTTATATATTTGTGTCAAAGTATCCACTCCACCAATTATTTCCACCCAATTCCAACAAATGCACTTTTCTTCACCTCGGTCCCTGAATCTCCAGAACAGAGAACATGGTGCTTATTGGGCTAATCAGGGCACAAGGACTCTAAAATGTTGTATAGCTAAGTATGTTGCTACTGTTTCCCTTCTCTGTTTCATGATAAAGGAGCAGTCATGATTTTAGTTCCCAAGACAGAAGGATGGGGGGGGGGGGGAGCCCAGTGCAAGTATAAACACTGCAGCCCTCTTAAATAATTAAGCCTTTGGTAGCTCCCCACCCCCTGCGGTTGGGACAGACACTATCATTTATTTAGAATATCAATTAATCCAGCCCATCTGCATTAAAGTAGAAGCCCCCACCCCACCCCGTTTGCCTTCTGCTAGCCAGTATGGCTGGTGCAGAGAGCCAGAGGTTTTGCTGAGTGAGCTGGCTGGCTGGCTGGGTGCCATGCAGACAAAGCCAAGGCCTGGCTGTTCAGAAAGGATGCTTAGCTGTAGCAAAGCCCTTGGAGATTGCTCCGTCTTGAATGAAGGGAGGACCCAGCATTGCTGAAGGTGACTGATGCTCCCATTTTTAGATGCATTCCCACTCCAGACCCAGCAATTCCTCTTGGGCTGACATCATTGTATCGACAGAGCTATTTAAGCCGACCCTGGACAGAGACAGCGTGAGCCTGGGGACCTCGCCTCCACGTGCTGCTGACCGTGCCTCTGCTCTCTTGCCACAGGGAGACCCCAGGCGACATGGCCCCCAAGAAGGACTTGCCTGTGAAGCGGCCAGTAGCCCCACCTGCCAAGCCAGCGGCTAAACCAGCCGTGGGAAAGCCAGGATTCCTGGCAGCTAAAAGCAAAGCACCGGAAACAGCACCAGCACCAGCACCAGCACCAGCAGCACCAGAGAAACCCAAGGAGCCACCCATCGACCTTTCCAAAGTGGTGGTAAGTGAGACCTGGAGGAAGAGCGAAGCTGCAGGGAATCCAGGTCTTTCCTTTGGAAAGAAATGGAGCAGGAGGAGGACACGAGAGGAGCAGTCGCAGGTCCTTTTCTCTCCAACAAAAGCAATGCCTTAAGATCGCTGTAGTGTTTAACTGAGGGATGTAACATATCAGAACTAGATATGGGAAGAAGAAGCACACTAATCATTGGCAGTAAATATTTCACATATGAAGAACAGGTAGTCCTCGTTTAGCTACCACAATTGGGACTGGCAACTCGGTCATTAAGCGAAGTGGTCGCTAAGTGAAACCGCAACCATGCTTATGATATCTTACTTCAGCTTTCCTTTGTTTACAGACCTGCGAAGGTCGTAAATGCGAGGATTGGTCGTAAGGCTACTTTTTCAACACCATTGTAACTGCAAACGGTCGCTAAACGAGGCAGGTGCTAAATGAGGACTACCTGTAATTACATTATTAAGAGGAGATGGTTAAATACCCTTTAGTGAAAGAAAACATCCTGATTTAGAAGACATATATGACTCTGTCCCACTGATTCTCTTCACTCTGCCAGATATTAATAGTTAAAATGGTTTGAGAGAGGCATAGCTTCCCATGTTTTGTTAACTTGTTTCTCTTCTCTAGTCATTAGGTTTTGCAAAATTTTAAAGTGCAAAACCTTTTTATCAGAGGTAGATAGTAGAATAAATACATGCAGCATGAACAGAAATATCTTTTTCGAGCCACTAGATTTTGGGGGAAGGAGCAGGGGGAGTCAAACGTATCCCCCTCTGGCCTGACATGATGCTTTTCGCAACGTGTCTACTGTAGTTTCTTGAAACGTGGGGCAGAAGAGCTGACAGTTTCAGAGCAAACTCTGACTGTTCTAGGGCCTGCTTGCTTGGGAGAGAAGAAAAGTGTTAACGTGTTCGCATCCACCAGACATCCATGATGGGCCTTCCCCGGATGCGCCGGACTACAGTGTCCATCAGCTCTGGCCCTGGTGGTTGGGAGTGCTGGTAAGCACCCCCAGGGAAGCTGCTGTGGTATCTCCAAGACCAGCGAAAAGCATGGCCCGGTTTGCACCTGACATCGGCTTGGTTCTTGGTTGTTTACAGGTGCAAACTGAGCCATGCTTTTTCTAGGTGTAGATCTAATCTGGTTTGGTTATTATTGCTAAATTTTTATCTTCATTTTGTGAGAGCTCTGTCTTCGTTTAAGTTTTGTCTCACTAACTTTCCATTGGAAGCAGTCTGGTCTCTCCTACCTGGAATTATTAAGAGTCAAGTAGCTTCTGAACTTCCTGTGACATTTCAAAATCATTTATTTCATCTGTATAGCTATTGCTCCCATTTCTCAGAAAAGCAAGTAAGAAAGAGGGCAACTTTCTGAATTTAGTTTTTTGTGGAAGGAAGGGAGGGAGGGAGGGAGTTGGGGGTACAAGGAGAATGAGAGTTGTAATAAACAGACATTTTGCTAGAGACATTTTGAGTTCACTTTGTAATTTATAAGGTAAAAAAGAGATTTAGTTACCACAGCAGCTGAAAAATTACAGGGGAGAAATTACAATATATAATGATAGCTTTGATTTGAAATTTATTTTAACACACAAACTCAATTTCTTGGTCTCTGCATCAGACTAAATGATGCTAACGCCCATGGCTTCCTGAGTTTAGACATTCGGGAGTCTTCACGCTACTTCTAAGCAACTGTGGACATTTTATAGATAGGAAAAAAATAGATTAGCTTCCGTTGTTGATTGCTTTCTGCAACAGAGGTTTTTTGGAGAATTTTTGGTAGTAGATGCTGCTGCTGCTGGGCGGCTGTTATGATGCTCTAGTTTTAGGCATGGTTCAATCTTCACGTACCATGGAGGTTTTAGTTTTAATTATAGTTCTATTACTTTAAATCGTGTACTATGGAGGTTTTGTACTATTTGCACTATCTTTATGGCAGCATGCAAGACTGAACAATAAATAAGTCATTTCCCCATCATAACGGGGCCTCCGCTATCAGACAATGGTGACTGGGAAGGTCAGCAAGCTAAGGTTAGCGGGTCGGAGGGGCGAGATAAATTTAGCAATTGAAAGGGCTCTTGTTATTTTAACGACAGGTCCAAACAGCAGGCGCAAAAGCCTGGTATTTGGCCTGCATGCTCAGGAAGCCGGGACAGAGACAGGTGGTTACCAGCAGGGAGGGGGCTTAGCATAGAGTGCGGTTATTTCAATCCTACCTCTGTAGGATTGGGATGCCACCTTCCGAGAGCGGGCAGATCAGGTTGCGAGAGGACCGGAGTGTTCAATCAACAGCCATGTTCTTGTCATGCTGCAGGATTCCCGAAACAGTGAGGTAGGGGCTCCAATTAGGATCCCAAACCTAGAGCAAACGCAAGGCCGCATTTCAACCCAATCCCAGAACCCTCCTGCTGAAAGGCATCACTGACCCATGCTAAGAATCCTCTCTATGCCAACATGCACACACACCCCCCCCAGAGACAAGGGTGACGGAGCCTGGCATGGCCAAAACAGCCCTGCTGGTCCTATATTTATTTATTATTTATTTATTTATTTATTTATCGTATTTATACCCCGCCTATCCCCTCCCTAACGGAGGACTCTAGGCGGATTACATACATATATATATATTAACATGTCATACATATACATTTAAATCACGCGCTAAGGAAGGGGGTAAGGGAACCGACTCTTCTAAGGCTCCGGACTACATATCCCAAGATGCCTTGAGCTGGCTGCTGACGTCCTTGTAGATGTTACTTCCGGGTCCGTCGTAACCGCCGCCATTCGATCTTTCCTCCGATCTTTTTTCCTCCGGTGGAACCGACTCCCGACAGGACGCCAGCAAATTTCCCCACTTAAGGTGGTACCCATTTATCTACTTGCTAAGCTTTCAAACTGTTGGGTTGACTATATTGCTGATAGCATTTATTTGCAGCAATGTTCTGTGGTCAGGTCCCCAGACAGAGGTCCAGGCCTACATAGCTGGTTTGGAGGGCCCACAAATTCAGTGTCACACTACTTCTGCTTCCCCTCCTCCTCCCTCATCTGGCCCTCCGGGGACCCTTGGGAGGAACAGAAATGCCAGCTTTGCTGTACAAAACACTCAAACCAGTTTATAATTTAAAGGAAAGCAAGAAAGAAAAGACATCTACTGTATGCCTCTGGCTGGTAAGGCAAGGAGGTGGGCAATAGATCAGAGGCCTGGAAGAGACGAAGAAAACTAGGGAGGGGGGAGTAGCTATAGGGATGTTCTCAGAGGTGATCGGACTCAGGGCCCCTTCAACCAGCAGCATCGCAGGGCTGGACTGCTCACAGGCCTCCAAACCAAGCAAATGCTTCAGGTAAAATTTGCAAATAGGTATTGTATTAGATTGCAAATAGATAATAGCAGGAATGCGAGTGCACAATAACAGTGTGTTCACTGAAATACACAGCCCGGCTAAACATTGCAAGGATATCATACCGTAGTTCCTTAGGCCAACAGTATGGAGCTTTGAGAATTTTTCCTTTGGGTCAACTTATTGGTGGGAATGAAAACACAAGCAAGGAAGGCCTTGGGAGACTTGGCCTGCTTCACATCCTGAGACAGAAGGGCTAAACCAGAGCTTTCCAAACTGTGTGTCGCGACATAAAAGTGTGTCGCCACACACAGTCTGGTGTGTCGCCACACAACCCGGAAGCGCTGATCATCATCAGCGCTTCCGGGTTTTCCCGCAGCGACACACCAAAGGTGGCACGCAAAAACCCGAAAGCGGCAGCAGCGCTTCCGGGTTTTTGCGCGGCAACACACCAACGGCGGTTGGTGTGTCGCCGCGGGAAAACTTTGGAAAGCCCTGGGCTAAACGGATTCACACCACAAATCCTCCCTCTCTCTCTGGCCACAGGGCTGTGCTGCGGTCGAGTGGGACCGTTGCAAATGGGCTTCCTAGAACAGCAGCAGCCACTCTAGAAAACACATACTTGTTTGTTTTATTTATTTATTCATCATATTTGTATAGCCATCCATCTCACAAACAAGTGACGTTGATACTTGGCACCACTTTGTTCTCGCGCTCAGACATGCATTCATGTTGTATCCACAAGACCTACAGAAGGTTTAGGGCTCAGAACTATCATAGTTTGGACAAAATTGGTCCTTTGCCATCCGTACAGAGCAGTCCATCCAGGATAGAGGCCTGTTTTATAAACAGGCCAACCTTGACTTGGCCCAAACCCAGGCATATCCACAGATATAGGCTAGGACTGTAAACAGATATATAAAAATAATAAATTTGGAGGGTTACACAATTTAATGCATAATGTATGACCTCATACAATATTTTTTTAAAATAAAATGTTGACCTGCTCCATTTTAAAAAACAAATCCTCCATACTTGTTGCTCAGCGACTTCAGAATCAAGAGTTTAAATAAAAAAATAAGATGTTGGCTCTGATGGGCAGAGTTCATTTCTTTTAAAGAGGCAGCAAATGAAATGTATGCTCTGATTAAGCCTTAAAAAATTGCAACAACTGGTCAGTGCAGAATAAAGAGCCAGTGTCAAAAACAGATAGATAGATAGATAGATAGATAGATAGATAGATAGATAGATAGATAGATAGATAGATGATAGATAGATAGATGATCTTCCCCATTTTAATTTTAATTTTCAAGTTTAATTTGAATTTTGGACTCTGAAATCTGCAATGATGGGTCACCTTTGCCTAAAGAAGAGTGTTCATTCTAAAGCTTGTTTTTTAAAACAGCGCACTTCACTAACAGTGGGGTTGATGAACCTGAAAGCATTTTGACCAGTTTGATTTTTTACTATAAGGATTTCTACTTGTTCTGGTAAATGACATGATTTCCCATCTCTTTATTCTTTCTAGATTGAATTCACCAAAGAGCAGTTGGAAGGTGAGTTAATTACACATCTCTGGCCACCAAGAGACCTGGATTTATCTTACCATATATTACATAAACAAACATAAACAAAAGCAAATGTACAAGCAACCATTAGCGTAGCACAACAGACAACTTTTAATTGTTTCTCCACTGTAACAAAATGACCGCTTAGACTTGATTCCTGAGATTAGAAATAGATGTTAAGGGAACTGGTGTCAGGAACATATCTTTAACAGAGAAAACAATAACTAAGATTTCCATTTATTCCATCCCCATCCTTGTAGTTCAAACAGTATTGTCAGATTTAATCAGATCCATGCAGACCTGAATTCTGTTGTAAACATCTGTTGTAATTCAGAAGAGACTGGATTTATTTTTTATTCCTGTTGGGTCCAGTATGACCAGATATGGGAAGGAACGTGAACCTGATTAATAGGACGGCAGGGATTTTGTTCCTTTAATGATCACATAGACACAGAAATTTCAGCAGGGACAGATTGTTAGGCAGAGGTGAAAAATGTGGCCTCTTCAGTCCCACTCAGATATTAAAGATCCAGGAATCCCACTGTCACACTTTACACTGGGTCCCTATTGATTCTACTGTTCCAAAGTCATTAAGAACACAGCTAATTTTACATTATTCAGCTATACTTTGTGTCTGTCTTGGTTGTTATCTTGGCCTATTTCTGAATATACCAAGAAGTGTGGGTACAAATTGTGTGTTGAAAGTGACCGGTGAGGCTGTTTGTGAATTTCCCCCAATATATTTTGTATTAGGATATAGATACCTGTCAGCTCAACAAGGTAGACCAGACTAAGAAACCAGTGCCATGTAGATCAGTACTACTTTTATTGTAACAGAGTCTTGCAAGTCTGATTGTGCTTCCCCCCCCTGCTTTTTATCTTCGTGTGAACTATGGAGGGCCTTGTCTGAGACATTTTCTCAAGTTAGTTTCTTGGTCTGGGCTCAAGTCCCGCTTATCTGACCATTGCCTTGGTAGCAGCTCTTCCTTCTGTCCTTCAAGGCCATTCCCTATTCCCTCTACATACCTTAATTAAAATATTAGTTGGCCCTGGGTTAAGTAAGCAGAATACATGCATGTATATATAAATATACTATACTGTAGTACCCTACAATATAGTATATTTCAGAGCTGCTCCTTTTTTCAGTCACCTTTTTTTGAGTCTTAAAAGCAAAAGCTGCTATTAAATACATTTTAGTTTTTTAAATGCATATGGCTAATATGTGAGTATTTTGTACTCTGATCTTTATATCTAAAGGCAAAGTAAGGTATGAGAAGACATTCTTAAGTTTTTTGGGAGATTTTTTCCATTAATATATTTTGATTCAGCAGGCTAAGAATCCTGGGTTGCCTAAAGATTATCACATTTGCTCTATAATGGGTCCCCAACCTGTGGGCCACGGCCCACTAGTGGGCCACAACCTGTTAGGAAGTGGGCCGTGGGGCCCCCTCCTGCAAACCCCGCCCCCGGTGCGCGCAATTACCCCGCCCCTGGTGCATGTGATTGGCTCCCGCCTGCAAACCCCGCCCCTCCCGGTGCACGCAATTGGCTCCCGCCTGCAAAAAAAAAAAAAACCCAGTCCATGGAAAACTTTTCTTCCACGACCGGTCCCTGGTGCCAGAAAGGTTGGGGACCGCTGCTCTATAACATGAAGAAAAAAAATAATTAAGAGTTCTTCTGCAATAAATATCTCAGGCTTTAGGGTACTACAAGCCTCCTTTCAAATTCATCTTTAGCTGGTTGAGTTTGAAAGCCATGTTTTCTTCCTTGCCGTATGAATGACCCCCGATGCCTCACTGATGATGTTGGGAATGACCCCGCTCCTCTTGCCCACCCCCACCCCGGCCCGAGGCCGAGTGCTGCCTTCGTGGCCATTCAGTTTGGAGTGCTGGAGAGACCTGGTATCTGGCTCCCACAGCTGCATTTCCCCATGTAATGCCTGGACAGGCATTGTGCCGGCGGCTCGTAACAGCCATAGGCTTAGTGCTCTTTTGGAAGAATTTTTAAACATGTGTCACTCAGACAACCTGTCCACCCCTACCCGCCAACACACGTTAAGGACAGGGATAGTTGGCTGCTTTTCCCACTGGCAGGTGACTCTGAGGGGGCAGCAAACTTATCCCACATTAAAACTGCAGAGGACAGAAACAGTCACCAGTCTTGTTATAGAAGCAGAAAAGAGAACAGCTGTGGGGATAAGGCAAACTAGGCCAGCGTACTTTTCGGCCAACTCAGAGAGGGAAGGGATGCTCATTAATGGAGCCAGGAGGAAAAGCCCTAGAAGGGCTTTTAATTATTCTTAAAACTGGAACCTTACTATAAAATTGGAGGCCTGCTTAATTAGCTCAATTATTAGAGCACAGCTTTCCAAACTGTGTGTTGCGACACTTTAGTGTGTCGCAACATACAGTTTGGTGTGTCGCCACACAACCTGGAAGCGGCGGCAGGGGCGTGCATGGCGGGGGCGGCAGTGGCGCGCCATCAGCACTTCTGCGTTTTAGCGGTGGCCGCTGCCGCCACCACGCACACTGCCGCTGCGCGCCCCCCCGCACCATCGCCGTGCACGCCCTTGCCCCCGCGCGCGCCGCTGCCATCGCTGTGTCGCCAACGGCGGCAGATTGGAAAGCACTGTATTAGAGAGAGGGTTAGGGTATAAAATCTGAGGAGCTCAGCTCTGTACCTGAGGAGTAATGTCTGGGTGCTATAACAGTGTGAAATAGAAAGATGAATTCCCCAATGACAAAACCCTGGAAACAACAAGATGACGCCCCTTTGAAGGATTAC
Organism: Charina bottae; assembly: GCA_023362775.1. NCBI lineage: Eukaryota > Metazoa > Chordata > Lepidosauria > Squamata > Charinaidae > Charina > Charina bottae. The sequence continues at coordinate 153,079,827 of JALMGJ010000002.1, read as the reverse complement.
GGAGATCCTCTGTATATTAAGAGTAAAAACAGCCAAACCCTTCCAGATCACCACCATCATCTCTCTACATCAGTGCTTTCCAAACTGCCCCCGTTGGCGACACACCAATGGCGGCAGCGGCGCAGGGGGGTGCGCGGCTGCCGGGGCAGCAGCCTTGTGTTTTCCACTAAAACGCAGAAGCGCTGATGGCGCGCCACTGCCGTCATCGCTGCCGCCGCCGCCATGCACACCGCCACCCCCGCACGCGCCCCCGTGCCGCCGCCGTGCCCGTCCACTTCCGGGTTGTGTCGCACGACACACAGTTTGGAAAGCTATGCTCTAGATGTTTCCCAGACAGAGCTGGCCTCTAGGGAGGACTTCTTATTGGCTGTGATAGTCATCTGGGCAAGTCAACTGGGCAAGTCAACTGGGCAAGCAGATGTTGCAGAGGGCAGTGTCCAGTTTCTTGGGATTACAGTATATGAATCCTCTAGTTGACAGCCGGCAGCAGGGCAAGCTTGACACTTTATCTCCACCAAACTCCAGGCCCTCTGCAGCTCTCCGGTCCAGAGGCCACATCACAAAAGAAGCATACCAGAGTTTGATTTAATCTCTCTAGATTATAAGGAGGCCTTTGGGCTCTTCGATCGGGTCGGCGATGGCAAAATCCAGCTGAGCCAGTGTGGAGATGTGATGAGGGCCCTGGGCCAGAATCCCACCAATGCTGAAATCCGGAAAGTCCTGGGACATCCGAAGCCTGACGGTAAGTTATCTCTGCAGTGCAGGGAAAATTATAATATGACCACGGGATGGCAGTAGATTCCAGACTTAAGGGATCCTATTTGAAAATTGCCAACCTAGCACTTTGAAAGCATGCAAATGCAAGTAGATGAATAGGTACCACTTCGGTGGGATGGTAACAGCGTTCTGCGCACGTGTCATGCCAGCCATATGACCGTGGAAGTGTCTTCGGACAACGCTGGCTCTTCGGCTAACAAATGGAGATGAGCACCGGCCCCTAGAGTCGGACACGACTGCACAACTGTGCGGGGGGAACCTTTACCTTTATTTGAAAATTTAGCCTTCATTTAAGAACAGCTCCACTGTAGTTAGGAATATAAACCTGGAAAACGTGAGTTATGTAGCTCTTGATAACTGATGAGGAAGAACTCTGTCTTCTTCTTGTGCCTTAGCTGTAATTTGATCTGCAGAAATAAGTGAGCCATGATTTCTGAGGCACAGGAATAAATATCTTAACCTTTAAGCTCTGCTAAAGTTATCAGAGGCATGCAGCCATTCTTCTTGAACATGCTAGGAACCTGCAACATCACTCTATAAATGAGTAAAGAGATTCCTTTAGTATAATTCATATTTGCGAGAATATATTTTTAAAAAACTGGCCCCTGACAGTTTGTTGGGAAAAAAAACATAATGGCCAGCTTTACATACAGTATAATGCTAAACCTAAGCAGTAGGTTATGTATCACAATAGCTAGGTTCAGACATTATGCTAAACCAGTGTTTCCCAAACCTGGGTAAATTACCCAAAATTGGGTAAAAGTGATTTTTCTTTGGGTAACAACACACGAACCCATTAAATTGACTTCGTGTTTCACCTATATTGGGTAAAAAGGATTTCTGATAAGTGGTTTTGGGTAATGAAGGAAAAAGTTTGGGAAGCACTGTGCTAAACCAAAATTAAACTTAGCAAAATGTGCGAACTCAGGCAATATGATTAAGAAGAGGGATTTATAAATATATATACTCTTCACTATACTGTACATATAAATTAAATTAAGTGCACAATATAACCTGTACATATAAATTAAGTGCACAATATAACCGAAGTGCACAAAAATATAGTATATTAAAGATAGTATATTTCCCTAATTTAATTTGCATTTAAAATTTACATTTTTCAAATAATTTGGGTTTCAAGGGCTCAGACTGAAAAATTACAGCAGTAAAAAAATGGTGAGCCGGTTTGTGTAGTAGTTAAATTGGGAGGCTGTGAGTTTTCGTCCTGCCTTAGGCACGAAGCTAGCTGGGTAACCTTGGGCCAGTCACTCCCTCTCAGCCCTCGGAAGCAGGCAAGGGCAAACCACTTCCGAACTCTTGCCAAAAAAACTGCAGGGACCTGTCCAGGCAGTCGCCAGGAGTCAACACTGACTCGAAAGCAGACACACACAAAATTGCAAGACTAGCAGTTGTGCGGGGCATGTACATGCCCTGGAAACTGGAAGAGCATTAATTGTTGTTTCTATATTGTATTGTGCTTTAAGCATATTTTTAAATTGTACTGTACTGTTTAAGCCAGGAGTGCCAAAACAGCACAATCCAAGAAAAAGAGGTATCCGTAGGTTTCACCATAGAAACCTAAGGATGGAAACACCTCACCTCCCCCAACAGCTCAATATACTGTAGTTTGAATATAACAGTTTCTATATCACGCTGAATCAAAAGGTAAAGGACAGTATTCGCTTTTCTTTTAGGATAGTGAACGACTCTGCAGCTCCCCGGCTTGAAAGAGAAAAAGGTTATCTGGAGCGCGCGCAGGCGCTCACGTCGCATCTGTCGGGCCTCCTTAAAGCGGACGCGCCTTTTCCGGGGCTTCAGCGCCTTTAAGGAGATGCCGAGCGATGCGCCTGGAGCGCCCCCGCGCGTTTCGAATCACCTTTGCTCCTTCGATTCCGGATTGCAGCGTAGCTCTAATCCCAAAAAGGATTCTGGTTGTAAACCCCGTTTAGTAACAGGGATGAGCAATTCGTGACCTGGGGCCATATATTCCCAGTCCCTTTTTTGTGACCGTTCAACACATCTAATTTAGTTGTTTTTTTTAAAGGACACGCATGCCCCCCCCAACCCTCAGCTAGTTATTTTTTATTATTTATTTATCTATAACATTTATATAGATGCCCATCTCACAATAAAGTGACTCTAGGCGGCTTACAATAGAAAACAATCATAAAATCCAAATGTTAAACAGCTTTCTGAGGCCCCAAGGCTGGATGGTTGGGTGGGAAATGAATGCTGCTGCTCCTTTTGCACCTTCTCTTCCCCCACCTCCTGATCCCCCCCAGAGCTGAGTTCTAAACGGGTGGAGTTTGAAGAGTTCCTGCCAATGCTGCAGACCATTGCCAAGAACAAAGATCAAGGCACCTATGAAGATTATGTGGAGGGGCTCAGAGTCTTCGACAAGGAGGGGAACGGCACCGTAATGGGGGCAGAATTGCGCCATGTGCTTTCCACACTGGGTAAGTACAGTCACCACCACCACCACCACCACCAAAAGGCACTAGAAAGCACCAGGAAAACATTACAGTATGTGGGAGGATTGCTGCAGCCCAGAATCCAAAAGAACTTCCAAACAAGAAAAATTCATTTCAAGCTATAGCCACAACCTCAATTCTCCTCCTTTAGAAAGGCACTAATCTAGTAAAAAGTAAAAAAAAATCTAGTAAAAAGTAAAAAAAAAACTCAGATCATGGCATCTGGTCCCATCACTTCCTGGCAAATAGAAGGGGAAGAAATGGAAGCAGTGACAGATTTTATTTTCTTGGGCTCCAAGATCACCGCAGACGGTGACTGCAGCCATGAAATTAAAAGACGCTTGCTCCTTGGGAGGAAAGCTATGGCAAACCTAGACAGCATATTAAAAAGCAGAGACATCACCTTGCCGACAAAGGTCCATATAGTTAAAGCTATGGTTTTCCCAGTAGTAATGTATGGCTGTGAGAGTTGGACCATAAGGAAGGCCGAGCGCCAAAGAATTGATGCTTTCGAACTGTGGTGCTGGAGAAGACTCTTGAGAGTCCCTTGGACTGCAAGGAGGTCAAATCAGTCAATCCTAAAGGAAATCAACCCTGACTGCTCATTGGAAGGACAGATACTGGAGCTGAAGCTCAAATACTTTGGCCACCTCATGCGAAGAGAGGACTCACTGGGAAAGACCCTGATGCTGGGAAAGACTGAAGGCAAAAGGAGAAGGGGACGGCAGAGGATGAGATGGCTAGATAGCATCACCGATGTAACGAACATGAATTTGAGTAAACTCCGGGAGACAGTGGAGGACAGGAAGGCCTGGCGTGCTATGGTCCATGAGGTCACGAAGAGTCGGACAGACTAAACGACTGAACAACAACAACAACAATCTAGTAAATATCAATGTCACCCTGATCTTCATTTAACATTGGCTGCAATTCACAAGCTATTTGGGTGGCTTTCTATCGCCTTAATGTTAACGTTAGCTCCATTGTAACGTCTGGGGAAATATCCTTTCTCCATTGATGAGGGTTCCTGTACTTTGGTTTACTTTAAAAAATATCAGGAGAAATTTGTGCTCCAGGTGTAAAGTGGCATCAGCCTATAAAGGCCTTTAAAAAAAAAGTGAAATGTTGGCTTGTCTACATTTGGAAATAGTGGCCCAGTGTCACCGAGTGACTTTAACAAAGATGATTTGAACCCAATTTCCCTAATCCAGATATGACAGTTTAAAAAAACAAAAAAAGAGGATTATGTGTCTTTGATTTGCCAGCATAATATGCAGAGTCAATCTATATAAATAACTTTTTATATCTCTTTAAAAGGGGCCTATGTGAATACATATTTAGATATGTTGCAAATTGATCCAATTGTCCTAAATCTGGTTCAGCTCAACAGGCCATGAGATTTACCAGAGTTTCAGAGGGCCCTGAAACTGGCTCTTCACTCAGGCTTTTGGCTGGGGTGGGTGAAGGCCCTTCTGAGTTGTGTGTGTGTTTTTGTTGTTGCCTAGTTTTGACAACTTTTTGCTCCTTCTTTCTTATTGTTATACAGTTTTATTGTATTTTTTTCTGAGCTTTTTAGTTTGTGATGTACCCAGAGTTGCTAGGAATTGCGGGGTGTACAAATGTAATAAAATTATTATTTTCAGGTGAGAAAATGACAGAAGAAGAAGTGGATTCTTTATTAGCAGGGCATGAAGATGCTAATGGTTGCATTAATTATGAAGGTAAGATGTTATGCCTTTTGTTTGTTGAGAGGATACACAAGATATTTAGTTCAGTTTGATCCTACAGAAACATCAGAACTTCCACATCTGGCAGGGAAATGTGGCCATAAAATTGTGAATGTTGGAAGATTCTTATTTCCACAGAACATTGCATAAATAGGAAACCCCTTATGGACTTTTTGCGTAAAAGAGAAAAAAATGAACTCATGATTTATGGTTTTGATTGATAGGATAGATTATAGAAAGAGTCATGATGTAACTTTAGAGAAAGAGGTAAATTTATAATTGTAAATATTATAACTGCTGTAAAGAAGATCGGAAGCCACTTCTTTGTATCTTTGTATCTTTTTTCTTTCTTGCACTTTTAGCTCTCTGATTTCTTTCTCTTTCTTTTTTCTTCCTTACTCTATATTAGTTTGTATTAGTTTTTACCTTTGTTTTTAAAACTTTCAATAAAATTACATATAAAAAAGAACATTGCATAAATAGGGAGCACTAACATTGTGCTGATATGGGATCTATCTACCCACCAGTGCTGATGTAGATGTTAGAATTGCCTAAAGGTTAGCAATAGCAGTTCAGGAACTCCTGTTATTTACTGAAAACTAAACCTGGGTCAGAAGTATTTTTAAAAACAATCCAATACAAAGTCATCAGATGCGATGTTTGCTCTTCCAATTATGTTTGTACTTTATCACAATGTATATAGGCTAGTTCTTGTATGAAAGTAAATAAAATGGTCTGTGGTAATAGTTTGCAGCCAACTTCTATCTATCATCAGCCCGAAGCAACTAGAAGTGGCAGGGATGACTTCTGCCTCAAATTAAATCATTTTATGTGACAATAAGCCCTGGGACAAAATTAAGAGAGTGGGTGATTTTAATCTCTTCACTTCTCTCCTTTCTCTCTCACAGCATTTGTCAAACATATCATGGCAACCTGAGCCGGGGTCTATGAGTAAGTGCAGTATTTCCAAGCATCATTTATGTTCTGGATTGGTAGGTGTTGCTTTCGTTCCCTCCCTAAATAAGGTTCTTCTCCACAACTTTTTCACGGGCAATCCTTCAGCTCTCCTTAACTTGTATGGGGTAGATCTCAGAGTATCTGATTGCTGCTACAGGCTGTGTTATCCAAACTGTACACACACAGTTAGGCAAAACATGCCAGGACACTGTTTTCTGCCACGTCCCTGAACAGTTGTAATGAAGTATGTGCTAATTAGATCCGACAATTCTTACCAAATGTATAAAGTTCAGGATTAAAAGTAGTTATTAGAGTGCTTGTTCATAAAAAATCAAAGATTGCCATATTGATCCACGAAAGAGTAAAATATTGGCCAAGTATATTATAACATTATATAATAGAAAGAGTACAATATAAAGTTTATTATATAGTTAATGAAAATCAGATGATTGGGGGTTTCACCACTTTGTCATATATTTTTTTCTGAAGAGACACTTGTGCTTTCTTTTAGTAACTCTTGCCAAACTTTGATACTTATGGACATGAGAGACACATACTGTACTCCATTCCTTCACAGGGCTGCTCAAGATGCTGCTATATTCTTAGGCACGACTCCTCAGCCTACAGTCCCCGATGGGGTCAGTTTCCCCTTTTTTCTACCTTTGTGTACACACAATTTGCAACCCAGCATTTTTCCCCAGTGTTGACTGTAAAGATATCTTTATAAATATTGGATTGGTGAAACATCAATAAGTGATCATCTATGGAACCAGAAGGGAGCAGCAGCAAATTTCACAACTTTTGTGTGAGGAAACCCACTTCCTTGAATCATCTGGCTCTACAAACTACTCATTTCTTTTCTGAACAATAAAGTTTTTGATTTTCAGATGTTTCTGATCTAAGAATTTTCTTGCACATCTGGGCTACTGTTTTAGAACAAAATAAGGTAACCACAGATTATTTAAATAGCTAGGTTTTGTTGAAACCCAAACACTGGACAAAAGGTTATTAAGGCAGAACTCCTTAATCACACTTTGTGCTTTCTATCAGCTGTAGGGGAATTTAGGTTTCTGCTCAAACCCAAAAGAGAGAGGTATTTGGAAGTTAAAGTTCTGTTCTGGCCTCCAGGCACAGAGAGGAGTGCTAGACTCCCTAAAATCCACATCATCCATATCACCTCTTCCTCCTTTTGTAAACAGGTGTAGACAGATCAACAAGAGGTGTGTGTGTAAGCTTTTCCCCACTCTCTCTAAATCCCCCCCTTCCCAAATTGCTTTTATGTAGAAAAAGCAGCCAGTGGTTTTTTGATATGTGTATGTAAACGTAACATGTTGCTTGCTTGGCATTCAGACTTCCAGGGGATAAAGGTTAATTATTATTTACAGGATAGCTATATTTAATTGCCTGTTCTAGGGCTACCAGATCAGGGCTGTAAAACCACCAGATGTCAGCAAAGAGTTTTCAGTTCATCTTTCTGGTGGCTGCCTGCATTTTTGCAATGCAGATCTGGTAGCCCTAGCCTCAATACCCATCTTTGAAATCTGTTATGTATAAAGAGTGCTTTCTGTATACAGCATGTGAAGTGTGTTACAGCAGTCCTTTTAAAAAATACTTAACATTGTAGAGAGCCAGAGAGAAGGCTTTGGAGCAAGTATCCAGACACCACTGTGTAAACAAAGAGGACAGAAGCATTCCTTAAGTCCTGGGAAAGGAGAGAGTGCTAGGAAGAGTGGGCTGGCTCTTGCCTGACTCCCTGGGGTATAAGAGGGAGGAGAGGAGAAGAACAATCAGATTTGCAAGATGCTGTTATTATAAAAGGTAAAGGTTCCCCCCCCCGCACATTTGTGCAGTCGTGTCCGACTCTAGGGGCCGGTGCTCATCTCCGTTTCTTAGCCGAAGAGCCAGCGTTGTCCGAAGACGCTTCCAACTATTATAACCTGTTATTATAGCCAGTTTCAAAAAGTATAGTTCTGATCTTCCTGTGGAGTGTTTCCTGATCTGGTCTACCTGACATAAATATACCAAAAACAGAAAATTGGCTACAGTTGAATGGTCAGTTGCATGAGAAGGGGAAAAGACCAGTTTGCTGGAGTGGTGAAGGTGCTGGGCTAGAAACCAGGAGACTGAGAGTTCTAGTCCCGCCTTAGGCGTGAAAGCCGGCTGGGTGACCTTGGGCCAGTCCCTGTCTCTCAGCCCCAGGAAGGAGCCAATGGGAAACCGGGAGACTGAGAGTTCTAGTCCCGCCTGAGGCATGAAAGCCGGCTGGGGGACCTTGGGCCAGTCTCTCTCTCTCAGCCCAACCCACCTCACAGGGTTGTTGTTGTGGGGAAAATAGGAAGAGGAGGGAGTGTTAGGTATGTTCCCCACCTTGAGTTATTTATAAAAATAATAAAGGTGGGATAACTTTTTTTTAAAAAAAGGAGTGTTAAAGGAAGATGAGATGACATAGAAGCTGAATTAATTTTTTGTATATAAAGCTGGAGGGGGACCTGTGAACTTATTTACTCTACTTACATACTGCTGAATCAATATGGACTCGTGGTTTACAAAATAATCTATTATTGTTAACAACCATAACAGTTAAAAGGTCCATGGTAGATATAAAGAAATTAAAACAATCATTAACTAATCAAGTTTACAACAATATAAGGATGAATTATAATAGTAGTTATGTTTGTTGTTTATTTGTTCAGTCGCTTCCGACTCTTCGTGACTTCACGGACCAGCCCACGCCAGAGCTTCCTGTCGGCCGTCGCCACCCCCAGCTCCCCCACGGTCGAGCCTGTCACCTCCAGAATATCATCCATCCATCTTGCCCTAGTAGTGATAAAGCATTAAAAAACCACATAAAATAACATCAACAATTAAATCAGTATAAGTAATTCAAAGTAAAAAAAAAGATGGTGATAATAAACAATTCAATCAAATGCTCTTTGGAAAAAGTTCTGTCTTCAGTAGCTTCCGGAACATTAGAAGGGGTGGAGCAAATCTTAATTCTAAGAGGAGGATATTCCACAAGGTGGAAGCAGGAACTGAGAAACAGCATCTCCTGGCCTCCATTTCCAATACAGCAGTACAGTACACTCAACAAAAGAACCAATAATCCAATAAGGGTAACGAAGTGAAAATTATAGCCACAAAATAAAAAAAATTAAAAATACATAATTTCAATCATCCCTTCACATATTAAGCGACAGGTCAGACAGAAGCCAACAGTCGGGCAAAACACTGATAATAGTCTCCCCACTTTCCAAGATCACTTATACATGCACCCTCTATTTTCTTCCAAACTTTCAATGAATAATCTGGTGAGGGTAGCCGGCTGATCCATACTCACCAGAAGCGTCACCCCAATCCAACCTTTTCATAATCCTTTCAGAACCCCTCCATTTCTGGGACTGTAATTCCACCGACCTCAGGGGCTAAGATCACCAGGGAATCCCAACGGAGTGTGCCACTGATCCAGGATCTCACACTCCAAACCTTCGCTGCCTGCCACTGGCCTGATTCCCAGTACCCCTGAAAACACACAGCCCACCACACCAGTAAGCAGCAGGTCCCTTAGCCGGTCAATCCAGATAAAGGGGTACCAGAAGCCTCCATCCCGTCTCCCCACGTTCCATCAACTTCCATGGCCTTTCCATCACTGCCACTATAGTTACTCTTCTTAGTCCTTTCCAATAGTGCCAGACATAGTCCTGATTTCCCATTCAATTCACAATCCTCCAAAACCATCCCTTCCTTTACCTGCACTGGCTCTAATGGAGGAGTACAGGTTTCTTTATCCTACTCCTCCACTACTTCAGTCATTCTTCTTCTCATACAAAAAATTGTCCATCTTTATTTATTTATTTATTTATTTAATTTAAATTTGTATTACCGCCCATCTCCCCCATCTGGGACCCTGGGTGGTTCACAATAAAACATAGTTAAAAACGTCTATGAAGGTTCTCAGTCATCCAGGTGGAATTGTCTGTAGCTTGAATCATGTCAACTAGATTTCTATTTTCTCAGTGGAAACGTTTCGCTCCTTATCCAAGGAGCTTCTTCAGTCTGAGCAAAGTTGGTAAGGGAATCCTAAATATGTTTCTAGACACACAGCTACCTAGAAACATATTTAGGATTCCCTTACCAACTTTGCTCAGACTGAAGAAGCTCCTTGGATAAGGAGCGAAACGTTTCCACTGAGAAAATAGAAATCCAGTTGACATGATTCAAGCTACAGATAGTTAAAAACATAAATAGAAATTTACAGTATTAATAAATAATATAAAATCCAAGCGTAAAAGATGTTAAAGATGGTAATACTGGAGGGGTTTCATGGGACCAGCCATCTCCAAGTGGAACTGTTGGCATTTCCCTCCCAGGCAAGCCGGCAGAACCAGGTCTTTAAGTCTTTTTGGAAGGTCGGGAGCGAGGAAACCCGCCTCAGCTCTGGGGGTAAGATGTTCCAAAGGGCGGGCGCTACTGCAGAGAAGGCCCGCCTCCTGGAACCTGCTAGATGGAACTCTTTAGTCGATGGGGTCCACAGCAAGCCCTGACTGATCGGGTGGGACAGGTCGATGTTCTGTGGATGAGACGGTCCCTCAGGTAACCTGGCCCTATGCCATGTAGGGCTTTAAAGGTGATAACCAACACCTTGAATTGGACCCGGAAGCAAACTGGTACCTAATGCAGCTCGCGCAGCAGAGGTGTCACATGTGCCAATCTTCTGGCCCCAATAACTGTCCGCGCGGCCGCATTCTGGACCAGTTGAAGCTTCCGGATACTCCTCAAGGGTAGCCCCATGTAGAGCGCATTACAATAGTCTATATGGGAGATGACCAGGGCATGAGTGACTGTTTGGAGGGCATCTCGGTCCAGGAATGGGCGTAACTGGTGCACAACCCGAAGTTGCGCAAAGGCTCTCCTGGCCACGGCTGCCACCTGCTCTTCAAGCAGGAGTCGTGAGTCCATGAGAATCCCCAAATTCCGCACAGGCTCCGAGTGGGGCAGTGCCACCCCACCCAGAACCAAAGATGACAACTTCCTAGATCCCGAGCGGCCATCAATCCACAGCCACTCCATCTTACTAGGGTTCAGCCAAAGCCTGTTGTTCCCTATCCAAGACCCCACAGCCTCCAGACACTGAGATAGGGCGGTGACCGCATGACTTACTTCACCCGGGATGGAAATATACAGCTGAGTATCATCAGCATATAGATGTTACTTCATCCCGTGATGACGGATGATCTCACCCAGCGGATTCATATAGATGTTAAATAGGAGAGGAGAGAGCACTGAACCCTGTGGCACCCCACACAAGAGGGGTCGTGGGTCAGATCTCTCCTCTCCTATCACCACTGATTGGGAACGGCCTTGGAGGAAGGAGGTGAACCAGTGCAGGACTACACCGCCCACCCCGAACTCCCTGAGCTGCCCCAAAAGGATACCATGGTCGATGGTATCGAAAGCCGCTGAGAGATCTAAGAGAGCAAGGATGGATGCACTCCCTCCATCCCGTCCTCACCAGAGATCATCCATAAGTGCGACCAATGCAGTCTCTGTCTCATATCCTGGCCTGAAACCTGACTGGAAGGGGTCTAGATAATCCGTTTCCTCCAGAATCCTCTGGAATTGTAAAGCCACCACTTTCTCAACCACCTTCCCCAAAAAGGGGAGGTGGGAGACAGGACAAAAATTGTCCAACAGTAGGGTCCAGGGATGATTTCTCGAGGAGGGGGTGCACCAGCGCCTCCTTAAAGGCCACTGGGAACACCCCCTCCCCAGGCGATGTATTAATCATCGCCTGGACCCAACCACAGGTCACCTCCCGGGCTGATTTCACTAGCCAGGAGGGACATGGATCTAAATGACATGTGGTGGCCTTCACAATCCGGAGGATTCTGTCCAATCATCTGATTAGGTCTCTTCTTGGAGACTGTCATAGTTTCTCTGCCGCATGTCGTAACTCTATCCTTCTTGTTTCTAATGTCCTGTCAGGCTCAGCCCAAGAACGACATAGAAGCAGTCCAGCCAAAGTTCAGTTCTTTATTTGCTTACACTGTACAGTATAGACAGAATCTTGCCAGACTCAGCCAGCATTACTCTACCCTAATGGTTATACCCTGAGAGATTCTAGGGAGTGGCTATCCTAAATCTCTTCCTCTTCCCACATCCAACTCAGGACTGTGTTGTCTCTTGTCTCGCGGGGGGTCCAAGGAGGGGGTCCTTGGAATGTGCTCCCTCCTTCCTGAGAACCAGCTGCGTTACTGCAGTCCATCACATGTCCTCTCCTTCACTCTTTCCCTTCCTTATTCTTTCTACCGTCTTCTCCACCTTCATCTTCTTCTTTCCACATTTCCATCTTCTTCTGTAGGCACTTTCTCCCTTCTTCACCATTTCTACCCCTTAACACTCTTAGAATTGTCCATCTAACTTCCTTCCACAGAGGAGTCTTGGCCTCTCTCAACTCAACCCTGCCTCAGTCTATTGGATCCATCCCAGACCATGGAGTCCAGTCTTTTCCAAAATTAGTAGGTGGGGCCAGCCACCTTTTGCATTACTGTACTGTATTCCATTCACTCAGAATGAGGGGGTGGAGAATCCATAGGTTAGCACAGTGCTTTCCAAACTCCCGCCGTTGGCGACACACCAACGGTGGCGGCGCAACGGCGTGCATGGCGGCGGCGGCCTCGTGTTTTGCGGTAAAACCCGGAAGCGCTGGTGGCGCACCACTGCCGACGCCATGCATGACGTTGACGCGCCATCGCCACTTCTGGGTTGTGTCACGTGACACACAGTTTGGAAAGCACTGGGTTAGCAAAATGCAGTGGGCTCCTGGACAACGACACTCTCAGGCTGCCATGATGGCAGTTAGCAATTGGTTGCTGAACTACAATTCCCAGCATCCCTGTCTATTGTTAGACCAGCTTGAGTTACAGTACTGTAATTCAGCAACGTAGATGGCCAGGTCTCTCATTCCAGAAGTAAGGCATGTTTTTGGGAAAAGAAATGGAATTGAGGCAAAGAGCATTGATGGACTTAAATTCCAGGTTCTCTTTATAAATTTAAAAGAAATAGATGGGCCCAGATCTTATCCATCCACCTGAACATTCTTAAACATATTAAATTGTAAAACTGGTGATCTGCAAGCAAAAATATGTAACGGCAGAGAAAGAGGAAACTCTACCTTCTGCACCCAGCGATCGTCCGGAGATTTGCGACCAAGATACAGCACCTTTAAAGTAAATCTCAAAAAGCACTCTGAAATGTTGCTTTGGAACGATCCACTGAATCATAAAATAGCTGACCACATTTTATCTCGGCCTATTCTTCAACCCCAGCCGAACAATTTATGGTTCAGGCTGTGGTGCGGCGCCAGAAAATGGGATTAATCGGCTAAACCGCGGCTCCTTGCCGCATTGTGCAAAAAGAGCTGACGATTTAATTTAAATAAACTCAGCAATACAAGCCAGCCACCCCACCACTTGTTTTAAAGAAAGAACTACACTCCCCGACGTGCAATGCAACAATCTCGTCCAGCTGCCTCTACGTCGACACGCGAGATTTTGCCCCATCCTTGGGCAAAAGTCGCTACCGTACAGTATTTCTCTTTCTCATTCACATAAGAAGGAAGGGTGGGAAAGCCCCTCCTCCCTGTATAATGTAGCAACTCTTTTAGCGTAACGTTTGAACCGCCTCCTCCTCGCTTCCATTTTTGGCATCAGCCAATCGGGGGCGAAGGCCCGCGCGGTGACTTTAGAGCCACTCCGGGGCAGAGCTTGCACACATTCCGGGCGGAAGGAAGGAACGGTCGGGGCGACGCTGAACTGCTGCAACAATGGTGAGTGTTTTGCAAACGGGCTGAGTTGCAAGTTCAGGCCCGTCCCGATTGTAGGACAGTCTCTTAATACAGCCAGTTGAGGGGCAGTTGCTGATTCGCAGGATCCCGACTCTCCTGGAAGAATAAATAGATGTCGAGCCGGTAGCAGGGCGGGAAAGGCAGTAGAAGTTTGGGGAAAGAAATTGGCTGGCCTCTTTCTTCTTCCACAAGTAATACTCCTTTTTCCGGATTTGATTTACAGTGTGACTTCTCGGAAGACCAGACCGCTGGTAGGTGCTTTTTGTCTTCCCCGCATTGGGCTACTGGAAGTCGGTGGGGGATAAGGGGGAGCGGGTGGGGGTACATCATTTCTCTTTCCCTTCCCCGCCCGATTAGTCTAAGGGTTAAAACGCTCTTAGGGGCCTGTTTGGGCTTACGATTCTTTTTCCTTCCTTTGATTCTTCTAGCCTCTTTTCTTTTCCCCTCTCTCCTCACCCCCCACCCCGCGTCCCTTGATCATAGCTACTCGATGGTGAGTTAAGGAGAAAAAGCAACTCCCTCCGTGTTCCTAACACGTTTCCTGCTTGTATGCTAACGCGCCCGGTCTTTAATCCGTGCAGTCCGGTGTGTAACTGTGCATTGAAGGCCGGGGTTCTTTCGCAGCCCCCTTGAGCTGGCGATTCTGCCTCCCTCCCCTTCAGATTTATGCCCGGCCCTGCCTTTATACCTGAACCGGGTTTTTTTCCTCCCTGCATGGCTCATGCATGATGTATTTCCTGGTTAAGGCTGCCTGAAAGGACCCACCCAGTGGCCTCCATTTTCTGTTCCTTAGCCAAGTGATACGTTAGGATTTCTGTCTGGAAAGCTGGGCCGAGGGACCCAGGGCAGAGCTAGCTTGTGGAAGCGCTCCCTACACCCAGGAGGATCAGTCCCAGCTTAAGCCTCGGGCGTGCAGTTGAACAAGGCGGATGCAGACAACTATTTGCCTTCCCCTTCCAGCCCGGCCACAGGAGCTGCTGAGTTTTGCAAGCCGCGTTGGCTACTGCTGAGGGAGATCCCGCGCGCGCCGTGCACTTTTGAACAGCTAGCTCAGCTCCTCCGTTTGGAGGAAGGTGGTTTCAAAGGAGGGAAGATGGGCGCCCGGATAGCCGCCTCTGTTAGTTTCCTTTTATGGGCAAGAAACTCATTTTGGAGCAGGAAGTGTTTGGCAGCTGCCGCATTAGTACATTCCAATCTGGAAGCGGATTCCTTTGCAAGGCTGTCTGAAACTCCCAAGTCTTAAGGGCAGCAGCCACAGCTGACCAGCTCTGAAGCTGGTTATTCATGTTCCGACTGAAATAAATCTGATTCTCTTGGTGCAAACAGCTGTTCAAACTCCCAGCCCCACCCCAGGGCCTGGAGAGAAGTTTTGCCAGCCTGAAGTCTGATCCCTCTGGAGTTTTTGTTTGATGCCGGCATGATTTATGCATCAGTGTGTTGGGAGCACAGCTGTCAAATGGAGCAAAGGTTTCTTGATCTTGGATTAAATCTGATCTCAACTAAATTTTGGGGATGTTTTTCATGTGTTTAATTTATTCTGTTGTTAACTAACCAAGACCAGTCAACCTGTTACAAAAACATAATTAAAATGTTTGGGGAGATTTTGTGGAGGAAGAGAGAAAGTTGCTTTTCTTAAAAGTAATCTTGCCATTTAATTAAAAAGCATCACTCCCTCTTAAGAAGGAACAATAATCATTTTGCAGAATATCTTGCTTGATTGGACTCTCTTATCTCTTATAGGACAGCCAAGTTAGCTTCAAATGGAGCTATATTATGCAAGATCCAGCTTTAAAAAATGTATTAACAACTCACTTCAGTTGAACACTGTAGGAGTTCCCCTTGGCTTTTTCTTAAGCACTCATTTCTTCCAGAATAGCTTTCCTGTTACCTAGGGGCATCCATGGGGGTGGTGGCAGATGGCAAAAGCTGCCCCTTTTGTATGTGCATTGTTTTGATGAAAGCATCAGATCCTGCAGACTCCTCTGGTATTAACTTTGGCTGCAAGAAAGAGGGTTTTTTAGGTTTTAAATTTTTAGAGAAACAGATCGCTAGTGCCTTTTGATGTGCAATTTAAGAACCATTTTG
Organism: Charina bottae; assembly: GCA_023362775.1. NCBI lineage: Eukaryota > Metazoa > Chordata > Lepidosauria > Squamata > Charinaidae > Charina > Charina bottae. The sequence goes on along the minus strand of JALMGJ010000002.1, from coordinate 153,063,967 downwards.
ATCAGTTTCACCATTGGATCTTTTGGTCAGTTGCTTCAGAAAAGAGGGGTTACCATTTAGTGGCTTAAAAAGTGCAAAACCTGTGTAGGGAAAGAATGTAGCTCAGTGAGACACGTCTGCAGCTATAAGGTCCTGTACTCAATTCCTGGCATCTTCAACTAATGGATCTAGAAAATACCCTCTGCCTGATTCCTGGAGATCAGCTAGGATATCTGATGCATTAATAGCCTCTAGCACTGGCACTCAGGAGACTGTTCAGGGGAGTCTCTTGAAGTTTCCAGGCTGCCTTTTAACTTTCCTACCTTGTTTCTTTAAGGCTTCTATTTCTTCAGCTCGGTGTGTGGAGAAACAAGGTCCAGCTTGAAAAAGAATCGGATTGTGTTGCAGGCAGTGACATTTTGGCCTTATTGTAGGGCAGAGCTTTCCAAACTGTGTGTCGAGACACAAAAGTGTGTCGCCACACACAGTCTGGTGTGTCGCCACACAACCCGGAAGCGCTGATCATCATCAGCGCTTCCGGGTTTTCCCGCGGCGACACACCAACGGTGGCGTGCAAAGACCGAAAGCAGCAGCAGCGCTTCCGGGTTTTTCCCTGCTGCTGCAATGGCGGCACTTCCGGGTTTTCCCGCGGTGACACACCAACGGCGGTTGGTGTGTCGCCGCGGGAAAACTTTGGAAAGCCCTGTTGTAGGGGATAGTAAATGAACACCAAGCTCTTAGGCCAGTGCTTTCCAAAGTGGCGCCGTTGGCGACACACCAACGGCGGCGCGGGGGAGCGCACGATGGCGGCCTCGCTAAAACACGGAAGCGCTGATGGAGCCCTGCTGCCGCCGCCACCATGCACGCTACCGCCGCCACGCACACCCCCGTGCCACTTTGCGGCACACTAAACTGTGTTGCGACACACTAAAGTGTCGCGACACACAGATTGGAAAGCTATGCCTTAGGTGCTGAGAAAGATTTTTGGCTACAGCTCAACGCCCTGCCCCACCCCCCAAATAATCCCTGCTTGCAGGAAAAGAAATTGGCAAAGTGTTTAATCTGAATTTTAACACCTCCATAGCTAAGTTATCTTGAGTGAAAACAATTAGGGATGGAGATGTGTTCTGTTAAGTGTCACCTTGCATGGGATGGAAACACTCAGATTTTGTTACTTGGTCTTGCATTGTGTCATGCTTGTTTTGAAGTGCCTCAGCTACTATTATGCTTTTTCTGGATTCTTGACTCCTAACAGGTGGCAGTGTGGCAGAGTGGTTAGAATGGTGGGCTGGGTCTAAGGAAGACGGGGGTCCAGATTCCATGTAGCTGTGAAACTAGGGGTGACTGTGGGCCAGTCGCTCACAGCCTGAGTAGCTCAAAGAGTTGTTGCAAGGATACCCCTAGGGAAGGGCACGTTACTCAGAGGTCCTCCAGTGAATAGCATTTAAAAAACATTGTCACAGTTGTAAATGTGTGTGTTGCTCATTCTACCATGTTCTAAAGAAAGATTCAGATGTGAGGAACTTAGCACTATACAAAATTAATTGGAAGGCAAGACTTTTTTTTTGGCTAAAAATCAGCCCCTTGAAAATAAATTGATTTGCACCTTACAAAATCTTTTTTTGTATTTTTTTTAAATTAAAAACAAGCTCTGGGAGGCACTGGTAACATTTCTTCCCTTTGGACATATCCGATGGAGGTAGGGGTTGGCAGTATAACTGTCCTCCAAGCAGTAGTCAGTAGGGAAGATTGCATTCCTATAATTGTCAGTAAGAATGACCTGAAAACATTGCTTGCCTACATTGAAACATGTTTATTAAGTTTAGGCTGGGAATACAAGCAGAAGCAGCATTAATATTTCCCCCAATTGTCCATAGACTAGTCTATCCAGGTGCCTAGGCACACTGGGAGAGACTTAAGAAAGCTTTCTCCAAGTTGAATCAATCCACGTGTTTTGGACTACAGTGTCCTTCAGGCCCAATCAGCATAGCCAGTGGTCTAGAGCAGTGTTTGTCAACCTTGGCAGCTTTAAGATGTGTGGACTTCAACTCCCAGAATTCCCCAGCCAGCATGCTGGTCTAGAGTAATAACTATGGCCAAAACCTCAAGCAGATTGGTGAAAGGTAACTGCTGAATTATGCTGAACTGGGGCTCCACATGTTGTCTTGCTGGTGCTCTGACCAGACTTACAAGCTGCCACCCATTTTGGTCATTTCGTATGGGAGTGGCCATCCACAAATTCTCTGTCCATCACCTCCCCACAGATAAACTTGTACATTCCAGTTTTACTGTGGCCAAAACAGGATTTTAAAAGCATTTGAAGCAAGCAGTATAAGATGCCATGTAAATCAGTTGATCTTTCTGTCTCAGTCATTCATCCTGTCCCTAGAGCAGGAATGGTCAACTCCTGGACCACTAGCCAATTTCCAGTGGACACCGTGTGATTCTTGCACAGAATGCTGGGCCAGGTAGAAGTTAATCTAATTTGGCAAAGGACTTGTATTCTTCAGTGAGTGCACACTGCAGTTAGCAGAGAGCACATGGAGATTGACAATCTGCTCCATTTTCATCCTGGTTTTGCTCCAAGGAGCAAAGCGTGGGATATAGGGCTCTTTCACTCTCCTCCTTCTTAAAATAATTCTGTGTGGTAATTAAAGCAGACAATGACTGACTCAGAGTGAGTTTCATGCTGAAATGAGATTGGGCAATCTCCAGTCTTAGCCTGACGTTCCATCCACTACACAAGTGGATTTTCAAACTCCAGTGTGGTGTAAATTTGGAGCATAAATCAGGGTCTGTTGACTTGGAGCTAAGTCTCGTGTTCAGTGGGGCTCACTCCAAAAGAAGTGTGCATAAGTCTGCAGTTTTAAAAATGTCGAGTGGGTTATGTCAAGTTCTAGTAAGTTTGGGGCAGGGGGAGAAAAAGTGATGAAAGATATCACTCCTGACCTTGAGGTTCTGCTTGCTGTGGATTGAAAGGGATATTTGGGGTGCTGTTTTCTTTCCCTTCCCCTTGCTTAGATGTGCATTTTGCCTTAGCTCTTTCCTTGTGACCTTCTGCAGAGTTCAAGGAAGCTTTCCAGCTCTTTGACCGAACTGGTGATGGCAAGATCCTGTATAGCCAGTGTGGAGATGTGATGAGAGCCCTGGGCCAGAATCCCACCAATGCTGAAGTCATGAAAGTTCTGGGAAACCCCAAGAGCGATGGTTAGTGCATGTTGTGCTATATCGGTTGGAGTAAGGTAGTAAGGGATGAAAGTGCTCCTGTTCTTGTCTTAAAGGCTGCCCTTCTATCTAGATTGGTGTAGATCTGAGAGGCAAACGGGGGGTGCCAACTTGATACAGTCTACTTTTGATCGATCTTAAAATATGTTTCTAAGCATTGTGCTTGAAAGTTTGGTAGAAGTCTTCCTAGTGACTTTGCCCAGATCATTGGAAATGCTCGGCAAAACTTTTGCTAGTATAAAGCAGGGGAAGGAAAGCTTTTGGGGGCAGGGCACCTCACATTTGGAAACCCCGTTATCCGAGAAGGGTTGGCCGAACGTATCATGGCACACTGGCCTTGTTATTTTCTGCCACTCTTCCTGGTGCTCCAGAGTGCTCACTACTGCCCCAGCCTACCTTGGCCATCTTCTGAGAGCTTCCCAACGTAGCCATCATAGTTACAGCCAGCCAACATTTTTATCTGTTAAGATACCTGTGGGGAACAAGAAGCTTTCTTGGAATCAGACTGATCCTAGAGGTTGGCACTGCTTCATAGAGTGTCTTCTATTTATTTCTTTAAGATTAAAGGGATCCTTAAAAAAATCTAGATCAGATGTGTTTTCTACCCTTGCCAGAGGACGTTAGCTCAGTTCTGTTTGTTAGTCCATTGCTAGCAATATGAGCAAAATCTCCAACCTTGTCTATACCACAGAACACATTTTTTTTTAATGCAGAGTTTAAATTATATTGAGAAAGGAAGAAACCCGGATCTTAATTCAAAAGGGTGCGATTTGAGATTTGAGGTCTGTGCAGTGCCAGCCTATGGTAAAGGAGAGGTGTTTCTTGTTCTTGGGGAAGAGCCCAACTTGGTAGCAATCTGTCTAACATCTTTGTCTCCTCGATTCTCTCCCCCGCCCCCAGAAATGAATATGAAAACACTGAGTTTTGAACAATTCTTGCCCATGATGCAAACCATTGCTAAGAATAAGGATCAGGGCTGCTTCGAGGATTACGTGGAAGGATTGAGGGTCTTCGACAAGGAGGGAAACGGCACAGTTATGGGCGCAGAGATCCGTCATGTTCTTGTCACCCTAGGTAAGGTGACGCCTGTATTTCTGGGAATTCTGAGATATGTCAATTCAACACGCCTTGATCGAGAAAAGGAAGTTGAACATGTTGAGGATGGTGGTTGTTCTACCCCATTGGGTTTAAAACTTTACTGCTTCTGCTGTGCGTTTGCAGAATGGCCCCATCTGCACCAAGCCACTTCTAAACCCATCTTTTTTTCCTGCAGGGGAGAAAATGACAGAGGAAGAAGTAGAGATGCTTGTGGCTGGCCATGAAGACAGTAATGGCTGCATCAACTATGAAGGTGAGGCCCAGGGATCTTCTCATGCTTTTGGCCTTGAAGTTGACTTTCTTGATCCAGAGGGCCTGCTGTCTCTCTTCTCTGAGCTGAGTGGAAAACTGGGATTGGGAATGCTCTGCAAGGTTTTCCGTAGCATATGTATTTTCACACAAAGTGTTAATATGCGTTTTCTTTCCTATTGGCATAGAGCAAAACTCCCTGGAAGTTCAGGTAAAGTCTAGGGAGAAGGTAGGCAACCTGGTACCCTCAAGTACTTTTGAATACATCTCCCCCATTCCTTGCTCTTTGTCATACTGGCTGGAGCTGGCGGGAATTGGTCCAAAAGATGTGGAGGGCAGCCGGCTGTCGATTCCTTCCAAGGTATATGAGTAGATTTAACAATATGGAGAAGTTGGTGGACCTTGTTCACCAAGTGAAGGAGCTGCCGTCTGCTGTCTTTGAATTCTCCTCTAAGCATGTCTCCTTGTAAAGAAATAGCTGTCTAGAACAATATATGTGCATACCACATTAACCACAGAGATGTAGCAAGGGAGCAGGGACCAGTGCCATCCCTGCCTTCCATTGCTTTGTGTTGTGGGAGTTTACGTATCCTGTGCTGAGCCCAAATGATGTGGGACTGTTGGCTTTGTTATGAAGTGTGGGCTGGGGGAAGAAATGGATGTGCGCGTCAAGCCAGTTTGAGTACAAATGGCTCCCTTGCCTCAGAGGTTCCCTGTAACCTTGTCCTGTATCTGCTGCGTTTGACTGTGAAAATAAGTTCAGCAGAGACTGCAGTGGTCCCTCATGATGTGTAGGGAGCTGCTGTGTGTTTTGTTCCATGTGTCTGTTTTTATTAATTTGCTTGATCAATTTTGATGTTCTTCCTTTCTACAGCATTTGTGAGACACATCTTATCAGGGTGAATTCAAATGGGGTACGCCTCCTCCAAACCTATCCCTTTTTTTTTAACAGCCTCCCTTTTTTGTTGCCCGAAAAATAAAGGAAGATGTTTGCGCTCTACTTTTTTCCCTTCCCAATTTCTCCTGTTCAGCATCTTCCTCCGTTTCTCCCCAACTTCTAGCATGTCTCTGCATGTAGCTGACTATATGTAATCCAAGCGAAGGTGGCTAGGAAAATGAGGTGGCTCTGACTGGGTTAAAGCAAGACTGTGCCTGTGTAACCTCAGACTGTCAGTGGCAGCTTGAGGGGAAAGACGGTTTAATCTTTAAAAGGGCAGAGGGCTGAAAGCCTGGATCTGGGTGTGTCCAATATGCCTTGAGCTGCCGTTGTAGGTGATGAAGGATCCTCATACCATCCCCTTCCTCTTCTAGTAAATAGAAGCTGGCTCCCTCTGTGTAGTGGCTCCCAAGATACCCTCAGCTGATAGTTGCCTGAAGAAATAGATTGCTCTCCGGAAAATGCCTAATTGGTGACCACGTTAGAAAATCCTTACAATCCTTGAAGTGCTTTTTAAGAAGCTGGGGAGTAGGGGTAGCTTAATGGTTTCTCTTCATCAGAGTTCTCAAGGCGGAACAGAGGAGATGCTGTAGAGCTGGGATCCTTAGGCATAATTTAGTCCGTCTCCATTGATGCAGGAAATATAGGGCATTTTCAGTTCAGGGACCCAGAGTCCATACCCTGCAGCCTCCTGAAGGCTTAAGCATGGGCCCCAGAACTGTTCCAAATGCTGCTGCTGAAGTAGTACCTTTAAGGTAAAAAGTAAAGCTGTCTTGGAGTTGAATTAGATGTTTAGTGAAGATGTATCTCCACCAGTGGCGTTCCCTCGCCATGGTATGGAAATGGTTTGCCATTGCCGCTTTCCTGGGTGGCTTTTTGAGTTCCTAGTCTAGCCTGTAGCCCTGGACCTCTTAGGGGGTGTCCTATCCAATAATCTCTTAGGGTTCTAGTTCAGCCAATGTTGGCTTGGCTCTTGGAGAACAATCACACAAACTGCATTTCATTATAATTGTAAAGTTAAATCAAATAGAGGTTGGGAGGAAAGGCCAGCTATTCCTTTGTGTGGGCTCTGCCTGTGTTGCGGAATGTGTCCCTCCAGTGTGCCTCTTAAAGGCCACATGATACCAGGAAAAAATGACACGCCTCTTCCCTACGCAGTTGATGCCACTGCTGATTCACCATGCTGTTAAGGCTCTTAGAACTCGTATTCTATTGAATTTGAACCTCCTATAATTGAAGCTCAGGAGGCCCAGTCTTGCCCTCTGAGTCAGCAGAATAAGACTTTGCTCTCCTAGGCAGTGGCCTTACAGGTACCTGAAAAACACGGTCTTGTTTCCCCTTTCTTCCCTTTGCACCACCACCTCTTCCTGGTTTTCTCCAAACTAACTATAGTCCTGCCTTCTTAACAGCCTTCTGCGATCTGGGACCTCCCAGTTAAGTTGGAGTTCAACTCTCAGAATTTCTCGATGTTGGCTGAAAAATTAGGACCTTGAAATACAACACATCTGGAGGGCCCCAGATTGGGGAAGCCTGCTTCAATTTTTCCTCCCCCCTCCGCCTCACCAAAAAGTGAATGTGGCAAGCAAGGCTTGTGCTTTCTGTAACTCTTTTGCTTAGGGCGGTGTTTCTCAACCTTGGCAACTTTAAGAAGTGTGGACTTGCAACTCCCAGAATTCTGAGAGTTGAAGTCCACACACCTTCAAGTTGCCAAGGTTGAGAAACACTGGCTTAGGGCCTCAACTGGCCCCTAAAGGAGTGTGTGTGTGCGCCACACAACCAAGGCCCAGGGCTGCTCTCAGGGGAGCCTTTACTGGGTTAGGGCCTCAGCAGGTGTTTCAGTCTGCTTCTGTTTTCAAATCAGGCGTAAGGGCAGGTACCACTGAGTTTTCCCACATACGCAAATCCATGCCAGTTTTTCTCAACCGGTATCAGATAACTATCCCGCGTGACGGAGTGAGCTCCCGCACTCGCCCCAGCTCTTGCCAACCTAGCAATTCAAAAGCATGCAAATGCAAGTAGATAAATAGGTACCACTTCGGTGGGAAGGTAACAGCGTTCTGCGTCCGTCATGCCGGCCACATGACCGCGGAAGCGTCTTCGGACAACGCTGGCTCTTCGGCTAACAAACGGAGATGAGCACCGGCCCCCATAGTTGGACACGACTCCACGGGGGGAACCTTTACCTTTTTATCAGATAACTCCAAAATGCTAACCTTTTAAGCCTTAGCTTCTTTTCATGACAGTCAAACGATACCTCTCCCAAATTCCACTCTCTCCTTAAATACTGTAACTTTCACTCTGGCCTAACCAGTTGTAATGTAGAACATGAAGACAAAACACTGATGCATGAAGGCACTCAGAGTTAAGCAGAATGCATTGTGTGAGCCAGGCTGCCATGCTGACAGCGCGTCCTGCGCCCTCAGTGGCGTGAGAGACAGACCATGTCCTCGGTGTATCTAAGTGATGGGGCTATACAAACGGAGTGTATTAGGGGTGGAGCGGTTCTGCATTTGGGAATTCATTATACAAGCCAGCAAAACACTCAGATTTATCTGATAGTGTAGCTTTTTCCCCTGGTGAGGGTATTCTTGGCAGGTAAGGCTGGATGTTCGAAAGGCTGTAAAAAAGGGTAGGGGTGAGGGTGGATGTTGGCATGGGGGTATGTATCACTGAGTGGTAGGAAGGGGCTGTGTACCTTTCCTACAGGAAACAAAGCATATATTCAAGGGTGTGGGTGTGTGCGTGCGTGCATGCATGCACACACACACACACACACACACACACAATTGCCCAGATAATTGCAAGAAATTGGATTGGCTGTAAGAATCTAATAGCTCTCTGCAACTTCTCCTTCAGTTATTCAGGAGCAGAGACAATGTAGGAACCAGCCAACAACTGGTGTGTGATTGTATAGTAAAATTGGCTTGGCAACCAGCCAGCTCTTTCAGCCCTCATCCAGCCACCTCGGCTGAAGGTTAAATGGACAGTCTTTCTGTGGAGCCCTGTGCTGTAGCTGCCGCCTGCCTGCCTTTATTTTTCCTCCCCCACCCGCTTTCTTCTTAGGTAGGCTCAGCCAGAAAGCTGAGTCCTCCTCTGCTGTAGCTGAGTGCCTCTCCAACTACTTTTCCTCTCTGCTGGAAGCAGATTATCTTCCTAGGATGAGCTCCAGAATTCTAATGCCTGGCCTATAGCAATAGAAACAGCCGTAATCTTTTCTGCCCTGCCCGTGTTGCCTTCTTACTTTGTTGCTTTAGTTTCAGAGGGGGGGGGGGTTGGTGATGGTGGTGGTGCTGCTGCTGTGTTTACATGGATGTGGGGGCGGGACCTGGATGGGTTGTAGGTAGAGCCCCAGTATGTTGCTGCAGGGAAGGGGAGATGTTGCATAATCTGTGCTACTGGCAGGATAGAGATTTCAAACCGGACTCCTGGGGAGATAGAGAAAAAGCATGCCCTTTTGGGGACCAAAAGGCAATCTCTGTTTCAAAGAAGCCTGATCTCTCAGCTTATGTCATTAGAATACTGCCACATCTCCTCCAAGCCCAACCTGCAAGAGGGAGCTTTGGCTGTTCTGCTTCTCAGGAATACCTCTCTACAAAATGGTTCTTTCACAGGGAGCCTGGATCTGGGCAATAATGGGAAGGAATCATCCGTTGTTTAAAAACATAACGCCGCAGTCTCTGGCCAGTTCTAAATCCCATGTTCTGGCAGGTCCCATTTCCCCCCCCAGTAGGATTAGTCTGGCCCCATGCTGGCTGACCAGTGGGGGATGCTCACACAATCTGTTCTTTTTTCTCTCTCTCCAGAGTTGGTGCGGATGGTCCTCAGCGGCTGAAGATCGCCTCTAGCTTCTCTGAAACCTTCCTCCAATTTATCCGTCACATGATTGTGCCTTTTTATCTGTGTATAAAACTGCTTTTGGTTCCCTCCTCTCCAGCCTCTTGGTTTAGTTCTTGGACAGTTACGGGAGAAAAGAATGACCCGTAAGAAGGGTGCCTCAGAGTAAAAGCAAACCCAAGACTGCCTGGCTTGTATTGCATCACCTGATTACTGAAGTGTGTGGCTGATTCTCCCTCCTGGTTGCTTTAATAAACTGTTCTGGAACTATCTTGCACAGGTTTTGTTCTTTTGGGTGGGTGCAGAAGCACCAAAATTGCTGGGGTTCATTTGGTTGCAAAGAGGAGTATTCTTGCGTCTACATTAAATAATTCATTTGGAACAACCTTGCCACGAGCAGAAACAAGCAGTAAAAGGCATGTGTAGGTAGCAAAAGCTTTAGATTGGATTCCTGGATCACCTTCCACATCATTCTTCAGCTTGTGAGCTGTGCTTATGAAACTGGTGTGGAACTTGCAGTTTTGCCTCCTTTCTGAGGACTCTTAAACAGTTTATCCTTTGGTCAACTTTTTAAAATTTCTGCTTTATTTAATAAAACAGGACAAATAGGGAGAAGAAAATGAAAAGCAATAGAACAATAACCGAAATCATTCATCCATCCGAGCTTCTACATTGAAATAGGGTCATCCTTTATTGAAACCGTTGTGTAAAAATCCCTTTGGACATCTTAATTTTCTTTAACGTAGCCTTAATGTTCTAGACATCTGGTTACATTTTTCTAAAACATCTTCAGGGGTATGGATGATGTTATAATCAAGACCACTTCTACGTGGTACACCAGTTGAATAGAGTGCTAGAGAATTCTCAGTAGTTCAGATTACTTAAAACAAGGATCGGCGACCTGCAGCCTTCAATCCAAACTCATCAACTCCCTGCAAAGCAGCCAGTTTGATTCTCTGCCAAGTCATCTCGGCCTAGTTTGCTGGGAAGGACGGGGGAGAGAATGTCAGAACGGAGTTGGAACTTTTGTTCCAATGACTGCTTCCTTAAGCCCTGATCATCAGCGACATAACCTTCTGCAAAGGGTCTTGTAAGGAAATTGGCCTCTGGAATACTAGCCTGCTCTGATGTAAAGGATTACTTGCAGAAATAATGCAAGGCCTCTTACTGGGAGTTGTGTAAAGGGGTTAATGGACTGGATCAGGAAGGTATTCTTTTAATGAACATGCATCATAGCAGTTGCACTTTTGGACAGTCTTGATCAATTTGATTCTCGAGTTAGGTTGGGTTACATTTTCATCAACACATCCTAAAGGCTGGAGGATTTTTAGCCTAGGATGCCCTAATCCACATCCTGACTAGACAGCAGAAGCTTTGGGTCTCTTAAGCATTGTGCTAAAAATCCATTTTACTGAGGAGCATGAGAAAAACAGGTTTTAAAGGGGATAATTACATGATTTATTAGAAATAGGACATTTGTTTGAAATGAGTTTTGTTCAGTAAGTGCTGATCTACCTGCTAGAGCTAAGCTTTATTACTTTCAAATGGAAGAAAACTCAAAAGCCATCTTGTCTTTGGTCACTTAATGTAGGGCAAGTTTTCTTACAAGGAAAGGTTCAGTATGGTGGGGCCCTGGGCCAAGTTTCTTCATGCAGCTTTTGGTTCGGGCTTCTCTTGTTCAAGGCAAGCTATGTTGCTTGGAACAAGCAAAGGCTACTAGAATAGAGGCTCCGTATTCAATGCTGTCACCAGAGATTTTTAAAAATGGGCACCTGCCATAATTAAAAACACAGGCTCCTAGAAGCAAACCTAGATGTTTGGGACATTATTCTAGCGTAGCCTTCTGCTGACACGATTTATCTATATGGAGTTCTGTAGGGAAAAGTTGGGCATGCTTGTTGGCAGTTTAGAGCAGTGGCCATCTCTTTTGAGAAAGCCAAGCCTTATTTGTAGGCCTGAGTAAAGGGAAACATTGTCTAGCAACAGCGGGAGGATAATATTTCTTGTTGCTGCCATTCCCGCTCAAGAGTTTCCTGGTTTTTATTTGCACAAGCTGCCTTTTTAACACCTTAGGAGCATTAGGAAAGCCTGGCATTTAACTGATGCCCCTTTCATCCACTAGGCTCAGTCCTCAAAACAGGATGGCTTTGTCTTTCTCAAAAAGGAAGAGAAGATACTTTTGCGGCCGAAAGAGGCAGCTAATGGGGACAGCACCCACAGCAGCACCAAATAAAGGCAAGAGAGCTGTAGGAAGTGCTGACTAGGAAGTGGTGCCTGCTGAGAGCAGGGAGTTCAGTTGGAGAGGAGAAACTAGCAGCTTCCCCTGCCCCTTCACTGTATCGATGCCTCACGAAAGGTTGCCAACTCGATTCTGGGGTCCCTTCATGAGAGAAAACCAGAAACAACTGTTTCCGACATCGATTCTCACTCTCAAGTCAGCAGTGAGGTCCAGCCAGCGCCATAGGAGCCTGTGGTAAGTGGGAGACCGAGCCATCACCTATACCATGAGTCGGGAAGCTACATAGAAGACTCCCTCGTTCTTTAAAAAATTGCCTGTACTTTGATTCTCATCCTGCAACGCCTCATAGAATATTTACGTACAGAACTGGTGGCCAAAGAATTCAGCACGACTGCTGTTTCTATGTGGCCAATGGCAAAAAAGGGGAAAAAATCCACTCGTATCAATTCAGTTGTGAAAGTGTTTGACCCTCAGTACAACTGCCTATGTGTAGTTTGCGCCTCCATTAACACACACGCACACTCTTTACAGTAAGAATCACTTTAGAAGTCGTCATACAGTTGCAATCAAAATTATTCAACCCCCCACTGCAAATCAGGTTTATTGTCAAAATTTACAGACTTTCAGCTGTTTGCAATGAACAAATCAAACAAAAGCAATTGAAATAGCTCAACACAACAAATGCTTCAAGTGATTTCCCCAAATTCAACTGAAAATGCAACTTATAATGACTTCTCCAGTCTCAAAATTATTCAACCCCTTCATGGCAAGCATCTTCAGTACTCAGTAGAGCACCCTTTTGCTGTTATGACCTGCTACAAACGAGATGCATAGCCAGACGCCAGCTTCTGGCAGTGTTCCTGAGGAATCTTAGCCCATTCCTCATGAGCAATGGCCTTCACTTCAGTAATATTCTTGGGTTTGCGTGCTGCAACCGCCTTCTTCAAATCCCACCAGAGATTTTCTATGGGGTTCAAGTCAGGTGACTGTGATGGCCACTGTAGAATCTTCCAGGACTTCTTCTGCATCCAAGCCTTAGTGGAATTTGAGGTATGCTTGGGATCGTTGTCCTGTTGGAAGGTCTAATGACACCCAAGCTTCAGCTTCCTTACAGATGGCATGACGTTTTCTCCTAGGATTTCCTGATACTTCAATGAATCCATCTTGCCTTCCACACGCTGGTTTCCAGTGCCAGAGGATGCAAAGGAGCCCGAGCATCACCGAGCCACCACCATGCTTAACTGTAGGCAGAGTGTTCTTTTCAGCATATGCTTCATTCTTCTTCCTCCAGATATACTGCTGATTCATCGGGCCAAAAAGTTCCAGTTTTGTTTCATCGCTCCACAGAAAAGAATCCCAAAGCTTCTGTGGCTTATTTATATGATTGTGAGCATATTGGAGCCGACTTTTCTTGTGCTTTTGGGTCAGTAGTGGTGTACATCTTGGAGTTCTGGCATGGACACCTTCAGTGTTTAGTACGCGCCTTACTGTGCTCACTGAAACCTCAGTGCCTGTTGCCACCAAGTCTTGCTGCAGGTCTTTTGCAGTCACTCGAGGGTTTCTCTCAACCTGCCTTCTCAGAAATCTGGTTGCAGCCATTGACAGCTTCCTTTTTCTGCCTTGTCCAGGTAGTGTAACCACTGTTCCTTTAACTTTGAACTTGCAAACTATGCTTCCAACGGTGTCTCTAGGTACATTCAGTGCCTTCGCCATCTTTTTGTATCCTGTTCCTTGCTTGTGAAGGGTGATGATCTCTTCTCTTACCTTTTTGGACCATTCTTTTGACTTAGCCATATTTCTAACATGCAGTCAAATATGACACTCAACAAACCCCTAGCCAGTTCAGGTATTTCATGTGTTCCAGCTCAAGCACACCTGGTACAACTAATGAAGCCCTTGATTAGTTGCATCTTGTGTGCTTGAGACAACACCTGTTTTGCATACTGTACTGTATGTGTGCTATTGTGTCGGATTCTATTCAGGGGGTTGAATAATTTTGAAACTGGAGAAGTCATTATAAGTTGCATTTTCAGTTGAATTTGGGGAAACCACTTGAAGCATTTGTTGTGTTGAGCTATTTCAATTGCTTTTGTTTGATTTGTTCATTGGAAACAGCTGAAAGTCTGTACATTTTGACAATAAACCTGATTTGCAATGGGGGTTGAATAATTTCAATTGCAACTGTATGTGGATATTAAACCAGCTGGTTAACGGCAAGTTTTCAAAAGAACATTAGTTTAAAGCCCTGCTATAATATTGTCTTCAGCTTTATGAAATTAGTATAGCTTTTATCTATATGAAGATGGATATAGGCCGTAACTTTCAGATTCTGCTAATCTGAAGCAACAAAGCATCTTGAGTAACAGAACCCTGTATTCTAATACAGAACAAGAGTGCCATCTAGAGCATCTGGGATCTACTGAAAACTGCAAAATCTATTGGTTACTATTCACAACCCATCTTCCAGGTTTAATCTTCCCACATCTCTCTCTCTCTCCCGGGTCTATGCTATGTAGCATATCGGGCAGTAAGGGTTTTCCAGCTCTTTCAGTCTTGGGCGATTGTTTCGACGTCTTTTCATGTGATATGCAATGCCTTCAGGTCTTCTATCAGCATTCTTCGCCATGTTATTCGAGGGTGTCCTCGTTGTTGTTTAGCGTTAGGAATGTGAATTGCAGTTTAGCACTCCAGTAGAACCCAGCTAACTCTGGGTCTGAGTTTAGCCCAGCCTTCTCCAATGTTGGGGTCATCTTCCCACATACCCATCACCAATTCATCTTTAACTTTTTAAATAATTATTTCATGTAAAATAAAATTGGTTCATTTATCTGTTATTAATAAAATGTTAACTACTGGTATCACAATCTGCTTCAGGTAATAATGGAAAGAGGTATATACATGCATTAAAAGAATAATAAAAAGCATGGATTTTGTCGATGGCTCAAATCACATTGTTTAAGAGGGCATTTTTCACTGGGATCACCCCCATCATAAAGGACAACCCTTACCTCCATTAACCATGTTGTCAGATAACCAGACTCACTGTAAGAGATTTTCTTTGCAGTCTCAAAAATCTAGCTGTGCTGAAGACAAGTATTTTTCACTGGATTGGAAAAGTATCTCCTACACTTGTAAAAACAGTTTGACAGTGGAACCAATTGCCCAGATAAATGGTGGGCTTCCATTCATTGGACACATTCAAGCAGAGGCTGGATACTTAACTCCTCGGAATAATTTAATTTGGATTCCTGCACTCATTATTCTCAGTTGACCTCAAATGCCCCTTTTAATTCTCATCAGATTTATCTGAGGTTTCTTACTGAAATCTTTTCCAAGTATTAGATAACACCATTAGCATACTGAAGTTAGTAATATAAGAATATTTTCCCAGGGTTCAATTAAATTTGTATTCTCTGGGCTTTGGAAAAACCAATGTAAATTTCCTTCTTGGGGCTAAGAAAAAGTTCATTTTTAATAAACGTTTGGATTCTCTCCCTAAAATAGTCATCACCCAGTAGTTTTTTCAAGCACCAGCAATTATGTTGGTAGCCTACCATTGATTTTAGAACGATTGTTACAAAAAATAGAGGTGCCCATAAGTAGGAAAAATTGCTGTTCCCTTAAGCTTCCCATACTTGTCAACTGAGAGTATTTCACACATCTTAGCTAGAAATATAGTCCAAAGATGTTTATATAATAACACATTTGTTAGTCTTCATGCTTGTTTTTAACAAGTCTAAACTTCCAGCCTGCCAAAACAAGGTGTATCACTTACTGCACTCACAGATAAACTTAAAACTTGACACACAAGTTCCTGTGTGAACTTTCCACTCACTTTCTTCCTTTGCTGGCTTTCTATCTGCTGTTAATCTACTTTTCCTTTCACAGTTCATCAGTGTTTTTGTTACCCTCAACAGGTACTTACTATTAATTTTAGTCTGAATTAGTTGTTAACTTAGCTGGTAAAAAGTCAAGACAAAGACTCTTCTTGCCAAATCTTCTGGTACTGTAGTTTTTAAAACAGTATTTCTAAACTTGATTCCCTTGATGTGAACTTGATTTTCTTGTTGTGAACCTTCCAATATGAAACTGGTCTAATTTTCAATGAAAATTTGTGTACTACATTCCAAAGTAAAATGCAGCAAAATAGTTCCAGTTTTGTTATCTGAAGCCAAGAGAAAACAGAACATTCTTTTCAAGAGGATGCAAGGTTAGGGAGATTCCACATAAATATTCTTATATGGTAGGCAAATACTTGTCCAGCTGGTCCTGATAAAACAAGTACAGGCAGTCCTTGTTTAGCAATCCGTTCCAGCGAAATAGTCGCTAAGCGAACCACGTGAATGAGACAAAGAGATGCTGCGAAGATCGCTGGTTGCTGCCATTTCATTTAGAACGCCAGCGTTACTCTCACTCCAGCGTGCATTGTTGTCAGGTGCAGAAATTTGGTCGTAAGTGCGTGCATTGGTTGAAAAATGATTTTTTTACTACTGTTTACTACCATCCGTTACTGTTTTTGTGAACTGTTGCTAACTGAAATAGTCACTAAACGAGGACTACCTGTATTTATGCATCCTGAATAACTTCTTCACATCAGAGACTGAACAGAAGCCGTAGATTCCTATTGCCTGGGATATGTCACATGAACTCCTCCTTGCCGTGAACTCATTTCTGAATTTCAGTTACAAGAAAAGGATAGTTTCATACAGTTCAAAAAAGATGTAAGCCGAGTTGTTCTACGAGCACTTAACACAGGGCAGCATGATAAAAGTAGAAATACTGTTTCTTTGAAGTTTTACAGAGTGGCTTGATAAATCAAGAAGCAAAGCTACAAAAATAATTCCAGAGCTGCCACCCACATGTGACAGTTCTCTAGCTAAGCATGGCCTCACTGATTTTGCTTCAAAGGCAGGCTATAAAGATGACCCCAACATTGGAGAAGGCTGGGCTAAACTCAAACCCAGAGTTAGATGGGTTCGACTGGAGTGCTAAACTGCAATTCATTTTTTTCAAGCAACAATTGCCGAGTTCACATGCTGCACTAAGCTATAAGCAAACAAATCTTAATATGGCGTGTGAACCCAAGTTGCTCCCTCCCAATCACTAAGAAAGGAGGATTATGGAAAATTGCAGCTAGCAGTCCACCACTGAAAAGGAACAGCAGTATGCTTTTTGAGAAAGAGACAGCTCTGATTTGTCAATTAATTCAAACAATAACAATTACAGGTAACAAGCCAGTTCCCATTTTGCTTTAGAAACCAAAAAATGCTGCTGAAAGCCCTACAGAAAAATTAGCACGGGGCAATACCATCTGCCCTGGAAACCCTACCTCCCATCCCAAAAGAGATTGCATATTTCCTACCTAGGAGATGGAAGATATTTATCATATTTTCTTTATTGTTTTTTTAAAAAAGAGCGAGAGACACATACAAGGAGTTATACTCCCTTTTCAACCAGGTTTAAAATCAAAGCCTTCTATAAATAGTAGTGGCTGTTCTGGAGATAGATTCTTGCCCCCCTCCCCCACCAATTAGAAACTCCTTAAATAAAAAGTCTTGGTATGACTAGATACAAAAAAAAAAAAAAAAAGGAAACAGGATATGGAGCTGAGACACACAGGGAAATGGAATCAGTGGAGCCGAATTCTCTTCCTCTTTGGAATGTTGTTTTGAACCATTTAAAAACCCACCCAAACAGAATCCATGTTTAACACGATTTGGGGTTTCCTGTCCTTCTGGAAAGGTGAGGGCACATCCAAGAGGCATCCACAAGAATAGCTCATAGCTTCTCACTGTGAGGGTGGGACTGGCGTAGCTGTGCTGGGGCTGGGAGTGATAGAATCCGGTGGCAGTGAAGGTCCTTGATCTGGGTCAAGGGGAGAAAAAGGGGATAAATTACAGAAGGCTTTACAAAGACCCACAGAGGAGAAACAGTACTGTAAACACAACTCATCCCTTGCTGTCATAATTGGTCTTTGTGCAACAAACATGGGCTTTCTAACACTCTCCTGTACCGGAAAGATTGAACAGCAAGAACCACCACCTTATTCCTCGTACTCTTCCAGCAGTTGCTTTCAAGCTACTGCTGCCTTCTCTGCCACAGCATCACCTGATACTGCCAGGTCCAAACAAGAAGATGAAAGAGGGAAGAAGCCTCACTCTAATTTAACTCACAGCTGCCCAGCATCCTGTTTATGGGCCCAAACCATCGTCTGCCTCTGGCGGGGTTGGGGAGGTTTAAGACTTATAGATGCTTAAGGCCTGGCTGACTGCCCCCCTTAAAAAACTTCAAATAGTTGATTTTTCCCATTTTAGGTGTTTCAGGAGACAAATTGATTTTTTTTCATTCCTTAACCAAATACCCCGACCTCCTTAAAAAAACTAGCCCAAAATTTTAGTTCTACCTACTCCACTGATCACCAGCTCTACCCTTTGTGGACTCCCAGGCCCAAAAAGGTTGTTCAGTCTTTCTCTCGGATCCAAGGTAGGGATGTGTAGTTGGGAACTCTTTTAGTCACTTTTTCAGCTCAGACGCCAATTAGTTCTCGTACACATCTGTGCAGCAAGGATCCCTTTATACCAGACATCCTCCCAGAGTGGACATAATCTTCATTTGGGGGTGCGGGGTGGGGGAGGAATACATATACACCATCCACTTGCAAAATGTGACGCATCTCTTTTGCCATGAGAATCTAGGTTGGGAAGCTTCCACAACGAAGCCACCTCAAGGCCATCAACTCACCATAGCATTTTGGAGTTTCTAATGTCAAACAATGACCATGATCAATTTAATCAAGAGTTTCCTAATAAACTATAATGGGTAGTAATAAACCACAACCAGACACCCCAAGTCACACATTATTGTTTGCAGAACACCACGACTGGGTTCACACAACTTATGAAGCCCCCGTCAAAAGACCCCATTATGACTCAGTGCAGAGTGTAATCTCTGTCCCTCCACCATCCCACCAACCTCTCTGGGTCCATTCTCACCTGATCCAAGACCAGCATTTGGAAGAAGGTTGCCCTGCATTGCTGCCACAATAGCTGGGCTCTGGGCAGCTGCAGAACCATGAGGCAGCGGGGTGGCAGAAGGGTGCAGGGCGCTAGAGACGTTGATGATGGGCGGATTAGCCATGCTGCACGCAAGGTTACCATGCACTGGATGGATGGGCGTGTTAGCAGGGAAGTTAATGCCGATGGAGTCTGTTACGTTACTAGCCATGCTAAATGGGATGGAGGCAGGCATTCCAAAAGGCAGAGCCGAGGGGATATTACCAGCCATGGCAGGGTGTACGCTTGCTGGGACCGCCCCGGGGAGAATCTGGGATGATGGTTGCTGGCTGGGGAACGGAGGCTGGGCTTGAGAGAGAGACAAAGAGAAAGAGTGTACTGAGTCTGGAAACTATATGCAAGCAAGCAAAGATTTAACATAACAGAGTAGCATCCAACTGGGATTTTAACATTCTACTGCTTTAGGGGCCTAAGAATATAATCAGATAACTTATACCATACCTTCCACCTTGTTAGAGGCACAGAATAATCAACCCACCATACATCATAATCTGGGGACCCTACCAGATGCTTCAGAGCCAAATGTATGATCCTCAAGAAACTCACTGATACTGGGTATGCAAATTAATGGTTACTATCTCATTTTAAAGACACACTTTAATGTGCAACTCAGGCCCAATTCATATTATTACCAAAGAAATGAAAATCTGATCTGGTCAAATGCTGCTTCACATCAGTATCCAACAAATAATTAGTTGGCTGTTGTGGGTCTTCCGGGCTGTGTGGCCGTGTTCTGGAAGTTGTGGTTCCTAACGTTTCGCCAGCATCTGTGGCCGGCATCTTCAGAGGGCAGGAGCACAGACAGACCTGGGCACAGAGAGTTAGCTTCTGTCTGTGCTCCTGCCCTCTGAAGATGCCGGCCACAGATGCTGGCGAAACGTTAGGAACCACAACTTCCAGAACACGGCCACACAGCCTGGAAGACCCACAACAGCCATCGAACTCCAGCCGTGAAAGCCTTCGACAATACATTAAATAATTAGTTGTTGTTTTTTTAAATGTCACTTGCCTTTATTTTGGGAACAGACAATTTGGAGGTGGCTCCAAAATGCCATTTCAACAGGCTATGAATTGGGCCTTCATCTTTCATATTAATCTCACAGTTTCTAACAAGGGGGGCAGGATACCTTTCAAACCCAAATCTTTCCCTGATTTGAAACAGAACCACATGCTCTACTAGCTTCTTTACTGCTAGTAGAAACCTAGATAGAAGACCAAAGTATGTCCAAGTGGTATATTCTGTGGCAATTCTCAAGTTGATCCCAGCTCTGGAACTTGTTCCATTAAATATACCTTAGCAATTAATCCAAAGTTACAGTTTTACATTCCATTTGTTACCCTCTTTTCCATTGAACATTTGAAGCTGCCTTAATCCATCCACTCCACTAAATTAATCCATTCACCCCAGTACAATCCATTTGGACTGGAGAACTTCTCCAAGGCTTAGCAAATGCTTCTTAGTTTCCAGTTTTGAAAATGAGGGAATGAATCGGGAGCTGCAAGTACACAACACCGGAGTCCCATCGCTGTGCTGGAGCCTTTGGGGCCCGTCTTATTTTGCCCGCAGAGAACGGAGCAAACGCTTGCTCTCACTTACCATGAGAACCTGCAGAAGGCTGTCCAGTCTGACCTGGGCCAGCCTGAGCACCAGCTGCCGACTGCTGTGGCTGAACTGACACGGGCTGCCCCATCTGTTCAGCCTGAGCCATACTGCTGGGCTGTCCTACGGCTGTGCTGGCAGCTGGCACAGATGTTTGGGAGATGGGCATGGAGTGAGCAGCGGGTGCCAGAGGAGCTCCTGAAGAAGGAAGGGGCTGTGATCCCACAGAGAGTGCTGGCGGTGGCGGCGGCTGTTGCTGCTGCTGCTGCTGCTGGTGCATTTGCTGAAAATGCTGCTGGCGAGCGCGCATTTCAGCGTATTTCAACTGCTCCATGTGGAAGGCCTGCCGATCAGCCAGGAGCTGCTGCCTCTGGTACTCCAGCTACAAGGAAGCCAGCAAAGGGTTACGGATCTGTTTTCCCTGGACACTACCAATCCCGTATTCTTATTCCATTAACTAACCTTAAATAAATGCAAGATTCCCTGGTCAGGCCCCAAACTATCTCACTTGATGGGATGGTGAAGGTCTTGCTGGTGTACATATGTTTGTATTTGTACATATGCATGTCTATGTGTGCATGAACATGTAATATGTGGCTTGGCTGGGCCTGTTCTTGGATAAGGCACAGGAGCAGCTGGAGAAGGACTCCAAGCTTAATGGCCTGCATAATACTTATCACTGGCTGCAGGTTGCAGGGACAAGGGGTGCATATTTTTGAAAGTGGGGGGTTAGATTTTGGCTTGGGAATCACTGGAGTTTTTTTTCTCTTGTGTGTGTAGGACAAGATATGTGTCCTCAGCTTGGGAGACAGAAAAGATTACCCACGTTCCAATGACAGACGGAGATATGGTAGGGGAAGGAGGTTACCCATGACAGAAGAAGAGGGCATCGCCCTATCATTGGGATCCTTCTTCTGCCTTCCCCACCAACCGAGTGGACTTTGAACTTATACGGCAGTCACTGAAGTTTGAAAGTACTACAATTAATCACCAGATATAGTCATACCTTTTTTATTTAAAGTGATCAAATAATGATAACATGGTTGCTCTGACAATTTATAAATGGATTCAGAAAATCAGATTTCGGGCTTCAGTACAGCACTGAAGTAGCCTTGATCACTCTTGATGAGGGTCTAAATACATCTTATTGGTGTTGCTGAACTTCTTAGTGGCTTTCAGGACCATGTTATCCCTTCTGAGATGCCTGGGGATGCAGAGCTGATAGATACACTATAGGAACCCTGACAGGCAGCTCCCAGATAGTGATGCTGGAGGAAGCTTGTCTGACACCATGGATGCTGTCCTATAAAATCCCTCAGTGATCTACTTTGTCCTCCATATTATTTAATGACTAAATGAAACCACTGGGAGAGGTCACCAAAGAGTTTAATTGTCACCAATATGCAGACACTTTGCCAGCCCTAGCCAGAGGGCACAGACTCCCTCAGTTAAGAAGCTGAAATCAAACCTAGACAAGTGGACATTCTCCTGGTTAGGGGGATAAAGCACATCTGGACTGAAACACGTATCCAGTTCCATATGGAATCCCACCTAAAGTCCCTGGATCTAGACTACTTCTGAAGCAGCAAGTCCATAACTTTGGGGTGTTCTTTCATCCAGCATTATGATGTGTAGAACAACGGAGAGCCAGTTTGGTCTAGTGGTTAAGGCAACGGGCTAGAAACCAGGAGTCTGTGAGTTCTAGTCCCGCCTGAGGCATGAAAGCCGGCTGGGTGGCCTTGGGCCAGTCCCTCTCTCTCAGCCCTAGGAAGGAGCCAATGGGAAACCAAGAGACTGTGAGTTCTAGTCCCGCCTTAGGCATGAAAGCCGGCTGGGTGACTTTGGGCCAGTCACTCTCTCTCAGCCCTAGGAAGGAGCCAATGGGAAACCAGGAGACTTGAGAGTTCTAGTCCTGCCTTAGGCATGAAAGCCGGCTGGGTGACCTTGGGCCAGTCACTCTCCCTCAGCCCAACTCACCTCACAGGGTGGTTGTTGTGGGGAAAATAGGAGGAGGAAGGAGTATTAGGTATGTTTGCCGCCTTGAGTTATTTATAAAAATAATAAAGGCGACTTAAAAATTAAATACATAAATAAATTGAGTAATGTGGAAAAGGGCATATTCTTCTGGTTTAGGTTGATTTATCAGCTGCTACTATTTCTGGACTATGCACACTTGCCAAAGTGACTATTGTAATGCCATCTATATGGGACTGTCCTTGAAGTCCTTTCGGGAGCTTTATTTGGTCGAAAAGACAGCTGATTGAGCTTTAAGAGGGTTTATATATATATATATATATATATATAAACCCTCTTAAAGCTCAATATATTTCTAACTTATATCACCGCCCATCTCCCCCCATTTCCGGAGGGGACTCTGGGCGGTTTACACAAAGCCAGCAGTTAAAACATATAAAAATTTATAAAAAACAGTACATAAATTAATTAAATATATAAGACCCAGGAGGCTTGATGTTAGGTTTTAAAAGAACTCTACGGAGCAAGCCAACCCCAAGAGGAGCTATTACTCCCCCCATCCCAAGCGAGGTGGCAGAGCCAGGTCTTCAGTTGTTTCCGGAAGGTCATAAGTGTGGGGGCTTGCCTCACCTCCAGGGGCAGAATATTCCAGAGGGCGGGTGCGTTTAAGAGAGCGTATAACATCATTTCAGATGCATTAGTTTCTGGGTGCAATTCAAGTTTAGGGTTTTGAGTTTTAGTGCCCCCCTAAATGGTTTAGGACACATGAACCTGCCTGTCCCACAAGGAGAGCTCAAGAGGCTTCTCATCACGTCCTTTCCTTTCACAGCTAGTCCAGTACCCAGCCTTTTCAGCATTTGCAACATACGCCAAATGGCTATCCTCAGGGTCCACAAAACGGATTGCTCCACGTAAGAAGAACTGGAGCTGTCAGCCGGTCAGATTGCAAAACAAACGGTCACTACACTACCAACTAGTTATCCCAGCTGCAAGTAGGAAATGAACAGTAATAGTAGTAATATAAATAACAGTAATATCTTTTACACATGCATAAAAGCAAAGGTCAATAAAGGTCAATCAGACCAAGCAAAACAACTGTCAAGTGGATGCAGCAGTACTCACTGCCTCACGCTCCCGATCCATGATGGTCTCCAACTCCTCAAAGTGCCTCAATTTGATCTCAAGCTTCTTCATCTGTGTCTCCACCAGCAAGGCAACGAGTGACTTGATTTTACGTTCCTCTACTGCTGCCAAATGCTACCAGAAGGAAGAGGGCATATCTGAACTCTGGCAGCACCGCATGCCACAGAACTCCCCCCAAAGCCAGAGAGGAAAATCAAGTAAACTCCAGATGTGTTAAGATTCACAGAATTTCTAGCCAGCATGGCTAATAGCTAGCAATTAGTGGAAATATTATTTATTTACACAGACCTATATGCTATCCCATTCATCCTGGAACATATTAGCAAAAACATTAAAGGTAAAGGTTCCCCCCGCACATTTGTGCAGTTGTGTCCGACTCTAGGGGCCGGTGCTCATCTCCGTTTCTTAGCCGAAGAGCCAGCGTTGTCCGAAGATGCTTCCGTGGTCATGTGGCCGGCATGATGCGTGCGGAACACTGTTACCATCCCACCGAAGCGGTACCTATTCATCTACTTGCATTTGCATGCTTTCGAATTGCTAGGTTGGCAAGAGCTGGGGCGAGTGCGGGAGCTCACTCTGTCACACGGGGCTAGGGATTTGAACCTCCGAACTTGCGATCTTCCGATCGACAAGCCTGGCGTCTTGCCCGCTGAGCCACCATGCCCCAGAATAGAATATTGAATATTTCTAATCTGCTATGTTGATATAGCAGGTGAAAATCTGAGGCTGAGAGAGGCAGCAGTGTTTTTTTTTAATAGGCTTAGTGCTCAAATTGCTGTAGCTACTCTGGCCTGGCCTACAAAGAGCGCAGAATCCAGCCCTTCCCCAGCAACTCACCTTTGCCTTTACCGCTGCAGCAGCCAGAGCAGCAGCTGCTGCAGTGGAGAGGTTACCTTCGCCAATGTCCCTCTCCACCTTGGTCTTCCGCTCGCCCTCAGCTTCCGTGAGGTCCTTGGGTCCCTCTTCCGGGCCGTCCTTTGATTCTTTTTCCTTTTCTCCATCAGCTGTGTGTGAGATAAATATTTTATGGGAAGGGGCAGTGATTTAGTGGGCAACCCTGGTTTGATGGAGATGGAGTATCTCCCAGGGCCTGGAGCTCAGCACTGCATATTTGGACACCAGTGACAGGCTAGCAAAGAGAGGGAGGCACCAGATGCTTGCAACTGAATTAGAAGCAAAACGTTCCCTGCCAGCCCTCTCTCTGTCCCAGGATGCTCCACAACCACCAACGCATCTTGATTTTTAATGGCAGAGCTCTTACATGTTCCAAATTTCGGCTTGTATGACCTGCTCTATTGTACTGAAGAGAAAATATTCCTGGCTAAGACTTCGTGCCTCGGGGTCACTTCGTCCCAACTCAACTTGGGCCACTACTAAACTAGCCTTTTCATTTCCTGGAATGTGACACTTACCCAAGTGTGTGGTGTCCCCATCACTCTTGTCCATTTCTTTTTCACCATCAGCCTCCTTGCTTTTATCATCCTCTTTCCTAGGCACCTCTCCAGGTTTCTCCTTCACTTCTTCCTCAAGGACCCCTTCCCTTTGTTCCTGCATTGACAGAAGAGCCCAGTTCAGAAAGCTGTCATTTCCACTAAAAGATTCTTACTCCTTTCTAGGACATGCCTGCTACTATAGCAAGAGGGTCATACACATCATACATTGGAGTTGGAAGTCTCCAAACCAGAGAAAATCTGTAATAATTACTCCAGCGGCTTGGAGAGCAGGACCAGGAAATTTTGCACCAAAAGGTCAATCAAAGGAACACCTTAGAGATAAATATAGATAGATACCCAAATGACACAACAATCCGATCCTACACATCCCAGAGGATTCTTTTAGTTTTCCTCCTTCCCAAAGTATTTTATGGCTCACCAATCTTGCTTCAGGGGTTGAATTGGCCCTATAATTCTTTATGGTTTCATCCATGCCCTCTCGTACCTTCAGCTCTTTCTTCTCTTCAGATGGTTGGGGTTCTGACCGGTTTTCATCTGTGCAGCTCTCTTCTGGACAAAACGTGGAAAAATGGGACAACAGAAAAGAAACAAGTATTAGGGCTGCCACATATGCCTCCCGCCCACACCCTACAGGAATTAAAAATTGCAATGATGAAGGGAGCAGGGAAGGTAAATTCTAGGAGGCATGAGAAAACTAGGAACATTTGAACAAACTTTCTCCCAAAGAACAAAGAGGCTCCTTAGATTAAGGCCTGACTCAGCCTTTTTCATACTGCCAGCCCTTAAAGCTGAGATAGGACTTGAGGAGGGAAAGATTTAAATGCTGGCCTCTGCCTGCCCTCCCCTCTTTTAAAAGCCAACACCTGCCATGAAGGAATGCCTCAGAATCTATGCGAGCTTTCACACCCTGAATTGCCTTCTTCCCACCTATTCTACCCTTGATATTATGCCCCGTGACAGGGTGAGGGTTAGATGAAGTGACAAGGGGAATCCCTTACCCTGTGCCAGGCGATTGAGTGTGAGCTCCAGGCCGGAAGCCAGGCCAGCTCTGGTCTCTTGCGTCTCGGCCCCCTTCTTAGTCCCCACCGCATACTGGGCGAGGTCCAACGAGGGCGCTTCATGGGTTGAAGCGCGGAAGGCGCCCCGCTCGCCCCCCTCACCTATTCTCTCCAGCTCATCAGACGTGGTCCCTGCAATTCCGCTGCTCTCCAGACCAAATGCCGGGTCTGCCTTGCCTGTCATCTTAGCAGCTTCCTCCACCTTGCGAACGTGAGCTTCTACCAGGGCTGTGGGCACCTCCTCCTTCATCTTGGAGAATTCCTCTGCAAAAGGCAGCCTTGGATTCAGCCCAATGTCAAAACATAGCATTGCAAAATGAATGTAGGAGGGGGGAAAGGGGGCATGGCTATGGAAGTGCAAGGCCAGTAAGGAATGTTGTTGAGCCACTCCCATTTAGTAAGAAATGGCCAAGACAGCAAGAGGTGTAGATCACAAGGAACTCTGGAGTAAGCAGGAACCACTGGAGACCCAGCAGTCCAGATGTAGCAGTAAATAGCCTCTTTTTAAAGCACTCAGCACACCAGACCCTGGGTGCCAGTGGACACACCTTCGAGATCTCAGGACTTTTGCCCATTCAGGACTTCAGCACACACTCTGTGCTGCTTCATATACTTGGTTTTTAGCATGCACCTATAAAACATACATACTAAAAACATTAGCATGTAATATTTACAAACAGTAATTCAGGACAAATACATGTTGCAAAAAGTCAAGAAATTAAAAAAACAACAACCTCTGAAGAATATATTTGTATTAAATTTGAGCCACAACAGGTAAAGTGACTTCAGAAAAATAAAATGATGGAGTGGAGCATCTGGGGTACGGAGAAAGGCTTGCATCAATTAGCAGGCTCGAAAAACGTATTACTGGGGTGCAGCGAGGGGAATGATGTTACACGGTAAAACAAGGAGATGTTTGATTTAGACTGAGACTCCCGATCTGTAAATAATCTGATACCTAACAGTGTAAACTCTTGTTAACCCTTCCCAGGAAGCTGACTTAGAACACAACATCCCGAAAACCTCAGTGTCCTTCTTAAAATTCCGGGTTTCTAGTTCTAGTCCTCATGGAGAAAATCTATCTATGTGGTTGCTAAGAGTCGACCATGACTTGATGGCACATAATCAATAAAAACAATTTCTAGCCCACTTGTACTGTCAAGTGTTAGAAAATGCAGACTGGACAGAATTTCCCGGAGTTCTGTTGGATAGTGATAGGGCGTCCTATCCTTTACCGTTCTTCTACACCTGCCCTACAATCCCACCCCATCCCAGGTTTAATGTCCTTTCCTTCTCCCAGTACAGGCTGCTTATGGACGTCCTAATTCATTACCTAAGGCTGACTTGGCTGCTGCAGATGCCACGCGGGGGTCCACAACTGAAGCCAGAAAGGCCACCGTGCTCATAACAGGGTTGCCTGACTGGCTGAAGGGGATAGGTTGGTAGGCTAGGGGTCCAAGAGAGGCTTCGGAATCCTCCAGGTAAGGGTCTTCAATGGGAAGACGCAGGAAGTGCAGAATGCATTCATCCTGAGTACGACTGCCAACATGCTCAGACACTTTATTCCAATCATCCTTGTACATCTCCAGGGCCTAAAATGCAATTCAGAGAAATGGTGACCGTTTGGATATGAATGGACAAGGATCAGAAGCTGTAAGCTGGAAGACTGCAAGTGAGAAGCGATTCAGAGACGCCTCCTGAATCTGCGCATTTTATTCCCTATATTTTTGTGTGTGCTGGAGACAGAACTTCAGAAAACGTTGCCCGTGCACAGTTACCCAATTTCTCAATTTACAGGGTGGGTGGCTATTTGCGCACAAATCCTTCCCATGCTTAAACTCTTGTGGGAAAAAAAAGTCACATTTCAAATGAAAATTTCCACTGCCCCTCCAAACAGAGCATGTTCAGCATGATGTTGCCTGAACTTGGACCATTCCTGAGATTGCGATTAAGGCCAAGAACTTTGAACACAACCTGAAATGACAGCTTGTGTTTAATTAACTTACCTAATCATGCTCCACAGACTGTCCTGGAACTCGAACTGGAAGTTAACAAATGCTTAGCTTCTCCTTACAGCTTTCACAGAGCCAGCTGGCAGAAACGGCTACAAAGTGGAAGCATTCCTGCAGCAGCATCTCTACTGCTCAGCTTTTGGTTTTACTCCCCAAAGCTCAAGGGAAGTGGGTGGGCTCCTTCAGTGAAATAAAAGTGCTGAGGGTAGAACTACATGGATCGGGTCACCAAGTACTTGCAGTTTGCTTTTTCCTTTTTAAAAAGCAATAGACGGCCACCAAAAAGGTAATCAGGAGGGTATGCAAACTATTGCCAGCTGCAGTTTGCCATCTCCTCTGGAATACGTTCCATGGGCAACCTAAGGATGCCCTAGCATGGTATGAAAATGGATGCATACAAG
Source organism: Charina bottae (assembly GCA_023362775.1). Classification (NCBI taxonomy): domain Eukaryota; kingdom Metazoa; phylum Chordata; class Lepidosauria; order Squamata; family Charinaidae; genus Charina; species Charina bottae. Next base: position 153,035,691 of record JALMGJ010000002.1, on the reverse strand, counting down.
AAGCCATTATTCTGGGTTGCTAAGTCCAGCCTTGCTCTCAAAGATCATGTATAAAGAAATGTCAGTGAGAATCAACTGTCTTGCAAACAGAGAGGCAGGGAAACTACTTTTAGCCGCTATTTGCTCAGTGCAGATGCAATCCTTAACTATGCCTGTAACCTTGTAACACAAATTGTATTTTCCAAACTCACTTCAGACAATGGATTCCAATCCTGGTTTGTGAGTAATCGTAAGAATATAGGAAACATTTTGCTATTGGCCCATCTAACTTAATACCAACTACAAAGTTTACTAGTGACTTTCCAAGGTTTGGGGAAAAAGTGGTCCTGGTTCTATATTCTTTTTCAAGTTTAATATTTTCTCCAACTACTGAACCAGGACCCTTCCTCAATTTGTGGCTGTGGTTTGAATCAGAAGTTCACAACATGAGGTCCCAGGGCAGAATGCATTCCTGGAAATTTCCAAAGTTATCATGTTCCTTGCAACATAACATAAGGGGAACATTATTAAATCCACAACTGGAAAGTAATTGCATTAACTATTTTTAAGCCACCAATTATTGGTGGGTTTTTTCCCCCGAGGGTATTTGTATGGCTCCTGACATAGCACTCAAAGAACGAGTTCTTCTACATTTTTGGTTTAAATACGTTGGAATAGTTTAAGCTTTCACCATGACTTGTTTCCGTAACAATGTTTAAGTGCACTGTCTACACATAATTTCAATTTCTGTGTAAGAATAAAAGGATTCTAAGACATTTTATTCATATATTATTTCTGAACAATTGAGGCTTTCTCTTTTACATGCAATGGCTCCTTAATATCTTTTAAGATCTTCTGAAAAAGACATACAATAAACCCATAAAGCAAATAGCAGAGTACTAAAACATCATCATCCCAAGTTGAGTGTAATGCCCTGGAGAGAACAAAACCTTATCAACTTACTCTTCAAATTTTAAAATTACCATTTCCACACAAGAAAATAAGAAGTCAATGCCCAATATATTTTAGCTGCTGAGAATGAAAACAAGTTGAAGATTTGGGAATAAAAGCAAGAGAAAAAAGAATGCTTAGAGAAAGCTTAGGAGCCATTTCTATGGGCAATTTGTATCACAAGCATTTCCGTTCACTCACCTCCAGCAGCAACAGTGTCTCCTGTTCTGTCCACTCACGAGTAGCACTGGCAGCAGCTTTGCTCTGCAGGAAGAAATCTGTGTTAAACTGACATGTCACTGGACAAGACACATGAGAAAATCCACTCTGTCTTTCCTGTTTTACCTTAGAAGGAACGTTCTTCTTGGTGTACATGTCAGTGCGGAGTCCAAAGTTTTGCATGTCTGGTGGCTTCTCCTTGCTCTTGTCTGGGAAGTTTAACATCTGCTGGGAAGCTGTGGTTTGCTTTGAAGAGAGATGAACAAGCTTCATGTGATGTAAAGAAAGCCCGACTCTCAAGACCTCTGAAGTGCTATTTGAAAGATCACTACCACCTATAAGGAGAACAAGCAGGCATCCACCTCTAGCTCTCATTTGGGGCCAAGCTACAGCACAGCAGATGTCAACCTTATGCCCACCCAGATGTGTTGGAATTACAGCATTTCAGCCCTGAGAGTGTCTCTCTTATCTGGGTCTTCAGATACCCATTACCATCTTCCTTGGTCTGCAACAATGAGCATACAGCGATGCAGCCTATAAGGAAATTATAGGCAACAACTCTAATGAAGCTATGAAGGGAGAGATGGGACAATTCCATTCTTGCTCATCCTTAAAAGCTCAGCAGATTGACCTAACTTAGTCTCTGGCTGCATGGAGTTCCACAGTCTTCCAGAGGAAAGGATCCATGTGACATTCCTCTCTGGGCTCCCACAAACACTAACCTCCACTGGGAATTCTCTTACCAGCTCCGGTTTCCCTTTCACTGTCTCTGTGACAAGGTCTTCAATCTCTTTGCCCTTTCGTCCAGTCTTGGTATCGCTATCACTCTGACGACCCTGAAGCGTAAGCAAAATTCTGTCCTGTTGCCCTCTCCCATTTATATTAATATTTAATCTAGGAAAGCAAAGTTAATAAGATGTCTAACATGCACAAATATGGAATTTCCTCTATGATAAAAGTTCCTTCGGATACTTCCTTAGCAGCTTTCAGACATTTATTTTCTGAAGGACTTTTGGAATGCTCTGATTACCACTTTTTCCCTTTGATTCTTCTCATTTAATATAGCTTCTGGTTTATTTTTATCAAATGTTTTAAATGTTGATATATTTTCAGTTGTTGTCTATATATTTCTTTTAATATGCTTTGTAAGCCACCCATTCTTAATTATAGCTAAGAAAATTCTAAAAATGCAAATAAATTAAAGAATGACACATATTTACATTTCTTCTCCAGGTGGCTTAAGTATTATACACTACCTGGGGTGTTTTGGGCTGCAATGGCACCAGTCCCGAAGGAGTGTCTGCCAGAACATGGAAATGAGATGTGGGGGGTGGTCCCATTGGTGTTGGTCGACTCTCTGCATCTACTTGGTAATTGATGAGTCCCCACTGTTCTAGGAAGGCATGGACTCTGCAACAGAGGAAAAGAACAGAATCTTTAGCTCACATCAAACGTGTGACAAATAAGCTACGGATGAAGATTCAGCTCTGTTCAACAGCCACTTAAGAAGGTTGATTGTGTGAAGCTAGAGAAGATGCACCGACCACTGTTTCTTTCTCAGTGCATCAGAAAGTCACATTTAACCAATCTTATTGTAAAGTGGTAATTAAGACATAAGGACAAAAATCCAGTTATGTGTGCCCAACTGAAAAATAAAAGCAGAGTGCTGCAAACTGCTACTGTGCTTCTGCTTGCTCAGCTAACATACCTCATGATGGCACAGACATCACCAGCCAGGTTCCGACGACATGCAGTTGAGGTTAGGTATTCCTGTGGATTGAGCCGGTATGTGTCAATCATGAAATTGCGGTAAGCCAAGTAGCTAGAGCATGAAACAAACAAAAAAGAAAACAGAACCACTTTCAACTCAAGTCATTTTGCCTTGTAATAATCTTCCCACATAATTAGCTCTATTGGTCCTCTTACTAACACCCCTAAAGGCCAGTGCAGAACCTTTCCAGTCTGAACAGACTCATACAACATTTAGGATGCAAAATGTCCTCTGATTCTCCTCCTTGCAGAAAAAAAAATGCTGCAACACTTGCTATCCCAGTAGAGATATCAGAGCACATAAGAGCAGTCTTACATTTCTGGAGTCTTTGACTTGTTCTTGCCGTTGAAAAACTCAGGAAGGGCTCTCCTCTCAATGGCGTGGACACTGTGGAAGAAACACCATGAAACATTAGAGCAGGTGGGGGGGCTGGAGGAACTCATGGAAAAAACTCACACTCCAGCACCTGTTGTAATCAAACCACGCTGCGTAACTGGGGATGATAATGTGGTGGGTCTGCTCAGTCACATTGTCTTCATGCAGGTCAGGGTTCTTGGTCTGCTCTCCTTTGTTCCCAGCATTATTCTCCTCTTCATCCTGAAACCAGAAGTCTCTTGAGTAGGCAATGTGCATGCTCGTGATGTTCTTACGACTGTGGTTCCTAATCTTCGGTTTTATTAGAGAGGCTGGTATCTTGGAATGGCTCATCCACACCGCAATCCAAAACCCGGAACCCCCAGTGTAAGACTTAATTCTAATATATTACAGACACAGTTCAGGAAAAGATGGGAGGCTGGTGTACAGAAAAAAATCGCTAAGCAATGAGATAGAAATCAAGGGAGATTTGCCATACAAGAGCACTAAGACACAAAGGTTACTATGGGTGGTGTCGCAGGTCTCCAAGGAAGTGCTTGTCAGTATGGTTCAGCATGGGCATAATGGAACTGGGGCCACTTCTGCTGGGATCAAACTAAGCAAAGCAGAAGAAAGATGAGCATGCAAGGGGGGAAAATAGAAGTGGACCTAGCCAAAGCTGAATCTTCTTTTACTGATTACAGCAGGGCTTTCCAAAGTGCCGCTGCTGGTGACACGCCAGCGGCGGCGCGGGGGGGGCGTGCGGCGGTGCGGGGGGCATGCGGCAGCGCGTGCGTGCATGGCGGCCGCTGTGCACGCGCGCGCCACCGCTTCCGGGTGGTGTGGCGGCACACCACGCTGTGTGTGGCGACACACTTTTGTGTCGCGACACACAGTTTGGAAAGCTCTGGATTACAGGTAGTCCTCGCTTAACAATCATTTGTTCAGCGACTGTTCAAAGTTACGGTGGCACTAAACAAACGGTACTTACGCCTGATCCCCAAAGTTATGGCCATTGTAACACCCCCGCTGTCACGTGATCAAAATTCGGGCGCTTGGCAGCCCGCCCGCACTTATGACCGCTGGGGCACTTCAACTCCCCCCCCCGTGCCTATCTTCCCCCCCAATCTCTGCCCTTTTGGCAGCCTTGCACAGCAGCACTCCTCAGCGGCGGCAGTGCTGGGCTCAAGTAGAGGCCCGGGGCCCTCTACAGTCTCAGCCGGCCACCACTGCCCCCAGGCCTGTACTTCAGCTCCAGCACTGCCGAGGAGTGCCACCTCAAGCCCCGTCTCAAGCCGTGCGCCGCGGTCAACCACCCCAGCGCCACAGAGCAAAGCCCCCGCCACCCCGTGCTCCGCAGGCCCTGCCGCGCCCAGCCAACCTTCACCACCTTCCTCCCGCTGCTGATGAGGCATGCCCAGCCTGGCCCCATGCGAGGCAGCTGCTGGCTGGCCAGGCCTTCTTCCCAAGGCTGCTTGCGCTGTTCTCCAAATAGTGTGTGCCCTTCTCATGATGCTTCGGAAAGCCTTGAGAAAGCTTCCGAGGCCTTCTGAAACCTTGCGAGAAGGCTGCACCCACCGTTCTCCAAATCGTGCATGCCGTTCTCACGATGCTTCGGAAGGCCTCAGAAGCATCCCAAAGCATCACGAGAACAGCACATGCTATTTGGAGAACAGCGCAAGTGGCCTCGGGAAGAAGGCCCGGTGCGTCCAGCAGCTGCCTCGCACAGGGCCAGGCCGGGCGTGCCTTGACAGCAGTGGGAGGAAGATGGTCAGCTGGATGCATCAGGGCCTGCAGAGCGCAGGGCAGCGGAGGTGGCTGGGGCTTTGTGCTGTGGCGCTGGGGTGGCTGGCCATGGTGCAGGGCTTGAGGTGGCACTTGGCGGCAGCGGCACTGGGGCTGAAGTAGAGGCCCCTGGGTGGTGGCAGCTGGCTGAGACTGAAGGTCCCAGGCCTCTACTTCAGCCCCAGCACCACTGCCACCACCGAGGGCAGAGATGGGGGGGAGATAGGCAGGTGGGGGGAGCTGAAGAGGAGGCAGAGGATCAGTCCCTTACCTTACCGAGGCTCAGGGCTGGGAGGGACCAAGCTGGAGATTGCTTGGATCGGGGCGGGTCTTTGCCTAACGACGAGTGGAATTTGGTTAACGATGGCAACAGGGATTGCCGTCGCTAAGCGATGCGGTCATGTGATGTTGCGCTTTACGACTGCATCACTTAGTGATGGAAATTCCGGTCCCAATTACCATCGTAACTCAAGGACTACCTGTAAGGGGTAATTTTGTTCCCTTAGCACCAGCTTATCCTTCCCACCCTGCCCCCGTGTGAAGGGTAGGACTGTTCTGGCAGTTAAGGTATGACAACAGGCAACAGCAGAATGCAGCATTTGATTCACCTTGCCTGCCGTCTCCATGCTCTCGTCCTCTGGCTCATCTGGAAAACAAAAAGAGCAAGCACCCCAAGTCAGAAATAGAAACCTCTACATTCTCCATTTGCTCTTCCATAGCTATCTGGAGAATCATCAAGGATGAATGGGGTATTTATGAAATGGTCTGTATGTACACATATACATTTATCAAGCCATATTTAGCAAGGGTAGAAGAAGAAGAAAAACATCTGAATGAGCATACAGCAGCATTTCCCAGCTTTATGTCCAAACAATTGAAGAAGCTTGCCCAATAACATAATGGGGTGCTACCTTCCTTAAAGTTTATTTCCATATCCTTCTTGTAGACCTTTTCTGTTTCAAAAGCAAATTCAATATTGCATGAGAGACTGATTTTGAGAAAAACAAGTCTCAAGCTCTTTCAGGCTTATACAACTACCATGTAGTTTTCTGGATTCTGGCCAATAAATCTAAATAACCTCGTCTATTCTGGAACTCCTAGCAGATTCTGATGCTTTACTGAAATTATGCAAATTTATCATTCTAACTTTTTTGGATTTGCAGCCCGGTTCGCTGGTATAATCATTCCTCCTCAGCGTGGTTGGGAGAAGAAAAGTGACTGCCTCTCAAGAATTTGTTTTGCAGTCTGTCCCAAATAAATGTTCAAACATCTGTTATTCTCCCACATAACAAGCGTTTATTTTAAATGAATGCACATCGGGAAGGGAAGGGAACGGATAAAGCTGGATGGAGATGAGGCAAAGAGAGAAGACAAGTGGGCAGGAAAAGAAAGGGGGAAAAAAGAAAAATGCTGTTTAGGCATTCTAAGACTGTTAACTAGCGATTTGTTGTTGCTCTTCACAAGCAACAACTAATCTTCGGGCTAATTTTCAGAGGTATTCATTCTATACCTCGGGGGTATCTGCAGCTTTTTTGTAGCTCTTGCTCGTTTCTTTGTTTTCAACAGCTTCTTATTTATCATTATAATTTATCTTGTCATTTATATTAACCATCTGGAGGCAACATGTAAGCGGTGTTATCCTATTTGGAACTCATCAGGTGTGTGTGTGCCCTAAATATGAATCCCAAATATGACAAAACCAGTCACATACTGCTTTCTAGTGGCCAATATAAGTAAAAATACCACACAGGATATACATTGTGTACAAATAGAAAATTCCCCCCAAGGGCAGAAGTCATTAAAACCTCATACAGAAGGACACGACATCATCCATATGTTTCTGCTCTGAGAGGTTAAAGGAAGGTAGACTGACTATACCATCCTAAAGATAGACTCTGTTCTTATCAGAGGATGTAAGATGACAACTAATCATTTGGAGGGGGGAGGGAATCTATTATTCCTATTGCATAAGCACTATTGGTCTATCAAGACTAAGAACATACTCTTGCTCCTGTAGTAAAAGGAGGATTACAAAAAAAGAGAGCATCCCTTACCCAAATCAGTCATGGTGCCACCTTTCACAGGAGCAGACTCAGAATCTTTCTTCGTGTTGACTATGGAAGAGATAGCAAGGAAGGAATACTTTATTTCAAGAACCCCCCCAAGAATCATATTGCAGGCACAGGCAATCTTTTTTGGCCTGGGAGCTGTGCTTCCTTCTCGTCCTCAGCCTTAGGGCTGCATTGTAACATCAGTGTGGGGTGTTTTTTCACTGTGGGGCTTAAAAATGGGAAGTGTTTGAAATGTCTAAGGAGCGTTACGGGTGTCTTAAGTCTCTACAAGGTTTAAAGTCCCTATTTTTCTGCTTAATCCCCTCCAAAAGGATCTGAAAATTTTGGCCCTGACCACTCTGGGAGCCTTTGGGGAGGTTTGGAGGGCTGCATTTGGGGGCTAAGAAGGCAATGTACAGTATGTGCACCACAGGTTGTCCATCCTTCATTGTCCACTGTAAGGAACAGAGGTGTACAGACTAAAAGAAAAATAATCTTCTACTCATCACACTGATTCAACAATGGTACTGTTTTTGAGGGAGCTGTAATTGGTACAAGCTGCACCAACCAACTCCAATATATGAAGTATGACAAAGAGCAATGGTTACGGCATCTGTGAACAGTTTTAGATTCTGACCTGTTTTAGGCAGTGTGACTTCTTCAACATTAGGAACAGGAGAAGGTTCATCCATGTCTTTTGTGAGGTCTTCCTGTTCTTCCTCACGGTGGCCACGTTTGGATTTGGTGTAGGGTGTGGAAGGCCTGCAGGTGGAAAAGAAAAGGCAGAGATCCAATAAACAATGTTAAGGACATTCAGTCCTGGATACTATTACATCAAACTATAGTCAAATCATCATTACTTCTGACCAACGGAATAGATTCTGTTCTAGCTTTCAAATAAGAAAAACTGAGTTGAAAATGTCAGATGAATGACGACTTCATGAAGTGAATCCACAGAGTGGAGTCGGCAGTGTTGTTGAAAACTGCTCCTGGAGTTGGCATGTTAAAGGGAAGGACTTCAAATAGAGAGGATATTTCACTCTTGGTTATTCCAAGCCAGCCTCTCGTAAGAAACTGTGTTTGCCCACAGAAATAGGATAGGAGGGCAGGCTACTCTGATTTTTCTTAAGAGATGAGGCACTTTAAGGAATACGGTGGGAACTGGGTAAAGTGGCTTCATACGCAGACATTCAAGAAAAGCCTATCCTTTTCCTCACCCTTTCTTGGCATTTTTCTTCTTTGCTTCTGGAGTAGGTGAAGGGGAAGGAGAACGTTTCCGTTTCTTATAATTCCCCCCTTTCTTGTCCCTTCGGTCTGAATCAGGACTGTTAACCTGGAAAGAGAGAAGTCAACTCAGTCAGTCAGCAGCCTTGAAGTGCCTCCTTGAACCACACTGAGAATCCCTGTGCTCATCACTGAACATTTTTAAATATACAGAGGAAGACTACCAGAATCTCTTAGGAGCCAAGGCCTAACTAATTCCTGTGATTAATTCCGAACATATTAATTTAGAAATAAAAGTACCCTGCTGGATTTGAATAGTCTAGCTAATCCATCACTTATGGTAAACATTCCATTAGCCATCACATTCTTGACAGTCCACTGGGAATTGGTCTGTATTCCAACTGAAGATTGCAATCTGCCTTCAGCACTGTAACCCCTGCCCCTTGCCCATTCCAAAGACGGGACAACTAATATGTTGGTCTACTTTGTCCCTTCCCCTTTTAAAACATTCAGTCCAAATACCCTTAAGAAAAAGGACTAAGAGCTCCATTAAAAATACCACACCTCATCAGTGAGAGTCTTGGCAGAGATTTTCTTCCTCCTGGAGACAGGGCTCTTCTCATCATTTACCTCATAGTCTTCTTCATTCATCCATTCATTAAAAGTGTCTGTGTCTAGGATCCACTTTGCATGGACCTGGGAGTGAGGAGAAAAGAAGCCCATCACTGGATGCCTTGAACTGAGGAAGGAACTTCTTATTTTAGGAGCATCATGAAGCTCTTCTATGACAATGCCACAGTAGTCCAACCCCAAAACCCATCCTATCTCATTACCTTGCGGGGTTTCTCTGGCGTGGGAGCATCCTCCACAGGGGCTTCAATTTCGCTGGCTGGAATCCAAGTGTCATAGCTGTAAAAGAAAGCATACAGTGAATAAAGAATCAATTCCAAAAACTCACCGCACACCGCAATCACAGCAAGTAAGTCACATATTTACCTATGCTGCCTCAATAAGAGTGAGGGAAAAACTAAGACTCAGCTAGATTCAGTCTTTAATTATTTATTTTGCATTTACAAGTAGTGGCTAAGGAAAGGACATAGAAAAGGATGTAATCTAAAAACTATCCCTATGCATCTCTTTCCAAAAGCTAAGGTCAGTATGGAGGATTGCAGCTAACCTGTCAGGGTAGTAGCCCCAGTGAAGAAGAACCTGTTTGTCTCTCTTCATGATTGGCCGAACCCATTCTTCTACAAGAAAATAAAAAGTGGAGTGATTATTATCCAAGTACAGTTGACACTTTATTTCACATAATGATACATTTAAAGTTGCTTCTGAGTTCTCACAAGAGCACTGTAATGGGGCAAATTCTTCTAAATGGGAATGAAGAACTATACCCATATGAACCTCCTCATGCATAGAGGTTATATTCAGATTCCTTATATATATTATTAAAATATTGTAATGCATATTAAAATAAGTTAAAATAAAATAGTAGTAAAGAGTGATCATTCAGAGAAACAATGTTCCTTGAATTAGCTGGGAAGTACCGTTCTTCTAGAGATGCCCACTTAATAGACACAGGGCAGGGGGACAATGCAACTCTGTTTGTTGCCAGGTTTCCACAAGAATATCTTTAGATAATATAAGGCAGCCTATTTTCATAAAAATTAAGGGAAGATTTTTAAGTATCAAGAACCGTATTTCACAGTCTTCCCATAGATGACGCTGTTGCTGATTTGAAGCCCCTTACGAACTCTCCATGTGAAATGCTATTATTATTTGGCGCTTTAGGTCAACTCTACTAGCCTTTTACAAGATAAAATCACAGACAAATTCTGCCTATCGGCATAGTGTCTATATGAAACAGATATAGACAAGAGAATAGATGAACAATAACTGAGCTAAGGAAAAATATATAAATAAAAGCTAGAAGTAAATTCAAGATAAAAGCCAGCAGGAAAAAAAAAGACAGTGTCCTTGAAAAAGATGTGGCTAACAACTATTAGGAGGCAGAGCTAGGTAACAGCAGTAAAAACAAAATACTCTGAGAATTGTACACTATGGGATATGGAAAGAAAAAATTGTAATGCATCTTAAACATTAAATATATTGTAAGAATTATGAGTAATAGCTTAAATGTTTAGCTTTAAAAGAACGTAAGTATTTCACTTTCCTTAACTTAGGCTCCCTCTCTTTATTAACAAGTTTGTCAGGGTCGCTGCTGTTTTAAAATGGGATTTCTTTCATTGCAATTGTACTTATTTCATTTACCCAGAAAGCCACTGGAAATAAAATCCTTGAAAACATTAAAATAAAGTATAGTAAAACCTCAATTTAACAGATCATTTGGGGTCAGGGATGTCCATTAAATCCAAAAGTATATAATCTACCTCAATTTATGTCATTTGCATAATTACATGACTCATGTAAATGGCATCATTTGCTGTAAAACCTTAAATTAAATCTTGATCCATTAAATGGAGGTGAAATCTGAATTAAAAAATTGTCCATTGTATCCAAAGTCTGTTAAACTGAGGGTTTACTGTAGTACTGCATTCTGTACTATACAACTATTTCTTTAAAGAAAACTGATAGCATAAACCAGAATGCACAACCAATAACCACTGAGAAAGATTAAGATTACAAACTCACAACTCCATAATTGCTCTGACCACAGAGTGAAATCTCACCTTCTTCCAAGCTGCCAGGAACAGGGAAGGCAATATGGGAGGCACCGTTCTTATCTTCAGTTACTGTTCCCTAAATAAAAAAATAAAAAAGTCATGCCAACATCAAGATTTAAATCCACCTGCAGCAAAAAATGCTTTTTCAATGCCCTGCTGTTCTGCTGTCTTGCCCACCTGATGTCGTTTGACAATGTCTTTCAGCTTGGCTTGCAATTTGGGGTCAATGTCTGGATGCAGATAAATGTTAGGTCGGGACAGACAATTATTCTGAGAAAGAAAGAAACAGAGAAAATTAGTCCCTTGGGCTCAGATAAAAAAGTTCCCTATATGGGATCAAAAAAAAAAAAAAAAGGAAGCCACTTTACCTGTACCAGAGATTTTTCAATAGTCATGAACATCTCCACATTTCGGTCCATCCGTGATGGATTCTGGAAATCGAAACGCCGCCTTTTTGGAAGAAAAAAACAACCTTCAATAAAAAACACAGTTCAAACCTTGTAAATAACCTATTTTACAAGTAGGCAGGATAGAGGCATTTCATAAAGCCTGATGTCTGAGGCTGGACATCCCAGTAAGGACACAGAGCAAAACTTGCTACTATGGATCCTGATTCATCCTGGATAAGAGACTGACTTCTACATGAAGACCGTTCTTTCTATTCCTGAAGCAAAAGTAGGTGTGCATTAGGTAATCCCAGTATCATAAAATATTCTCATAAACATAGCAGCCATACAACCTCCCTACCCCATTACTACCTGTGCCACAAGAATAGCCCTGTTCAAACAAGATATGTTTGCCAGTGTAGAGATAGCATCGGACTGGGGAATTCAGGTCCAACACTCCACTGGATGACTTGGACAAATCAGTTTTTCTCAGCCTAACCTATCTCACATTTGTTTTTATTTTATGTATTTATTTCACTAGGCTTAATCACCGAAAGGTTTCCCATCCCTGACATAAGGAATATGACTGCATCTATGCATGATATAGTGTTGCCCAAACATGCAGACCTGGCATCTAATATGGAGAACTGGCTGGGTTTTAGGTTCTATAGCAGCTATGACGCTAAGGCCGGTGAAGAGAGGAGAGGCTGCTGTAACTGTTGGTGAGACTCTTGTGATGATGGGAAGCACTGCCTTGGAGGTAACATTGCTTAAGCCCAAACGAGGGAAGGTTATGAAGATGTCTCAGACAGGCGCCCCCTGCCCCCCAAATTCACATGAAGACAAAAGAGGGAGGATGGGAAGCTCATTCAGATTTGCAAGATTCTGCTACTATAGCCAATCTTAACAATAGTAGTTTTAGGCTTACATGGCGTCTGTTTCTTGGTCTGGTCTACCTTGTAGGGCTGATACCAGGTGGCCAGCTTTCTGAGTGGTGGTCCCCACTTTGTGGAATACCCTTCTCCCAGTGGCACAGATAGCCCCAACCTTACTGATATTTTGTGAACAGACCAAGGCAATCTTATTGTAGCATGTGTCCAGCTCTTAGTTTATTTGTCAAATTGTATGGGTGCCCATGGTACTTATTGATGACTTTTTAAAAAATATTATTTTAATTTTGCACACTGCATTTTGTTTGCTTTGACCTTGCTCTACCCAGAGTACAACAGGAATGGAGTGGGCTATAAATTGTATGCCGCCCAGAGTCGCCTTGTGTGAGATGGGCAGCCGTATAAATGTGAAAAACAAACAAACAAACAAATATTGTGAAATAAATAATAAAAGACATATAAGAGAGGTCATTAGGAAGACAAAATACACAATTTCAATTACAACCCAGTATGCCATTGTTCAATAGCCCCAACTTCCAATAAAATGAAAAGGAAAAGTGTAAAGCAATAATGCAACAATCCTAACACATTGGTTGTTGTGGGTTTTCCGGGCTATGTGGCCGTGTTCTGGCAGTTTTTGTTCCTAACGTTTTGCCAGTAGCTGTGGCTGGCATCTTCAGAGGACAGGAGCACAGCTAGAAGATTCTCTCTGTGCCCAAGTGGAGGGTGTGTGTTCCTGCCCAGAACATATACACAGAGCAGGAACACACACCGGCCGTGAAAGCCTTCGACTATACAAAATCCTAACACAGATACAATTTATCCCTTCTTCTTAAACATTAAAATTTTCCAAATATATCATTAACTTCTACTTGAAACAGGATCATTATGATAGGATATAAAGGCACAGACTGCTATTATTTCATGACACATAGTGGGAACAATAAATGGAAGGCTTACCATCCTTGGTCACTCTTGAATTTATAAGCTGCTGCAAGGATGTGGCATAGGGCACCACCAGCTTTGAAATCTAAGAAGCATTTAATCTATAACAGGCAGAGAAAGCAAAACACAGAATTCAGCTTCATCTGCTCCAAAAGCTGCTTTTCTCTCTCTTTCCCCTTTCTCTCTTCAACATTTTCATTCTTTTACTCCCTTCTGTCCCTTTCTATTGCCTCTTGCTCTTCAAGCAAATGGAGCATTTGTTTCCCAAAGCTTGATTACTACAACAGATTGGGAAATGTTCAGGAGTCCACATTACACAGGGAGGCTAGAATTAATTTTATTTTCCTAACTGCCAGGCCCCGATCCTTCCCCGGCTCTATCTAAAAAAATAAAGCAATTCCACTTTGCACAAACTTGCACTTTGCAAGTTGAATTTGCACAATGTCTTTCTTTTTCTTTCTTTCTTTCTTTCTTTCTTTCTTTCTTTCTTTCTTTCTTTCTTTCTTTCTTTCTTTCTTTCTGCTATGCCTAATCACTATGTGTTAGAAAGAAAGAAAGCTGTAGCCCAGATTCAAAGGTCATATCTAGTCTATGCTGTAAATCTTGCTCCATGAAAAGTTAGTTTTTTATTTTCACAACAACCCAAAAATTAAACTGCAAAGACTTAAAGGAACTATCAAAGTACAGCAGAAATAATTTTTTCAGCATCAAAAATCTGTCAGCCTGGATCAAAATATAAAACAGTTCTGTTCTGTGTGAATACAATAATCAATAGTGTATTTTTCTCTTAAGATTAACATTACACAATTGCAGGCAACATAACTGCATTGGAAGGTATGCACTACGCTATTCCACAAAGAGCTAACAACCAGTAAAGTACATGGTTTGTGTCTGCAATCCCCATGATGCTCCACAGAAGACCTCAGAGCTATTCCATACATTATGCAGAATGTAACCCTAAAATTCTGGCCAGTGCCATTTCATATTACAGGTAAAATTTTGTTTGGTGATGTTTCTTTACATAAACAGCTCTACAGCACATCAGGTAAAAAGGTTTAATATGCCTCTCCCCCCAACGTACTTATTTCCTACATACACAGAGATTTTTACATAGAGAAAGGTCTTAAAATAACTGCTGAAGATTCTCATGGAACATCACTCAAGTCTCATAGTATTAGGCTACACAAGAGGCTACTGCTTTGCTGAATAGCATCAATCTTTCTATTATCTTCTACATTACTGAAAATTGTTTTCTTAAAGAATAAGAAAACTCTGGCACTTACTGGCAACTTTGTGAGTGGTGCATTGCTGACATGCTTCCCAAATACCTCCTCTTGGAACTGCAGCAGCTGTACCACTAGGTTGGATAATGACTTATTGGTAGGGGGTTCTGCTTGAATGTACTGTGGGAATAAAAAAAGCCTTTAGATAAATCCAAACCAAGTCTTCCTAGTAGCTACTCTTTTAAGCCATAAGCAGTGCCAAGAAAGCATCCACCTTTAATTTGTGGCTTCCAAGGACTGCCGCCTGGCATGGGAAGGAGGAAGGGATAGTTCCTCAGGGGGTGGCTAATCCCCTAATTTTATAACTGTCCTTCTTTTAACTGTTCCATTACCATCTGGATTTTCAATTTAATTTATTTTCAATTTAATTTATTTTTATTGTATAATTGAGTTTTTAAACCTTATTTTAACTTGTTTGTTGTGAACCGCCCAGAGTTCCCCATGGGGGGAGATGGGCGGTTATAGAAATTAATTAATTAATTAATTAATTAAATAGTGGGTTAAACCCTAATCTAAAATGGGTTTTACAGGGAACATCAGAACTTTTTCCCTTATCTTGAAAGAGAAAGGAAATAGAGAAAAGGAAACAGAATAATATAGGAAAGCATTAAAACTAGATCCCATTTCACTAACTAGGATTAAAAATAGATTCCAAGTGTTATTATCAAAGGGAAGAAATAGCACTCAAGAGATCCAGTTCCACACACCTGAATTTTCCTTCCTAGAATTTGTAAGTATCAGGTATAACGAAGCTGCAGTCAGAACACTTTGTATACTTTCTAAGAAATCTTAGTGGACCCCTTACAACAGATTTTATTTTACAGTACATGTGAACAAAACTGTGCAGACAAGCAACATTTAAAGTTCTCAATTGGACTGTGGACATTGGTCCATGTCTCAAAAGAAGTTGCAATCAACATGAGTATCCCTAGCAAAAAAAAAAGAAAAGAAAAAACCCTATTACCTAATTGCTAACATCATTTTTTATTTAATTTATACTGATCGGTCTGTTACAATGTGGATAGTGTATCTCCCAGCTTTACTAGAAACTAATTTTATATCAGGTTATGTGGGAAACAGCATAATTTTTTTTTCAAAAGTCCACTAAATTAGGCCTCAGGTGATACTACTGTCATTGATGCAAACTAGTTTATAATGTTACTCAATTATCACTTCATCGCTCAGTAGTTGAAAGAGAAGGTTTCTTTTGCATCTCAACTCTCAGAAATCTTTTCCCAACATGAAAAGAACAAAATCCAGCGTCATGTGAAAGTATATAGACTTCCTCCTTTTACAGTCCATCATATATCCTCAATTTGCTCCAGAGGACTGGGGGACACGGATGCAAAATCTGGCAGTCACAGGAAGGGAAGTTCTCTTCAGTTTGTTAGTGGAACAGCTTAGTGGAACAGGATTAGGACTGATTAGTATGGAGACATTGCAAATGCTGACAAATTGCCTATTATATTCCTCCTGCTTTCAAATTCTACTCCTTAGTGGCCTTGCCTACTATCCTATTGGTTTTTAAGGAAGTATGTTAGCTAGGGCAGAATGAGATGCGTGGGGAACTTTCTTCCCCTCTTCAAAGAAAAAGGGCATAATTTTCCATTTGGGGCATGGGAAGGAAAACAGTTATTGAATATAATTAGGCCAAAAACTAATTCAGTACATATTTATTTAGAATTTCATCCTTGTTCAAAGATGTTTATTTACTTCAAGTGTATATTGGACTACAAATGTTAAAAAGTAGTGTATTTTAAGCAAATGTGGTGAGTTTTTAAAATAAAAATGTTTATAACAATTATATATCACTACTATGTAACAGTGCACTATTGTATTATCCTTGACAAAGATCAAGGATCTGTAACTTTCCTTTGTAAGTAGGAAATGGGCTTACTTACCTATGTATAAAAATCACTCAGCTGTTGTTCGGCCATAAACAGGAATGTGTGTATGTGTATGTTGAAAGGGGAAATGTCTAAATGGAATTTGCTTAGCAAAATATCAGCTTCCATTGCTGGACTGCCTGTTATTAAAAAGGTAAAGGTTCCCCCCGCACATTTGTGCAGTCGTGTCCGACTCTAGGGGCCGGTGCTCATCTCCATTTGTTAGCCGAAGAGCCAGCGTTGTCCGAGGACGCTTCCACGGTCATGTGGCCGGCATGACGTGCACAGAACGCTGTTACTAGTTTTCAGTAATATTAGAGGACCTAGAAAAAGTGTTCATCAATGCTGAGATTCTTGAGTTTAGGATACAAATGGGAAAGGAAATTGGCAAGAGATATGAACTTCCAGGGAACTGGTGAACTGTCAGTTCACAAGCTGTCACTCTAAAGGGCTGCCTGATGATTCAGCCACTCTCCTTCTCTTAGAAGGTCAAAGGTAAAAGCCTGGGAACCAAGGCTCTGTGCTGCTTGCAGAAAGGATGCAGTCATCAAACAGAAGAGACCTGAGAACATAAAACAACCAGGAGTATTTCCTCCTGACTCTTATCTAGCTTAATATCATGGCCCAGAGTCCCTCCTTCTATACTATTTAGAGGCATAAATGTATGGGTATGTCTGTGTATATGTGAGAATATGCCTATAAAATAAATTCCATGGATTATAATACTAGTGTTTGGGCTTTTAGCTCCTTTCACCTGACTAGAGGCTGAAAAGAAATCTGAAAGGAGCAACTAACTGAACATGCAAATAGCATGGAAGAACGAAAGTAGTAATTCTGATTGTTTTCCTGACTAGAATTTCCTTGCAAAAATGAGGCCAAGACATAAAACTGCAAGCAAAGCATTGCCAAATTTTGTGAACAAGAATCCATTTAAAGAAATAAACAAAAGCAAAGCTGAGTATATGGAGGAGATTAAAGGGAGGATTAAAGAATTTCTCCTGGAAAAATAAGAACAAGCACAACACATCCATGTCCAAAAGAAAGATGCTTCACAACCTGTAAGCTTTTGCAGGCCAAAGGCCACAGTTATTATAATTAGGAAGGATTGTGCATTTGTAATAATTTACAGGTGGAAGATTTGAGCCATTACTTATTTTTTTGCAAATTATATCAGGAACCTAGAGCTAGATTCATCATGCCTTTGTTAATCCAACTGAATCATTCTAGTTTAGAAGAAAAAATCTATTTTCTGTTGACTGATGTTAATGAACAGGTAACTAAACAAGTTGCATTGTTTGCAAAGGCTGCAAGGAAGATACAAAAGCAGATGTTGACCAATAATGCTGTTAATATTAGAGGGGATGTATTGAACTGATATGGATTGTTGTAATTTTATATGAATTTTGCTAAAACCTATGGTTGTAAATAAATGTATATACATTAATTAGGAAGGAAATAATTGAAGTCAATTATGGGTTGGTTATACAAGCTAGAGTGTCAACGAATGAATGTTTCAATGGAAAGGAAGGGTTAGCAGTCCACAGGACAATAGGGCAGCAGATGAAACCAGCCAGATACTAAAAGGTCAAAGGAGGGGGGGGTGTCTCTAATTCAACCAGTCTGGAACTGAAGCAACCGGAGATAATTGCATAAAGGGAGGATCTGCTATGCTATCAGGAATCACCGAGCTCCGAGGGGCATAGTGGATTCAAACGATCGATGGTTTATTTTGGCTGAGAAAAGCGGGATCAGTAGCAGGGTGGGGTGAAAAGGGGCATTTCGAAGAAGGGGGACCGCGGCTTTAAAGACCCCTCCGGGGCGGTGGGGTGGGGTCAACAGAAATCCCACCATCTGCCTCTACGGGGAAGGCGAATCTTGCCTCTCTTCAGGTCCGCGTCCCTCCTTCCCAGTTTGGCAATGCCATCAGCACCCAACCCGCCTCCTCCTCCCGAAGGGGCCCATCTTGCTGGGGGGGGGGGGAAACAGGAGAGACGGTGGGTATCCGCGGGGCATCTCGGCCTGGGAGGAGGAGGGCGAGCGGGATAGCTCCTGCGATGGGGTGCAGCTGCGGCGGGAGGGGAAGAGGAATGGGGGGAAGAGAAGCGCCCTTTCCCTCCCCGGGAGCTTCCAGAAGGTGTCGCCTAAACGGCGGGGAGGAGCACCGGCAGGCCCAGGCCTGGCCAGGCCGGTACCTTCTTGTAGTTCTTGCCCAGCCAGACCCGCGCGCTGTCGAACTGACTAACGGTGTCCGAGGCCTCGTAGTACTTGACGTTGGGGCCGCCGTCCTTCTTCCGCACCGCCATTTTCACAGCGCCGCCGGCCTGGGCCGCGCCGCTCTCTCCCTGCGCGCCGCCACCGCGGCCGCCAGCGCCTTGCTGCGCCCTCTGCCGGCCTCGCGAGCTCCCTGCCTCCAGCCCCGGGAAGCAGCAGCCCCTGCCGGCGAAAGGAAAGAGAAAGCCTGGTCGCTCAGGGCAGCCTGGCTTTGCGTGCCCCCTACTGGCCGAAGGTCGCCTTACACGGAGCGGAAGGCGGGAAATGCCTTAGGCTTAGCTGAAAGAACAGCGGTGCCAGCCGGTCGCTAATAATAAAAGGAATGTGTTCTGTGTGCTTTTAATTCCAGAGCGGGGTGTGTGTGCAGGCAGGGGGCTAAATCTTGACGGTTTCGCTAAGTGTAGGCTTTAATGGGAGCCACCTACATTTCTATCATACTTGCTTTCTTCTGATACTCCGCTATAGAGCAGGAGGAAGAACACCCTACTACTGGGACGATCGCGTTTGGAAGGGCTCAGGGGTGAATTTCTATTTCCAACACAGGAAAGAAATGCTGATCTGGAAAACGACCATTCGACAACTGATGAGGAGGAAGGTGATCATCCAAGCGTTTAGGGTGTGTTTAAAGATCTGGGCTGGAAATTGCCTGGGGGGTGATGATCCCAAGAAAGCCTTCCGCCTGTCTCGGCTGCGATCCCAAAAAGTCTCCTTCAGCACGACGGAATCGGGTTGTGTGAAACACTTGTGTCAGTCGTTTCAGGAAGACTTGGCGCCCGGGTCGGCTTGTCTTCACGTCCCTTCCCTTCCGTTTAAAATAACCTCTTTCATATTGGAAGCCTGCGGGCAGGGACAGTCAGGGCCGCAACTGGGGGGGAGCAAGCGGGGCATGTGCCCCGGGTTCCGCGCTGGGGGGGGGGGGGCGCCAAAATGACAAAATAGTATTTGTATACTGAATGTTTCCTGGGCGGGGGGGGGGGTGCGCAGAATCCATGTTTGCCCCGAGTGACACAGACCCTAGTTGCCCTTCTGGGGACGGTCTTGTTTTGTGTAGAAAACACATCACATTTTTTATAAAGTGTTTTATCACCAAATGAACACGTCCCCCTTTATTGCTTATTTGCACCTCTTTCGGCTCAGTTGCAAGGGACCGGGGCTTCCCTTGGCCAGGCAGAGGGGATGGGAAATCTTTCAGGAAACGTCCTAAAGATGTGGCAACGTCATTGTCAGGTCATTTCCTTTAATGCTGTAACATGATTAGAAAGGAACTCTGTACATGCGCAGGAGCTTTTCTTGAGTACTAATGCACGCTTCCTAGAGCTGACAACCGACCGTTGGGGGGGGGGGTAACCTCAAGTCTTCTGCAAAGAGGAGGCCAGATCAGGTTAGCTTGGGGGGGCGGGGATAAGACGACGGGAAAAAAGTTAAAGAGGGGCGAGTTGGGAGAAGGGGGATGAAGTTCAAAACTGGAGCCCGTGTTGCGACTACGGCGGGAGATAGAGAAGCCGTGCAGGCGAGAAGCAGATGAGCGTCAAGGCGGGCAGGTCGAGAAAAGTGCATCGGCGCTTTCTTTTGGCTGGGCGCTGAGTTGGGCTGGCGGGAAAGCTTTTCGCCTTCCCCCCTCTCCCGAAAAGAGGGTTTCCGCCGCGGCGTTCTCTTCCTTCTTCCCCACTTTCTAAAGAGGAAAAAAATGTCCAGCCTCTCGAAAGATCTGTCTAGCTGAAGCTCCACGCAGCCCTGGCCCGAGAGTCACGGTGGCCGAGTGGTTAAGGCGTTGGACTCGAAATCCAATGGGGTTTCCCCGCACAGGTTCGAATCCTGTTCGTGACGACGATCTCGTTTTGATGGCGCGCGATCATCCCACCTGCTTTTGATAAATGCCGACTGGAAAAGGACGCCTGGTGCGAAGGAACAGAAAAGATGCGCGGCGGTCTGTCCGCAGAGAGAGTCGTTCCGACGCTCAAGGCAGCCCGTGTGAAAGAGCTCGACTGGGCGGGCCCTAGTCGGAGGAAGAAAGGAGGACCCGCGCTGGTGGAGCTCGCTAGCTTGTGGATCATGCGCTTAGTAGACCAAGATCCTCCCAGTTCAGGCAGGGCGTCAATGGAGGACAGCCACGGCGCAGCGCACTTTCCTTTTCAACTCGGGAAGCAACCTCGCTTTAGGGTGGCTTTATAGCATGGGTGTCCAACCTTTTGGCTTCCCTGGGCCACATTGAGTGAAGAGGAATTGTCTTGGGCCGCACATAAAATATATAATATAGTTAATGTATAGAAGTAATAAAACTTCATTTATTTTTTTATATTTTTATTATAACATTTTAAAAAAGAGGGCAACATAAATCTAGTGGGATATTTGACCTTGTTTTCGTGAAACTAATGCATCAATGTCTGGTTCCATGAAAGCAGTTGCAATTCTCAGTGAGTTCTCCAGGTGCTCCTCAGAAATTTTAATTCTAATTTTATTCTTCGTGTGCTTCATCCTTGAAAATAGTTGCTCACAAATGTACGTGCTGCCAAAAAGCAATGTCATGAATAAGGCGTGATTGTGAAGCGAGGGATATTTTTCTCTGGGAAGATAGGTCTTATAAAAGTCCAGTAGAGAGACATGATCAATTTTTTCTTTGAGTTGAATGTCTGATTGCAACTCTATGCATTCCATTTGAGAATTCGGAGGTAATATAGTTATGTCGACTGAAAATGGAGTCAAAAATATACCAAAATATTGATGATTTTTCCGGAAATCTTGAAACCTGTTCTCAAATTCCTGTATCAAACCGAAAAGCAAGGCTGCATATTTCTTGCTGTTCACAGGACTGTGTTTAGCCAACATATTAAAATGTATAAAATTATTTTTCATAACTTGAGCTTGCCATACTTTAAGTTTTATTTCAAACACTGTTATGGTTGGAAACATTGCAGTGATAAGTTGGTTTTCACCTTGAAGACGCATGTTTAACTCATTTAAATGAGCAGTCACATCCACCAAAAATGCTAAATCTGTGAGCCATTTTTCATCTTCAAGCTCTGGCACAAATTTTCTTTTTGATTCCATAAATAACTTGATTTCATTTCGCAAATCATAAAAACTTTTCAGCATTTTACCCCGACTTAGCCACCTTACTTCAGAAAAGTAAATGATGTCCCCATAATCAGCATCCATACTTTTAAGAAACTTCTGGAATTGGTGATGATTCAGTCCCTTGGCCCTTATGAAATACACTGCTTTGATGACAATTTGCATGACATTATCCATTTTTAAAGCTTTCACGCATAAATTTTCTTGATGTAGAATGCAGCGATACGAGTTGCTGGCGGCACTTGCATGTCTTCTATCAATTTTGTAAGTCCCTCACTTTTACCAACTATTGCCAGGGCGCCATCAGTAGATATACCAGATATATTGACAATGGTTTAAGAAAATCGCTTTAATGTCATTTTTACTGCTTCGTACAAATCAAGAGCTTTAGTTGTGTCTTTTAATGGCACCAAAGAAGCCATTTCTTCAGTGACATTATATTTGTTATCAATACCTCTAATAAAAATGGCAAGTTGAGCCGTATCTATAGCATCAGTACTTTCATCCATTGCCAAAGCATAAAATTTGAAATTAGCAGCTTTACTCTTCAAACCTCTTTTGATAGATTTTCCTATTTCTTCAATTCGCCTGGCTATAGTCTGGTGAAGAAGCAGAAGAGATTAAGAAGAGGTGGCAAAAATACACAGAAGAACTATACAAGAAAGATCTTAATGTCCCTGATAAATACGATGGTGTGGTCACTGACCTTGAGCCAGACATCCTAGAGAGTGAAGTCAAGTGGGCCTTAGGAAGCATTACTAACAACAAAGCTAGCGGAGAAGACAGTATCCCAGCTGAGCTACTTAAAATTAAATTAAATTTAAAAAAAAATAATAAATAAATAAATAAATAAATAAGCAAGCTGTTAAAGTGCTGCACTCAATATGCCAACAAATTTGGAAAACTCAACAGTGGCCACAGGATTGGAAAAGGTCAGTTTACGTTCCAATTCCAAAGAAGGGCAATGCCAAAGAATGTTCAAACTACCATACAATTGCGCTCATTTCACACGCTAGCAAGGTTATGCTCAAAATCCTACAAGCTAGGCTTCAGCAGTATGTAAACCGAGAACTACCAGAAGTGCAAGCTGGGTTTCGAAGAGGCAGAGGAACTAGAGATCAGATTGCCAACATTCGCTGGATCATGGAAAAAGCAAGAGAGTTCCAGAAAAACATCTACTTCTGCTTCATTGACTACGCTAAAGCCTTTGATTGTGTGGATCACAACAAACTGTGGCAAAGTCTTAAAGAGATGGGAGTACCAGACCACCTTACCTGTCTCCTGAGAAACCCGTATGCGGGTCAAGAAGCAACAGTTAGAACCGGACATGGAACAACTGATTGGTTCAAAATTGGGAAACAAGTATGACAAGACTGTATGTTATCACCCTGCTTATTTAACTTATATGCAGAGTACATCATGAGAAATGCCGGGCTGGATTAATCGCAAGCCAGAGTTAAGATTGCTGGGAGAAATATCAACAACCTCAGATATGCAGACGATACCACCCTAATGGCAGAAAGTGAAGAGGAACTAAAGAGCCTCTTGATGAGGGTGAAAGAGGAGAGTGCAAAAGCTGGCTTGAAACTCAACATTAAAAAAGCTCAGATCATAGCATCTGGTCCCATCACTTCCTGGCAAATAGAAGGGGAAGAAATGGAAGCAGTGACAGATTTTATTTTCTTGGGCTCCAAGATCACCGCAGACGGTGACTGCAGCCATGAAATTAAAAGACGCTTGCTCTTTGGGAGGAAAGCTATGGTAAACCTAGACAGCATATTAAAAAGCAGAGACATCACCTTGCCGACAAAGGTCCGTATAATTAAAGCGATGGTTTTCCCAGTAGTAATGTATGGCTGTGAGAGTTGGACCATAAGGAAGGCTGAGCGCTGAAGAATTGATGCTTTTGAACTGTGGTGCTGGAGAAGACTGTTAAGAATCCCTTGGACTGCAAGGAGGTCAAATCAATCAATCCTAAAGGAAATCAACCCTGACTGCTCATTGGAAGGACAGATACTGGAGCTGAAGCTCAAATACTTTGGCCACCTAATGCGAAGAGAGGAGTCACTGGAAAAGACCCTGATGCTGGGAAAGACTGAAGGCAAAAGGAGAAGGGGACGGCAGAGGATGAGATGGTTAGATAGCATCACCGATGTAATGAACATGAATTTGAGTAAACTCTGGGAGACAGTGGAGGACAGGAAGGCCTGGCTTGCTATGGTCCATGAGGTCACGAAGAGTCGGACACGACTAAACGACTGAACAACAACAAATAGTCTGGTGAGACAAACTGATTTCAGAAAAATCACTTTTTTTATCAGGACAAATTATATCTGCCACGCTTTCCATACATTGCTTAATAAACTCACCATCGGTAAATGGTTTTTATTTTTTTGCAATCAGATTTTCTACCAAATAACTAGCTTTTATAATAGAGACCTTTTGAGTTATGACTTTTTTTAAAAAAATTGTTGAGACAGACTTTTTTTCAGTTCCACTAATTTGTCTTTATGACAAATTCCTTGATATGCTTTGAATTTGGCAGCATCTTTTTCCATATAATGCCTTTTTAAATTGTAGTCTTTGAAAACTGACACATTTTCCCTACAAATTAAGCATAGTGCCTTAGTATTTGTCTTGACAAAAAAGTACTCATCTGTCCATTTTTCGTTGAATACTCTTCATCCGCAATTTTTCTTTTTTTCTTTTCTTTTTTGGGTTCTGTTTTCTGTTGAAATGATGTTGAAGCCATGCTGGAATAAATTTATTTAGGAATATTTTTTTTTTAAAGAAATAACACAACAAGTCCATCATAAATTGTTAGGTAGGCAAATAAACAAAGCAAAGTTTAATAATCAAATAAGAAAACTTACATGTCTACTTAATAATAATAACAATAAACGCCTGTCATCACAGAACACGTGTAGGTAGGTTGAAATAATATATATAACTAAGCTGACCATACATCCCGATTTGAACGGGACAGTCCCTTTTTTCAGCATTTTTCAACCGTCCCGTCGTTTTGATAAAAATCTCAATTTTGTCCTGTTTTTTAAACCCAGTGGGAATGGCGTGGAAGGAGGATCCGAGCTGGAGCTGCCGATTGGAGGAAGCCCGGAAGAGGAAGCCCTCCCGCCTACCAGCACGTGGCAAAGGAGGGACTGGGGGGCGGGGTTTGCAGGCAGGAGCCAATTGCGTGGACCAGGGGGCAGGGTTTGCAGGCAGGAGCCAATTGCGTGGACCGGGGGTGGGGTTTGCAGGCGGGAGCCAATCGCGCAGACCGGGGGGCGGGGACCCCAGTCTTTTTCATGAATACGGAATATTACATAAGACCCCGTACCATTTTGCCATCCCAATGTCCCATTTTTGTCTCAAGGAAATATGGTCAGCCTATATATAACACCAAGTCACCACAAGCTGACGCGTGTAGCGGGCGGCAGCGTTAGCACTGCACTTCCCACTCGCCTACACAGCAGTCCGTTGTTTCTACCTACGCAGTCCGTGCTCAAGCACCGCACGATTGAGTCACGAAAAAAATAGCAAAATAATGTTAAAAGTTTACGATTTTGGGGGGCTGCGTTACTAGCTGTTCAGGGCCGCATGTGGCCCATGGGCCGCGGGTTGGACATGCCTGCTTTATAGCTTATATATGGCTAAGGTTGATTTTAGTGGTAGCTACAATTGCAAAGGGTAAAAGAGAAGGAAAAGATCTCAACAAACCATTTCTATAACTTTGCCAAGCTAAGTATGTGGACATGACCTGTCCACCTGGATATCAGCTCGTTTGTTGGAGCCTTTCCCTTTGTAGAAAATGTAATCCTCCACATTTCGTAAATAAATCCAGCAAAGCAATGACATCTCCTCCTAATACACAGCGTATTTCTGAAGGAGTTGACAACAAGATGACTGGAATGGGCTGCTGCAAGATACTTTTTGGATGGTCTCCAAAGCCATTTTCACTGTATCACCGGTACCAAATCTGAATGATTCTGGGTGGCTTACAAAGGATTAAAAACATCAAAATACCAAAAAAAAAAAAAAAACCATCCTGGGGCAAACAAGCTCCACTTACGCACAATTTGATGGGTTCACCACATCTTGGCCCAGACATCCTGAGGGAAGAGCCAAGTTTTGAAAGGCCCCTGTAAAGGCCATCAGTGTTGTGAGGGTGGAGGTGCTGTTCCACAGGGCAAGGGCGGCAACAGAAGGCATGCCTCCTGGGTCCCCTGCGGGATGTTGTTTTATTGAGGGGACTGGAGCATGCTGGCCAGTCTGGTCCTGTGGGACAGGCAAAGACAATTGGAGACAGATGGTCCTGCAAATCTCTAGGCTAGTGTCGATGAAGGTTCTCAGTCATCCAGGTGGAACAGTCTTTAGCTTGAATCATGTCAACTGGATTTCTATTTTCTCAGTGGAAACGTTTCGCTCCTTATCCAAGGAGCTTCTTCAGTCTGAGCAAAGTTAGTAAGGGAATCCTTAAATATGTTTCTAAGGTGGCTGTGTGACCTTGCACCTGGGGCTAGGTCATGGTTGGAACTTAGAAATAAACATCTCAAATAACCATGACCTAGCCCCAGGTGCAAGGTCACACAGCCACCTTAGAAACATATTTAAGGATTCCCTTACTAACTTTGCTCAGACTGAAGAAGCTTCTTGGATAAGGAGCGAAACGTTTCCACTGAGAAAATAGAAATCCAGTTGACATGATTCAAGCTACAGACTCTAGGCTAGTGTTTCTCAATCTTAGCAACTTTAAGATGTGTGGACTTCAACTCCCAGAATTCCACAGCCAGCATGGCTGGCTGGGGAATTCTAGAGTTGAAGTCCACACATCTTAAAGTTGCCAAGGTTGAGAAACACTTCTCTAGGCTCTTCAGCTTCTCCTAAAGTTGCTACTAAATTGTACTTTTCAATGTGACAGAAAAAAGGAAGTTATTACTTATTTATTTGAATTTATTAGCAGCCCAGTTCCAAGTTCAGAATATTGGAGGTATTTCTGGGTGAAGATCGGATCAGGGAAATAAAGTATAGCTCGTTTACTGGGTTCCACTTGAAATCCCATCTCCAGAGAGTCCCTGCTGACTTTTGAAAACTGTCTTGGAACAGCGCCTCACCATGGACAGCTCAGCCTGGGTTGTGCTACGCTGAGAATGTAAAGGAGGCCCCCGTCTGCCCCATAGCTTGGGAGAGGGGGTGAAGAGCAGCCATTTTGAATTAAAGAACCACAACCATCAGGAACTGGCAGAAGCCAAGTCTGGTGGCTTTGGGGAGAAGCTGCCTCAACGGAGAATGGCTCGGTTTCTATTCCCTTTGTATACTTTGTTGCACAGTCTGCCTGAAGCTCGCACAGTATGTATGCCAGGCCAGGCCTGAAAGCCTAGGAAAAGCATTTCCTGTTTTGCTTTCTAGCATCAGAAGGGAAATTATTTTCCCAATTCCTACATTGTCTTCCTACCTTGGAAAATGCTATTTGCCAGGCCCAGTCTCATTGGGCAAAGCGATTACAGTACAGGGCAGCTGTCAATGAAAACATTCCTCAGGAGAGTAGATAAATTGAAGCTTTTTGGGCCTCTGAATTGGGGAGAGATCTTGCTCTTCAGACAGGCATGATGGCGATATTCGGGAAGTCTTTTTGTCTGTATGCCTGTGTGTCCTCCAGTCAGCGTTGACTCCTGGCAACTGCCTGGGCTAGTCCATTCAGTTATTCGGAAGTGGTTTGCCCTTGCCTGCTTCTTAGGGCTGAGAGTGAGTGACTGACCCAAGGTCACCCAGCCGGCTTTCATACCTCAGGCAGGACTAGAACTCAGAGTCTCCTGGTTTACCATTGGCTCCTTCCTAGGGCTGAGAGACAGGGACTGGCCCAAGGTCACCCAGCCGGCTTTCATGCCTAAGGCAGGACTAGAACTCTGTCTCCTGGTTTCTAGCCTGGTGCTTTAACCACTAGACCAAAGTGGCTACTTAAGGTTTACAATATTTAACATTGCTTTTTGGTTTTACATGCCACTACTTATTTGGGTTGGACAACCTGTGCCCTCCAGATATTGGTGAACTACAATTCCCAGCATTCATTGCCATTGGCCATGTTAATTGCACTACTGGGAGCTATAGTTCAGCAACACCTGAGTTCTCCAACCCTGTCCAAATGCCTTAATAAATGTTTTGATGCTAAACACAGGAAAGGAGCACAGTATCTATAGCAGTCCATGGACCCAGTAACACCTTCATCTCCACCTGCTTTGGAGAATTATCTCGCTGATACCAAATAATTATTTTCATTATTTTCTTCAGGCTCCAGAGACATTTAAAGGAAAGGTGGAAGGCAGCTATAGGCTAGCACTTTGTTATGAAGCAGTAGCAGTCCCCCTCCTACACCAAAAAAAAAAGGGGGGGGCAGAGAGAGCCACAGCTACTGTCTGGCAATTGGCAGAAAGGCAAAGAGGAAAAGGCTGACCTAATCTGAGAAAGCAGCAGGGGAAGGCTGCGGAAAGTAATGGAAGAAGTCAGGGAGCTCTGCAGGTTGACCCAACTGGGCTGGGATGAAGGGAGCAGAGAGACAGCCTGGGGATTTGGGGGGAGTTCTGCGAGGATTGGCTATAGTGAGAGTTTGTGGATGGTCGAACAGGAGGGTTTAAAAGGAGAGCGCTTGTGTTTGGGAATTTGTATTCAGAATTTTGGACAAGTTACTCATCATTTGACCTTCTGTGAAATGTATAGTGACCAGCTACACTAACTTCTGCAGCCTTTTAATTCTCCCCCCCCCCCCTAGGAGTATTAACATTTCAAATGAGCCCACTGGCCCAAAAAGTTTGGAAATCTGCACTGTAAGCCTTATGATTAGAACACAAAACAGGCAGAACTACATCAAAGACTAAGTGCAATGAATATTATACCCAACAGAGGGCAGCAATACACTATAAATATACACTAACATATCTATGACCTTGTAACAATTACAGTACAGGTAGTCCTTGCTTAACAACCATTCGTTTAGGGGATGGTTTGGACTTATGACGATGGTGAAAAAAAACCTACTTATGACCGGTCCTGACATGACTGTCACAGCGTCCCCACGGTCATGTGATCACAATTTGGGTGCTTGGCAACCAGTTCGCATTTATGACCGTTGCAATGTCCTGTGGTCATGCAATCGCCATTTTCAACCTTCCCAGCCAGCTTCTGGCAAGCAAAATCAATGGGGAACCGCATGATTCGCTTAACAACCATGTGGTTTGCTTAACGCCCGCAGTGATTCGCTTAACAGCCACAAAAAAGATCGTAAAATCGGGTTGGATTTGCTTAATGACTGCTTTGCTTAGCAACTGAAATTCCGGTCCCAATTGTGGTCATTAAGCGAGGACTACCTGTACCTACTCTTTGAATCTTTTTCTTGTTGCAGGCAAATGAAATATATGGAAAGAGTATGGACATTTATACAAGAATATTTACACATATGCAGGAAAAGTGAAGTACTACTGAAGATGTACATGGTACATGTCGACTTAGAATGGTCAAAGATGCAATTTCTGTTTATATTGTTTTAGTTCAAACAATATAAATGGAAATTGCATATTTGACCATTCTAAGTCTATAAAGACCTGGTGAACAGAAGGGCTACTATATCTGGGTAGCCTAAATCTAGAACACTAGAAGGAATTTTCAGTATCTCCTTGAGGCCATTTAATGTGTCAGCCTTAATAGGTAGACCAGACAGGAAACATGACCAGATGAGCTAATTCTACTTTATTGTAAAGCTACATTAACAGAATCTTGCAAGTCTGAAAGTACAATTCTCCTGCCATGTCCTTTACAGCCCAAGAAACTAGGGAGGGTCCCTTCTGAGCCTCTTGCCTTGCCCACTATCCAGCTGCTGGCTGGATGCCCTCTCTTATCTGACCATTCCCTAGGCAGCATCCCTTTGCCCCGTCTCCCAAGGTCTTTCCCACATACCATTACAAATGGCTATCTGAATTTCTGCAGCTCAGATACAATTGTCCTAATGAATGATGAAACACACTTTGTCATAATCAACTCTCCAAAATAGCAGACGTTCTCCTTGGAACTGAGGGTAATCTACTTCAGAATTTAATCATCATCCTCCAGATGATTTGGACTACAAAAAGTCCAAATGAATATGGCCAATAAGCAATGATGATTGAAGTTACTGATTAAATGTAAGATTTACAAAACATCCAGAAGGCATCAACCCCTAATTTAAATACTGCTTCCCTAATTTAAATACAATATATGCTCCAGTTTGCCCAGTGAGCTAGGGCTCAAGCATACAGCCATGCTATCTGGGCAACATTATTCCATCACACCTGAAAGATATTAGTTAGAAAGATATTACTGTAACAAACTGAAACAAAATGCCACTATTATGCATTGGCCAGAAAAATCAATACTGAATGTCCCTGATTCATAGATATACACTGTGGGAGCATCTAATTATTTTTAAGCCATGTTCCAGCTGAGCCACAACATAAGCAACATTAATAAATTGGGAGGGGGGGGAAGATTTAGGAAATAGTATCACTAAACATAGTCAGGGCAGTATATTTTTCTCCTCGGTAAGAGCTTGAGTGCCTGTTGTTTAGATTTTGAAACTGAAATTTGGAGGAAAGCAGCCTAACATGCTTCTCCCAACTTTTACTGTTCAGTCTTTAGATTTCAAGGATCTGGCATTTCAACTCCAGTAGTGATAATATGGGACACACTTTTATTCAGTTCTTATTGCATGACAGACTGGAAAGCATTATTGCAAGAACAAGTCACTTCAGCAAGAGTAGCCTAAAAACATTCTTTTATATTTTAAATCAAGATTTAACTTCTATGCAAATATTGTAATGTTGGACTGGGATAGGCCAAACAACGAATTCAGCTGATTGTATCAAATGTAAAGGGGAACAGAGGAGAAAGCTGTAACTGCAGCAGATAATAGGCAGAATCAGTAAGAAATGGCCTCCCATAACAGGTCCTAATGATAAGAGTTAGGACTGATTCCATCTATAGCTTATCAGTAATGTCTGTAACAGAAAACAGGTCAAACCGTATAGACTAATCAATTTGGTTTATATATATTCTTCATTGGGCATCCATTTGCTAAACTCAAACCAGTTGACTTGGTAATAGGCACAGAATAATTGATAAGGATATTCATTTGGCTCATACCCAAGTGGACCATTTCCAAAAAGAAGCCTCTGGAACAAATGTAACATAGAAGTGGCCTTATTCTCATGGCATCTCTAGCACACCATTTTTAATATCTGCTTATACCTAGACACCCTTTCTCCTCC
Source organism: Charina bottae (assembly GCA_023362775.1). Lineage (NCBI taxonomy): Eukaryota > Metazoa > Chordata > Lepidosauria > Squamata > Charinaidae > Charina > Charina bottae. Next base: position 153,004,647 of record JALMGJ010000002.1, on the reverse strand, counting down.
TGCCTATAACATCATAAAAATATTGCAAGACACCTTGAATGCTTGTATAAGTAGACAAGCAGAATATAAATCCAATAAATAAATATATTAGGAAACCTGAACATGCTGTATTCAGTAGCCAGAGCTTGAACTAGAAGCCCTTTCCGTTCTGTCAGATTTGGGGCATAAACTACCTATAGCTCCTTTCTCCTAGTTGTACATTGGAGAAAAGAAAAACTGCCATCTTCTGAAGGGCAGGCAGTCTTCGCTTCTTGCCAGCAAGTTTCATTATTGCAACTGCTTAGTTTAAGTCAAGTGGTACTTTGGTCCTTCTTTCTTCTTGTTTTTAGTTTAGCTATTTTAATTCTGCAAAATCACAGACTGAGTATCTCTGACAATCCAAATAACATATTTCTCTAAGAGTTAAGTGACAATTTGTATGACAAGCTTAGACCGAGGACAAGAAAACGGGGCAAGCTAAATCCGAACTAGTAATGATCAAATGGAGCCACTGATCTGTCCAGCTCCTGCTCTGAATGGAAATCATTTGTGGGTCACCTGGAAAGTCTTTGGTGTAGGAATTAGGAAGGAAAAAAAATGGTGGCAAAGAGGTAGGGAACCACTACTAGCAAGGAACCAAGCAACTTTGCGGGAAGAGGTTAATCCAAAAGAAATCAAGCAGTTTTGCAGATTTGTCATGCAAGATGCAGCACGCTATACAATCTGAAGGAAGTATGTAAAGGAGTCAAGAAAAAAAGCAATTTATTAGTGCAGTCAGCACAACTGAACAATAAAATACAAAATGCAACCAATGATTTGGATGCTGGCAGAAGACATGACAAGTTCTATTGGATGTTTCAGAGCACAAGAGCGACAGCAGGACATCAAGGCCAAAGACAAGGTGTGTTAGGAGAACAACATTAAGAGATGCAGTTAGCTCAAGATGCAGTTATTAGGTTGGATTTAGCAGCTTTTTTTTTCAAATTCCTGAGCAACAGGGACTCTTGGTTAGAAATAATTTCCAACAAATACATCCCCTTTCAAAACATGCCATATTACAGACATGAACACAACCCATTCCACCCCTAAAACTGACCTGATTTTTGATGCACATTCCAAGCATTTTAACATGACTTACAAAGATAAGTACTAATCAGTGAACTTTTAAGATACTTTAAGTAATAATTCACACCACTAGAAACAGTTATCAGAGACACTCAGTTTCTAAAACAAAGCTCTACCACCAAAGGGGTATGGACAAGGGAGAAGAGAGAGGAAGAGCGTAAAGCAGTATGTCAGCAAAGATTAAAACTGAAAGGGGGGGGAATAAGGACCTAGCAGAGCTGAAAAACAATGCAAAACCTGTCAGTCAGATTTGCAAAGAAGGCCACCAAACTGAATCTTCAAAGCACAGGCATTTCCCATAAAACAGAATCTGAAACAGCATCTGCCTGGCAAATATTGAGAATTATTCACAGTCTTTATTCATACAAATGATGGAAGGGGTTTTTGTTAGGTGACTGAAACTGAACTACTGTATCTTCCTCCAGGGTCCCCTCTCTCTCCTTTTTCATAGAGGACCAGATTGCCAGTAACCAACAGGAATGAGAACCGTATTGCTATAACATGGATTCTCCATCATGGGCTCATCATGTAGTACTAGGCCACTTGCTATTGCACATAATGAAAAAAATTCCCCATGCCACTTCTATTGAGACAGCACAAGTTGGTCTTCTCAGGCAGCCATTGTTCCTACTGAGGGTTTCCGGGAACAATATTTTTACCCCAGACATCTGAAGAAGCAACTGTTCATATGAAGTGATCCAAATTCTGTACTACTGCAGAATCTCTTATGCCACAGCAATAAGAAAATCCGTATGAAGCACTAGGACAGTGTTTCTCAACCTCAGCAACTTTAAGATGTGTGGACTTCAACTCCCAGAATTCCCCAGCCAGCCATGCTGGCTGGGGGATTCTGGGAGTTGAAGTCCACACATCTTAAAGTTGCCGAGGTTGAGAAACACTGCACTTGGGGAAGAAAGTCAAGCCTGGTTTAAATATTCCTACTCAGCGAAGAATATTCAGGCAGCATAACATATGAAAGCTGCTCAGAATGGAGTGTATAGCAAAATACTTCAATCAGAGCAAGTCTAACTGCTCCTTCATCGATGCATTTATTCCTTGTCCTCAAGAACTCCAGCACAAATGCTTTAAGCAATTAAGAAATATTTAAAGCATTGGAAAGAAGTTGCTATAAAAAAAACCCAAGATGGCAAATAAATTAAATTTGACAGGTAAACTAAACTTGAAGACATTCCTAGCTACTGTATTTAAAAAATAAAATAAAAGGAAAAACATACAAGCACAAAAATAATACAAAATACTAAACACAATCATCAAGATGTAAAAAAAAAGGAAGAAAATAAATACAGGTAATACAGATTTCTCAAAATAGGCAACAATAATGAGAGGGAAGATTCATCCAAGTTCGTTTTCCTTTTTCTTCACAAGGTCATAAGTTGATACAACTTTAAATGGCACATGCAACTTAGAGGAACCATTTCTGATCAGGTGGAGTGATGCGTATGCTTGAAGGCTTGCTTCTTATCAGAGAGGAGGAGTCAAGAAAGCATCCAAGAGGCTTCAGCAACACTTTAAGAGCACGGAGAAAGTTGGCCTCCAGACTTTAGGAGGAGAATTATCACATTTCACTCTGTGGAGGTGGCAGCAACGCCACAAAGCTAAAGAATGTGACTTCCTTTGAAAACCAGGCCATAACAGGAAAGGGCTGCTTCCTATACAATGTAAACACATCCAAAATGAGTTGCAGAGATTGTTCTCCTGATGAGGCAGCTTTTTGGCTCCATAAGACAGTTTACATTGAAGGATCTACTGATGTATACATTTGGCATGACTTGCAACTCCGACTTGGCATCTGCCTTCTCATGTTCTACTATTCCCTTTACTCTCTCAAAATCCCTCTCTATATAAAGGCTGAAAAGTTATCTTAAAAGTACTGTGTAAATGTCATATTCCATGGGCCACAATGGAAAAGCATGTGGCTTATACAGAGATGCCTTAGACAAGAGAAGCCAAACAGACAGGGGAGTGGGGGGCTAAAATTCTTCAGAATAACTTTCAGCCTCTCAACATTTTAAGTCATGGTTTACAGACCCCAAAACTGGAACCAGGCTATCTAGGCCAATGCAGTCATATCAGGAGTTCAAAGACTTTATATGACTGAAGACCGCTGCTCTTTCTGGAGCAGGGAGGAATTTGTTGTGCTCCTTTGTAGACATTTGGAAATCTCTGACAACATCAGATCAGGCTTAATGACCATAAGGAGGAGGGAGTGCAGCATGGCATTTTGCATAAATTGCTGGGCACTTGCCCAGCATAATTAGGGAGTGGCATTTTATTCAACAAAGAGAGGAGTGATGCCCTTGTACAGCACAACAGGACAGAATCAGTGGGCTTAGACATGGAATATATATATATATATATATATTCAAGCACTCTGTTTTATCTTCTCTGTTAAGTCTTTAAATTTCCTCCACTCCGTGTGCAAATATCATCACCAGGCCTGGCTCTAGCACCATCTCCTCTCCCATGTGCTGATTCTCACAGGCCATCACAACCACAGCCTGCTTGCCTGGGATTCGTTTGGCCACATAGTTTTCGTAATAGCGCCGGTTCATCTGGCGAGTTTCTAGGGTGGCCAGGCCTTGGGGCCAGTTCCGTTCGTGGGCATTTTCAATCAACTCGTTGATGATGGATGTGGGGCAGCCGCTTTCCACTAAGGAACGCTTGATTACAGCTTGAAGTACAGCATCTGGTGTAGAGATCATACCACCCCACCGGGTCACTCGGGCTGGCTGCAAGGAATTCACCCACCTAGGAGACAAGTGAAAACACAGACACATGATGAGGAAAGAAAAGGAGATGAAACTGGTGGCACTACAATATAAGCCTAGATGGCTAGGATTCTTCTATTGTATTTCTGATCAACCGGATGATAGTTAGTTCCTTGCCACCCAGTCATGATGAGTAGTGCTCAGGTCTATTTGGACTACCCCCTGCACAAATGCTAGGCACAAAGTGTTATTTCCAATATAAAATTAAGAACATCTAGGGAAATGGAAAGCCACCGAGCAAATAATCCAAACTTTTCACTTTAAAAAAGTATTTCTTCCAAGCTTTATACAGTGTTCTTGGGTATGTTTTGAAGGCTTATTTTGTTTTTGCCAGGCATGAAGAATCTGGGCTCATCCAAGTGCTCCTGATCCCCCCAGTAAACCTAGCCTGCATAGCCACAGATTAGGGAATTGACCTATTGGACCTCCTGTTGACCCACATAAATTGTGTACTCCCTAGAACAATCTCTCATCCCTGTGACTGTGCATTGTATAGGATGATCACTTACTATTAACCAAGTTTCTGTATGAAGCTTTTATATAAGCTTCATATATAAAATGCATCAGGACACATCTTGAAATCACAGCTTCTGAGGTTTACTCTTAGGGCTGTGACATTATGAATCCTTCTAGTGCTGCTCCCAATTCTGTTAGTCCTAATTTGTTTGGAAATGTATCTATATAATCACTTACATACCACCTATTTCCAGGGACCCAGGGTGATTTACATAACCAGGCCCTTTTGAAATGAAAATTGTGAAGCCTCAAAGCTTAATTATTGTAACAGTGGGATGCCAAAGTGGTATCCATTGGTAACCCAGACATATTGTTTGGCACTCAACAAGCTCTCCACTCCGTTGACCATTTTTTAACATTTAAAATATCTAAATTTGTTCAGTATCTTTAGCAGAGCTTTCCAAACTGTGTGTCGGGACACGTTAGTGTGTCGGATGCAGTGTCTGGGTGTGTCCCGGCTGCTGCTGCCTCTGAGCTCTGCCAGGATTCCGCGCAGGTCCTAGTGCCTGCCTTGGGCCTTGCTGCCTCCAAACCTGCCCTGCCAGGATTCCACGCAGGTCCTAGTGCCTGCCTTGTGCCCTGCTGTAAGAGTGTGCCGCGAAATGATGCATGTCTAAAAGGTCTATGAAGGTTCTCAGTCATCCAGGTGGAATTGTCTGTAGCTTGAATCATGTCAACTGGATTTCTATTTTCTCAGTGGAAACGTTTCGCTCCTTATCCAAGGAGCTTCTTCAGTCTGAGCAAAGTTAGTAAGGGAATCCTAAATATGTTTCTAGGTAGCTGTGTGACCTTACACCTGGGGCTAGGTCATGGTTATATTGAGATGTTATTTTAAGTCCTTTTATCATCTAAAGGAGGATCGTTAAGATCACCATGCTGCTGTTGAGCTTGTGAAATGGTCTTAATCTTCCTAGGCACAGAAGACAAAGCAGGGAGGAAGATGGGGGAAAGATTGTGCCTGAGGCCCCCACCTCTATTCAAGGAAGGATTTTCCAAGTTGGCATAAATGGATTCCTTGAACCCTCTCTCAAACCACCTATCTTCTCTGTCTAAAAGGTGAACATTAATGTCCTCAAATGAGTGTCCTTTTTCCTTTAGATGAAGATAAACTGCTGACTCTGGTCCTGTGGTGTTACTTCTCCTGTGTTGGGCCATCCTCCTGTACAAAAGTTGTTTGGTTTCTCCAATGTAGAGTTCAGAGCACTCCTCACTGCACTGGATTGCGTAAACTACATTGCTTTTCTTGTGTTTTGGAGTTTGATCTTTGGGGTGTACAAGTCTCAGTGTGTTGGTGTGTTTGAAATATACAGGTATGTGGTGTTTGCCAAATATCCTTTTTATCTTTTCAGACACGCCAGCCATGTAGGGAATGACCAGGTTCTTTCTGAGACTCAGAGTAAACGAAAGAACCTGGTCATTCCCTACATGGCTGGCGTGTCTGAAAAGATAAAACGGATATTTGGCAAACACCACATACCTGTATATTTCAAACCCACCAACGCACTGAGACAGAGGCTTGTACACCCCAAAGATCAAACTCCAAAACACAAGAAAAGCAATGTAGTTTATGCAATCCAGTGCAGTGAGGAGTGCTCTGAACTCTACATTGGAGAAACCAAACAACTTTTGTACAGGAGGATGGCCCAACACAGGAGAAGTAACACCACAGGATCAGAGTCAGCAGTTTATCTTCATCTAAAGGAAAAAGGACACTCATTTGAGGACATTAATGTTCACATTTTAGACAGAGAAGATAGGTGGTTTGAGAGAGGGGTCAAGGAATCCATTCATGCCAACTTGGAAAATCCTTCCTTGAATAGAGGTGGGGGCCTCAGGCACAATCTTTCCCCTATTTTCCTTCCTGCTTTGTCTTCTGTGCCTAGGAAGATTAAGACCATTTCACAAGCTCAACAGCAGCATGGTGATCTTAACGATCCTCCTTTAGATGATAAAGGGACTTAGAAATAACATCTCAAAATAACCATGACCTAGCCCCAGGTGTAAGGTCACACAGCCACCTAGAAACATATTTAAGGATTCCCTTACTAACTTTGCTCAGACTGAAGAAGCTCCTTGGATAAGGAGCGAAACGTTTCCACTGAGAAAATAGAAATCCAGTTGACATGATTCAAGCTACAGACATGTCTAAAAAGTGTGTCGCCAACATGAAAAGTTTGGAAAGCTCTGATCTTTAGCATTCTTAATATTCTGGGGTGTCCAGCAGTCAGAGCTTAGTCTATGTTCTAAGGTCTGCAGATTTCAAGACAGTAAGAGATCAAAGCTTCAAAAAGAAACGTTATTTCAACGTTACTTCAAGGGGCTACCCTTGAAGAATATCCAGAAGCTACAGCTGGTACAGAATGCGGCCGCACGGGCAGTTTTAGGTGCACCAAGATCAACACACCTAACGCGTCTGCTCCGTGAGCTGCATTGGGTGCCAGTTTGCTTCCGGGTCCAATTCAAGGTGTTGGTTATTACCTTTAAATCCCTACATGGCACAGGACCGGGTTATCTGAGGGACCGCCTCATCCCCATTACATCGTCCCGTCCCACCCGATCTTGCAGAGAGGTCATGCTGCGGACCCCTTCTATGAAAGAATTCCATCTAGCGGGGTCTTGGAGGTGAGCCTTCTCTGCAGCGGCACCTGGAACATTCTACCCTCAAAGATAAGACAGGCCCCCTCACTCCTGGACTTCAGGAAAAAATTAAAAACCTGGCTCTGTGATCTCGCCTGGGGCAAGAAGGAAAGTGGTCACGCTTGGGGATGGCTGATCTCTTAGAGCCGCCTCAAATTTTTAAAATATTTTTATCTTCACTGTAAGAACCACCTGCCACTTGGATTTTCTTGTATTTGTATTTTTATTGTTATATTTATTGTATTTTAATGATGTTGTGGTTGTAAACCGCCCAGAGTCCCTCCTTGAGGGGGAGATGGGTGGTCATAGAAATTTAATAGATAGATAGATAGATAGATAGATAGATAGATAGATAGATTGATTGATTGATTGATTGATTATACTTGGAACGGTATACAAATCTTTAAAAAAATACAGACAACAGGATAGCAATTTATCCTCTATCCCGTATCTTTACTTCCCCATAATGACAGGTGCAATGACAAGGAAACCAGCTATGGTGGGCTAAACATGATTACAATGCTTTGCCCAATCTATCATTTACTAATGATACCAAAACTATCATTTACCAATGATAGTTCAGAACTATCATTTAATGTTTTGTTCTTGATCTGAACATGTCACCTTGACATTTGCAATTAACCATAAATCAGCCCCAATTTATCTCCCATTTATTATACTGATACAAGCAGCAATCATCTAGCTGGTGGTCAACCTGTTTTAGTGGCTCAGGAAACCAAGAGAAACAACGGTATGTGCTTGTGATTCATGTATTCACTCTTATCTCATTAGGTCACGAGCCAGTGCTTTCTAAAGTGCCGCCGTTGCCAACACACCAACGGTGTCGGCGCAGGCGGGGGCGTGCACGGTGTCGGTGCGGGGGGACGCGCGGGGGTGGGGGTGTGCATGGCAGCGGCGGCCTCCGCTAAAACGCAGAAGCGCTGATGGCGCGCCGCTGCCGCCGTGCACACCCCCACTGCCACTTCCGGGTTGTGTGGCGACACACCAGACTGTGTGTTGCGACACACTAAAGTGTTGCGACACACAGTTTGGAAAGCTGTGTCACCAGCTCATCAAATATTTAGATTTGAAATCAATTTCACTTTATGTTTGAAAGCCACTATCATCCTCAGTAACAACTTCCACAACTGAAAAGTGATAACCCATTCTTAGCTAGAATAATGGGAAGTATTATCTTGCTTGTTATATTTAAACAACCATACTTTTAGCATTACCTATGAATATACACCACAATTTTTGCTACAGATATTTGCTCCACTTTTCAATCATTTCCCAGCACTATTCACTATTGCCTTTCCCCATGTTTAAACCCTCATCACACAACTCCATTTGTAATCCAGCACTAGTGAGAGTTCAGCACTTACTCAAGGATTTCGTTATATTCAATAGTCTCCTCCAAATTCTGCAGGTTGGGATTGACACTACGTATCGCTCGCATACATGCTTTTAACAACTGTATGTCCCGTTTCTGCAAAAATAGATATTAATTAACTCAACAAATAGGACCTAGAGGCTACACTGCATCAACAAAAAAAAAACTTCATAATATATTATAAACAGCTTAATCTACTATAGTTGTCATCATTCCGACATTTATTAATGCTCAAAATTTTACACATTAACAGTGTGCTGCAATCCAGATTCAAAGGGGAAAGGGAGATGTGAACTGCATTGGGGGTGATCATATGACCTATCAGCAACTTCTTCAACAAAGTTACATCTTCTTCCAGGCTTGGACTTCAGGCCCAGGAAAAGGCATATTTGATTCAACAAGATACAGACAGGTGCTATGTGAGTGCCTCTCCACACTCTAAATCAGGGGTGTCCAACCTGCGGCCCATGGGCCGCATGCGGCCCTGAACAGTTAGTAATGCGGCCCGGCCCAGCCTGGTCCAGAATGACCCTCCTGTCCCCACCGCCATGCCAGACTACGGAAGAGGCTGGCATGGCGCGAAAGGGGAATCCAAGCCGGAGCTGCCGATTGGAGGCAGCCCGGAAGAAGTCCCTCCACCAATTAGTGCGCGGCAAAGGAGGGCGGAGAGGTGTGAAATTCAAAGATATAAAGGGCCAGCGGCCTTGCCGCCGGTTCCTGCCCCGTGTCCTGCCGCCACCAAAGAATCTGCTCTGGAAGCCTGTCCAGCCTTTGCCTTGCCACCGGTTCCTGCCCAGAGCCCTGTCGCCGCCTTCCCGGTCCTTGGAAGCATGACGTGGGTAAGCGCCGTGGCCTTGCCCCCTGCCCCGCGATAGAGTCAGTGCCCGCATTGATTTTCTTTTTTTAAATATTCTTAAGAGGGATATTATATATTTTATGTTATATTATTTTATATTATATATATACATAATATATATATTATATAATATATAATAAATATATATTTATATAATATATAATAAATATATATTTATATAATATATATATATATAATATATAAACATTATATATATATATATATATATATATATATATATATATAATTTAATTATATATATATAATTATATTATTTAAACACACACACACACACACACACACACACACATATATATATATATATATATATATATATATAAACATTATATATATATATATATATATATATATATATATTATATAAACAATATATATATATATTATATAAACAATATATATATATATTATATAAACAATATATATATATTATATAAACTATATATATATATATATATATATATATATATATATATATAATATTTATTATGTTATATTTTTATTTATTATTTGGATTTATCACCGCCCATCTCTACCACAGTAGATTCTGGGCAGTTTACAATCATAATATATTATAACTCTGATTATATGTTTATATTATATATTAAAATATATATTACATATTTTATGTGCGGCCCAAGACCATTCCTCTTCGCTCAATGTGGCCCAGGGAAGCCAAAAGGTTGGACACCCCTGCTCTAAATCATGTTTGAGTCTGGACTGCTGCCCAGTCCTAGTATGCATATCCAAGGAATATTCAGAATTAGCCACATTTTCACTACAGTACCACAAGATGTACAAACAGACTTTCTAAAAATACAGTAGCATTCTCATTCCTATTGTTTAGAAAAGGTCAGTGGATCCATAAAAGCCACCTACCTGGCCATGTGAAATAACTACAAGGAAAGAAAATAAGTACCTGCTCTGCTAACTGATGCTTATGTTCCGCAGAAGTCTTTTCCAACTCAGCTATTCTTGTCTGTTGCTGTTGCACTACTGACCGTAAGTGTTTTATACAGTTATGATTCGGCATTTCATCTTTGGGCATTTCCAAGCTGCACAGAGAAGAAGCCACAATTGAATGCCTAGCAGAAAACTGTTTAGGTGATAAGCAACCAAGAAGAGGGGTAAGAAACTCTGCTGTAAGAAAACTGAGCTTGAAATCAACAGCCCCCAAGTTACCAGTTGCCAACACTGTGCAACTTGGTTACACCTCATGCATCACAAAAGCCATTTCATACTGAGCTTTGACAAAACAGACTACACAACCACTGCTGCCCTCACTGATGTTTCCAGATCATGCTGTCATGTGTGATCTTTGTTTACCATCAGAGCAAGCAGAGAATTATGACCCTACAGCGTCATGATCAGACATACATAAGTTTGGCAATACTCACCCACATCCCTGTTCACAGGTCACAGGCCGCTTTGGATTGTGTTCGCAGTCATTGAGGTGAGACATCAGGTTGTCAAGCCGCACTACAGCAGTACAACCAAAAACAGCATTGTCACACGTGATCTGCAGCTTAGATAGCATGTTACGCATGATCCGGGGAACAGGGCGCAGGTGAGCCACAGTCACAACACTTCGGTCGACAGGACACGTCTGCTGTTGGGAGAACCACTGGGTGATACAGGCATTGCAAAAAGCGTGCTCACAATGAGGAGCCTGTGTAGAGAACAGAGTCAAGCATGCCAATTCAGATTACATCAAGTTTGCTGCTCAAGTTGATATGGGCTCTTACTCAGCTTTCCGTGCAGTTTCTTTCACTGAATGCTTTTCACTAATAGAGTTGGAAATAGGACAGAACATCCATCAATCAGTTAATGTACCCAAGCTATCAAGGGCATATGAAAGCACTAGTTCACTCTGGTTGTTAACTTACCAGATTCTGAAGTAGTGAGAGCCTAACAGGGAAAAGATATGAAAATCACCCAGCACAATTATTCACCTCCAGGCGTTACATTTCTGTCCTTCACATCAACCCTATTACAGATCACCCTGTATTGTTCCAGTTCTGGATTAGTATAAATACAGAGATATGAGAAAAGATATATAATTACTTCCTTGTATAGTGCTCCAATATACTCTCAAAGCAGAGAAAAATTATTTCACGTGTACATCCCAAAGCAGCTAGCACAAAGCCAACCCTCTAAATATGGCATAGTTGTTATTCTGGCTCTTTTTCCAGGTATAATTTATTCACAAATTAATACACTTTACAAGCTTAGTTCTTTGTCTCACAGCTCTACTTCCAAATACTGCTGTCTGGAGGAAATGAAGATGATTCATTTCTTACAGAATAAATCACAGTTCTCTAGTTCTCATCATGCTTTCAGTTTTACAATAAGGTTCCTACAGTTTTTTCTTGGGCGCTCTTAGGTTTTCCCTAGGCACATGCTGCACTGAGCACTCCTACGCTCAGCTTGTACCATATGCTCCCAAGTGAGCCTAGAGGAAGCTGCAGAAGATCAACCAGCTGAAAATCAGGAGACTAGATTTAATAACCTGCCTCTGCAATAACATGTCCAAGTGTCTGTTTCCTTTGAAAGAAAAGACACAGCTACATGGCAAGACACCCATAAAACCCAAGGATTACATCAGGGGTAAGGACACTGTCTTACCATGGCTAAAGTACGAACATCACAGAGCCATATTAATACATTCCCATGATTTGCAAATTCAGTTTTTAGCAGGTAAATTTTAAGCGGAGCAAGAACTGAAGAGCTGGCAATGTTCCCTTTGAGTCCCAGCTTCAATCTTCTCTCAAGCACGTGAGCTATCCTTTTAATAACCCTTTAGTTACGCAAGGTTGCAACTCCCATCATCCCCAACTGGCTGAAGCTGCTCGTAATAATAGCCTGACACATTAAGCGGGAATCTGATTGAGGAAGCCAGAACAGACAATACTGAGCTGGACAGACCAGTGGCTGAATCGGAGGAACAGGAGGAATCTAGGGTGATGGTTAAGGCATTGTCCTAAGATCAGGGGAACCCAGGTTCAAGTCAAGAAGCTCCCTGGATAACATTGAGCTAATCACTGTTTTCAGCCCAATCTGCCTCTCAGGGTTGTTGCTGTGAGGAAGAGCTCCAAGAGGAAAGGTGGGACATAAAATTAGCACCAGGTTTCATAACACGACAAAGAAAAGAAGAAAGCAGCACTTGGATTTCCATCAATAGGGAAAAATCCTACTACAGCCTTCAGTGCAGTTCATACAGTGAAGAACAAATATTTGAAATATTCTAAGCATATTTGGGTTAAACCACCAGATTATTTTTCAGGTTCAGAATATTTTTTAGCTATGAAATTCTGCATCCTCTCCACTAACATGTTCAATGCTTGTTAAATGGGATATCGGGAAGCTCCTATCTACTAATTCCTATCAAATTACATTCTTGTGCTCACACTACGTAGGTCTTGAATCATGGCTTCACAGTTCATTTTACAGCACTGTCCTAAAAACTATTCCTAAGCACGCACACAAAAAATGTAAATAATGCTACAGAAAGCACCATAAGATAGTAAAGAGTCAGATCAAGTTAACAGTATAAAGGAACATATATTTTGACTTTCACATTTAAGCCTCTTTTGCGTGAAGAATTTGTTAATAATTCAGTTGCCCTTATGGAACACCTCCTATAATAATTAGCAGCGATTGGACCTCACCCATTTCATTTAATTATTTTTAATTTACCATACAAGATAAATGGAAAATATTTTTTACTTCAGCAAAGCAAAATGAACGTAGTCATTAAAAAACTATTACCTTTATGACCTCATTATCTAGCAACCAAGTATTCACCTTGCGTACTAAGGAACAGATGTTTCATATGGCATTGAACTGATGATAGCCAGAAGCGAAGGTTAATATATATTTACAGCTCCCTGATAGGAATTCCACATTGCTCATAAATTATACTGGTTTATTCAATTCTGTCCTTATGATAATGGACATTTTTGTTGTGTCACACTTGATCTTAGCCAAAAGGCCAAGAAGTGGAAGCTGTCTTATACCACTCACTGCATTATTTCCATTAACCTTGCAGGACAAGACTTTCTAAAAAGTACTGAATGAACAGATTTTGAAGTATAGTTCAGACTGCATAATACTCCAATTACCAAATAATGTATCTGAGAAAAAAACATTTGCTTCACTCATGCTAAATGATCCTAAGGATGCAGCTGAGTTCTTAGTTGGTTACAAGTAGAACAAGAATGAAGCACCCCACTCTTCAAGGCAAATCACTATGATTTCTACCTTGTTATAAAAATGAGAATAAAGGATATAAATCTTCAGCAGGCAAGTTGTCCCTCAGTGATGATTTGAAAATAAACCTTATACACTTCAAGCCAGATATGTCTGGTTTTCATAATATATTGAAATGTTGAATGATAATAATTTTTAAAAATGCTACTGGCTTAAAACTCCCAAATCTTTAAAATACTTGATTATCAAAAGATGTAAGAGAATTTGATTTCTATAGTATTTATTAAGCTCCTACACTATGTTTCATCCTGCATTTTCACCTTTGTGTTAAAGCTAATTCAGTCAGTTACATACATGGGCATAATATACTGGAAATCTGCTTAGGGGATAAAATCTCCATGAAAAATATTCAAAAACAACCTAGACCTTTGTGCACTGAGCATCCTTGATACTAGACAGAATATTTACACCAACAATGTGAGCGAGAACACACATACAGGCCTGAAAATAATTAACACAATCTATGAGTTTAACATATCCACCCATGGAAGAGACTGTCTGCCCATCGCCTTTCTGCATGAGTGACCATTTTGGCCCCTGCCTCTTTGTAGCCAACTTCTACTGAAGAGAGATCTGCCCATTTCTGCAGCAGATTTCACCAGAGCATTCAAGCACTTTCAGTGCAAAAATGCAAATAGAATTGTTCTTCTGCAGAGATGGCTGCTTGGTGCAGCTTTGCAAAAATCATTTTGTTTCGGCTTGCCTTCTACTTAAGAGACACACAAAATAAGTAATTTAGAAAAATACGCAATGTAGATAATTGCTACTTGGCCTCACTCTAAACCTGTGGTTCATACTTTCAAAATTTGGCTGCAACCCCATCAAAATTCAGCAGCATAGTTGTCCAGGTTTAAAAAAAAACAAGCAAAATAAATGTATAGTCGAAGGCTTTCACGGCCAGAATCCGATGGTTGTTGTGGGTTTTCCGGGCTGTGTGGCCGTGTTCTGGCAGTTTTGGTTCCTAACGTTTCGCCAGTTGCTGTGGCTGGCATCTTCAGAGGACAGGAGCACAGGAGACAGGAGTTCCTGAACCACCTCAACAGCATCCACCCAAATATACAATTCACCATGGAAAAAGAAATGGAAGGCGAACTACCATTTTTAGATGTCATGGTCATACGCAAACCGGACCTGCAATTAGCACACAAAATCTACAGAAAACCTACCCACACAGACCGGTATCTATACAAAAATTCCAATCACCACCCACGACAAAAAAGAGGCATCATCAAAACACTAGTGGATCGTGCAAATCAGAACTACGAAGCTCAATTTCTCAATTGTGAACTCAACCATTTGGATTGGTTCCTACAGGCGAATGGCTACTCCAAGAATGAAATCAGGAGAGCTATCAAACAGAAAAAACAGCACTCAACTGAAGAAAAACAGTCCCCCACAAGCAAAATATTTCTGCCCTACATTAAAGGAGTCACGGACCGCATGGAAAAACTAATGAAAAAACATAACCTCCAAACAGTCTTCAAACCCACCAGAAAAATACAACAAATGTTAAAATCAGCAAAAGACAAAAGGGACCCCCTCACCGCTGCAGGAGTTTACCGCATACCCTGCAGCTGTGGACAAGTATACATTGGGACCACAAAACGCAGCATCCACACCAGGATAAAAGAACATGAAAGACACTGCAGACTACAGCAACCTGAAAAATCTGCAAGAGCTGAACATGCTCTCAAACAAACTGGTTACCAAATCTTATTTGAAAACAGAAATACTGGACAACACCAACAGCCACTATGTTAGACTATACAGGGAAGCCGTTGAAATACATAAACACCAACACAGTTTCAATAA
Source organism: Charina bottae (assembly GCA_023362775.1). Lineage (NCBI taxonomy): Eukaryota > Metazoa > Chordata > Lepidosauria > Squamata > Charinaidae > Charina > Charina bottae. Next base: position 152,989,253 of record JALMGJ010000002.1, on the reverse strand, counting down.
AAAAGAAGAAAGCTTGAAGATCAGCAAAACCTGGCTGCCAGTCCTGAAAAACACGGCTTGCAAAAGGTCAATAAACTCTACTCAACCACAGAAATATACAAACAACTCACACGATATGCTAATCCCACAAATGACAGCACCACACCCCGTAATCACCACAATAAACCCTCTCCTAATCTCTTGTAAATGACCCACAGAAGACACACACCCTCTCAGCAGCTATAAACACCAGCAGGAACACACTCACCCTCCACTTGGGCACAGAAAGAATCTTCTAGCTGTGCTCCTGTCCTCTGAAGATGCCAGCCACAGCGACTGGCGAAACGTTAGGAACCAAAACTGCCAGAACACGGCCACACAGCCCGGAAAAACCACAACCACCATCAACAAAATAAACTTGATACTTTTATTTTATGATCTTCCCAACACAAACAAGAGGCCAACATTTTCAGCCTTACTACCTCCAAAGCCACATAAGGGCACATTTCTTGGCCAATTCTTTCTCAGGCAGAAGTTATGTAAGGAGAACAAATGGGATAAGAATATCTCTTCGATTGGGATAAGAATAGTCCCTGCCAGTTCCCTGTGCAAAAATAAATCCACAGTCCAGGAATTTTAGCCTCTCATGAAACCGAAGCATTTATTTTGAGCATGGAATTATAAATATCAATAAATCCAGTTATGCAAGTACAGTATCTATAACATAGCTTTCCAAACTGTGTGTCGCGACACTTTAGTGTGTTGCAACACACATAGTGTGTCGCGAAGCGGTGGCACGGGGGCGTGCGTGCGGCGGTGGTGTGCATGGTGGCGGTGGCAGCGACGACGGCAGCGGTGCGCCATCAGTGCTTCTGCGTTTTAGCGAGGCCGCCGCCATGCACGCCGCCGCGCGCCCCCCTGCACCGCCGTTGTGCACGCGCCCCCGCGCCGCCGTTGGTGTGTCACCAACGGCGGCAGTTTGGAAAGCACTGATCTATAAGGTCACCTTTATTCTGGTCAAATGAATGTTAAGGTTGAATATTGCAGCCACACAATGGTCATATTCACATGGTACAGTGATTCACAAGTTTTGGTTATCATGAGTATGCCCATAAAACTCTTTTTCCAGGGCATCACAGTTATCAAACCATCTGTCTGTAGTCTGTTTACTGTTAAATTATTGTGTTAACAAGACAGATGCAACTACAGCTGGTACTCATGGCTAGAAGTACTGTACATCTTGTTTTTAGACAACTTGCTTAATTATAAACAAACAATACATGGGTGTTGCTATAGCTGTGCCATGTGGAAGGGTGGGGGAGAAGGAGTCAGCAAGTTTATTCACACTCACTAAGCCTTATAGATTACTGTCTATGTGGCCATAGTTTTGTTTTGCTTTTTAGTAAATGTTCTGCCTAACCCTAACCCTCTTCTCAGTGAACTAAAGATAAGTTTCTCACTGTAAAGGCAAATTAACTTGGGAAAAATAATTAAGGACAACCTGTCTGAAACAACAAATACATTACTGCTTTGCTATATGGATATCCATACCTCAATTTAGGATATGTATTTTCGGAAGGCAGAGGTAAACAGAAATGCCTATAAGATTAACTATAACTTTGCAATATCACGATAAATTCGTAACATCTTCTTGACCCAGAAAATTTTGTTAGCTTTGTGTGTGTGAGTGTGCGCGCGCGCGCACTTTCAAGTCACTGTTTACTCCTGACGACTGCCTGGACTAGCTCTATTTGTTAGCTAATAGATTGAAAAAATGTTATTATAGCATTGCATGAATCGTTATCAAGATTATTCAGAGGATTATATAGTTATGGCTTGCTTTTGTATAATATCCACAACTTTAAGTAGTCAAATGTTCTCTCTATAATATTAACTAGCTTAGTTCTACATTTTGCTTTGGAAAACTAGTGCTGATAATCTAAATGAGCATCACAATGATGAGCACATTGTGCTGCAATTTTTAAAAAATGATATTTATTTTGTCTGCACAAATATGTTTGTGTTCATTTGGCTGAAACAGGTGAATTGAACTAGATCATAATAGTACAAGAGTGTTTAACAATTAACCTTTAACTACATTGTATTTATTACATTTATATTCTATCTGTAATCCGGGAGCCAAAGCAGCATACCTAGTGCTCCCTCCTCCTATTTCCCCCCCCCCAAAAAACAACGGCTTGTGGGATAGATTGGGCACAGAGAGAGTAACCAGCCCAAAGTTCCTCAGGGTGTTTTCAGTGGCTGAGAGTGGACTACAGCCTGGGTCTCCCCATTACTGGTCCAACACCTTCATCACCACACCACACGGTGCTACATTCCTCTGTATGAGTGAGAAGTAAGGACCTAATACATGCTTGCTATATAAAACCTGTATGTGAAATACATATTGTTTAAGTTAGTCTTCAATACCTACCTGCACTGGCTCCTCCAAAACCCCACTGCAGATGGGGCAAATAAGATCTTCATCAACATCCCCTTGAAAACGTGCTACATCATACCCCATTTCTCATCACCGATGCCAAAACGCTGGGAAAAAAGCAGAAGGAAGAAGAGTTATGCATAGTCCAGAGAACATTTGGATTGTCATCACAAGAATCACTACGAATATATTTCAAAATGTTGTTTGGGTGGAATCAGTTAAAAATCTTCTTCTAACCAGGTTGCCTGGCTACTAACCTGATATGGCTGCCACAGATTCACAGATAAGCAACAAGCCTCTGAGGAACAGGATGTGGCACAACAGAAAAAGAACAACTTGACTCAGCCCCATTTCTCTGGGATTAATTCTCCACAGTTTTACCAGGCTATTACCACCAGATTGGACACTTTCCTCCACATTATGTTATTACTCATTTCTTCACTTGCATTTTTATATATTCCATACCCTTCTTTTCTATTTATGCAGCAACCTGAACATATAGCATCAAGTCCCTAGGCTTTAGAACAAATGAACAGTGTAAATACTGAAGGAAGGGGGGGAGTTCTGTAACTCTGAAACTAAAACATCTAATGGTGGATCTAGCTAGCTAGCTAGCTAGCTAGCTATTTATTTAAGTTTATATCACCGCCCATCTCCCCCAATGGGGGACTCTGAGCGGTTTACAATAAAATCAATAGTTAAAAAACATATAAACATAAAATTGCAATCAAGCCAATAAACAGAGTAAATAAGTATAAAATCCAAGGGATGATAAAATCTCAAATAATAAGGAGGGCACTACGGTACCAGCCATATTTCTCGCTATCACCTTGCTGAAAGAAAGAATTAAGTCAAGCTACTTCTAATGTCAGAGAGTGAAATAATCTGATCCATCTTTGCTCAGGCGAGACTAGATCACTCACTCCTCAAATGTATACGCGGCATAAATATCTCCCCCAGAATGCTATTTGGAAGATGGCACACTCAATCTCACAACCATCTTTTCACTGTTTCATACAGCACGCAATCTGGAAGGGACTACCTTAGGAATCCTTCAGGGAGCAGGCCATGAACTCCTATGGCCGATACTATAGCATGATCAAATCAAGCCCATCTTACCTCTTGAAAACAGATAAACAGAAAAAGAAGCACAAAGGTGTTCAGTTTTATATAGGGCTGAATCAGAAACTGCCTTGCTCTGAATGAAACTATAATCCATCTAGCTCAGAACTATCTATGCTGAACGATAATACAAATCCAACATATAATTTAAATCACATGTCTATCTGGAGATGACAGAACTGAACCTGGAATCTTTGCAGGAACACATGCTCTATCATTGAGTTGCAAGCCTTGATCATTGTTAGCATACTAACTAGACCAAAGTTGTCAGATGACAAAATGGACTTCCCTAGAAAACTGCTGGGAGAACATGAGAATCTTTCTGATCATTCCATATACATCTCCAAGGTAAGCTTTCCAAAACAGATTTTCTAAATCTCTGATACTTTCAACTTCATCCATCAGTATGTCACTGACTTATAAGTTGTCTATAGTTGTGGCAAATCCCCCTAGTTTATTCTGAATTAGGAAAAAAATAACTTCAACCATGCACTTTTGTAGAGTTAATGACATATGTAGCTGCATCTGTCAGCTTCTTTATCTTCCCAAGGAAAATAGAGAGATGAAAATTATACAGATTTTCCCAAGGCTACTTCTAGCAGCTTGCAAGAGTACATCAGAAGTAGGCTTTGTTCATTCTCTTAGGACTAACTTCCAGGACAAAAGTTGCTGTGGAGATTCCACTGTGCTCATCACTGGAAGTAAAGGCAGCTTGCTAGATATACATCTAGGTTTGAATTATGACATCAAAGAACTAGAGGTGACTGACTCCCCTTTATTCATCTGCAAAATGGCATATGATTGGTCAAGATGGCTTTTGTTTATGGTTCTAAACCAGTGTGGCATATACCTTACCTTACCCTAACCTAACAATAATTCAAGCACAGAATCCATAAGCACAACAAAATTAATATTCTATGATGGACACAATATTGTGTCCCTAAGACCTCAACACACCTCTGATTGTGCAGATGGGAAACTCACACACAGCCTGCACCAGGCCTCCCAGGGCCTCCCCCAATCCCCTGCACTCCTTACCTGGGACTCCCTCCACTTCCCAGAATGACTCGCGTGTCTTGGTTATGATGACAACTGGGACTGCCGGGATTGCCATCGCTAAGCAATGTGGTCACGTGACATCATGCTTCACGACCGCATTGCTTAGCGACGGCAATCCCGGTCCCAACTGCAGTCATAACTCGAGGACTACCTGTACAAGTGGGTCATTTGCACATCTTTACGGGGAACGAGAAATTTCCAGGATTCCTCTCAGGTGGCATAGGCAACCCCACACATTGTCAAGACTGGGAAGGTGGACATTGCATAGTATTGTGTTTTTTTTTTTTAACAAATTTTATTAGATTTTAATTTTACATAGATAAAAGTTTGAAACAGAAAAGAAAATAGAAATACAAATCAAGAAAAAAGAAAAGATAAAAAAGTGTAGTAAAGGAAAAAAGAAAAAAAGATAAAGCTGAAACAGAATTTGGTCAACTTCCGATTTGTATCTGGTCATGGTATTTTAGAAATTTTATCTTACATGCTAGGTCTATATATAATATTAAAGAATATTTCTTGTCTATTACATCAATATATATATATTTTAATCTTCAAATCCCCATATAAGCTTTGCCCCTCCCGCATCTTGTAAATAGTCAGTTAATGGTTTCCACTCTTTAAGGAAATAATTATTTGGATTTTCTTTTAATAAACATGTCAGTTTATCATTCTCTGCCATATCCATCAATTTTAACATCCAATCTTGTATTGTAGGCGATATCTGGTTTTTCCAATTTTGTGCAAAAATAAGTCTTGCTGCTGTAATCATGTATTGCATAATCCTTGTAAATTGCTTCCCAGGTTGTCCATCAATTATTCCCAGTAAGAAAAATTCCGGTTTAAATGGAACTCGAATTTGTAATATATTTTGCATCAATGCATGTATTTGAGTCCAAAATTTCTTTGCAGTCTCACATGTCCACCACATATGGTAAAAAGACCCCTCTTTTTTTTTACATTTCCAACATAAGTTGGAGACATTTCCATACATTTTAGAAAGTTTTTGTGGGGTCATATACCATCTGTACATCATCTTATAAAAGTTTTCTTTTAAATTATAGCACAAAGTAAATTTTAGCCCTTTGGTCCACATATCTTCCCATTGTTGCATTTGAATATTATGGCCAATATTTTTAGCCCATTTAATCATACAGTCTTTAACTTGTTCCTCTACCATTTCACCTTTTAACAATAATTTATACATTTTTGCAATTAGATGATCATCTGTCTCACATAGTTGTATCTCAAATTCCGATTTGGTTTGTTCAAATTCAAGGTCTTTCTTATCTAATTTAAATTTCTCTACGAGCTGCATATATGAAAGCCATTGAAAACTGTATCCCTCTGATACCAATTCTTCTATTGATTTAATTATATATTGTCCTTGTTCTTTCTTTAAAAAGTCTTTGTAGGTTAACCATTTATCTTTATTTCTTACTTCTGTTCTGTAGAATGCTTCTTGTGTAGAAATCCATAAGGGTCTTTTATAACATAAGATTAATTTATATTTATTCCAGATTCTTAACAAGGATCTTCTAATATAATGGTTTTTAAAGTCCACATTAACTTTAACTTTATCGTACCACAAATATCCATGCCATCCATATCTTAATTCATGTCCTTCCAAATTCAATAATTTTTCATTTTTCAAAACTATCCATTCTTTAATCCAAACCAAGCAACAAGCAGCATAATATAATTTCAAATCCGGTAGACCTAGTCCTCCTCTTTCTTTAGAGTCTTGCAATACTTTATATTTTACTCTTGGTTTTTTCCCTTGCCAAATAAACTTAGAAATATCTCGCTGCCATTGTTTAAAAGGTTCTTCTGATGCCAATATAGGTAGTGTTTGAAAAAGATATAAAATTCTTGGCAAAACATTCATTTTAATTGCTGAAATTCTACCTAATAATGATAATTGCAGTTTTTCCCAATGTTCCAAATCTTTTTTAATATCCATCCAAAGTGGAATATAATTATTCTTAAACAACTTAACATTTTTAGTTGTTAAATATACTCCCAAATATTTTACTTTTTCTTCCATTGAATATCCTGTTATTTCTTTCAATTTCTCTTGTTGGTGGTAATCCATATTTTTGGTCAAAACTTTTGTCTTCTGTAAATTCACTTTGAACCCTGCTAGCGACCCAAAGTCTTTTAGTTTCTGTATTAATATTTCAATTCCTTCTAGTGGATTCTCCAAAGTAATGACTAGGTCGTCAGCAAATGCTCTTAGTTTATAAACTTCTTTTTTAACTTTAATACCATGGATACCATCATCTTGTCTAATATCTCTAAGTAAAACCTCTAATACCAATATAAACAAAAGTGGAGATAATGGACAACCTTGTCTAGTACCTTTTTGTATTTCACATGGCTTACTAAATTCTCCATTAACAATTATTTTGGCAAATTGTGGAGTATATATTGATTTAATCCATTTTATAAAATTTCCTCCAAAATTCATATTTTCCAAAACTTTGAACATAAAAGGCCAATTTAAGTTGTCAAAGGCTTTTTCAGCATCAATAAATATCAAGGCAGCTTGTTTATCATAGTGTTGATCCAAATATTCAATTACGTCTACTATGTTTCGGACATTGTCATGAATTTGTCTTTTGGGTAGAAAACCAGTTTGGTCTTGATGAATAAAATCCTTAAGTATATTCTTCATTCTTTCTGCTAATATCGTTGTAAATATCTTATAGTCATTATTCAATAAAGATATTGGTCTGTAATTTTTAGTTAATGTTAAGTCCTGTTGTTCTTTGGGTATCAATGTTATATGTGCTTCTTTCCAAGTTTCAGGCATAATTCCTGTTTCCAAAATAGAATTCATAGTCTTCTGCAAAGGTAGACATAAATCCTCTTCAAAACATTTATAGTAGGCTGCTGACAATCCATCCGGTCCAGGAGCTTTTCCACTACTAATTTTCTTAAAAGCTTTTATCAATTCTTCTTTTGTTATAACATTATTTAATATCAATCTTTGTTGGTCATTAAGAACAGTTAGTTTTTGTTTATTCAAATATTCTTCAATCTCATCCAAGTTGACATCTTGTTTTTTATATAATTTAGAATAATAGTCATGAAAGGTTTTTTGAATGTCCATATTATTCACCAGAGTTTTTCCTTCATGTTGAATATTAGTAATCAAATTCTTTTGTCTTTGTTTCCTCAATTTATAAGCCAGCCATCTACCTGGTTTATTTGCATATTCAAAATATTTTTGTTTTGTAAATTTCATTTGAGTCTCTATCTCTTGAGTTAATATCATTGATATTTGCTTTTGTAGAAATTTAATTTGAGTGAGCAAAGTGTCATCCATTGGTTTATCTCTCAAATCTAACTCTTTACTTTTAATTTCATCTAAAATCAATTGAATTTTTTGTTTTTTCTTCCTCATTTGAGCATTGTATTGAATAAAATAACCCCTCATATATGCTTTACTGGCTTCCCATACAGTTTGAATATTAGTCCCTTTGTTCAAATTAAATTGAAAATATTCTCTTAATTTTTTTTTGCATACATCAACTACATCATTATTCCGTAGTAGTGACTCATTCAATCTCCATCTAAATACATTCCGTTTCCCTTTAAGAGTCAACATTACTGGATTATGATCTGATAAAGTCTTAGGTAATATATCAACTTTGTTAATATCCATCATCAAATTTTTAGATATCAAAATCATATCTATTCTAGAATGTGATTTAAATCTCTCTGAATAATATGTAAATTCTCTGGAAGTCCCATTCATACATCTCCAAATGTCTTGTAAATCCAACATCTCTTTCAAGTCGAAAAATGTTTGTGGCAATTTTCCCTGTGTTTGCTTCACTTCTTTTTGTGACTGTCTATCCAATCTGGGGTAAATTACCCCATTCCAATCCCCCATGAAACACCAATTGTCATAAGTTAAATCCAAAAGTTTATCCATCAGGTTTTTATAAAATACTCCTTTATCCATATTCGGTGCATAAAGTCCAACTATCAGTGTTTTAGTTCCTTGTATGTTAATTTCTACTACAATGTATCGACCCTCTTCATCAGCTAATATCAATTTTGGGTTTAACTTTGGTTGTACATATAAGACTACCCCTTTAGTTTTTTTATATCCAGCCGAAATAAATTCTTCTCCAAGCTGTTTTTGAATCAAATATTTAGTATCTTTTTTACAAATATGAGTCTCTTGTAAACAACTTATGTCCAATTTCTGTTTTTTCAAAAAATGAAATATCTTTCTTCTTTTTTGTGGAGCATTGGCTCCATTAATATTCCATGTCAGATATTTAAGTTCCATTGGTGTTTTATTCTTTAAAATCCCTTTGTTAAGTCCACACCTGTAGCTCCTTTCTCAGATAGATCTTCAGTCTTCTCTTTGTCTTTCGATGTTTCTCCTCCTTTTGTCAATTCTCCTTCTGGTAAACCCATTTCTTTCTTGTATTTCTCTAAAAAAGCTTTTGCTTTTAAAATGGAAGTTATTTTGAATCTCTGTCCTTTAAACTCAAACGATACGCCTTCCAATTTTTCCCATCTGAATGAAATACTATGTTGCCTTAATTTGTCTGTAAGGAAAGAATAGTCTTTTCTTTTCCTAATTATTCTCAAGGGAATTTCTTTTAATACAATTATTTCCTTCCCTTCTATATTTAATCTAGTATTATAATGCTTCCTTAAGATTTGCTCTTTTGTCACTTTTCTTACAAAATATATCAATATGTCTCTAGGGACTTTTCTTTCCTTAGCATAACGTGAGTTTACTCTGAATATCTTGTCTATCTCCAAATCTAAATCTTGTTCTCTTGTCTCCAAAAATTTAGCTAATTCAAAAGTCATCCTTTCTCTCACATTTTCATCTACTTGTTCTGGAATTGCTCTAAATCTCAAGATGTGCTCCTTCTCTCTCATTTCTGCTAAAGCTGTGATATCTAGATTATGTTCAATCTCTTTAATAGCATATTCTGATTTATCTTCTAATTTTTGCATCTGGCTTTGCGTATCTTTAAGTTCTCCTGACAGAGAATTGACCACTTCCTTAACTGTTTGAATTTCTTTTTTAAAATCTTGCTTAATCTCTCGGGTTATTTCTTTCTTCATATCGTCCATTTTTTTGTCTAATGCTGTAATCTGATCTTCCATCTGCTTCGTGGAGTCATCCATTTTCTTATTTATTGCTGTATTCTGGTCATCCATTTTCTTATTTATTGCTGTATTCTGATCATCCATTTTCTTATTTATTGCTGTATTCTGATCATCCATTTTCTTATTTAGTGTTGCAACAGCTTCTAATATCTTTTTCATTTCTGGTAATAAAGCTTCTGAGGCAGATGTAGCAGGTGTAGCAGAATCAATAGGTGGTCCTCCAGTCTCCTTCTTCTTCTCCTTCTCCGCCCGTCTCGTTCCCAAAGACGCCATAGCCCTGCAAAAAAGAAGAAAAAAGGGAGAAAAGGGGAAAAAGACCATATAACAATATAACAAAAATTATTTAAAAAAGGGGAAAAAATTAAAAAAAAAATTAAAAATTCTTTTACAAATAATAAAAAGAAAAAAGAAAAGGTGAAAAAACAAATATCCAAAAGGTTAAGGAAAAAGAAAGAGAGAACTAGGCTCCTTTAAAATTTTTCCTCTTAGGTCATTTATAATCCCTTATATATAAAAGTCCACAGTGTTTCAAAGGATAAAAGCCTAGGACTTTTTGTTCTCCTGTAGTCAAAATCAAAGATAAGAATAGTAAATATTCCCAGGGTTTCACCTTCCCACTTGTAATTCTTCAATCCAACCACAAGTCAAAAAGAAAAAATGTTGCTAGAGACATGTAAAAAAGCCTCTACTTTCCATATAATAATCCACTAATCCAAATTAAACGTTAAATAACTTGACTTTTTCAGAAAAATAAATCCAAACAGAGTTCAAAGTTCAAAAAGAAAAAGAGGAACTTGTATATATAAAAGAGTTTTTAATAGGGTTCAGTAATCCCAACATCAAAATCTTAAAAAATAAAGTATTAATCACTCCATTTAAATCCAAGCTTTAATATAGTATTCCAGAGAGCAAAAATAGAAATACCAATAGTTATCCATAAGTAAAAAACTCAAACCAAACTGAAATAATAGTAAAAGTCACTTTCACTTCTAGCAAAGCCACTTAGCTTCTCTTCCCACCGTTTATTCTTCCATTAACAAGAAAAAAATATAGCACCAGCAAATATAAATCAAGTCCAGATACAAATCTTAGCACTTAATAAAAAAATAATAATGTTTAAAAGTAAAAAAAAGTGACTAAAAGCCTGGTCGGGCCAGCTACTTATCTGTTAGAATCACGGCTGCTGCAGAGCCCCGTTTTTTTTCCCAGTCTCCTTTCATTGCTCCATCTCCCTCCTCCCGCAGTGGAAATTACAGGAGTCGGGGGAGGGCATTTACTTCAGAGACCCTTTGTGGTTAATCTTCCGATCTCACTCTCTTCGAGTGTGATTTTTCCAGCGATTTCTTCTCCCAAATCGCTGCAAACAGCTTAGCCGTGGAATCGAGGCTAAGGAGCCCCAGTTCTTCGCTGTGCTCCGACCAGAACCCGGAAGTGAAAGTGCATAGTATTGTGTTTTTAATTGCTTCCCCCGTCTGCCTTTTTTTTTTGTCTATGAAGAGGTTGTCTTAAATTCAAGTTACCTTCCTTTGGGACAAATATGTTACTAATCAAATACAGTATTTGGGACGCTTTTCACTAATTATTTTATACAGCATAAAAATGAATGTTGAAAAAAATCAGCCTGGATGTTCACTTCGAATGGGCAATAGAGCAAAAGACATGTACAATCAGCAACACCACTGAGCTCTAGAATATACAAATCATAGTCAGCCTATTCAGTTTAGAACAATCTGTTCGAAAAGCAGACAGCAGCTGTCCAAATTATTAGGTACGCACACGTTTTGCAAAGAACATCCAGATGAATCGTGTCTGAAAAGAAAAGGACACCTATGGATTTTTCACTGAACTGCAAGCCTACATCAAAACCAAATCTCAATTTAAAAGTGTTCTGATATTAACTATTATAACTTTATAAAGGCATAGCCACCTCCCCACCCGGCTGTGCTCACGCCGGTCACCTGTGCACCCTCCCACACCTGGCAGCAGCCACCCCCACCCGGCCGTGCTCGTGCCACAGCAGCCGCTTACCCGCCCACCTGCCCACCCACCTGCTTGGGAGCTACCCAGGACTTGCGACTTCCTGTTGGCTTCCCCATTGGCTTTGCTTGTTGGAAGCCAGCAGGAAATCACAAGGAGGTCCTCACTTAATGACCTGAGATCCTCGCTTAATGAGGGTAACCAGGGACTGCCGGGATTGCCGTCACTAAGCAATGTGGTCACGTGACATCACACTTTATGACTTCATCACTTAGCGATGGAAATTCTGGTCCCAATTACCATCATTAAGAAAGGACTACCGGTAGCCTTGCAGAAGATGCAGCTGCCTTAATGATTCAAAGAGAGGGATTTCTTTCATACCAGTATATATTCTTTTTTTTTAATTTTTATTAGAGATTTTTAAATGAGTAAAACGTAAACATGAAAGACTACAGAAAATGAAATTAAAAAAGAATAGAGAAAAAGTGCAGAAAATTAAAGAAAAATATATTTAAAGTGACTTCCGATCTTCTTTACAGCAGTTACGAACAAGCTGAGTATCACTCCACCCACTTTAAGATTACATTACATAGTTCACTTCTTCCCATATTCAACCCTTTTCAATTGGCAAATCCAGAAATCATCAACTTATTTCTGTCCATTTTCAGCAAAAAGTCCATGAAGGGTTTCCAGTGTTTTATAAAAGTACTTACTATCTTATCTCTGATCAAACAAGTCAATTTTATATTCTTTTCTAATTATACAGTATTCTGATATTATTAATCCTTATCTTAGTGTTGTCACAGAACCTGGTTTCTTGCCTTCTTCCTGACAAGATGCACAAGTATATTTCCTAGTACAGAACTTTCCAAACTGTGTGTTGCGACACAAAAGTGTGTCGCCTGCGGGGCCCAGATGTGTCGCGTCAAAACCCGGAAGCGCTGATGGCATTCCGGGTTTTCCCGCGGCGACACACCAACGGCGGCGCGTGAAAATCCAAAAGCGCCGCAGCCACGGCGGTGTGCAAAAACTGAAAGCAGCAGCAGCACTTCCGGGTTTTTGCGCGCTGCCACAATGGCGGCACTTCCGGGTTTTCCCGCGGCGACACATCAACGGTGGTTGGTGTGTCGCCGCAGGAAAACTTTGGAAAGCCCTGTCCTAGTACATTTTTAAACTTTTCATTACTTGTGTTAATTCTGTACACCGTGTCCACTTCTACATCCGTGTCTTCTTCCTCCCATTCTAAAAATATTTTTAGGGCTTCAACAACCCTCTCCTTACTATCTTCACTAGGTTGTTTTGTAGCTGCTCAGTCTAAGGCAAAATTCTTTCTCTTTTAAATCCAGTAGCGTCTCATTGTCTAAATCAGAGCTTTCCAAACTTTTCATGTTGGTGACACACTTTTTAGACATGCATCATTTCGCGACACACTCTTACAGCAGGGCACAAGGCAGGCACTAGGACCTGCGCGGAATCCTGGCAGGGCTCAGAGGCAGCAGCAGCCGCGACACACCCAGACACTGCATCCGACACACTAAGGTGTCCCGACACACAGTTTGGAAAGCTATGGTCTAAATCTTTTTCCTCTCTTGGCTTATTGTTTCTGTCTCACTCATTTGTATTGCAGATTCTTCAAATTTTTTATTCATCTTTTCTTCCATGTCTGCAAATATTTCTTCCATTCTCTCTTCAAATGAAATCAAATCTCTCTTAACAGATTCAATCAATGATACTGCCACTGCCACTGTAATATTCTTTTCAAATTTTTCCAACATCCTTTGTACAGTCTCTGGAATAATCTCTATTTGCAATATTGACCTCCTGTTTTCCCTTTTTTAATTGCTTTCCTAATATTAGCCATTTCTCTCCTTAAATTTGTAATCCAAAAAGGTAAAGCAACAAAAATAAGAGAGCCTTTCTTTCTTTCTTTCCTCTATATACATAACTCTTTAAACCAGGGTTTCTCAATCTGGGTTCCACGGAACCCTAGGGTTCCACGAGAGGTCACTAGGAATTTCAAATTCAGGCAACTTCACATTAAAGAGGTACATTTCATTCTTTATTTTTAGTTTAAGAACACTGTTAATGCATATATACAGGCCTACACATGAAATGAATATAATTTTGTAACTTCTGGCCTATATTTGAGCCTGAATGTGCAGGGGTTCCCCGAAGCCTGAAAAATATTTCAAGGGTTCCTCCAGGGTCAAAGGCTGCTATAGACCCATCCAGCTCTCTGTAATTCTATAGTCACATGATCTTTCACAACTTTCCCTTATCTCTTTGTTTGGGTAGGAATGGGAGAGGCTTGAAAGGTCTGCTACTCCAATCCCCACATTTAAAAGCCCCCAAAGCATTTCAAGCACAGACCTTCCAGTAAAGCTTAAAACACAGAAACAACTACCAAAGGACTGTTAGTGGGTCCAAGGAAGTTTTTAGATTTTAATTCCCAGATTTGGGAATAGATAATTTAATCAAACCCAATATATCACTTTTGTTGATTTTTACCTAGAGACATTAATCAAGTCATCGGATCAAGTCCAAAGTCCTTCAAATTGAAAAAAAATATATATCCCCAAAGACCAAAATTACTCAAATCTTAGTAAAAATACGGGGGGAGATGGGCGGTGATATAAGTTGGATAAATACATGATAAGATAAGATAAGATAATCATAAATAAGATAACTGTTGACATATTCTGCATGCAAAACAGAAAAAAACTTGATGAGACTCTTGTAAGGTGATTCTGTAAGGTATCAGAGAGCTCTGGAGGCTTTCCAGTTTAATTATCCAGATATTGGCCCAGTAGAAACATTCATCAAGTTCAACTAAGTTCAAAAAATGAAAGGCCATTAGCTGTAAAACATATAGTTTAACACTGTTTTTAAATTGAACTTAAGAGAAACACTAAGAAACCAATCCCCTTCACTGCAGAAGAATTACATGCTCTGATCTTGAAGAAATGTTCACAAATTCTAAGTTCATATGTGTAGAGAAACTAAGGTTACTCAATAGTTTAGTAATTAGATAACATAATTTTATTATGGCACTATAGAAAAACCAAAACACACAATATGCCACAAGTATTGCAAACACAAGGTAATTTAAATAACCACAAAAAGAATCAGCAAGAAAACATGTGACATGTCACTTTAGAAAGAGTCCACTGGAGTTGGGTGGCCAATAAATTTAAATAAGTAAGTAAGTAAAATTGGGAACTACAGCTGTGGATTTCAAAATACTGATGGGTTTGATATTGGAATGCATTCCTAAGAGATATTTTAGCAAGATAAATCTGCAAAACAGCTCTAGATCTCAATATCCAAACTGACTTTCCAGTTGCAATTTGAATAGAGAAAGTTATTTTTATAGAATAAAATAGAATAGAGAAAGTCTTTTGAGTTATTCTCAAAAGAGAATAACTTTTGGATTTCCAAGATGGCGGCCGCAAATCAGCGCGACCGATGAACGCTCCAGGAGAAAAGCCACAAACCCTGTGAAAACCCACCGAAAACCCACCGAAAATCCCCAAATTTCATCCTGGGGGTTTGGAGAGGTGGTGTTGCCGATGGTGAGTGGCTTTCTCCGGGGGGAAGAGCTGGGGCGAGGCCTGTGTCCAGGTCGGAGCTCCGTGAATCTGCGCGAGAAAGCCCAGTGAACTGCCGAAGACGCCGGAGGCTTCCAAAGTTTGTTGGAAGCCGAAAACCGCAGAGGCTTCTGAGGTTCGAGCTGGGCCGGTGGAGTGAGGCCGGTGGAGCTGGTGGGGGTCTGGAGTCCACTGAAGACCGGAGAGTGTGGGAGGCTGCAGGAGGCAGCTGGATGCTGTGAGTTATTGGTCTGCAAACTGGGCCAGCGACGCTTGCGGGGCTGGAGTCTACTGAGGGCTGCGGAAGGCTGCCGGAGGCCTCGGATTTCGTTTGTTGGAGGCGGGAGACCGTCGGAGCTCGAGTTGGGCCGGTGGAGTCGGTGGGGCCTAGCGGAGCCGGCGTGATACAGAGAGGAGCCCGGCTGGTGCAACGGAGTCCTCGGTTGAGCCCCCCCTCCCCCACACACAGACAAGCAGACAAACTGGACTTTTCTCCTGGGCCGATTCTAGAGGGGGTTCAGAAACTCTGATGTTAGAACTGGCTGGAGTTGGGGGCGAACCCTGCGGCCCTGGAAAGTGCAGATGTTGCGGAGGCTGGAGCCCAGGAGATCAGGGCATAAGAAAAATCATAATACGGACTAACCCCCATGAAGACCTGGATGTTGTCCCAATTCGGGCTAAGGCGGCAGAGGGTTTGTAGGGGTCCCTTAGTATGAATCTGGACCCCCCCCAGGTTAAAGATGAGGTGGGGGGGAGCCAAGATTGTATGGTTTTGTAAGAGTACCCCCCTGGGTGAGAGTCAGGTGGGGTAGGAGTGAGTGCTGGTGAGTGTTGGTGCCTCTCCCTGACCAGTGAGAGAAGTTGAGGGAGAGGTGCAGGGTGTGAGTGTAGAGTGTGAGTGGGGGTGGTGCTGGAGTGGTCTTACGCGCTACCCGACATTGCATGAGATTGGATGATGGATGAATGGGATAAGGGACCCTTGATTAGTCCCAAGAATTCCGGAGGCCTGGGAGTGGAGGCTACTAGACCAGAGTTGGGAATCTCTGGGGGCTGTGCGGTGGGCCAAGTGATTCAGGTGGTGACGGGCAGGGGACGGTATGACGGGAACCGGAGGGCAAGCCATTATCGGGGAAGGCGCCCCCGGTGTTTGTTACCGGTGGTGCGTTCCGGCCCCCCGTGTTCATACCCAGGCCCTGGTAAGCAGATCCTTGTGGGCTCCGGTCTCCGACTGCTGCTGCTGAACGCCAGGTCGGTGAATAACAAGGCCCCCCTTATAAGTGATTTAATCACAGAGGAAGGGGCTGACCTGGTGTGTATTACCGAGACCTGGCTGGGCCCAGAGGGGGGAGTAGCCCTCTCGGAAATGTGCCCAGCCGGGTTTCGGGTGTGGCATCAGCCGAGACACCGGGGCAGGGGAGGAGGGGTAGCAGTGGTCATCAGAGAGTCCCTTGTGGCCTTCAGGGGCGCTGCTCCACAAGTGACCGGATGTGAGACCCTGTTTTTCAAGTTGGGTTCACGAGAACAGTTGGGAGTGTTGCTGCTGTACCAGCCTCCCTGCTGCGTAGCAACCTCCCTGCCTGAGCTGCTCGAGGCTGTCTCGGGGTTGGCAGTGGAGTTTCCCAGACTTATGGTTCTGGGGGATTTCAATCTGACGTCCCTGGGGCGGTCCTCGGAGGCGGCCCGGGAGTTCATGGCTACCATGGCAGCTATGGGCCTGTCTCAGATTATTTGTGACCCGACTCGTGACGGTGGTCTCACTCCGGATTTAGTTTTCTTTTCCGAGCAGTGGCAATGTGATCTGAGGGGAGAGTTACATCTTTCCCCATTGTCATGGTCAGACCACGCCCTGGTGACCCTGAGACTCTCTTGTGCTACCCCACTCCGCAGGGAGGCGGGACCTATTTGACTGGTCCGCCCCCGGCGACTGATGGACCCAGTGAGGTTTCAGAAGGAGCTGGGGGTTATTCCCGAGGACTTGCTTCACGGTCCAGTGGAGGTCCTGGCTGCAGCCTGGAACAAGGCAGCAGCCGGAGCCCTGGACAAGATCGCGCCTATGCGACCTCTCCGGCCCTGTTCGGCCCATCACTCTCCGTGGTTTACGGAGGAGTTGAGGGCTTTGAAGAGGGTTAAGAGACGTCTAGAGCGCCGCTGGAGAAAGACGAAGACGGAATCTGACCGAACACAATCTAGAGCCGCTGTTAAGTCCTACCTTGTGGCGGTAAGAGCAGCGAAACGTGAATATTTCTCCGCTCTTATTGCGTCCGCAGAATGCCGTCCGACGGCCCTGTTTAAGATTACAAGATCGCTTTTGGGTCGGGAGCAAGGGGAGACCCATCTACAGGGCCAATCGGAAGAGTTTTCTGAGCATCTGCAGGACAAAATCGCTCAGATTCATCCCAGTTGGACTCCAAGCGTGAGACAAGATCTGGGAAGATGCCAGAGGCTCGTACTTACCATGTTATCTGGGAGCAGTTTGATCCTGTTGGGCCTGATGAAGTAGACAGGATCCTTGGGATTGTAAATGCCACCACATGTCAACTTGACCCATGTCCCTCCTGGCTGGTGAAATCAGCTAGAGAGGTGACATGTGGCTGGGTCCTGGCGATTATAAATTCGTCCTTGAGTGAGGGGGTGTTCCCGGCTGCCTTTAAGGAGGCGCTGGTGCACCCCCTCCTCAAAAAACCGTCTTTGGACCCTACTATTCTGGGCAATTTTCGCCCAGTCTCCCACCTTCCCTTTTTAGGAAAGGTGGTTGAGAAGGTGGTGGCATTGCAACTCCAGAGGATTCTGGAGGAAACGGATTATCTGGACCCTTTTCAGTCAGGTTTCAGGCCAGGATATGGGACAGAGACTGCATTGGTCGCGCTTATGGGTGATCTCTGGCGAGGGCGGGATGGAGGGAATGCGTCCATCCTGGCTCTCTTAGATCTCTCAGCGGCTTTTGATACCGTCGACCATGGTATACTCTTGGGGCGGCTCAGGGAGTTGGGGGCGGGCGGCGTGGTTTTGCGCTGGTTCGCCTCCTTCCTCCAGGGCCGTTCCCAGTCGGTGTTGATAGGAGAGGAGAGAGCTGACCCGCGACCCCTGTCTTGTGGGGTGCCGCAGGGATCGGTTCTCTCTCCTCTCCTGTTCAACATCTACATGAAGCCGCTGGGCGAGATCATCCGTCACCACAGGATGATGTATCACCAATATGCTGATGATACTCAGTTATACATCTCCATCCCGGGTGAAGTAGGTGATGCGGTCGATGCCCTGTCTCAGTGTCTGGAGGCTGTGGGGGTCTGGATGGGGAACAACAGGCTTCAACTGAACCCTGGTAAGACGGAGTGGCTGTGGATTGATGGCCCCCCTAGATCCGGGAAGTTGTCATCTTTGGTTCTGGGTGGGGTTGCACTACCTCACTCGGATCCAGTGCGGAATCTGGGGGTCCTCCTGGACTCGCGACTCCTGCTCGAAGAGCAGGTGGCAGTCGTGGTCAGGAGGGCCTTTGCACAACTTCGAGTTGTGCGCCAGTTACGCCCTTTCCTGGATCAGGAGGCCCTCCGAACAGTCACTCATGCCCTTGTCATCTCCCGCATAGACTACTGTAATGCGCTCTACATGGGGCTACCCCTGAAGAGTATCCGGAAGCTTCAGCTGGTACAGAATGCGGCGGCGCGAGCAGTTACGGGTGCCATAAGATCGGCACATGTAACACCCCTGCTACGCGAGCTGCATTGGTTGCCAGTTTGCTTCCGGGTCCAATTCAAGGTGTTGGTGATTACCTTTAAAGCCCTATATGGCATAGGACCAGGGTACCTGAGGGACCGTCTCGTCCCGATAACGTCAGCCCGCCCCACCCGTGCGTGCAGAGAGGGCATGCTTCGGACCCCCTCAACAAGAGAATTCCATCTAGCGGGGTCCAGGAGGCGTGCTTTCTCTGCGACAGCCCCCGCCTTATGGAACATCTTGCCCCCGGAGGTGAGACTGGCCCCTTCACTCCTGGCCTTTCGGAAGGCCCTTAAGACCTGGCTCTGCCACCTGGCCTGGGACAACGGAGGTGGTAGTGCCTCCTGGGGTTGGCTGGCCCCGTAGCAATAAGACCTATGCTACGGTCCCCAATCCATCTTGGATTTTATTTTATTTTATATCTGGATTTATTTTTATACATCTTCTATTTTGTATGGTTTTAAATATTTTAAATTTTTAAGTTTTAATTATTGTAACCCGCCCAGAGTCCCTTGTATGGGAGATGGGCGGGGAATAAATAAAATAAATAAATAAAATAAATAAATAAACAAATAAATAAACAAATCTCTATCACTCTATCACATGAAATCTGTCACACTCTATATCCTATCACATGAAATCAGTTTCTTGGCCTCAAAATGGAAAAACATATTCTTCCCCCAAAAAATTATAAGCTATTTGGCATTTTTGGGCCAGTCTTAGGAGTAAGACAAATCCACCACTATAAATTGCATCATATCTTTTTTCAGATATCAAATTACATCATGTGCTTGCAATTGGCTCATGTTAACAAAAAGCCACTACAGCTGTATATAGCTTTTTAACCATGGCAGCAATAAGATGGAAATGGATTAAAGCTACAGGCTATTCTTCTCAGTAGAGTGCAGGGATCTTGTCATCTTTTTTATCACCTTGTATCTGAAATATTTCTGTACTTCACAGAACAGCATTAACTTTGCTTATTCTTCCTATAGATGCATAACACAATGCTATAGTTTGCATGCAGAGTATGTTTTTACTACTTCAAGTGACTATTTACAAACTACAAATATGATTAATTTAATCACTTAAAAATAATCACAATACAGTGGGGCAAAAAAGTATTTAGTCAGCCACCAATTGTGCAAGTTCTCCCACTTAAAAAGATGAGAGAGGCCTGTAATTGACATCATAGGTAGACCTCAACTATGAGAGACAAAATGAGAAAACAAATCCAGACAATCACATTGTCTGATTCGGAAAGAATTTATTTGCAAATTATGGTGGAAAATAAATATTTGGTCACCTACAAACAAGCAAGATTTCTGGCTCTCACAGACCTGTAACTACTTCTTTAAGAGGCTCCTCTGTCCTCCACTCATTACCTGTAGTAATGGCACCTGTTTGAACTTGTTATCAGTATAAAAGACACCTGTCCACAACCTCAAACAGTCACACTCCAAACTCCACTATGGTGAAGACCAAAGAGCTGTCGAAGGACACCAGAAACAAAATTGTAGACCTGCACCAGGCTGGGAAGACTGAATCTGCAATAGGCAAGCAGCTTGGTGTGAAGAAATCAACTGTGGGAGCAATAATTAGAAAATGGAAGACATACAAGACCACTGATAATCTCCCTCGATCTGGGGCTCCACGCAAGATCTCACCCCGTGGGGTCAAAATGATCACAAGAACGGTGAGCAAAAATCCCAGAACCACACGGGGGGACCTAGTGAATGACCTGCAGAGAGCTGGGACCAACGTAACAAAGGCTACCATCAGTAACACACTACGCCGCCAGGGACTCAGATCCTGCAGTGTCAGACGTGTCCCCCTGCTTAAGCCAGTACATGTCCGGGCCTGTCTGAAGTTTGCTAGAGAGCATTTGGATGATCCAGAAGAGGATTGGGAGAATGTCACATGGTCAGATGAAACCAAAGTAGAACTGTTTGGTAGAAACACAACTCGTCATGTTTGGAGGAGAGAGAATGCTGAGTTGCATCCAAAGAACACCTTACTGTGAAGCACGGGGGTGGCAACATCATGCTGTGGGGCTGTTTCTCTGCAAAGGGACCAGGACGACTGTTCCGTGTACAGGAAAGAATGAATGGGGCCATGTATCGTGAGATTTTGAGTGCAAACCTCCTTCCATCAGCAAGGGCATTGAAGATGAAACGTGGCTGGGTCTTTCAGCATGACAATGATCCCAAACACACCGCCCGGGCAACGAAGGAGTGGCTTCGTAAGAAGCATTTCAAGGTCCTGGAGTGGCCTAGCCAGTCTCCAGATCTCAACCCCATAGAAAACCTTTGGAGGGAGTTGAAAGTCCGTGTTGCCCAGCGACAGCCCCAAAACATCACTGCTCTAGAGGAGATCTGCATGGAGGAATGGGCCAACATACCAGCAACAGTGTGTGCCAACCTTGTGAAGACTTACAGAAAACGTTTGACCTCTGTCATTGCCAACAAAGGATATATAACAAAGTATTGAGATGAACTTTTGATATTGACCAAATACTTATTTTCCACCATAATTTGCAAATAAATTCTTTCCGAATCAGACAATGTGATTGTCTGGATTTGTTTTCTCATTTTGTCTCTCATAGTTGAGGTCTACCTATGATGTCAATTACAGGCCTCTCTCATATTTTTAAGTGGGAGAACTTGCACAATTGGTGGCTGACTAAATACTTTTTTGCCCCACTGTATAAATAAGAATTTACTTTGAGAATAATGTCCATAGTTTAATCTATACCTATATTTATATTCAACCTGCTTGTAGCCTACACCAAAACTACCCTTGAATAATGTAAAAAGGGTAAAAAGCTGTGCAACTGAACAATTCAATTTTTTTTCCTTCCTAGCATTTTCCCCACATGTGCAGGGTCCACTTTTTCTCCAAGCCAGTTACGGTTTATAATGTTGCCAGACAAATCTACACACATACACATCTAACTGGTATTGTACTTTAGAAACCAAATCCGTGATTTGACGTACCATATACACACATTTCAAAACTCCTACAGAAACGGAATATTCATATAAATAAGATGTTGAATGCATATGTTCTTGGCTAATCCCAGTATTTGGAATTATCAAAAGCATCAAGAAATTTGGATTCTATGGCCACGGAGGAGCACCCAAATAATTAGTATACAACACTGTATCACATTTATAGTAGTCGACTGCTGAAATGTACTATTTGCCAACATATGAATTAGTCTATTGTTGACAGAGAGACAAGGAAAACAACTTTCAAACAATCTATTCGCGTTGTTTGGAGCTGTTTTGTTTATGACGAAAATTTCCAGAGTTTTTTCTTTTTTAAAAGGAATTTAATTCCAAGATAGCACTTGTTTAATAAAGCAGACACATACAAAACAATCTGGATATCTGAAAGAAGCAATTGTACCCCTTACCTTTGCTGGGGAATATACTCAACTGTAGAAGCAGACTGTTAGGGACAGTCTTAATGAAATTTCTCAGAAAACACATTTTAAATTATTTGTCCTTATATCTTAGAAGGTTTTCTGTTTCCAAAGAATTTCCGAATCAACCTGGATTACACAGTTCTAATTAGTAACAAGATCACTGCTGATGGCTGTTATCCTTCCTACTCCCTTCTCTGCAAATACTGGAGATCAATCAAAGGATTCCAAAACCCATGGAATTCAAGCTCCATAATTTTTTCCCTTTAGGATGGATTAAAATATTCCACAATCTTTTGAACTTATATTGGCTTATATCTCATCTACTGTTTTGCAAATATTTTGTCTATTTGCTCTTCCTTGGACTGGAAGATTGTGAAAAAAGAACCATTCTGTGTAGATGTATGCCATTGTTTAAATGGTTCCTCTGATGTCAATATAGGTAGTGTTTGAAAGAGATATAAAATTCGTGGTAGGATATTCATTTTAATCACTGATATTCTACCAAGTAATGATAATTGCAATTTTTCCCATTGATCTAAGTCTTTTTTAATATCTATCCAAAGTGGAATATAATTATTCTGAAATAATTTGACATTTTTAGATGTTAAATATACTCCCAAATATTTTACTTTTTTCTCCATAGAATATCCCGTCATTTCTCTCAATTTCTCTTGTTGATGGCAATCCATATTCTTAGTTAAAACTTTTGTTTTCTGTAAGTTCACTTTGAACCCTGCTAACGACCCAAAGTCTTTCAATTTCTGCATCAGTAACTCAATCCCATCCAGTGGGTTCTCTAAGGTAACGACTAGATCGCCAGCAAAGGCTCTTAATTTATAAACTTCTAAAGTCAAGTTCAATTCCTCGCAACTTCACAGAAATGTCCATGTAATTTTCTTGCCAGCAAAATGACAATAGTTTGTCATTGCTTTCTTCTGGGATATTTTTTTTCTTCGAAGATTAGACTACAGAGATAATATTCTTTGGAGATCTATATAACTAGACCCAAGCTTGATTAACATCTGATCCCAGGTAAGATTCGCCAAGTGTGGACATCTGCTTAGACCTAGCACCCATTTTTCCTGAAAAACAGAATAGGCCACAAAACGAATCTGTTCGGCTAAACACAGGACTTCAACAGAAAATGAGATGTAAATATTAAAATAAAGTAAAAAGTGTGTTGACCTCTGAGTTATTTTACCTTCTGTAGTAGAATTTCTTCCTGAATAGCAACAAGACAATGCTGATGTTGCGTTGCTCTTCTGAATTGAACTCTCACCATGGCCCATCTTTTTCCCTCTTCTTATTCAGATTAAGTCATCATTCATCATTTATCTTAACAGCCAGAATCTGCAGTCATAAGAGTATATAAAAGGATAAATATTTTCAGTCTTAACAGAAAGTTAAAAATACAAATTTATACTGAGTGTGATGGCTCAGTGGTTAAGACACCAGGCTTGTCGATTGGAAGGTCGCAAGTTCTGAGGTTCGTGACCCTAGCCCTGCGTGACGGCGTGAGCTCCCGCACTCATCCCAGCTCTTGCCAACCTAGCAATTCGGAAGCATGCAAATGCAAGTAGATGAATAGGTAC
Organism: Charina bottae; assembly: GCA_023362775.1. Taxonomy (NCBI): domain Eukaryota; kingdom Metazoa; phylum Chordata; class Lepidosauria; order Squamata; family Charinaidae; genus Charina; species Charina bottae. Next base: position 152,965,211 of record JALMGJ010000002.1, on the reverse strand, counting down.
CACTTCGGTGGGAAGGCAACAGCGTTCTGCGCGCATCTTGCCGGCCACATGACCGCGGAAGCGTCTTCGGACAACGTTGGCTCTTCGGCTAACAAACGGAGATGAGCACCGGCCCCTAGAGTCAGACACAACTGTGTGGGGGAACCTTTACCTTTACCTATACCAGTGTGGCATGACATGTTAATGTCCTACTATCTTTAATAACTATAGAGCAGTACACAAAATTATGTACACTCTATTAATAATGTACTTAGAGTCCCATTTCTAAGCAGTTTACAGTGAGAAGTTACTCTTTCATGTTTAGTTTACCATATCATAAAAATAATAAAACCATAAAAATAATGCTTGGCGCTTCTTTAGTGGCAATAGCAAATAGCAAGTAGATTAAAGATGATCAATATTCACCATATGAGTTTTCATTTCATAATGTTCTGCTTCAAATACTAATGATGCCTCATTTTACATCAACAGATGTCTTGCCCATTTGATCTAAACAGTCATTTACCATTTTTGCCTCAAATTGAAATCACACGTATTACATGATGCTTATATTTTTTAGATGAAACCTTCAATGCCAGTCTTAGGTTCAACTACACAGCAGGCTCAGAACATAAGACTAAATGCAGACACTGACATAAGAAAATCTCTTATAATTTTTCCCTAGAAACCTATTATCCCACTATCCTGGGAAATAGCTGAGAAACTAGATGCACCATACAAAGGTATTTTTGACGTAAGAAGCCCACAGATTCTATTGTGATCCAATGTGATAATACAAATTTACACAATACAAAGGAGCAGCAAAGAAACAAGAAAGGGCTTTAAGAGATGAGAGTTAAACAGCTGTTCTTCACCTGTTTCACATAAGACATTGCAAGCAGAGACTTGCATCCAATAGTCACAACCAGGAATTAGATCAACCATTTTGAAGTAGTTCCCCAAAAAGTTTATTTTTAGAAGAACAGAGATGCTTAGCATATACGTATATCAGGCCACTTCTTGCTTGCAAACATATTCTTATCAAAGTTCTATCACAATCCCTGTTTATTTTATGTTATCATAACAGCTCTGGTCAAGCCAAGAGACCGATATGCAACCAGAACATTATTACAGGAAATATGATTTTATTTCTTTGGCTTGGAAAAGAGCCTGGGCCTAAAATAGCTTAAGTTATTCCCTTGCTTGTAAATTGCACAACTGAACAAAGGTAGCAACGACCTGCTTTACTGTCACAAGCAAGATTTGCTCTCTGCTAACAGGCCCTTGAAGTATGAACATGCCCTTGAAATTTTAGAGGAAATGTTCTCTAGATTATCTGATGCCCTTTACCAGAGTTGTTACCAGAGTTGTACGAGGCTTGTTACAAGACTCTTCATCAGATGTTATTTAATCAAAAAGGGTCTTAAATACCTTTTTGCCACTGCACTGTTTCAGTTCATCACACATGTCCAAGCACTACTCCTTCAGTTGCTCCTTAAGCTAATTTTCCAAACCATCCCCCCACTGCACACTGTTATTCAACAGAAACCTAACCTCCAGATCCTCAGAGTGGAGGGGAAACAGGAACACCTGCCAAGAACGCTCATCCCCAAAACATAAGTTATTTGAATTCTTCAAGCTGGCTTTTGAATTAATCCCCACACAATGACAAGCTTCCATTCCTCTCATGATTTTCAGCCTTCTTCTGGATGTGTTTTCTTTAGTATAAGCACTTAACTTTTCACATAACCAAACTTGCTCTCTTTTACTTCACTGCAGTCCCCTCAATATAATCAAAGCTACCTTAACAATTCAACATCCCTAACACTTTCACCCTCATAAATCTGTTCAGATACCTCCCCAACCATAAACCACCCAAAAGATCCTATCAGTAAAATGCTCTATGCCTGTTTCTTTTTAAACCTAGCATGTTCATTTAAATCAGATCTTGAGTCAACACATATTTATGAAAGAAATTAATTTTTCCAAAGTTTCTTGTTGGTAGTTTACCTTGGCTCTGATTCCCTATGCAATCTGGACCTCAAAGACAGTATTATTTTAAAGATGATCCTCTGTTAGCCTTTGGACACAGATGGAAGCTTGTTTCTCTTTTCCCCAATTTATTCCACCTTTCCAACCCTAATCAATTTCCCCTCCTAAAAAACTGCAACTATCAACCATCAACAACTTAATGTTGATTAGGTTAACACAAAGATGGTCATTATTAATTAAGCTGGGACTGGCTTCAATGTGTTGGGTTGTTTGCAAACATCAAGGATTTTGTCTAAGTTTCAATCACCAAACCTATCTTCTTCTCCCCAAAACACTGCTTGTCTCTCTCAACAGCAAAGGCTTCATTCTATGTAGGTTGCTTTGTACTTTACACACACATACATATATGCATAACCATCCCATTATTCCCTTTCGGGGTAAGCAACATTATACAGAGCATAGAGAAGGAGTAAGAAAACCGAAGTCAAAGAAATTAAAGGCATGACATAACAAAAGAGAAGAAAATATGACTAAAACTAATTTATATTGATATTTATACCCTGCCTATCCCCTCCCTAACGGAGGACTCTAGGCGGCTTACATACAGATATACATTTTCATGTTATACATTTCATGTTATACATTTTCAATTTAACCGCGCGCTAAGGGAAGGGGTAAGGGCACCGACTCTTCCGAGGCTACTTGGACTACAAGCCCCACAATGCCTTGCGTCGAAGCCGGCTGCCAACGTCCTGTAGATGAAGCTGCTTTTCTGGGATCCGTCGTAGCCACCGCCGTTCCAAAGATCTTCCGTTTCTGGTGGGCGACCCCCGACAGGACGCCAGCAAATTTACCCACTTAAGGTGGTACCCATTTATCTACTCGCAAAGCTTTCGAACTGTTGGGTTGACAGGAGCTGGGACGAGCAACGAGAGCTCACCTCGTTGCGCGGGGATTCGAACTGCCGACCTTCTGATCGGCAGTCTACAGCTCAGCGGTTTAACCCGCTGAGCCACCGCGTCCCATTGTAATTACATTGTAATTACACCAACACCATTCACTATACCTCTTGATAGCTTTCTATCCTCAAACCATTCATTTCTACTACATCTACAGTATATGCTATCTCATACATTGTCTTTTGTTCTTTAAAATTATTTCTTCTCTCTTTTTCAGGATCTCATCAACTCCATACAACATCTGGTCCACATACCTCTTGCCCAACATACACACACTGCACTCTCCAAATTTTGCTCATTGTCAATTATCCTACCCTTTCAAACACCTTCCCAGGCACACTTAATAAAGTAATTACCCTGTAGTTTTTGCAGTTCCTCTTCTTATCCTTCCCTTTATGTTGAGAAACTATAGCAGCATTCTTCCAGTCAAAAGGTACAGATTCCTCACATGTACATTAAACAAGTTGCACAACCATTCCATAAACAAACTATATCCATACTTTTCCCAGTTTGTACAATCTAATCCTTCAGCACTATCATTTTTCAATATTCTCATAGCATTTACTACAGTACTTTATTTATTTTATTTATTTATTTATTTATTATTCAAATTTATTCCCCGCCCATCTCCCATGCAAGGGACTCTGGGCGGGTTACAATAAAAATACTTCCCTTTCACCCATTTTTGGACACTAATATTTAGACTTCATTTCTTTTTTACTCTAATAGTTTTAATATCATTTCCATACAAATATCTAAAATACTCCTTCCAGCATTCCCAACTTCATTATCACTTTTATTTTTTTAATTCCATCCACTCTGCTGGAAGCTCCTTTACCTTTTCCAAAGCACTGTTTAATTTCCATCAAAATTACTTTGCATTTCCTCGGCCTCTTTGAATCTTAACTATGCCTTTTTCTGATTACATTATTTCTAAATCTCTTTTTTGGGATATACACTTATGTACCTTTCCCTCATCCTTATTTCTTGCAGCAATCATTCTCTTAGATGTATTCCATTCATTCTACCATAGTTCCTTTTTCATAGTACCTAGTAGTAACACCATACACTTCTGTGGCACCATGTAATTATTTCCATTCTGTTCCAAACATTTTACCCATCCTCTTTCCCTATGTTGAGGGAAAGAGGATGGGTTTCCATTTATTCTGTTGGAAAATTAATCTAATACTTTTTCATATAGGACTCATATTTTTATTCCCTTTTCTTTCATGTCCATTTTTTCCTGAGATTCAATCTTGACCCTATCAAAAACTGGATGTCCTACATTTGGGACCTCTCATCATCTTTGCAGCCTTCACTAATTCTCTCAGTCTTTCATCAAAAACAATAAAATCATGCTTTTCTATTTATTCCTTTGTTATGGGTACATATGAATACACATGCATATTCAGAACAAACAGATTTTCTGAGCAGATACTCTCCAAATAGTCATCATTCTCATCCATAGGTCTCCAAATGCTCCAATAACCTTTTCTGTATTCTCTCATCTCATTTCCATCCATCCATTCATGTCCCCTAGCAAAATAATTGTTTCTACCATTATTCAGAATGTTGCACAATTTTCCCAGACTCATACCTGGTTCTTCTATTATCACATTCACTGTATCATCACAGGGTTGTTGTGGGGAAAATAGGAGGAGGAAGGAGTATTAGGTATGTTCACCACCTTAAGTTATTTATAAAAAATAATAAAGGCGGGATAGAAAATAAAATTAAAATTAATAACATGTAGCTGTCACCAACGTAGCAATTCCTACTTTCATATGCACCAACATGTTTTGTTCTTTTCATTCATAATTAAACCTTCACCTTTACATCTTTGCCTGTATTCGTCAACTCTGCTCCACAAAATCATGCCACCTTCATTCAGATCTGTTTCACCTCTCCCCCTTAGTTTCACAAACACTCAACATTTTTTCTTTCATTTTATTCTTTAATTCATCATCTTTACCATTTATTTCTCTAACATTCCATATTGCAATCTTCCATATGCCATATATGCTGCCTTGAGTTGTACCAAATAAAGACAGGATATAAATATAATAATCTCCAGGCGGGCCCAAATGTATTGACCTCCTCCGCCAGCAGTGTCTGTGGGGGCATGGAGGCAAAATCAGCAAAGTGGCAGACAGAACATTACAATGCAAGCCCTGCCTCTTTTGAATGTGCATCAATGTCACACATACATTCAAAAGGGGTAGGGATTGCATCATAATGTTTCCACTGCCATCTTGCCAATTTTGACACACACCCCTGTGGACACTGCTGTCCACCATTCATCACATTTTTTTGGTCATTCAAGGCTTTTGCATAACACTTTTTAGTAACACAGAGAAGATAGACTAAGTTGTGAGCCACAGTCATTCTTATAACATGCACAACAATTCCTACTAACAGGAAGGTCAGTATTGCTCAATACTGGCATATTTTGGCCAATACAGTTTAAACATAACCAAAGCCCTGTCTCACTCCAAGCATGGTCACATTATTCTATGCAAGCTACATTCTCTAAAGACTACCTTTCAAGCCAACATATTGTTGACTACAACCTATCAACCAAAAAGCAAGTATATTTTATTCCCTCTCTAAAAGAGCTCAAAATGATAGACTCTGATCTTCTACTCCCCCGCCCCATACAGGTCCAGCTCATCTTTTAATCTTCACATAATCACCTTTTCCAAAATGCTGCTAAGTAAATTGTGCAAGAATCTTGCCAATTCAACTAAAATACGCTCCTACTTTTTTTTATGTTAGCTCCTTAGCCCCACGCTTTCTTCACCAGCCCAACCACATGTGTCTTGTAAATAACCCACCAGCTACTCCCAAATCTCATTCAGTTGTGCCATTAAGTTGAAGACCAGAACGGTTTGGTTTATTAAGGCTCCAAATGACCACTCAGAGTGTAACAGGAGGCAGGGAAACATTTGTCCTAGTATGTCAGGACTTTCTGGCTTTGATGCTTATCACCATAACCACTTATCATTAAAAAAAATTACAATCAAGGACAACTAAGGAGCTGTGGTTATAGGTTCTGCTGGGTTTTATTTATTTATTTTATTTTAAATGTGCCTTCTCTTTTCTACAACAAAATAGAGCTTACTGCCAAGGTTTAGAAACAGCCTGTGCGCAAAAGAGGGGTGAGAAGAGTGGCAATTTTTTGCTTCTGAAAAGCATTCCCATACATAACTGTCTACACGGGGCTCAGTCAGACCAGAACACCCACGGATCATCACCATGCTGCAGAGTTTGTTTTTCTACTGCATTAGTAACCTACTTTGAGAGCTCGACAATGGGAGAGGGGGGTCTTTCCTAGACTAGCCCCACAACAACCCTACGAGGTAGGCTGGGCTGAGAAAGCGACTGTCCCAACGTCTCCCAGGGAATTCTGCGGCTGGACGGGACTCCCACCACCTCCTCACTACTCTGGCTTTCCAGGGAGCCCCCTTCTCTCGCCGAACCACCCTCGGAACAATACGCCTCCGCTCCCCGCCGTCCTTCTACCAAAACGGAGGGTAGCTGCACCGTCCGTCCCACGCTGCCCATCCGCCGCCCTTTTCCTACGCAAGCGTCTCCCCTCACCACAGAGCCTCCGACTTGCCCCTGTCCGTCTGCCGGATGTACCCGCCGCTTCCAGCGACGATGCCTCTGAGCCCCTCCGCGCAGCCACTCCTGCCCCTTCCCCATCGCACCGCCAAAACAAGCCACCAGCGCCACGGCTCCCCACTCCCGCAGCCGCTCCTTGGCAGGCGAGCCCAGGACAGCAGCGCCTTTCCCCGTTCGCGCCCGGCCACAGTCACGGACCTCTTTTCACTCTCTTCTGGACACCGGCCGCCGTTCTCCCCTCCATCCCCTCCTCCTAGACCGCCACCGGAAACACTCCAACCTCAACACGGATGCAGGGAATCCACCCTCGTCAGGCAGCAAAGCAGGAAGCGGGGGGAGGCTGAATCCAGACCGCTCTAGCCACCGGGCCAACGTCCTGACTTTATGGTTTTGTTTGCTGGCAGACGGGCGGGGTTCACACCTCGCGCTAAGCCAAAACAAAGAGATCACCGGATGATTTAGCGCGAGGTGGGAATGCTGCTTGCTGTATATTGTGGGTGCCTGTGTTACGGGGAAGCGTTTGTAGCGTGACGTGATCCCCAGGCACTCCAAACATGTTGGTGCGTGCATTCACACAATCGATCATCACACTCATGAGTCCTCTTCCCAAAGCATCACATTACCTGATATTCAAGTAATGCTGATACTTTTTTAGAGGAAGCAGTTTGAAAACAGGATCGGGTTAAAGGCCAGGGTAACTCAACATTCCTGCACAAAGGCAGGAATGTGTAAATTTGCAAAACTGAATTGAATTTTTTCTTAACCAGAATAGCCCTTGAGCTCTGGGTAACAAGTTTTCAGCGTTCTTTTTTCTGAGAAGGAAAACGGGCACTTCCAGTTCTTCTGTGACTCTTATTTCAAGTTTCCCTATTCCTTAAGTTCCACAGGGATAAAAGATGCAGCCTTTGTCTGGTCTTGTTCACCCCCTAAAAGATCTAAAGGTTCAGTCTGTTAAAAAAAATAGCCTCATTTTGCTATGTTCTCTCTCTTATGACAGGATTTATCCGAAAAATTCTGCAAATTACTTGGGAAGATAGGCGGACTAATGTTAGCGTATTAGAAGAAGCGAAAACCACCAGCATTGAAACAATGATCATCCAACATCAACTTCGCTGGACCGGTCATGTTGTTCGAATGCCTGACCATCGTCTTCCAAAGCAGCTACTTTACTCCCAACTTAAGAATGGAAAACGGAATATTGGTGGACAGCAAAAGAGATTCAAAGACACTCTCAAAGCTAATTTAAAAAAATGTAATATCAGCATTGAGAACTGGGAAGCCCTAACTCATGAGCATTTCAATTGGAGGTCAGCCTTTATTAATGGTGCTACGGACTTTGAAGAAGCACGAGTACAGGGCAAAAGGAAGAAAACAGCTAAACGGAAGGCACGTCAGGCAAACCCTCATCATGACTGTCTCCCACCCGGAAACCTATGCCCTCACTGTGGGAGGTTGTACGGATCCAGAATTGGCCTTTATAGCCACTTACGGATCCACTGTTAAAATTTTACTTTTGGAAGACAATCTTACTCGGCTACGAGTGATCGCCAATGATGATAGCACTAAGGCTTAGTTTGTTTAACTACTGATGGTGACTGAATAAATCACAGCTGGGTTCACACAGCACAAAAAAGCAGAAAGCCTAGATTACAAACAACAATGGCTGGGTTCTCACAAGAGACTAAAGCAAAAACAAACTTCATTTGAATGCGATCCAAGTGCGGGAAATGGGGCTAACATATTTAGGTTGCAAGAATTCAAAGGACCATGAGATGGCAGCAAAGAGATTAAAAACCCCAAAACTTGCTATCATCTAGTGGTCATCTGGACTTTTACATCCCACTTATGGTAGTCTGCAAAAATATGGATGACCACTAGATGGCAACAAAAGGATACAGTATATTCTAACAATACTGATTAGCAGTATATTTGCAAAAGGATAATAATTTATTATGTATGAATGTTGACCTCCTCCTCAAGTCCTGCTCTGCTGCCTCATGGCAGCATTTTTTTTCCTGGAGGAATGAGTGAAGAACACCAGGAATGTATGCCAAGAGCATACACTCCCAGCAGGGTCACTCAAGGCCTGCAGGGCATCCCAGCTGCTCAGCTAAAGCAAGCAGGCATCTATATTGGACAGTAGTGATATAGGAAGATGTTGGAGGTAGATAATCACTTTAATTACAATGACAAAGACATAATTTCATGCTGTGTGGAAGAAGGCAATACTGAACCATTTCTGTATTTTACCACGAAAACCACATGGATAGACAAGATAAAGATTGACAAAATAGAGCCAGATGATGGGCTCTCTGGTGGAATGATACCCAATACACCAGGTGTGTCCAAGCTTTTGGCTTCCCTGGGCCACATTGAGTGAAGAGGAATTGTCTTGGGCCGCACATAAAATATATAATATAGTTAATGTATATAAGTAATAAAACTTCATTTATTTTTTTATATTTTTTATTATAAAATTTTTAACAAAGAGGGCAACATAAAACTAGTGGGATATTTGACCTTGTTTTTGTGAAACTAATGCATCAATGTCTGGTTCGATGAAAGTGGTTGCAATTCTCAGTGAGTTCTCAAAGTGCTTGTCAGAAATTTTAATTCTAATTTTACTCTTCGTGTGCTTCATCCTTGAAAATAGTTGCTCACAAATGTACGTGCTGCCAAAAAGCGATGTCATGAATAAAGCTCCGGCTCGGATTTGCACCATGCCAGACTCTTCCGGTAGTCGGCTCGTCCTCATCTGAGTCTGGCATGGCGGTGGGGACAGGAGGCTCATTCCGGACCGGGCCGCACTGCTAGCTGTTCAGGGCTGCATGCGGCCCGTGGGCCGCAGGTTGGACACCCCTGTAATATACTATTGAGGAAGAGCTGAGGATCTTTCAGAGTACTAATGCTGTTTATGATGCAACTAAATGAAAAGCTTTGGAATGTCTAGTTGCTGATGTTGCCATGCAGCAAAAGAAAATCTGAAGCTGCAAAGGCAGGGTTACAGTGGGAACCTGGACATAAGGAGCATGAATGTGGGAAAGCTCAACACAGTGAAAGATTAAATCAATCGATTGCACATTAACATCTCAGGTATCAGTGAACTGAAATGAATTGGAATTCTGACTTGCAGTCAAAAGATCATACTGTGTACTACACAGGACACCAAAAACAAAGAAGTAACAGTGTGTCTTTCAACCCCTGATGCAGAAAAAGAGGAGGTTGATGAGTTTTATGGTCAAGTTCAATCTGCAATCAACAGAACTTATAAGCAAGATGTGCTTCTTGTAGTTGGAGACTGGAATGCCAAAGTTGGAAACAGGGAAGAGGAAAACATAGTTGGACTATATGGCCTAGGAAACAGAAATGAAGCACGAGAATGACAATCCAGTTTTAGAAACTCCATTTTCAAGGGGAACATCATGAATCACTTTGAAGTCCTGAACTTAATTGATAGGGAGTCAGAAGAAGTGTGAAAAGAAATCAAATAAGGATCAATGTGAAAAGAGATTGCCAAAGATCAAGAAACAAAATAAAACAAACTAGATCTCAGAACAGATGGTGGAAGTACTGTAGCCAAAAAGAGATGAGAAGAGAAGCCAAAGCCAAGAAAGAGAAAGATTTCAGGAAGAAACTAACAAAGAATTTCAGAGGGCTGTTAGAAGAGACAAGAACCAGTCTTACATCAACATCTGTAAAGACCACAAAGATGGAAACAGACACAGAAAAGCAAGGAGTTTTTCAAAAGATCTCTAAATTCAGGAGGTTCCAACCTTGATTTGGTAAGCTAAAGGAATCCATTGGAGAGATGGTAACTGAAGATCAAAAAAAGATGGAAAAAATATGCTGAAATTCTATACAGTAGACATGTCAACATCCAAGGTACCTTAGAAGATACTCCCTTTTTAGAAGAACCTCTGGTACTTGAAGATGAAGTTAAATCAGTACTCCGGTCATTAGTCAGAAGGCTACAGGAACTGATTAAATATTTACAGAAATATGGCAAGCGACAGATGAATCAATAAAGGTTCTAACCAAACTGTGATTGAAGCTTTTTTTAAAAAAAAGTTTCATCTGAGCCTTAAAATATTAAACATGTGGTTAAAACTTTAGAACTGGGAATAAAAGTTGCTGAAAATTGCTTCCATGCTGCAGTCCCTCTACATGATATCTATTTTCTATAGGAGAAGGACTTATGTATAGGACATACATAGAACCACCCAGAGTCTACCATGGTGGAGATTTTTGTTGTTGTTGTTGTTCAGTCGTTTAGTCGTGTCCGACTCTTCGTGACCTCATGGACCATAGCACGCCAGGCCTTCCTGTCCTCCACTGTCTCTCGTAGTTTACTCAAATTCATGTTCATTACATCGGTGATGCTATCTAACCATCTCATCCTCTGCCGTCCCCTTCTCCTTTTGCCTTCAGTCTTTCCCAGCATCAGGGTCTTTTCCAGGGAGTCCTCTCTTCGCATTAGGTAGCCAAAGTATTTGAGCTTCAGCTCCAGTATCTGTCCTTCCAATGAGCAGTCAGGGTTGATTTCCTTTAGGATTGACTGGTTTGACCTCCTTGCAGTCCAAGGGACTCTCAAGAGTCTTCTCCAGCACCACAGTTCGAAAGCATCAATTCTTCAGCGCTCAGCCTTCCTTATGGTCCAACTCTCACAGCCATACATCACTACTGGAAAAACCATAGCTTTAACTATACGGACCTTTGTCGGCAAGGTGATGTCTCTGCTTTTTAATATGCTGTCTAGGTTTGCCATAGCTTTCCTCCCAAGGAGCAAGCGTCTTTTAATTTCATGGCTGCAGTCACCGTCTGCGGTGATCTTGGAGCCCAAGAAAATAAAATCTGTCACTGCTTCCATTTCTTCCCCTTCTATTTGCCAGGAAGTGATGGGACCAGATGCCATGATCTGGGTTTTTTTAATGTTGAGTTTCAAGCCAGCTTTTGCACTCTCCTCTTTCACCCTCATCAAGAGGCTCTTTAGTTCCTCTTCACTTTCTGCCATTAGGGTGGTATCGTCTGTTGATGGTGGAGATAGGCGCTGATAAATCCAAATAATAATAATAAATACAGTAAAACCTCAGTTTAACAAACCATTTGGGTGGAATGTGTGCCCATTAAATCCAAATGTCTATTAAATCCAAATTTGCATCATTTGTGTCAATTTATATCCTTTGCATAATTACATAATTGAGGTAAATGGAGACATTTGCAGTAAACCTTGATTTAAAGGACAAATCCTCAGACGACAGATTTGTCCAAAGTCAGTTAATATGAAACCTGCCTATAGATCAAGAAGTGTGAATTGCTGTATGTCCCTCTGGGATAGAACCTGGGCACTTACATCCAGTAGCTTTCACTTCTTGTTTTCCACCAGTGTCGTTCTAGGCCCTCTCTTCACCAGCTACATTTCAGGATGCTCCTCTGCACGGGATTGGTGGGTGGAAGAAGCTCCTTCGGGCAATCCTGTCAAGCACCCTATTGCCTCTGTATTCTAATGGTCAACAAGGCACCTAAAAGAAGCACCATCCAGTTGCTGGGGAACTCCCCGTGCCATCAAGAACAGGACCCATCAGATGTTTGGGGCAGACCATCTTAATAGGTCCCTCCTCCCTGCAGAAGTTGGCCTCCCCCACCTTACTGGTGTTTCAAAGGGCCCTGAAGACCTGGCTCTTCGCCCAGGCCTTTGGCAAGCATGATTAAAGCCCCTTTTCTTCTTTTCCTTTGTTCCCACCGGGGTTTATCTGTGTCATCTTTGTTCTTTTTTGTTTTGTGTTGCTTTCTTGTCTTAAATGTTTTTTTTAACTATCTGTAAACCGCCCACAGTTGCTGGGAATCGAGTGGCATATAAATTTAATAAATAATAAGAAAGTGAGCTGCCCATGACAATGGACTGATAGAAAAGTCCCCAAGAACCATATAATGACACATCAGCTACACAGTGAATACTGTGGCTGTGAATTCCCAAGCTGCCTCAGATCCCAAGGAGGGGAGGTTGAAATCACCCAGTAGTAACATGCTGGGCAAACCCACCATTACCCCTTCAAGGAGATCAAGCAGTTTGGTGAGGGAGAGCAGTACAATGCCAGCACCCCAGCTTGTCCCTTTGGTCCAGCAAGGAGTGTAACAACTCACATCTGACCACCTGCAGAACGGCACTCCTTGCAACAGCTAGGGCAGAGCTTTCCAAACTGTGTGGCGTGACACATTAGTGCAGAGCTTTCCAAACTTTTCATGTTGGTGACACACTTTTTAGACATGCATCATTTCGCGACATACTCTTACAGCAGGGCATCATTTCACGACACACTCTTACAGCAGGGCACAAGGCAGGCACTAGGACCTGCACGGAATCCTGGCAGGGCAGGTTTCGAGGCAGCAGCACACCCAGACACTGCAGCCGACACACTAACGTGTCCCGACACACAGTTTGGAAAGCTCTGCGTTAGTGTGTCGGCTGCACTGTCTGGGTGTGTTGCAGCGGCTGCTGCCTCCAAGCCCTGCCAGGATTCTGCGCAGGTCCTAGTGCCTGCCTTGTGCCCTGCTGTAAGAGTGTGTCGTGAAATGATGCATGTTTAAAAAGTGTGTCACCAACATGAAAAGTTTGGAAAGCTTTGAGCTAGGGTCTCCCAGTAACCACTTCCCACACCACCTCTCCTGTCCTGGGGTTGCAACTGATGCAGAACAAGAAACCTGGCTGGACAGATCTCCATGAAGCGGACCCTTCCCCTTCCCCCAGCTAGGTCTCAGTAATTAAAATAGAGCTAAAATCTCCCTGCCCTTTGCACAGTCATGTCACATCATGACATATGTTGTGGGGACTGCTCAGTTAATCTTACCACAGTGAAAATTGGCAAATGTATGCATATTTTTAATTAAGTGCAAAAGCCCTAACTATGAACAAGAGAAAATAAATAAGCATCAGTCCAAATCTAGCCCTTGAGAGAAAATGCATTCAATGGGAGAGATTGAATTAGGAATATTTTGTGGGATACCACAAGGGTGCTCATTAATTGCACGGTTTGATTCTAATTGTTTCTAATCCAGATTGTGCCCATTTAAGAACCCCAAAGGAAGACATTCAGTGAAGTACTAACTTCAAAACTGGCTGAAATATGGCATGTATTGAGTGCACTCGTTAAGTCCTTGAGTATCAGGAATCGAATTAGTTCTGCAGTAGAGAACCCTCTGCTGGCAATCAGTTGTTGGTGGTCAAGAACTGAGATAGCTGTGCTTACATACATCAATAGGTTTCACCAGCCTGCCTGTCTCCCTCCTTCATCCCTATGTACGTATTTAAATCGTACATCAGTTAAGCTACTCCACGCATCTGATGAAGTGAGCTGTAGTTCATGAAACCTTATCCCTTGTAATAAGTTCTGTTCATCTTAAAAGGTGCTACCAGACTCTATTTTCGGCTACCGTAGACAAACGCGACTCTCCCCCTACAACGTCTCCAGTTGTTGGTACTTTCACTTTACTGCTTTATCAGCTTGCAATTGGCTGGAAAATTGGAACATTCCTACATGTCGAAGGACTGCCTTGTGCTGTGATTGGCTGGTCTGGACGCTGCAGGATACTTCCTGGATTGTCTGCAAGTGAACGTTCATCTGGCTGTTTCACTGGAAAAGTGGTGGTGGTGGTGGGGGACTTTCTTTTATACAAGATGTAATTAATAGCCATGAGATTGTAGGTAAGAAGAATATGGGATTTCAGCAAACTGTTTGTTGCTTTGGACATAGCACAAAAAGATACGGGCATGTTGTAGGGCCAGCAGAATCCATGTTCAGTAGGAACGAAACTGCTCACTAGCATATTGACCAAGTTGTTCTATTGTACTTTTTAACTATTTTTCATTTAATTATACTATTATAGTGCAAGCATATTCTTTAAGTGTAAGTAAACTAGTATCTGCTTCATATGGAGAGGAATCCTACAGCAAAACGCTGCTAGAAGGTGAAATTTGCTAATACTGATCAGGTGGAGGATAAATGATTCCCTAAGAAACAATGGAAGATGCTTATTTATTTATTTAAAACATTTATATAGCCACCAATCTTATATCAAACTCTGGGCGGCTCCCAACCAACAATGTGTTTTTCTTTTTTACAGTGGGATGCAGCCTCTAACCAGATCAAGGATGCTACACCAGCTCCCTTGAAACTAGCTTTCTACATGTGCTGAAAATTATTCTGTTTTGTTCAAAGCAGGTAACAATGATCGGTGGGAGCGAAAACCTGATAAAACTGCATTACTAGCTTTTATAAAATACCAGGATGAGCTTATAATTTGTATCAGAAAGGAAAAATGCAGCAGCAGCAGCAGCAGCAGTTTAAACATGGCTGGAATTTGGGAATGAATATGGGGAGGTATATTTTATATTCATCCTTTTAGATGCTTGGGTTGATTACACTCAAGAATGTAGAGGCTAATTTTGTTTTTGTTTTTTTCAAGGAGTGTCAGAAGGCTTCTACCCTGTTAGCAATATGGAAACAAGGAATTTATAAAAGGATGTGATTTTATGTATGCATTCTAAGGTTGCAATCAGTAGAAGCTCTTACACTAGGGGGTTAAAAGTCTTGTCTTTTGTAATGAGTTGGTTCTGTGGATTGAAAAAAACCTCTCCAAAAGGAGGGATTTCTCACTTAGATTTTTTATTTTTGCATTTTTGTAGAGAAAACAGTCAAAATATGACCAGAAACTAATAATGTAATTCATTTAAACATTCCAAATCCTGAGGAAAAAAAATCCTAAAAACTGATCAGCTGCTTTGCTTACTTCTGGAGTAATTTTACAAAGTGTTTTCAGGTCCAGACAATAGCATGGTGGTATGTAATCTTACGTGTAAACAGTTAAGACTGTTCAATGCTTCGTAAGCATAGTAACACTTGGTTATCCGTATAGCTAGCTGTGAGTGTATCCAAAATGGGCAGAACATATGTTATATATTAGTGACCTCTTTTATTGGATTTTTGCTACACTTCAGTCCAATTAATTACCATCTTTTCAGAAATGCCACTAGAAACAATTTCCAAGTGGTAATAATATGTTGTATGAAGACCAGTTTGGTCTAGTGGTTAAGGCACCAGGCTAGAAACTGGGAGACTGTGAGTTCTAGTTCTGCCTTAGGCACAAAGCCAGCTGGGTGACCTTGGGCCAGTCACTCTTAGCCCTAGGAAGGAGGCAATGGCAAAACAATTCCAAAATCTGCCAAGAAAAAGAATGACTTGAAGGCACCCCCCCAAAAAAAACCCAATGAAGACCATAAAGCTTAGAAGCTAGTAACCACATGGTTTTGACCAGTAGGATGGAGGAATTGGCTGTTTCACACAATAAAAATTACGTAAAATTTATACCTCCATGTACAATAAAACTGCAGGTATTTTCTGTACCTCTTACAGGAATTGTGTGTAAAACATTTGCACACTTTTGAAATTTCTGTCAAGGAAGTTTGTCATAAATGTATAGATGTGTGTTTCTTGGGCAATAGATCATGGAAGTGTAAGGCGTGCTTGGAATAGAAGGCCTGTGAGCCTGGGGATGGTATATAGAATTCAGCCCATATTCCTGCAAATGTTTCCAGTAATATGCAGTCTCTTTCTTGATAGGCAAATATTGTAGAAATTGATTTCTTGCGTATGTACATGAAGCCCATGGTGCTGTTTTTTATCTTGGATTTTTCTCAAAGCATATTTTCCAAATTAGGTAATTAATTTCTACAGTTAATTACCATCTTTTCAGAAATGCCACTAGAAACAATTTCCAAGTGGTAATAATATGTCGTATGAAGACCAGTTTGGATAATATTGGCTGGGTTCACACATTAAGCCATAATTTGCTTAAGCATGACTTACTAAATAAACCACAATTGGGTGGGTTCACACAACACACTAAGAAAAAAATCAAGCCAATCACATTATGACTTAATGTGCTGTGTGAACCCAGCCCTTGTATGTTAAAATGTAGGATTTATTTTAAAATCTGGTTGGACATCCTCACGTCTGTCTTTTAGAAGAAACTTTCTGTTTAAAAGTGAGTCTTGTTCACTTTCTCTACTGAATAGTTGACATATTAACCTATTATATTTAAAAACAAATAATATAAAATATTGTTTCTGCAAGTGCCATGTGATTCTGTACAGCTTTTCAGTCGCAGAAGTTTTTTCAGCTTGTCAGAATCGCAAGAGCCTAAACTTGATAGTGGGCAAAATAGTATCAACTTCTTGCAAGTGATTGTAGAACAAGGAAGAATGTGATAATGGGGGGGGGGGGGAGTAAATTTAACTTACACATCTTGAACATCTATGCCTTTATAACCTTCCATATTTAGACATGGGCTGTGTTTTATATCAGTAGAACAGAACATAAGTAATGTCTTTTATTCAAGATTAAAATAGAACAGTTATCTACTAAAATCAGCATTTTCTTATTTGTTCTATCTGTGGATATAAGACTACTTAAAATTATTTTCCAGGTACTGGAAATCAGAAGCCATTTAACATGACAACAGAAACTCTGGTGAAGGATATTAAACCAGGCATGAAAAATCTAAATCTTATATTCATTGTGCTGGAAACAGGTAAGTCATCTGTGGAAGAGAAGATGGGTTTGTTTTTTTAAATCACTATATAAGACAGTTGGGAGTCCAGGCTACATGTCTGTTTCATAGAATGCTTAAATTGTGGGTGAAGTATTATTTCACTGCCTTTCTTTATGCTACATAAGGACTTCCTTTTCCTCATAATCAACTAACAGTGCTATTTTATTCCAAAAAAATGTTGGTTATTGGCCAGATTAGAAATACTTTATATAATTTAAAACAAAGGTGTATTTTCAAAAAATATACTATATATAAATGGGCAGATAATTACTGAAGTTATACAATTAATGCTCAAAATAACATTAGTAAAAGATAAACCATACCAAGCAAAGTGCATTGAATTGTTTTCATGATATAAAACATAAGTATACATTTTGACTTAATGCCAAAATCTCCACTAAATTATTATTTATAATGTTAAAAAAAAGAAAAAGAAAAAAAAAACCCTAAAAATAATATAGATAATATAGACTTCCCCCTTTGTACTCCAAACAATTTGCAGTACCTATTGGCATGTAAGATTAGAAATACTTTTAAAAGTTTACTATAAACTAAGTCCTAGTGAATTCAGTGGTATGTACTTACACCTAAGTAGCTTTAAAACTGCAGTCGTACATGAGGGGGAAAGTAATACAGGTAGTCCTCATTTAACGGCCACTCATTCAGCGACCATTTGAAGTTACAGTGGGGCTCGCTTAAGGACCCGCAATCCTCACTTAATGACAGCAACAAGGAGTGCCAAGATTGCCGTTGCTAAGTGATGCGGTAATCTGATGTCACAATTTACGACTACATTGCTTAGTGATGGAAATTCCAGTCCCAATTACCATCATTAAGTGAGGACTACTTGTATGGCATGATTACTGCTGCTGATCATGAAGAAGTTTCTGTGATATGGAGCAGCAGACTGAACTCTCAGCAGATAAGAGTAATTTTATGGATAATCTAAAAAATTTACTTCCAGTTTTGTATATATCGGCTCATTATTTAAGCTTCTGGGTTTAAAGCGTGTGCAGGTGAATGTGGGGCATATTTGGAGTGAAGCAGTGATTGATAAAAACGTTTCCTTCAGTCACGAAAACAGAAAGAGGCTCATAGTCGTCTTGAACTGTGGTTCTTGTTCTACCCCTAGGCCGGGTGACCAAGACAAAGGATGGTCACGAAGTGCGGACATGTAAAGTAGCTGACAAAACAGGCAGCATAAACATCTCTGTATGGGATGACGTCGGAAACCTAATCCAGCCGGGCGATATCATCCGACTCACCAAAGGGTACGGGGGATTTTTCCAGGAGGAGTGGCTTGGGAGAAGCCGGGGGAATAGATGTTATTTTTGAGACTGTGGCTAAACACTACTTCAAGAAAGCAGCAAGTATGGCTTGGCTGTTTTGTGGAATGTGCTCAAATTACTTAATACAAATTGGTTATTTAATGCGCTTCACCACTTTTCTGAATCCTGTTAGGAAAGTTGAAGGGAGGGGAGGGAAATCTGAGTCCTTCCATATGTTGCTGAACTGTACCTTCCAACATTCTTCACCATTGGCCATGCAGACGTGGGCTGCCAGATGTTTTAGGCCAGCAGAGTGAGCTTCCATCAACCCTGGTACTCTGATCCTCTGTATAATTCTTGGGTCCCATCGAACCTGTTAAATCTGCATCATTTAAACTAATTTCTTAGAGTTGTATATTTCCTTTTGCAAATGTGCAAGTTGCTTTTAAGGTTAATTTTATTTTGTTTAGGCCAAGGCACACTTAAGCTTGATTTATGCATTGTGCTTAGTCATGATTTAGTTTGCTTGATTTTGGCTTAGCATGTGGAGTTGAACCCAGCCATTGTGGCTTATAAACCATGATTTATGGCTTGGTGTACCATATTAATCCATCCAGCTTGGCTTATTCAGTAAATCATAGTTAACCAAACACTGGCTTAGTAGAATGCATGAACCTGCTTATAAAAAATGGTGTACAGGTAGTCTTTGTTTAGTGACCACAATTGGGACCAGCAACTCAGTTGTTAAGCGAAGCGGTCGCTAAATGAAATTACAACTGTGCTTATGATCTTACTTCAGCTTTCCTCTGCTTTATAGACCTACGAAGGTCGTAAATGCGAGGATTGGTCATAAACTCACTTTTTCATCACTGTCGTAACTGCGAACAGTTGCTAAACGAAGCAGCTGCTAAACGAGGACAAACAGAACACCTTGTAACGTTGCTCTGACCTCTTTTGATGTTCTGTACAAAATATGAATGAACACGCTAGCAAAGGCCCACCATTCTAATAGGCTTGCCGTACACTGCAGCCAGCCCAACTACAGTAACTGAACATTTTTGTTTGATTCCCAATAACTGGAGCAAATCTAGAATACTTAAAAGCATGATCCCATACATAGCTCCTTGGAAGTAAGTCTGATGAATTCAAGGGTACTCACTGTAAATGAGTTTGCAGTTCATGCATTATTGGTTTCAATGAGATTTAAGAACGTATAACCTCCTCTTGCACCCAATATCATCTGTTTGTGTGGAAGGTCAGTTTACTTCAGTCAGGAACAAGCACAGTAAAGATACTGTAGATAAGAGCTTCATGTGATGCACCAAAAAGACAGATTTGAGCAAAACTAGGAATTGTGTGCTGCTTTTAATCATTAGTTTTTCTTTTATCAGGTACTCATCGATTTTCAAAGGCTGCTTGACGCTGTACACTGGACGTGGAGGAGATCTGCAGAAAGTAGGAGAGTAAGGCCCATGGTTTATCTCATTGATTCTTCCTGGAATTAGGGGATGGGTAGATGGATTTTTTCTGATTTGAGTGCAAAGACAGATTATCACCAAAGGACAGTTCTGCCCTAGAGGATATAAAGTATCTGAAACCATGGAGCGTGTCTTCTTTTGTTTCTAGGATGGAAGGTATTTATAATATTTCAGGTTACATTTAGCAAATGTGTTCAACTCTGAAATCCATCCCTCCTTAAGAAATCACTGCCTGATCTACAGCTCTAAACCTTATGCCATCACTTCTTAATTAACTCTGTAGGATAAATGTCCCCACCCTATGCTGTAGTTAATTTACATTTCACTTTGTTATCAAGATACATTTTATGTTTCCTCTTACAGGGACCCTCTAGTTTTCCCAGTAATGTTTCAGTGAGACATCCCACACTGAAGTATTACAGAGTTGTTATTTGTGCTCGTAAAGATTTATATGATTATTTTTTATTTCTTTAAAGCTCTTTAGGCACTTCTAGATCAGTTTATAGATCCATAGAAGTTCACTGTCCTTAGGCTCAGAAGACATGGCTTGGAAGGAAAATGTAGTGAATATGGACAAGGAATTAAGTCTGTGCAGGTCAAAAGAGGAAAAGGTGATTCAGAGTGCATGGAGGTGATCATACAGTTCCTCTTGACAATTTCACGAAGCTGCATCTTTCCTGAGATTATGCAGATGCTGCCTCACATTCCTTGAGAAAGATGTGCTTGATTTAAGGAACCGCCAGCAGGTGCTATGTGCACACCCTAATGCCCTCCAAATCACCTTGCCCCCTTCAAATCTGGATCCCTGAACATCTTAAAGATTACCTGTACTTGGTTTTAATGTTAGAATGATCTTGAAGTATTTATTGCAACAGCCAAGAGTTGATCTTAAATGCCCGGATAAAAACAATTTTGTCCAAGTGCCAGAAGTTCAAATAAAGCTGATGGCTGGTGCACTTGCTAGTTGATGTCCGAGTCAGAGGTTTCAGGTGGCTCCCCCTTCCTTTTGTCTTCAACATGAGCTCACTGTGAATGACCTTGCTTGACTGCTACTATCTACTTCTGGATCCCTTTCTCATTTATTAACAGTATGAACATTGACGCCAGA
Source organism: Charina bottae (assembly GCA_023362775.1). NCBI lineage: Eukaryota > Metazoa > Chordata > Lepidosauria > Squamata > Charinaidae > Charina > Charina bottae. The sequence continues at coordinate 152,944,198 of JALMGJ010000002.1, read as the reverse complement.
TCAATAGCATTGCCATTGTTGGCTGGTCAAGTTTTGATTTCAATAGTTTGAGTTAATGTTTGCCCACCTTTGTTCTTTCCACCCACCTCCCTTGAAAATCTATTGTTTGGAAGAGTGGAGGCTTTTAAGTGCATATTTGCCAGAGGTAAGTAGAGCCAAACATAGTTTTTCAGGATCGTTTTGCGTGGTTATTCCATCTTGCTGCAAATGGATCATTCTATCATCTCTTTGGGGGGCCAGCAGTCTTCAGCTTACCTTCACGGGAAGCTTAGCCATGAACATTCACTCCATCAGAGTACCAGATGGATTTTCATCCCAGCTATAATTTCAGTGGTGCCTCATTTTGCTTCCCCTCTTCTGCCTAACATTTTTTTTCTCTTGTGTTACCAGCCACTTTGATTGTAAGCCTCGGGGCTTCTTTTTCAAATGAGCTATAAGCTGCTGTAGGAGATATTGACAGTGCAGTATGCGTTATTGGAGAGAGGGAGTAAAAAAGAACAGGAAGACAGTTGCATCTTCTGCTCTCTTTCCTGCTCTAGGTTTTGTATGGTTTATTCAGAAGTGCCAAATTTCAGTGAGCCAAATCCTGAATATGTTGCCCAGCAGTCACAAAACAAAAATGTAAGTATAAGAATTGCCTTAATTTGGTTGTTCTTAGCCAATGGCATGTGGGACTCAGAAATAGGATAGGCAGTACGTAAGCTTGGTCAGTGAAACTTTAAATCTTTAAAACTTAACTATGAATAATAGATTGCTCGTAAACATATACATGTCCTTCTTGGAAAGAGTGGGCTGTTTTGTTTCTAAGATGGTGGGACCCAATTTCTTCAGTAGAGTGCTTTGTGGGAATTAAGAAAATCTGAGGACCTCTGTCTGAATTGATGTTGAGGTGTGAAATAAGTGCTTAATGATAGATTTCATAGGCCTAAAAACCATTCCTTGACCAATCACAGGATGACTGTACCTTTCTTGTCCATTTCTTCTCCCTCAAGCAGAATCCTTTAAGGATATGTTTCTTATGATAACCAACTCCTGTTGCATTTCTTCTCTTTAAAATCCCATGCTTGTTGTAGATTTTGTAAAAGTTGGGTTTTAACATTTGCCTATCAAGAGAAAGTTTCAGCAGGTGGCAGCACTGGACCAGCCTTGTTTGGATTGAAGCTAAACTGGATGAGGTTTGGTTAGTGCCTCCATGGGACTCCAACAACCAGCATTGGAGACATTGATTGGACTAGGAAGTTGAAAAAACATTCTTGAAAAAGGAATGACAAAGAACTTCAGTACTGTTGACTGACAGTGACACATATATGGATGCCTCCATGAAGTGATCAGGAGTCAATCTCAACTTGGAGAGCTTATTTTTATACAAAATAAAGGCTACAACAGAGTTTAAGAATTATACAAGCTAATCCGGGACAAGTGAGCCTGGTGTTTTGTGCTCTGCTAGTCCCAACCAAGGTGATTACTGGTCAGGGATTATGAAGATTCTGATCATCTAGAGCAGTGTTTCTCAACCTTGGCAGCTTGGAAATGTGTGGACTTCAACTCCCAGAATTCCCCAGCCAGCGATGGCTGGCTGGGGAATTCTGGGAATTGAAGTCCCATACATCTTCAAGCTGCCAAGGTTGAGAAACACTGCTCTAGAGGGGTGTCTGCAGGGGGTGTCAACGACCTCAAGTGGCAGGTCCAGGGATTCAAGCCCCACTCCTTTTTATGTGCATGCAATGCATGTGATGCACATTAAAAAGAGTCAGGGCTTCAGTTGTCCAATTACACCTGCCATTTTGAAGTCATTGACCCTCCCCATGGACACCCCAAACTGCGTGGCCTATCCTGGTTTTCCTTCCAGAAAAAAGTATAATAAAGGTGTCAGGTCTGTAACCTGAGAGAGCTCTTACATGTTTTAGAGCCACTTTGGTTAAATGTGAAGGGATAAGCAGAAGCTGAGGAGTTTCTCCTGTGTGGTTTTTAAAGAGTGTAGTGGTTAATGCATTGGCTTAAACTGAGGAAACCTGGATTCAAGTCCATCCTCAGCCATGGAAACTCACCAGGTGGCTCTAGGCCACTCATGCACACTCTCAGCCAAACATGCCTCATTGAGTTGTGGGGACAAAATGAAGGGGGATCCCCATATTTGCAGCCTTGCGTTGCTGGAGAAAATATGAGAATTGAATCTAACAAATAAAATAATGATACAGAACCCTCTCAGAATATGGATTTGGCAAATCTATTGGTTGCCTTACTGGATCTAACTCAACAGTATGAGTAGGACTTCAAATGAGGGCAAATTTACTGGCTGGTTGGCTGGACTCATCTCCCTGAGATGTTTCCAGATAACATCTTAACAGATAATATGCCAGCATGACAGTAACTGGGAGGGAGGTCTATACTGTTTTTTCACATGATATTGTTGCCTTGTTCCAGATATATTTTTTTTGTAATAGCTTGTTTATGCAACCTATTCTTTACCCTCTTCTCCACCTGCACTCTGAACCCACACATAGTTATTCTGAGTGGATAGTTGGATTGGTTTTTTCCCCGTCCTCTGCCCCAGGGATTTTTATATCCAGAATTTCTGCATGGGTCAAAATAGTTGTTTTGGTTCTCTCTTATAGACACCGAATGACAATGCAGCCCCTACAGCCTCCCAAACTACATCAGGACCTTCTACATCAGCAGGTAATACAGCTGGATCCAAGCTAGTGAGCGAAAGGGCCGCTCTCACCTTGATGACTTCCTGACAGTATGATTTATACATTTATAAATAGGTTGGGCTAATTTATTGGCTGGCTAATGCATAAATAACAATAGCTGGGCTTGCATATAATATTAAATCATAAACTTGGACCTTTTGTTCCTTCTGCTCGCTCATTTTGACTGGTTTGCAGCCATGTAAATTATAAGGTGATTTATTTGGTTTTAGCTTAATGTTACATATTAATTCAGATACTGTGGCTTATAAACCATGGTTTATGACAATGTTGCATAGGAATCCAATCAGTGCTTTGTATGGTCCACAAACCATAGCTTAATGCACTGGTGGGGAGGCCACATGGGTTCTCCCAGCATCTCAAGATTCAGTAGCAAAGAAGCCAATTTTCAGTGGTGCAATATTTGTTTGGTTTTTGAAAGTAAGGCTGTAAAAGGGAGTAGGAGGCCTCCAGAAGGCAGATGTCAGGACTCCTCACATCAAAGACCCAAGTGAAATCAAGTTTGCAAACTAAGTACCTTGTCTCCCTCCCTGAATACACATTGAATACCTTCCGTCTCTGTCTATTGTCTATCCTTCTCTAGTATCATGTCAGGATGGCACGTAGGCAATGGGACATCCCTGACAGCAGACGGCTCCAATTTTCACCTGAGACCTCCTCTCCCAAAGCCCCAAAGGGGCATGAAATGGGGCCATTAATATATGGGTGTGATTCTTGGCTGTTGGAGCTTTTCTCAGGGTGGAAATGGGAGGACATTACCTTCAAGAGGCTTCCTGCACCCATTCCCCCCATTAACTCTCCTTAGAAAAATGAGCCGAAGGACATCCGTCTGCTCCTTCTTGTGGTGCTCCTTGGGGGCTTTCGGCTGCCCGGGAGTAAGTTGCTGCCCTTGAGGAGGTTGCCCATCTTTGCTTAGCGTGATGTGCAATCCCAACCTCTGGGCTAGTCTCCCTTTGACTGGCAGGAGACTTACAGAACTGTGGGCTGGAGGCCACGGTTTCATTGCCTGGTGACTTACCACAAACAGCGGAAGTCCCTCCTTGGAGAACCATCCTCCAGAGCAGGGGTACCCAACCTTTTTGGCACGAGGGACTGGTTTCGAAGACAATTTTTCCACGGACCGGGGTTTGCAGGCAGGAGCCAATCGTGCGGACCGGGGGGCGGGGTTTGCAGGCAGGAGCCAATCACGCAGACCGGGGGGTGGGGTTTGGAGACCGGCATGGCGACCCGGTTCCTAACAGGCCACAGACCGGTACTGGTCCGCGGCCTGGGGGTTGGGGACCCCTGCTCCAGAGGGCCCGGCATTTGTTCTCCAATCAAAGAAATGAAACCCAATTCCAAAACCAAGTTGCCACAAGCCAAAAACCAACAAGAAGCAAACTTGCCCCCCTTTGCTTTCTCTACCTTTTCACCTTTTTTTTTGGTAATTCTTGTTGCTCATGCTCTGTATATGGCCTCCTTTGGGGGTCCTTGTCTGAGAGCTCCAGTATAGGATTTTATATGTAGGAACAAATCCTTCATGTTAACTCTGGTTTTAAAGATCACACTGAATTGCGTAGCTTCACTGGTCTTGTTTCAATCGTATCTTTCTGTGTTCCTTTATGTTATTTGGCTTTAGCTGCGGAGAACCAGAATGGCAACGGGTTGATCCCCTCTGGCTCTGGCGGCTCCCTGCACCCACCCAGCATCCCAACCCATCCTACCAGTGGTCGCATCACCAGGAGTCAGCCCAACCATCAAGGTGGAAGCTCATCAGGCATAGGGTCCTCCTCAAACCCAGTCAGCAATGGCAAAGAGACACGGCGAAGCAGCAAGAGATAGCAGGTGCTGCAGGTTCAGGAAAGTTTTGGATACGTCTTTCCTCCCCTGCCTGCAATACTACTATGTGCCTCCTTCTGAGGCAGAACAGCTGCTGCTGCTGAGAAGAGATGGATACTAGGCTGGAGTAGAGACTATGGGAACAACATAACGTTTAGCCACTGAAACGTATTTTTAACATGCGGTGTTGTGACTGGGTGAGTGATCTGGTCTTCAGTGTTTCTACTGAAAGGCCCAACATGCCTTTTAGGAATCCCCATATATTGTAAATTGCACTCGTTCTTTGCTGGAAATCAATACAATTGACCTGCCATCTGTTTACCTGATAGTATTTTATTCCTGTCCATTATCTTCCCAGAGAATAAGCTCCTGTGAGTTGGGCATGTGTCCTTGCATTTAGTCTTTTTTGTTTAGGTCTGCACCCCTTAAGACTCTTTACTCTGGATTTTTAGTCTATGAATTGGAATGAATATGGTTCATAACCTTCCTAGGATGTCCCATACTGAGGAAGTGCAGCTGGGCAACAAGAACTAATGCCGTGCTTTCCCAGACCACCTTAGAACTGGCCAATAAGAGAGGACTGTCATTTCCACACACGTGACACTATAGTTTACAGCAAACTTTAGAGAAGTTTCTGAATATGACATGGTAAAAGTACAGCAAAACTGGCAAGAAATGAATATTTGTTTTAAAATACTAGCTTTTAATCGTTATGAAAGATAATGGTTTTTCAAAATTGATTATTGTGCTGAGATCTTGAAATCTGTTTTATATTCCAGTACATTTTGCTTGATATCAGAGGCTGTTTAGATTAAGCTTCCTGGCTACAAGTCACTGCTCCTACTTTGGGTCTTCATTGCAGACCCAAATAGATATTGCCTGTTTATCTTTGAACTGGAAGCCCTGTGCAGACTAAGAAAGCCAATCAGAATCCTTCTGACATTGTATAAGAGTCTTATGGGGCATTTGTCATCTATATTTTCATTTAATACCTCTTTCCCATATGCATACTTAGAAAACGTAAGGGGCTGTCCTAGGCCAAAGTTCTAGGTCTTTACCCTGAAACTGTTGCCAAAGTTAAAACCATTTTAATGCCAATAAAACGTCAAAAGAAATGTCTTACTTTTTGCTTGTAATTATGGCTGAATGGCAGCTGCTTAAACATTGAAACATGTTTTGAAATGCTTTGTTTTATAGTTGTTTGGCTCCTGCCCCCCTTTTTGCTCCTTTCCCACTGTTCCCCATTCCAAAATAATTGCTTGAATTAATTTTTAAAAGAACATCATTGTCTACATCCTTGTCTACTCTAGCTTGATGTGGTTATCGAATGTACTATCTATGAACAATAACATATATGAATATTGGGGGAATAAATTTTAACCTTATCCTTTGAACATCTTCAAGAAGTGCAAATGCTTAATGGCATGAAACTATGGATTAGAGGAAGGCTGAATACTTACTTATAAGCCAAAGCCAAATAGACAAATATTATCTATGTAATTAAGTATAATTACCTGACATATGACAGCTGCTTTAACATTAGATAACTCAAGATAAAGTAACATGAGTCACATGCAGTCTCTGTTCTGGTTTGTGGGGGACTCAGTTGGTATGGAAGGAATGGGGACACTGGGAATTATTTAGGTACTATATCTCAGTTCTCTTGTCCCGTTTGAAGGAAGTCTACTGATGCTGTCTTGCCAAAAGTGCTTCCCTCGCCTCTCACTGTCTGAAATATCAGATTGGCGTTCCCTGCTCAGATTAAAATATATTGCACTGATTGTCTGAAGAAAAGTCAGAGTTTGGTTATTAGGAAAGTAAGTAAAAATAAAAGTAAGACTATTACCAGTAAATGAAAATCTTTTGAGTTGAGAGTTTTGATTCACCTCACTCTAGATTTTCCTCATCCCTGAGGGGGCAAATTGAATCTGATCTGGCTTATTATGGTCTCTCACCCCTGGTAATATCATTACTCAGCCTAGATAAAGCCTTAACTAAACTCAAACAGAAGATTTGGGATTTAGATCTACAACACGACAGGGCCAAAGTCATCCCCCCCTATTATGGCATAAAAGCACAGACAATTCCTACCCACCTCTAAGATCCTACATGTTCCTCATAGGAGTTTTTTTGGCTCAAATTGGTACATTACCTATCATGGAGACTATAGGTAAATATACTGGTCTCTCACACAACAATTTGCTCAGATACAGAAGTTGAGTCAGTCAGCTATGTATTGCTACACTGCCCAATGTATCACCCATGGTGTCTGGCACTCATAAACCCAATTATCAGAAATTTTGATTTTCTCTCTGACTCTGATCAAGAAATTGCAATCTTCCTCCTAAAGACCTTACTTGGAAATCACAATAAAGGTTGCCAAGTTTCTAGTAATAGCTATGGCCTGCAGAAGCCCAGTGAGCTCCTAATTATTGTTTCAAGTTTGGGAGTTCTTTGTATTTCAAATTTTGGACATATTTTATTCGTCTGGAACCTAAATAGTAATAAATTCTGCATTTGATATTATAGTCATGCAGATGGCTATGAGTGCAGATAGGGGCTGCGATAATAGTCACACCAGCTTTCTCCACCTGCCGGCAGACACGTTGTAGTCTTACCCATGCAACCACAGACCAGCAGATATGCAGCGCCTAAGCCATCCTTAAGTTCTTAAGGTTCTTAAGCGCCTAAGTTCTTGGTGGTATGGGGATACCAAGTCATCTTGTCTGCCTCCTGAGGAATCTGTGTAACGACCAAGTAGCAACGGTAAGAACAGACCACGGAACAATGGACTGGTTTAAGATTGGGAAAGGAGTACGGCAGGGCTGTATACTCTCACCCTACCTATTCAACCTGTACGCAGAACACATCATGCGACGTGCTGGGCTTGAGGAATCCAAGGCTGGAGTTAAAATCGCTGGAAGAAACATTAACAATCTTAGATATGCAGATGATACCACTTTGATGGCTGAAAGCGAGGAGGAGTTGAGGAGCCTTATGACGAAGGTGAAAGAAGAAAGTGCAAAAGCTGGGTTGCAGTTAAACCTCAAAAAAACCAAGATTATGGCAACCAGCTTGATTGATAACTGGCAAATAGAGGGAGAAAAAGTGGAGGCAGTGACAGACTTTGTATTTCTAGGCGCAAAGATTACTGCAGATGCTGACTGCAGCCAGGAAATCAGAAGACGTCTACTTCTTGGGAGGAGAGCAATGGCAAATCTTGATAAAATAGTTAAGAGCAGAGACATCACACTGACAACAAAGGTCCGCATAGTTAAAGCAATGGTATTCCCTGTAGTAACCTATGGCTGTGAGAGCTGGACCATAAGGAAGGCTGAGCGAAGGAAGATAGATGCTTTTGAACTGTGGTGTTGGAGGAAAATTCTGAGAGTGCCTTGGACTGCAAGAAGATCAAACCAGTCCATACTCCAGGAAATAAAGCCAGACTGCTCACTTGAGGGAATGATATTAAAGGCAAAACTGAAGTACTTTGGCCACATAATGAGAAGACAGGATACCCTGGAGAAGAAGCTGATGCTAGGGAAAGTGGAAGGCAAAAGGAAGAGGGGCCGACCAAGGGCAAGATGGATGGATGATATTCTGGAGGTGACAGACTCAACCATGGGGGAGCTGGGGATGGTGACGGCCGACAGGAAGCTCTGGCGTGGGCTGGTCCATGAAGTCACGAAGAGTCGGAAGCGACTGAACGAATAAACAACAAAGCCATCCTTCCTGCTTTTACCGGAGAGAGAAATAAGCAGTTAAGGAGGCAGGACTTGTCTAGGCCCATGCCTTGCGGAGGTCTGGCCACGCCCCCTGTCGCCCTTCAACCTACAGCCCTTCTCCAGCCTAACCCCGCCTGTCACTGCCACCTTGCCGCTTTGTTCGCCACGTGGGCCGGGGGGCCTTGAAGGGTCCTTTTGCGAGAATGAGTCGGCTTGGGAGCGCCTGCGCTTAAAAGAGGCCGTTCTCGGGGTCTTACAAATGGGTGTTGAAAAAAGAAGAGTGGAGCAGGGATTGGGAGGTGGCTGTTTCCGAGTGCGACCGAGGAAATGAAATTAGTTTGGGCAGAAAAACAGGCGGACGTTAGCCACCCCGGGAGAGAAGAAGACGGAAAGCGTTTTAGCCGGCACTGAGTTGGGGATTCGGGTGCGCGAGGGTCCTGCTGTGGGGGATGCCGGTGAGAGCTAAGCAGCGGGAGCAGAGAACTCGGAAACGGGGCACTTAATTTAGGGAGGAGTAATAGCCCGTAGCATCTACAAGTTGGCGTAATGGAATGAGTAAGAGTAGGAGCTAGGAAGTTTCTAGTTCGGAATTCGGCTCTGCCACGCAGTGCACCGAATGCCTTTGGCAAGGCGGCGGGCTCTAAAGCTTGGCTCCCTATTTGCAAAGTGGGGGCGAATAATAGTGGCCTTCTTTAAGGGTTGTTGTTATAAAGGTCGTTGAGATAATATATGCAAAGTAGTTGGAATACTGAACGGCTTATATACGTATGTAAGGGGTGCTTCTGTTGTAAATACACGAGGACCGCACTCTTGGGCATGCGGGTTGAGGCTAATAGGAGTTATCTAAATCTCTGGGGAAAACACTGATACTGGCTATCCCTCCTAGAATACAAATGTAGGAGTAATATTTTCAGAGTGTTGGGGGGAAATTAAAGATAGAATTGCTGTTAAAACGGAACAAAAGTGGCAAATGATTGATATTAAGGAGTACCTACTAAACATCGATCATTCTCCACTTTTGCGTCAAATGATCACAATGTCTACGCTTCCCTTAATATACTTTTTCTACTTGCCTGCAATCCCTGTATAATACCTTTCCTCGTGTTACTAGATTAAAATGTATACTAGGATTGCCAAGCTTGGTGGTGAGAATTTAATTTGCCCTTGTGTGTGACAGTCAAGCTATGTGTATGATTCAACTCTGCCTTTAACTGAATGCATAACCAGACATTTCTATCAAGCTAAATTAATAGTACAAGCCTAAAATTGCAAGTAACCGCTTTTAGGTTTAGGACTCACCAGTTACACTTCAGAATGCACTTTTCAGTGTCCCCAATTTTTTAAAAAAACATTTAAAAATTCTGTGTGTAGAAATAAAACGTTCCTAAGAAATCTTGCTGTCTCTGTGGTATGCTTCTTTCCTCCACATTGCAAAAATGCAGTCCCTTACATGTGCATCTGAACTGGTGTAGTTCTATGTTGGAACTTGTTTTTAGGGGTGTTTCAATATAGGATACTGCGAGGTTCAGGAAGTTTGGTGGTTAGGAGCCTACAGAGGGGATCATGGGAACTGAAAAATTGGAAGACTATAGAAATCAATGAATAAATCAGGAAAGAATAAAGGATTGAAGATTTCATTTGAAAATCCAGTAATGTTTAGTAGTTGAGGTGTATTCTGGATCATCCTCTGCTAGCTTTTAATCAGTTTGATAAGCATGAATAATCACCATTCATGGGCTCTGTCGCCTATTCTATTTGGAAACAGTTTAACAGTTCATCATATTTTCCATGTTTTGTCCTTCATTTTTCTTTTATATGTTAGGCATATATCAGAGAGGGATTACTGTGAGTTTGATTCTCTGTAGAAAGCACAGCAAGCTAGCAAACATTTTACTGTAGTTAAAAACAGGCAAGCATCTGGGAACCTGCAGTTCTAATTACTGCCTTTTGGCTGGTTGCACAAAAGGTACTTTGTATTCTAAACCTGAACTCAACGACTAAATGCTGCCTTTCACAAGGCAACTTCATATAGTAAATGGTACCACAGTCTGACTGAGTAGGGGCATTGGTCTGCTGGTGTTTTAGCTCATGCATATACTTGTGCTTTGTGAGATGACGATGAGATTCTGAGGCCTTGCAGAAGCTTGCTTTTGGGTTTGATGGTCCACCTCAAAAGAGCATTCATGCAGTCTTGCACTTAACATCTGACTTTATATGCAGGTTGTGGTGCTTGCCCATACCTAGAAAGATGAATGGCTGGATTTCAAGCACCGTCTGCCTCTTATTGCTATTGAGTAGTGTTTGCACCCAGAAGAGCCAAGATCTCCGCTGTGGAGGTAAACTAAGCTATTTTTAAAATTAATCTAATTAACAATGGGTTGGTAGAGTTCTTAAACATTTTAAAACAGAAACATTTCACAGTGGCTTTTAAAATGTGCACCTTTGGGAAAATGTTTCCACATTGGCTACTAAGGAATACTAGGGCTGCTAGGTTGAATTATATTTTTGAGTGAAGAGATAAGTTTGTGTGTGTGTGTGTGTGTGTTTTCCTCGTTACCTGGAAATAGAAGGTTGAACCTTACAATAGAAGGTAGAGAAGGATGGCACAGGGGGTTAGTCTAGCTCTCAGCAGCTTCTCATCTGGTCCCTGGAGTTCTCTCTTGTCCTAAAAAACTTCATTTGGTATGCATGTCACTTTTTTTGCAGCAAAATCTATACCTCTGCTTATACAAACATGCACTTCAGTTATTTGCACATGGACCAGCAGCTGAGATAGCTAAGTTAATGCATTATTAAAAGTCTTTTGCCCATATCTTATGACTGAATAGTTAACATGCATATTAAACTACAATCATTGTTGCCACCTACTGAAAGGAAAGGATTAAAAAGCCTTGTGCCTTATGTCTCCACTTATGCTGGAATGAATTTACTTGGCAGGGCTAGTAGAATTTACCCTTCAGGCCTTGCTTTCCTTCACTTAGATAAATTCTTCTTCACCAAAGCCTTATGCATACCTCAGACAAGGGTCTTTCCCATCTAATTGCAGAAGGACTTCACCACTTTTCATTGCAGACTAAACGATTGGCATTGATTCAAATGCTGCATGGCCCATGTGAAAAGGCTGCTGAGAACTGGCTTCCAAATAACAACTGTTTGAAGACACAACCCAAGAGAGTGCCAATGGTGGGAATTAACAACAGAACTGCATATCATTGGTAGTAGTTGGCTGCACACTGGACACTTTATGCTATTCATATTTGCCATTCCTCAGCTGAGGTTAACGTAGTCCAGTGTTTCTCGAACTTCTCAACCTCAAGATGTTTGGAACCCAACCAAACATCTTTTCCTCTTAACCAGGCAGGCCGGGGCTGGGAACTGATGTTTTGCAATATTTGGAGAGCTATAGGTTGCTTAGTTCTACTTACACACAGAAGTATTCTTTTGAACTTGAGAAGATAGATTATTGGACCTATCCTAGAAAATACCTTCAGGAAGGGATCATATTAACACCATCCTTTTCCTGCTATTCCTTCTGTCTTGGATTGCTAGCTCCTGATTTGAAGCAGTACCTGTTGTAATCCTGCTTGCTTATAAGTGGTGGAAAAGAGTAGGAAAAAGAACTTGCTTTGTCTGGTGTACTGGTGATGGTGCTGGCCTAGAAACCAGGAGACTGAGTTCTAGTCCTGCCTTAGACATGAAAGCCGGCTGGGTGGCTTTGGGCCAGTCACACTCTCTCAGCCCAACCCAACCCACAGGGTGGTGGTGGTTGTAGGGAAAGTAGGAGGCTGGGGTATTAGGTATGTTCACCACCTTTGACTTTATATAAATAATAATTAATAATAATAATAATAATAATAATAATAGTTCTGCAACTGGTAAAGGAGAATTTGGCAATCCATCCTGTTACTTGCTCTTTATATCTCCTTGTCTGACATAGACTGTAAATTCTTTGCTTAGATACTACTAAATAAATTGTTACTAGACATAGACACAGTCCCTTGGCATGGTTCCATCTACAGCATGCTGTGTTTTAAATAATGCATTTGTTCAGCTGCCAAATGTTGAAGAGTGTTCTTAGCATCAGAGAGAAATCATGGAGTTAATGCCTGAGTGATGGCAAGCTAGAAAGAAGAAAAAGAAAGAAAGGTTAAAATGGGACAGATGGCCACTTGACTGACAACTAATGAGAAGGGAAAGCTGCTCTGAAATTTAGTTAATCTGATCTTGCTAACACAAATTTACTGTCCTTTGTTCTTTTGCTGAGATCTTCAGCTGTGATTATAGACTTGTAAAAGACCTGGTGACTCAATCCAACACCACGAAAAATGTAAATAAATTGTGAATCCTTGTATTATATACACATATGTTCAGTGTGGAAAGTACTTATTAAAACTGTCCCTTAACTGTTCCATATCTGACTGTATTGTTCTTCATAAATAATCCTCTCATTAGTATTGATTCCTAAGTGATGTTTGCTTTTAGCATGCCGGGCTCTGGTGGATGAGCTGGAATGGGAAATATCTCAAGTAGATCCGAAAAAAACTATCCAAATAGGTTCCTTCCGCATTAACCCTGATGGAAGCCAATCCATAGTAGAGGTAATATATTCTGTACTTGACATAGATTAGTTGAATCTTTGAAAACTTCCATTACAATTGCTGAGATGGGAGAACTGTTAAATGGTTAAAAAGCTCATGTGAGAGGGAAAAATTTAAGATTTTAAATTTCTGATGAAAGAGATGAAGTATTCAGAGTTTTTTTCCATTCTTGATTTCTCCCCTGCATTATGGCAGTGTCATACCCAACATATTGTGAACAATATAATTAAGAACTTTTCTTTTTATCTCTTAATATTGCTGAAAATGTTGGGGTACCATCCAATAACTGTAGATTATATCATATTGTAAACAACATATAGTAACCTACAATCAAAACATAGTAAGTGGATTAAAATTTAGTGGTCCGTTGTATATTGAAAACAAAGGTGCAAAAATAGCAATAAGTAAAATCTAGCTTCCACCCTTAAAGAGTTGTGTGAAATTGTGGCCGTGTATGCTTTCTTAAAACTAAAAAGAAGGCCCATTGACTCCTCTTCTTCGAAAAGTAATTCCAAATCCCTGGAGCGTTGCTCCGTTGTCTGGAAGGTTGAAGAAAACTATGAGAGAGTTATACAGGATTTAAAAATGGTGGGTGGGTGGGTGGGTAGGTGGCTACTCTAGTACCATAGCAGGGGTCCCAAACTTTGCTATTGGTACTACACTTTTTTCTTTGTCAGTCTGTTATTTGAAGATATAAAAGTTCGGAAATAATTTTATTTGTACCTGATTAATCATTCTTCCGTGGCATTTGTGATAGTTTTCTAATGTTTACAGATTATACGCTGTACCTCCTGTGCCAGAGAGAAAAGGGATTTGCAGTTGTCTATGATAAAGACAGGGAGGGCGGGCTTCTGTTATCTGTTTAACAGGAAGTATTCATTTGCTGTTAGGTGCCCTATGCCAGATCTGAGGCTCACCTGACAGAACTGTTGGAGCACATCTGTGAGAACATGAATAACTATGGTGAGAAGGTGGAGCCTTCAACTCACAGGAAGAACTATGTGAGAGTGATCTCCTTTGATGGGACCAAGATGGATCTTTCTGAAACTAAATTTGATGGTGATGTGACATCAAGATTGAAGTTTGCAGTAAGTGATCCAGAAGGCATAGCTGGGTTAGGAAAAAGATTACCTTTCTTTTAGATGCTCCTAATTGTGATATATTGCTTTTCTGTAGAATACAAGAGCCATACTAGATCGGAATAGAGGCATTTTTAGTTCATTATTCTGTTCTAAGACTGGACAGATACCTACAAGTAAGGTATCTGTAAGTAAGTAAGATATAAGTTTTACTTATAAGTAAGACATAAGTGCAAACATTCCTTGAAGTAGTTATTCAGCTCAATCCAGTAGATGTTCTCCTTAACTTCACCAGCAACTGCTATTGAGAGACAAGCTCCACAACTTAGTGAAAAATTGTTGAACTTGCATACATCAAAAGATTTCAAGCAATCTCGGAAGGTCTCAAGAGACACAATGGGTTTTTAACCCTGCAATTCTTCATTGATAAAGTACTTGTAATCTTTCTCACATGTAATCTGTATCTGCATAACTGTTCTCCACCTCACCCCAGTTTAAATTTTATATCAGTCTAGCTATTTATGCATCTGATGAAGTGAGTGCAGCTCATGAAAGCATATGCCTTTTAATAAATTTGTTAGTTGGAAAAGATGCTATCAGGCTCCTTCTGATTTTCTGTCACCATAGACTAACTCAATTTTCCTCCTATGACAGCTTAGTAGTGATGGGTTATGGTGACAAACAGCTGACGTGCTAGTTAAAATTTTATAGTTACAGCCAAATTCTGATTGTATGCTATGCAAGATACATTGAGGAAGCAAAACAGATAGTTCCTCCATCAAAGTCTAGGCATCACAAGCATAACACAATAGAAGAAACACCCAGAAAGGATAAAAGAAGACAACATTGATTTCTAAGACATTACTGAACTCCATGGTAGCCTGTGGTTCACATGCAAAGTTGCCCTATGAAAATACAAGTATATCTTAGGGGAAGCTTTAGAAAATGAGAGTGCCCTCTCCCTTCCCTTCTGCTTCTAAAGCTTTGGGAACGTTTTCCTTGCTTAAATCAAGAGCTACATGATTGTCTGTCTTCTTTTTCTCAGCATTGCTGTTTCTCAAGTGTAGGGCCAGCAACAGAGGAGCTCTGCCTGCTTCAAAAAAAATTGCTTCAGAAAATGTAAGAGCATAGCACCTCTTTAACGCAGCCGTGCCTTTTAGGATTGAAAATTATATAGCTGCTTTAATAAGCCAACTCATTAAGGTGGCTGTGTCCTAAACATAACACCTGTGTGGAAGCCTGAAAAATGACACAGCTGCTTTAAGGAAATGCTGCACTAGTGCCCTTGTGTACTGAAGCACCTTCTCCAAATCGTTTTCAAAGCATGCACAATCCTATTACTCATGTGTTCCTGTGATCATTCTGTTTGTTGAGGGAAATTTGGAGAGATGTGAAGACATACATGTTTGACTTCCACATATAGTGAATGGGATTGCATCCAGAAAGAAGATGTCCTCAGAATAACCTGTTCACGGCTTCTGAAAAGAACAAGCTGTATTATGCCAATTGACCCTCTCCCCTTCTTCCTAATGAACTGTGTTTTCTCTCTAGTATGGTTTGGAAGAAGGAGAGAGTTGTGACAATTGCCTTGGGTTGGGTTGAGTTGGGTTGGGTTGGGTTGGCCTGGCCTGGCCTGGCCTGGCCAGTAGACCTGGGGTAATAAGAAGCAGAGGTATGAAAAAGCTGCTCAGTTGAGTTCCTTGGTTCTCCTCACAGTGTGAGCATATAGCTGAAGAGTATGAAGATGAGCTCATAGAATTCTTTTCCCACGAGGCAGAAAATGTCAAGGACCGGCTATGCAGTAAACGAACAGGTAAGCACAGAATCAGTAGAACGGTCAAGATTAAAAAGATATGGTCTGTCATAGCTTTACTTGACCATCTGTGTGGCACATTAGGCAGGAACTGGTCTGCAGTGTCTTTTGCTGATTGGCAAATTAAATTAAAAGCATGCTGGTCAGTTTAAAAAGGGTACAGTCCACCCTCAGCCTGGAAGCTCCCTCGGTGACTTTGGGCAGTCATTTTCTCAGCTCATCCTACCTTATAGGGTGGTCATTGTAGGGAAGATAGAAGAAGTGAACCCTTTGTACGCTGCCTGGAGCTCCTTAATGAGAGGTGGGATGTAGGTCAAATAAAGGGTTCATTGGTCAGCTGACTTTTAACTTTAAAATGTTATAAAAATACTTTGAAAATATTTTGGATGGTAGATGCTAGAAGAGTATTTCTCTGTTTTTCAGAATAGTTCTAAAAATTTTATTATCTCTTTGTACTGCTCTTAGGTATAAGTGCATACGAAATAAAAACACCACTACTGTTACTACAATCACATACATACACTGCTTCATATGTTGTCTTTTGTTCTTTAAACTTCTCACTTCTCTCTTTTTCAGGATCTCTTCAACTCCATCCAATCATGAGTTTCCTGTCTTTTCCTTCCTCTTCATATTTTTTTTTGTGATTAAATCCTCATTCATTTTCTCTGTATGACCAAACCATCTCAATGTACTTCTTTAGCATTTATTTTTGTATTCAGTAACCAACAAAACATTGCATAATTCAAGCTTGTTCACATTATACGCTTTCTCTAAATCAACAAATGTGTAATAAACTTTCTCACATTCATACCTTTCTCAGTGACCTGCTGAAGAGAAAAAAAATGTGGTTTGCACATCCCTTGAATAGCAATCTTGCTGATTGTCAATCTTGTATCACTTAATCAGAATTTTGCCAACTACCCTCCCGGGCTGTCTTAACAAATTAATCCCCTGCAATTGTTGCATTCACTCATGCTTCCTTTTTCTTTCAGTTTTAGACCTATCACTATAGTTTTCATAATATTCCTTCCAGCATTTCCTCTCTTCAGTTTCATCCGATATAATTTCATTGCTTTTATTCTTAATGCTCTTCACTTCTGGAGGCTCTTTGCTTGTCCCTCTTCATCCACTAACAAAACAATATTTTACTTGAGTCAAAATCACTCTGCATTTCCTCTTCCTCTTTTAATTGTAACTGTAACTTGGTCTTATTGGTTTTATTCGTGGCATCCCTCAGTCTTTCAAAAGCCTCCTGCAGACAAGTAGTTCAGACCATTGGTAAGAGAAAAAAATCCTCCTTTACCAGAAAGGGGAATAGAAGGGAAATGATGAAGGCAGAAGGAAAAGTTTTGGCTCTGCTTACTTTTGAATCTGGCTTTTAACCCACGTGTGGCCCTCCTGCTGGAAGACATTGCTTACTAGAAAACAAGGTCCCTGCTTCTGATATTGTAGTTGTGCTTCTGCACTTCATTTCAGACATGACATCAAACGTAATCATTTCAAATGCAAGTCATAATTCTAGCTTGCAACAGACTGAGGACCAGCTCTTTGTAGGGCTGAGGTAACAGTTCAAATCCCTTTCTGCCTGTGAATATCTCTTGTAGCTTTGGACTACTGATTCTCTTTCAGTCAGACTTACCTGTTGTGTAAAACATAAAGACTTCCTTGAGTTGAGGAGAAAGAATTCATCTATACCATCCTGAGGTCCCCAGAGGCAATAACATACAAATTAATATGACAAGGCAAGAAAGGACACTATTAAAATTAACTTCTAGGTCCAATGTTCCTTCAGTATGTCCAATGTTAAAATATTTTGCTTCATTCTGTAATTGTAAATCGAGTTTGAGTGTTGTTCTCCTTTAATTGTAATATTTAGTTCCCTCTAAATCCCTCTAGTGTCCAATGTTTAAAGTCTTACTATGTTTTTTTTTAAATCAAAACAAAAGCATTTACCCACGGGAAGGATTCTTTATAATTAGTTCCAAAATCTTATTTCAAATTTATCTGGACCCTTAGTCCATTTGTAACTTTCCAAAATCAAAGTTCTAATCACCCTTTTGCTGTTTATTCCTCCCCAAAAAGAATTTTTTAAAGTCCATAAACTTGTATTTAAAACTTCTTTTGCTAAGGATTGAAGGAAACTCACTTGGTGCTGTAAAACCTGTTGATCCAAAGGTTCCTAATAGCTGAAAAGCAGTTAGCAAGTAATTTCCGAAAGTGTTTAGAAAAGGGAGTGTGCAAACTTAGTGTCCTTTCAAAGGCGCCGACTGCAGTTTGAGCAAGATGGCTATTCCCTTGTTTCCCAGAGCTCTAAATCCACCGGAGACCACTATTTTGCGGTCTCCTCGTGAAGAGCAGCTGTCTGGAGCACTTATGGGCGATCTCAAGTCCTCTCCTTGTCCAGAGAGGAATTATCGAAGAGCTGGTCTACTCGTTCCCCCATGGTCATCGGCTTCACTTTTTGCAGAGCCGTCTTTAGCCCACCATTTCTTCCCCATCCTTTCAGATCCTGTGTCTGAAAGATGTTATGGGAGAAGAACAAGTTCTATCTGACAAGATTGAGACTGACTTGAAAGTGGATTTAAAAATGACAGGCTACAAGAATTACATGGTAAAAGTTGTTAAACCGGACATACAAAAGAAACCGGCTGATGTCTTAATAATTAAAAGGGATATACAAACAACAAACCAAGAGAGTGACCTGGATAATTTTCTTCTATTGGATTTACAAAAGAGGCTTGTTAAAGTTTTGAAGAATTTTTTGAGCAGGGACAAAGAAAAAATGAAAAGGAATCAAGTTCTAGGACATTGATGGGACTAAATATCAAGATTGTTAGAAGTTAAAGGGAAGAATATAAAGTACATTTATTTGATCAAGGTTAAAATAGATATGTTGTTATCTCTGGTAACCCTTAATGGGCTTTTGCTGACATCAGGACTGAGATGACAATGCTTTATGGATTTATTTATAGATAAGAGATGGGATATGGGACGAGGAGATCATTTGCTGTATTTTAAGAGAAGGTGATAAGTTACTAAAATTGTTTATACTTGTGATGAATTGGGACGTCACTTCTTTATATATTTTTTCTTCATTACTATTTTTTCTTTCTATTTTCCCCTTTTTTCTTTTTATTCTTTTAATTTTTTTCAGTTTGTATTAGTTTTTACTGTTGCAATTATAGTTTAATAAAATTACTGTTAAAAAAAGGCAAGAAAGGAATATACCTTTAAAATGTTTCTCTGTTTTTCTCTTTGGAGTTCTCAGTTTCATCACACGGCAATCTGGAGATAGAGCAATAGCTATTAATTATGGTTTTCCAATTCAAATATTGGCTGAAATCACGATCAGCAAACCTATTTCATGTAATGATTTATACTTTTAATTTGCTGATTGCAAATTCTAGCCTGACACACCAAGCTATAATATTTCATGGGAAGTCTGGAGTCTGTGTTTTTGCATGTTACAATTAAATTAACTCTGTTGGCTGCAAAACATGCAACTATATTAAATAGAAAGGAAAATATTTTTCCTATAGAATTGCTACCTCTGGAATAGGACTAAGAAAAAAATTATGAATTATTTACAATAAGGTATTGGGAGCCTTTCCAGCAACTCCAGCCAGCATGACCTTGGAGAAGAATGCTGGAAGTTGTAGTTCAGCAATATCAGGAGAACACTAGATTCCCCACCCTTTTGGTCCTCCATTACAGATTTTACAAAGTGGAGGTTTATCCAGTGTCCTATGACCTTTCTCTGGATTGGGAGGATATTGAAAACTGTTTGCTGTCTTTTATAACTATATGCTGCTTAACATTTTTTTGTAGCTTTTTGTTTTTCGTAGCTTTTATCTTTCTCTTGAAACTTAATAAAATTCATAACAACTATATGCTGCTTAAACCAGTAGAAGAGATTATTTTCTCTTCTTTCCTTCTGTGTATTTTCCCTGGCTAAGAGAGAGAGGTGACAAACATCCAGTTGCCAAGACGCCATTTAGGAAACTGACTTTTTCTGTCACATTGACTTATTTTTGGACTGTGTATCTGGCTGTGCTTGTTTCCACCTGGCCTTTGCCCTCCTGTGTTTGAGGAGTGGAAACTTGCCACGGTGCTACAGCCAAAGAGCAGCAGCCTTTTTCTGACCATTAGAACACTGTGTAGTACTTCCCATTGGCTGTGATTTCAATTTCATAATAAGTCTTTTGTAACAGCCAGCTAAGAAATTAACATACAAATCCTTATTTCTGTGCTAAAACCTGACAAAGAAGGAAGTCTATGGAAAGTCATTCTTAAGAGCCATATAATACTATTATGTGCGGCAAGATGAGAGTGACAGCTACTGTTGGCTTGAAGGAGTGGCCTTAATAATTGACGTGGCGCGAAATCAGTTGCATATTCACCTGGTGATCTGTCCGTACAATGAGTTTGCCAGAATCCTTGGAGTTGCGTGGCATGGCTAGGCTCATGATGTTCATACTGATTAGAAAGATCATTAAGTACAATAAACTCTGCTTGATCCTCTGGCAATCCTTGAGTCATCAGTGATCTAGCTTTCTATATGAAAGAGAAAATGGAGATTGAAGCCCAGACAAAAATTGTAAGTAGGCCTCTTAAGCTAGACCAGGCTTTCAGGGGAAAAAATATGGCTGGCAGGCATGCAGGGAACATCAAGATTCCTGGGTCATAAATTGTGCAGGCATGGGCTTAGGGAACAAATGATTAATTAGAATGAGAATGTTAGACCTTTTCGATGAATTTTCTTCTTGTCCTAAGAGAATAATCTGAGTCGTCATTAGAGTTTGGAGGTAAGCGTAAAATGGATTGATTTGTTATTAGCAGAACCTGGGGTGGGAGAAAGGAGGTGTCAGGGAGATAACGGGCGGCGAAGGAGGGGGCTCACTCCAGGAAGGGAAGTGCATGCGTAGTACTGAATCGGTATGTTTCCCTCCCAAGAGATTGAAGAAAGCCCCGCTCTAGGTTTGTGGACTTATTCTTTGGGCATTGCCATTTCATGTTTAGTCTAGATGGATTCTGTTAGGGTAGTAGGATAATAAATCACTAGAGCTTGATTCCAGCCTCAGCGTGTTATTTCTACGCCTGAAGTCAGGACATCAAGGCAGGCAGGCATAAACATGATTAGAGCAAAGAAAAGGAGCAAATAGGAACATTTCATCTTAATTACTTTCTTACTGGAGTGTCCTTGCATGTTAAATTGAATATCAAAGTAAAATCTAAATATGTTTATATAGTTGTTGAAAATAATTATTGGGACTCTAAAAATAATTGATGGCAAGATGTGGTTTTTTAAACCATGCTTTATTGAATAAACCCCTTTTGGCTTTGTTTGCAAAAGGGAATTTATTTATTTATTTATTTATTTATTTTTCAAATTTATCACCGCCCATCTCCCCCAACGGGGGATTCTGGGCGGTTTACAAAATATCAACAATTAAAACCTATGAACATAAGTTACAGCTAAAACAATATAATAAATAATAGATAAAAATCCAAGAATGGTAAAATCGTATATAAGAGGACATTATGGGGCCAGCCACCCCCAGGAGGAACTATTACCTCCCCCATCCCAGGCAAGGCGGCAGAACCAGGTCTTAAGAGTCTTCCAGAAGGCGGGGAGCGAGGGAGCCAGCCTCACCTCCATGGGCAAGATATTCCACAAGGCGGGTGCTATTGCAGAGAAGGCTCGCCTCCTGGACCCCGCTAGATGGAGTTCTTGTTGTTGGGGTCCGAAGCATGCCCTCTCTGCATGAATGAGTGGGGCTGGTCGATGTCATCGGGATGAGACGGTCCCTCAGATACCCTGGTCCCATGCCATTATACCAAATACCATTATATTTTACAAACCATAATGGTTTTGTTTGTAAACAGGCTAAGTAAAGTGAAACCAGCCACATTATGATTTAGGACAGTGTTTCTCAACCTTGACAATTTTAAGACATGCCGGCTGGGGAATTCTGGGAGTTGAAGTCCACACATCTTAAAGTTGTCAAGGTTGAGAAACACTGATTTAGGAGATAGTGTGAGCCCAGGCTTGGAAAGTAATTCAAGCTCAAAAACTGCTGATTGTAGAGAGGAGGTATAATTACTATCATTAAATTTTCTCTTGGGAACTGCTACTGATATTATATTGGGTGTGAGCTAGTCATCTTGGCTAGCTGGAAGTTCTAGTTCTTGTAATAATGGGAACTGATGCTTCTTTTATAGATCTCTGTGACCACGCCTTACATCTCCCACATGATGAACTGTGAAGCGTAAAGGCTGACTGACCTGGTGGAAGACTTTGCCTAATCCTTTGTAGACTATTTCCCTTTTTTCAAGCACCTGTAATTATTGTCCCAGCTGTTGTCTTTCAATTTGGGGGGAAATACAGAACATCCTGGAAACTGAAGACTGTATATCAGAGGAGAGCAAAAAGTCCCAAGACAAGCTGCTTTATAGAATTTTGTGAAGCAAACACAAGATGATGGATCCATCATTTGACTTTTTTAAGCACACTCTAATTAGATATTTTTCTTTTGTAAAAGGAAAGGAGGGATTTCTATCTGAGGATCGAAGTCCACTTTCCTACTGCATAGCCATTGTTACTGTGTTCTGATTTTTAAACAAAAAAAAATGCTTTGTGGCTGTATGCAAATTGAATTGTAGATTGACTCAAGCAACCAGCAATACAACTTCCAGTTTCAGTTCCAAAACAGAATTTGAG
The DNA here is from genome assembly GCA_023362775.1 of Charina bottae. Taxonomy (NCBI): domain Eukaryota; kingdom Metazoa; phylum Chordata; class Lepidosauria; order Squamata; family Charinaidae; genus Charina; species Charina bottae. The sequence continues at coordinate 152,921,733 of JALMGJ010000002.1, read as the reverse complement.
CAGAAGAATCTTGTGAATTCCACTGTGGCTCTTGAACCCATCTTATTAAGATCTGGGGCAGGGCAATCATTTGTATAACCTTTCTCTGAATGGGGAAGAGAAACAGAACCTATATAGATGTCCTCATTATAAAGCCAAAGAGGGAACCATTGTATAGAGCAGTGCTTTCTAAAGTGTTGCGACACAGTTTGGAAAGCTGTGGTATAGAGCCTCCCCCATCTTCAGCACAAATGTGAACTAATGTTGTGATGGCCATATGGAGGCCCATTTGGTTGTTACATGATTCAGCTGTGTTGTGTGAAGAGCCACCTGACCTCAGGCAGTGGCCTCTAGGAACTATTGGCATATTACAGAAATTCTGCACAAAGCATTCAGGTCAGATAGCAAGCCAATCTATATAGTCTGTATGTGGAGTGGTTACCACACAACAATCTTTTTATTGGCTATTAAGTGACTATATAGATTGGCTGTTACCTTGCTGGAAGGCCAGTGTGTGAGATGTGAAATTCAGGAATCTTATTTGGAGCATCAGACACTTGGGGATTGGGGAAAATATTGTACTCTTCAAAGGGCTTTTTACATGTTTTATAACAGTTTCTTTTAACATGTTTTCAAAGGTGGATAAAATATATTCCAGTGATGGCAAGAAAATAAATTGGAATTGGGTCATACTCTAATTGGCCACCGGGTTTTTTTTCATTTTTTTAACTGAAAAGAACATCAGAGCATTACAATACAACTGCATATTGACTTCAATGCTATGACAACAATTTCAGATTCTTTCACCTTCCAGCAGGAGTTCAGTCATTTGCATCATTCAGCATATAGCCTCCCAGATTTATTCAGACAATATCCAGAACCATGCTGGATTCACATGTCATATTAAGCCAAAACCAAACAAATCATATTGCAAATGAACTCAGACTTTGGTTTGCTTCCATTGTTTCCTTCAACTTTAACTACCTATCTGTAACATGAAATAATACTACTGGCCTGTCTTTTGGGATGGTGGGAAAGATTACTAATCTAAGACAAAGGATGTCATTTGGCTATTATTAATTGTAGTGATTTTTAAGCAACTTTGTTTAGAATTGAGCTTTCCCCTTGCTGTTATTTATTGTATCCCACTGTATTTTCTGATAGTTTACTAAATTTGATGGTTCTTTGGGGCTAACTGGGTCTAATGAGTACAAGCCTCTAGCTGCGGTGATTAGGAGTTGGAAGTACAGTGTTAGGAGGCGGGAATATTCCTTGTCAAAACACCCTTTCCCTCTTCGCAACAGTTTGGTGCAGCATAGCTGATCTTTCTGAATTTGTCTTTTCCTTGAAACATGGTGAAAATGATTAGTTCAGCAGATTCTGCTGTAATGTTTTGCTCACAGGACTCTGAAATGCCTTCTTCATCAAGAAGCAATAGTAGTTAGCACCATAACCTCAGATATCATAATATACATTGCCCTCTTTTACAGGAGATAAATAGCCATTGTTTTGCAGATTTTTTTTTTAATTCACTGAGTATATTACTATAAAATTATTTTGGCAGAGTCCACATGAAGTGCTTAGCCATAAAGTGATTTGTTTGGCTTTGACTTCCTATGTTGTGCAAACATGGCCAGCTATGGCTTATTCAATAAACAGTTGTTAAACCATGATTTAGTGCAATGTGAACCAAATCAGGTTGGTTCCATATCACTTCCAATTCCCATTTTTAGGGAAGCACTGAAACTTCTCAAAAGCAGCAACTGGTTGTATTTTCTGTCTTTATTTAATTTTTTTTCATTAAGGCAGAAAATGATCAGGCAGTTCACACTTAAAGATGGACAAGACTCCCTTGCAGTTTCAAAAGGGAATGCTAGAATGACATTTTGGTTCAGCGGGAGGACTCTGCACTGTCACCTGTCTGCTGCATGAGAATACAGGCTAAAGGCAGAATGTGTATTTGGAACTTTGCGGATTTCAGGAGGGTATGCAATAGGCGAGGCACTTGGCCAAATGGAGCAAGAGGCGTAGACCAACCCACTGGCCAAGGAAAGGCCTTTGTCCTGCAATATCTCTTGCGTTATCACTCTTCCCACACTCCTTGGATCTGCATTATGTCAAACACTAGCGCAGTGCTGAGTGATGTTCCACTACTGCACCAAAAGGAGGCATATTTCTGACAGGCCTTTGTCAAAAGCTGAAAGCATGGCCTGTGTAATTTCTAATGCTTCAATGCTTGGGCTTTTCCTGTTCTGTTGCTTGAGACAAAGGACAAGATTATGTCTTCTGTTGCTGACTGGATGGGACTGCTGATTTAATTTTACTTTAACACTGGAAAAGGACAGTACAGAAAGACTGCAGACCTTCTACCCCTGGGCTAAACAAATATAGTTTATTTTCACTTAGCATGTTTACCTAGTCATTGTGGTTATAAACCATGTTTTATAGCTTTTGGCATGTAAGAACCTATCCAGTCATGGTTTGCTTAAAAAACCATGACTTAATGCAAAGTGTATAGCCTATGATGCTGTAGTCATAATTTGTAGCATTATGTTAAGATGACAAATGGATGTGACATTTTGCTATTCCACTATACCAGAACAGTATTTACATGTTTTACCATTTAACTGAAATATCTTCCAAATACTTTTCTTCTAATATAGTGTATTATATTGAGGCATTTCTATCATGCTAACCTGAGAACCCTCTTTCATTTCAGTGTTATAAACTAGTGCTTTTCAAATGTTTCCATTTCACCTTCCATCAGCTCTAACCAGTAGAGTCAATGGCAAGGGATTTATTTATTTATTATTTATTTATTGGACTTTTATCACCGCGCCATCTCCCCCAAAGGGGACTCTGGGCGGTTTGTGGAGTTGTAATTCAAAACAGCTGGTTTAGGTTATCTACTGCACAAATTATTATGCACTTATTCCAAGCTGTTTCTATACTACATGCTCCAAATCTTAAAAGAATTCAGTGGTGCTCCTTAGAAGTAGAATTTGTACTAGAGATTTTTACATATAACAGCAATTTTTCTTCATGGTTTCTTTGGGAACATGTAGAAGTAACAAGGCTGGCGGTTTTGTTAAAGCGTAACAGTGTCAATAGCATCACAACCACTGGAGTCACTGCGACTCTCCCTAAAAGAGGAAATCCATCTATGTGAATGTACACATGTGTGTGTGTATACACACACCCTCACAAGCACCTTTCAGAACATCCCGACAAGGGAAATTAAAGCCATTCCTGATGGGGGCAGAACCGCTTCCCACCCTCGCAGAACGGGAAGCCGAGGCTAGCCAAGCCCACGCTCAAGTTCAGGCGAGCGGAAACGCGCGCCGCGCGTTAAGGGACCTTCTCAGGCGCCTAGATCGGACGCCTCGCTCAACGTTCGACCCCACCCTTCCCACTCCTCCGCGCGCAGCAAGCCCTGCCCATCACCGCACCGCAGCCAATCGCGGAGCTTCCCCGCCGCCGGAAAAGAGGCGCGGCTCTTTCGGCGAGAGCGAGTGACTCTGTTAATGCCGCCTTGGGCCTTCTCCTAGCCTTGCTCCGCCCTGTCGCTGCCAGGACCCAGCCCGGCACAGCCCGCTCGTCTTCTCCCCTACCCCCGGTCTTTGCCGCCTGTTCTCTGCCCGCCTCCTGGACTATCCCCTTTCCGAGGGCGGCTTCTGGTTTCCCCTTCGCCGCCACACCAGTTTGGTCGGTGCTCGCCATGACCTTGTTGACTGCCGGTAGCAGGGCGGCCGCGCGCCTCTTGGGAGCCAAGGTGAAGGCTTTTCCCCTCCCCCCCCCCCCCCGCTCCGCTCCTTACCTTTTTCGGTGGGTGGGTTTGGTGGCTGTTCTTGCAAGCACCACGTCCGCTGTGCCGCGACTTGGGCAGACGAGGGAGGAAAGGGGGGCTGCAATCTGTCACCGCAGGGCAGTCCTGCGCGTGTCCGCGTGGAAGTTCTCCGCGCTTCCTCCCACCTCCGCTTGCAGACCAGCCGAAGCGCGACTTGGACAGGGTGTCCCCGTTTGGTGGGGCCAGTCCTACGGACGCGTGCAGATACGCTTGGCATGCGGAGTTTCTTGTGTCCTTGGGTTGAGACGGGCTATTCCCCCTCTGTGTCTCTCTCTCCAGCAGCTGCGTTGATGGGAGAGTACGTTTAAATGTTCTTTATTCTCACTCTTTCTCCATTCTTGTCCCGCTGTCCTAAAGAGAGAATTATTATTTTAAAGCTTCGGGGGGGGGGGCTTAGAAACGGGAGGGACGGTTGGTAGTTGGAGATTTGGCTCTTAAAGAAAAAAAAACATGTTGTATGGCAGCCCTTTTCTGTTCCCCCCAATATTGCGAAGTTTGACCATCTTCGGCTTTCGTGGTATGCTTTAGGCCTTGGCAGGACGGCTCATTCTTTTTCCGTTCACGTGACTTCTAAAGGGGAAGCTCTTATGTCTCTGTGTCATGTTCAATTTATATATAATATACTCGACTACAATTTTAAGTTGGTATTCAGGGGAAAGGTGCATGCCGGGTATTCATGTTCTTTTGTAAGGCATGATACTGATGTGGTTCAACTGCTTGAGCTGGTGGAAATACAGCTTGGAAAATGTGTGCCTCTATTTCCCCCTCCCCCCCTTCTGATCTTCCTTCCCTATTAAGTAATCTGATAACTTGGAGAAAATGTTCATTGGTAAATTGCTTAGAAGGCAGTAAAGTCCACTGTTAAATTGAGCTTTTTCTTTGATAGTTTCTAGGGATGGCCACAAAATGGGAAATGAGTTTTGTTTTAAACATGAAACAAAGCATTTCATCCCAGAAATTGTTTTGACCTGTTTTGGACTGAGTGCAGGTTGGTAGAAACAAAACCCAAAAGGTTTTTACTGTTCTTTGTTTCAATAGAATAAAAACCTGAAACACTTTCTGGTGTTCTGACTATGGAAAGCAGTAGGATTCAGAGTGAGCCTTTGGGGCTACCAAAATCTGGATGACCACTAGATAGTAGCAAAGAAACACCACCCAATTACAGCAGCTGAAACAAAATGTACCATCTGAACAACAACTTTCAACCCATACCCACAACAAAACAGCTGTTTTGGGCTGTACCTGGAAAAAACATCTGAAATGTGCTTATTTTGGTTTGTGCACTTGAAATTAGCTGTTCCTTGTACAAACTATTTTGTGCATCCCTAATAGTGGTGTTTCTGAAGAGGGTTGGGCCTGCGTTTTTCCCTTTGTGTAGTTTGGAGTGGGAGTGACCTGCCTCCTGTTAGCCTGTTAGCAGTCAGGCTATTTGTTGTTGCTGATATTTCTTAATGTGACAGTGGTCATCAAGTACATTGAAGGGGGCAGAGTAAGCAACTAGTGCCTTTGAAATGTAGTCTAACTGCCTTGTAAAAGACCATTTTTCTTATCTCTCACAACTTTTGCTGCAAACTGGCAATGTTAAAGCTATTAAATATATTGGAAGAATTCAATGATATAATCACATTCTGTAATAGTTAATATTTCTGGGAGCATGTTGTCTAAGATGGCAATTTCCTTCTTTGCATATTTCCTCTTAATATTCTCTTTTGGCATACAATCCCATTATCTGACTTTTACAGAAAGTTCAATAGCCTGTTTGCTCTTGTCTTGCCAGGGAGTCTGCCCATGACCTGTTTGTAGGGCAAACAGATTCTTTTTTTAATCTGGCCTCCAGGCCTACTAAGTTCCCTAGCAAATGGATTCAAATGAATCCAGAGCACTTATTTTTAGATTTATTTACTCTTTCCCATTCTCGGTTTCCCCCCCACCCTGTTGCTGTACTCAGCATTTTTTCCCCCCAAAATTTAATCAGCCAATTCTGGGTGGAACAGAGATGTGGTACTTACATGTAGAAGAAACATGGATGATGAAGATTAGAATGAAAGCCAGATAACTGCAGCTGTAATGACCTGCAAAAACTGCTGATCTTTATGTTCTTAATCCCTTTTTGCTTTTGATTGCTGCTTTTTCCTTTTTTGTTTAATTTTGTCTTTTTTATATCTATGTATTCTATTGTCTTCTGTGAGTAATTGCATTTCTACCACTCTTCAGTCTATTAGATGGAGGTTGGAAGCAGTATTTTCTAGGAGTAGGATATGTAACATGTTCTTGGGGTCTGCTGTAGGGTTAGGGATATCCATAAACATATGATTCTCCCTCCTATGTTAGCTTTTTATAAGTGGCAGCAGGTATTCCAGGAGCAAGTAGCATTGTTAATAGCTTGAAGTTTAGATACCTAGCAAGATTTATCACATGTGCTTTTCCAGAACCTTTGGTACCTTGTTGTTGTTCAGTCGTTCAGTCGTGTCTGACTCTTCGTGACCTCATGGACCATTGCACGCCAGGCCTTCCTGTCCTCCACTGTCTCCCGGAGTTTACTCAAATTCATTTTCATTACATCGGTGATGCTATCTAACCATCTCATTATCTGCTGTCCCCTTAGTACCTTGGTACCTTGGTACCTTCGGTAAGTGCTTTCTTTGGAAATGTTCATCCAGCCTGCAGATTGTATCCTGTGGTGTTGGTCTGCTTGATGGAATGTATTCCCTTCCTCCTGCAGGTTCCCACATTTTCTGTGCAGGGCTGGAAGATCCTCAAGAGCAAATGTATGGGAGGTTGAAGAGAAAAGAAAAGGACAAGTCTTGTACTACTAGAAATCCACTTTTTTGAGTGTAGCCTAATGGCTCCTATTTTTATATGATCAAGGACATATTTAGAAGTGCCTCTGAGTGATTGTTAAATATATTTGTGGGTGGGATGTATTGTAATTGGAATGACACTTCTTTTAATGCCTTAGTTTCATTGCTAGAGGAACACTGGTCTTGGGAGTAGTTACATGTTCAGGAAAGTGATGAACCCAGTGGCCGGGTTCATGATTTTAAGCCTGGTTTATTGTATGTAAAGTGTGAAACTTTAGGGGTGGAAGTCTAAGTCCCTGGTGCTTAAGAGTTTGGGAAAGGCTATAAGTGTGCTTAGGCTGTTGTTGTGCAATTAGATGCAAAGATGATTTATTTGCCTATCCAGCTATAATCAGCAGAACAGGTATCTGCTCACTTTTTGGGTAGAGAGGGGATATGTTGATTAGAAACTTAGCTTTGCTCTAAATTTCTGTTAAAAGCATGTCAGATATTCTTTAACATCAGCCCAGTCTTTACTTTTAACATTATGTTCCAAAAATAAAGATGATGTGAGTTTACATTCTGTTTCTGCAATTATAGATATAATTGTGTATTGAAGAAAAGAGGGTAGGTACTAAAAGCAAAAGAGCAGAAAGAGAGAAGGAAGTCCTAAGTGTCAGTGAAGGAAAAACTCTATTAATCAGGCCTAGGTCATTTTGAATGGGCACCTTTTTCAAGGTCATTATATAGAACAAGCATAGAAATAATATATATTGTGATGCTTGTTATACAATAGATAAATCAAAACTGGAAACATTTAGTGGCTGTGTGGTTACAATGACTTAAAAACATTTAAAAGCACTATAGAAGCATTAAAACATATAGCTTCAGTATTACATGAACTTTGAAAAAGACATATAATCTCAAGGAACTAATACGTATTCAAAAATAAAAATGGCAAAACTTAAAATATAAGTTAAAATATACTTATATAGCTTGTTTTAATTCTAAAAATGTAAAAAGGACTTTTTGATTAAATTATACATGCATGTAATGCTTACGCTGACAAAAAAATCCACTTGTTGGAATGGATGAATGAAACAAATTCAGCTTTGCTTCCTTTATTCTATAACCTTTACTTGAAGTCAGGAACATATATTGTTGGTCCTAAGAAGTGATTTTTAATACTTGCTGTTTCTTCAAATCCGAAGGGGCCTGCACTTGAATTAACCAAGCTCTGACCTCTGGAGTTTCCCAAGTTTAGTTTTTGTTGTGTTTAATACTTTTATTTAAAAACTACCTATAGACACATTATTAAATTAAACAAAAAAATCCCACAAAAAATTAAAAGCAAATAACACTACACAGGTATGCTTTTTTTTATAAATAAATGTAGTACAGTAAATATATTTGACATCCCTATTATGTCAACTTCAAATAAGGAAAGGTGCTTGGTTTGATTATATCTTGTAAGAGACTCTCCCAGCTGTTTAGAACAGAGCTTTCCAAACTCTGTGTCGCAACACAAAAGTGTGTCGCCACACACAGCGTGGTGTGTCGCCACACCACCCGGAAGCGGCGGTGTGCGTGTGCACGGCGGCAGCAGCAGTGATGCGGGATCAGTAGTTCCGCGTTTTAGCAGAGGCTGCCGCCGCCGCCATGCGCGTGCCGCCACATGCCCCCCCGCACTGCCGCCGTGCGTGTGCGCCGCTGCATGCTCCTCATGCCGCCGCGCGCGCCGCCGCACACACCCCCACGCCGCCGCTGTTGGTGTGTCGCCAGCGGCGGCACTTTGGAAAGCTCTGGTTTAGACAATAACTCTGCTGCTTGCTCTCAGATTTGTCATGACTCCATGCTGTCATTGGGGCCACTTTTACTCTTCCTTTTGGATGCAGTTTAAAGCTGTGAGGAGAGAAGGAAGAATAAGGGGAGCATACTGGGCAGGCACTGAACCTTGGGTTGAATTGGCACCCTGTCAATGAAAAGAACAGGAAGAACTGATGGGGGAGATGGGCGGTAATATAAATTTAATAAATGAATAAGACACGGGCATAGAGGTTCTTGCTTAGCCAGTTGGTGAGGTTTCTCCCTTAGTGAATTAACAGCCATGCTCAGATTCATTGGTAAGGTTGCCCTTGGCAGGCTTGCATCATTCAGGTGCTGATACCCAGGTTAAAATGACATAGAGGAATTTGGCTGGCCTTGTCACCTTGATTGTACTCGTGGTTGAACGGTGCGTAGGGTGTCTGCTCATGGTGCTAAATATTGAGGGCTCTATAGAAGCTAATGTCATTTATTGTGACAGTGTCCTCTAAATCAGAGCTTTCCAAACTGTGTGTCGCGACACAAAAGTGTGTCGCCACACACAGCGTGGTGTGTCGCCAAACCAGCCGGAAGCAGCGGTGTGCGCGTGCACGGTGGCCGCCATGCACGCGCGTGCCGCCGCACGCCCCCCACGCCGCCGCACGCCCCTCCCGCGTCACCGCCGTGCGCGCGCCGCCGCACCCCCCGCGCCGCCGCACGCCCCCCCGCGCCGCCGCCGTGCGCGCGCGTGTCGCCGCCGCCGGGTGTGTCGCCAGCGGCGGCACTTTGGAAAGCCCTGCTCTAAATAATGAGAGGACCTGAAAATGGGAATAGAATTCTATTTTTCTGTAGATGTACCTTCAGTGTCAACATTAGGAAGCCAAGCAGATCAAGCTTGGTAGTCTTAACTACTCTTCCTGGATTTGGGAAGAATAAAACTGCAGTTGCATGTTCTGTTTGAAGGTCTCAGCATATCCTCTCTTCTGCTACCTTAATAGGTTTTTGTAAGGATCTGATAAGCACTTGGCAAATAATAAACTGTCTTCTGTAGAAAGATAATATCTGCTAGTACAGAGCTTTCCAAACTTTTCATGTTGGTGACACACTTTTTAGACATGCATCATTTCGCGACACACTCTTACAGCAGGGCACAAGGCAGGCACTAGGACCTGCACGGAATCCTAGCAGGGTTGCGAGGCAGCAGCAGTCATGACACACCCAGACACTGCAGCCGACACACTAACGTGTCGCGACACAGAGTTTGGAAAGCTCTGTGCTAGTATATCTTCCCTTCCAGACCTAAAGAAATGGAACTTCTGAAGGCCATTTTAACCTAATGAATGCCTTCCTCCTCTGCATGCATACTCCAGCCACACCAAAACAGCATATTAAAAAATCAAATCCATGGGAAGGGATTTTTAAAAAGCCCCTTTGAGGGAAGTTTTCCATTTGGAAATACTTCTTTCACACATATATGTTGGTGCTTGTTAGTGTATAATGACAAGCATAGAGTAAATTTTAGGCCTGTATATGTGCATGTGGGTAAGTATGTGCTGATGCCATGGAATACAGAATCTGGACACAGGTTAGTTTCTTGATCTCTCTGAAGTTCTGAGAGGTTTAGGAGCATGCAGCTAGTGTTTGCTGAAAGTTACAGACCAAAGCAGGCTTCTAGTTTGCTTGTTTACTTTTCAGTCTAGCCTCTTGCCCTGGGATTTTCTGGTCCTCTCACATCTAAGTACTAACCAGGTCCAGTCCTGCTTAACTGATGCCAGAAAGGGTGAGGTCAACTAGATGCTGCCACCTGCTGTAACCATTTTGGAGAGCAACATCAGAGAGTGAGAGCACAAATTTCTTCTGATAAGAGTAGCAAGGTCCATCACTGAGAGTAGCTCAGATAATCTCTGGCTTCTGGAGATTAGTGCAGATTTTGTGTGGGGTACAGTAATTATCTATAGAAATGAAAGAATTTATTGTGTTTACTAGTTCCATGAATACAGGTAGTCCTCTTTTAGCGACTGCCTTGTATAGCGACTATTCACAATTATGACAGTGATGAAAAAGTAACTTTGCAACTAATCCTCGCATTTATGACCTTTGCAGGTCTGTAAAGCAAAGGAAAGCTGAAGTACAGTAAACCTTGACATTGTTATTTTGACAGAAAGGATCTCTGAATCTGTTAGCTAACAAGGAACATTTCTGTGCTAGGTAAGAAGAAGGGGGCTTCCATCTTTTGTCAGCCTGCTTGGTTTCTAGCCTAGACACAGAATGTGCTCTCTTTTCTTCTCTCTTTTCTGCTAAGCTGTTTACTTGGTTCCTTATGGCTTAAACATATGTAAAGGACCCTTGAATCAAGCTTGACTACATGGACGCAACCTTGCAGTTTTCTTGCCAATAAGACAAAAATGATTTCCTGTTGCTGCCTTCCAGGATGCTTTTTTTTTTTTACTTTCCACTGTAGCTTGCAGTCCTGAAATTCCCTGGTGGTCTCTCATCCTAGTAATAAACAAGCTTGACCATACTTAACTTCTAAATCCAGATAAGGCCTGCTTTGTGCAACCATTGACTGGCAGTGCTTAAATACAAAGCTGCTGTGTTCAAATGCAGGGCTAATAAGTGCTGTTCTTGAAATAGGCCAGTCAAGGCCTAGCTGGTCTTTGCAGCAAATTCATCCATTAAGCTTGTCTTCTCAAATAAATAAACAAAGGATATCCTAAAGCAGTATTGGTATTTAGTGACTTGGGCTCACCAATGAGGTATGTTTAGACATTATCTTTTTCCTTTCGTGCCTTCTGGATACATGAAGGGCCTGAACTTGAAGAGCATGAAAAAAGGGTTTGGATTTTAAAAGGAAACCCTGCAGTAATATATGGCGTGTTACAAGGATGCTTACTGAAAAAGTATTATTTCTGTAGTTATTGCTCATGAAGTAAGAGTTGGTTTGATGTTAAACATCCAATCTGGACAACATAGGAGTTGAGATCATGTAATTTCATTTGCTTATCCCCAACCTGGTAAATTCCAGATATGTCGGGGCTACAACTAAAATTCCCAGCTAGCATGTAAGTTGCTAGTTTGGAGGAAAGCTAATATGATCAGTTGAGATTCCTGACTTCCCTGTTAGATAACACTATTGATAAGGATTACACAGAGCCCTATAATAATTATTGTGGTGAATATTTGCATCACATGGAAGCTTGGTATTTCATAGATGTTCCTCACTAAAAGGAAAGTTTAAATGAAGAAATGAGAACAGGTCATTCTAGAATTCTCATCAACAGCTTTGGGGCAGGGTGGTTCTGAACTATATTAGAAACCCTAATGTGAGAAAGTTAATGAGAGGAGCCCCTTAAGTAGGAGGTGGCTCTACTATCTGAAACGGGTATTTGCCACACACACACACACACACACACACATGCTTTTTAATAGTGCAGGCATTTTATTCATCACTTTACTGGCTCCTAGGAATTTCTCGCTGTCTCAGATGCTTGATACTTTCTGTTGTGGTTTTCATTATGCAATAGTGTGTGCTATTTTGAGAGGCGTGTGAAATTGAGTGAGTAAAGCATCTGTGGAAGGAAGCTTAAACCCTGGAGATCAGACCAAGCAGGGTTAGAATCTTTGGATTCTATATAAAAACAAAGCATTTTGTGTTGCTAACTTAGTTCATGAAGAGCATTTGAAAAAGTTTTTGGGAGTGCAGGTAGGCTTTCTTCACAATCTACTCATAATCCTGAGAACTAAGTTTTGGGGGTTTCTGGAAAGAAAAGCTCCATTCAGATATTTTTTAAAAATGTCGAACTATCCAAAAGAGTCGTGGTAAGCAGCCCCTCCTGTATGCAAAGCCATGCCGTTATGTCTCCTGCCGACCCTACGATTCTGTGACACTACCATAAAGTCCAACCCTTGCTTGATGTAAATCAGAGCATCCCTGATAGAGAGCTGTCAGCTCTGCTTGAACACATTTAGTGAAGCGAGTCCATCACATACCTGGATAATAGGTTCCATTGCTGAACTATTTTTACTATTAGGACGTTCTAACATTCAAAAGGGACCTTCCTTCCTGTAACTTAAATCCATTATTCCGTAGTGTGCTAAGGGATGATAGGGACAGGACTTGGTCGTCTTCTTTATAACACTCCTTTAGGTATTTGAAGAATATTTTTTTAATCTCCTCCAAGATTTCTCTCCAGATTAATTACCAATTACTATGTGAAAGATAGCTGATCCCTTTGTGCTATTTTCTCAGTGTTTGTCCCCCACCCCAACAGATGTTGGGATAAAGTCCCCCATCATTACTATCACATATCTCTTTGAAAGACCTACAATTTGCTTTTTGGAAGCATCGTTCACTTCTTTTCCCTAATTGGGCAAGAATTGTAGATACCAGTAACAGTGCTGCTCCTATGCATATAGACCAGAGCTTTCCAAACTGTGTGTCGCGACACAAAAGTGTGTCGCCACACACAGTCTGGTGTGTCGCCACACAACCCGGAAGCGCTGATCATCATCAGCACTTCCGGGTTTTCCCACGGCGACACACCAACGGCGGTGCGCAAAAACCCGAAAGCGGCAGCAGCGCTTCCGAGTTTTTGCGCACTGCCGCAACGGTGGCACTTCCGGGTTTTCCCGCGGCAACACACCAACAGCGGTTGGCGTGTCGCCGCGGGAAAACTTTGGAAAGACCTGATTTAGACCATAGCTTTCCAAACTCTGTGTCGCGACATATTATTGTGTCGTGACAAAACCTGGAGGAAGTGCTGATGGTGCGTCGCCGCGCCATCAGCGCTTCTGGGTATTAGCGCAACACAAGAGGCCACCGCCGCCATGCACATCGCTGCTGCTGGTGTGTTGCCAGTGGCGGGACTTTGGAAAGCACTGATTTAGACACTTATTTTACTTCTGATGAGCTCTACACCATCACTAGGTTCATTCACTAGGATTTCAAAATGTGGATATTGTTAACATACAGGGCCCTTTCTATTGCTTTTGTTTCTTTAGTAAATTATATCCTTTAGATTCCCTGTTACATCTATTAAGTTATATTTCAATAGAAGCCAGTTTGGTCTAGTGGTGAAGGTGCTGGGCTAGAAACCAGAAGACTGAGAGTTCTAGTCCCGCCTTAGGCATGAAAGCCCACTGGGTGACCTTGGGCCGGTCACACACACTCAGCCCAACTCACCTCACAGGGTTGTTGTTGTGGGGAAAATAGGAGGAGGAAGGAGTATTAGGTATGTTCACCGCCTTGAGTTATTTATAAAAATAATAAAGGGATAGAAAATTGAATGAATGAATGAATGAATGAATGAATGAATGAATGAATGAATGAATGAATGAATGAAGCAAGCTCAGGGTTGAACTGTGGAGGCCTTGGTGCTCTCTGAGCTTGATTGTTTGCTTGCAGACATTACCCAAGTAGGTAACATCAGTGTTGGTGAGTGTGGGGTTTGCTGCCTGTTTATATAAAGTAGCTTGCCCTGCCAGTATTGGTGGGGGTGTGGTTTTCTCCTTGGTAGTTCCTTGATTAGGGTATTGTTTTCTGTTTGTTTATCTGGTGTTAATCCCTGATTATCTGGGTGTTGGCTGCTGGAGAGGGTGTGTTCTGGTCTTTTTGTTTCCTTCTTAGCTTTTTTATTGTCTCTTTTGAGACTTTTGAGTCAGTCTCTCTCTCTCTCTGAGTCTATTGCAGTGTTGCTCAACCTTAGCAATTTTAAGGTGTATGAACTTCAACTCCCAGAATTCCCCAGCCAGCAAAGCTCTGTTGTCTCTTGTGCTCTCTGAGCTTGGTTGTTTGCTTGCAGAAGTTTTATTACCCAACTAGGTAACATCAGTGCCTAATTGGGTAATGAAATGTCTGCGAGCAAACAGCCAAGCTCAGAGAGCACCAAGAACCCCACAGTTCAACCATAAGCCATACATATTCCTGTTTATTGGAACAGCCGATGTACTTGTCAGCATAACAGTCTAGGGTAGAGCTTTCCAAACTGTGTGTCGGGACACGTTAGTGTGTCGGCTGCAGTGTCTGGGTGTGTTGCGGCTGCTGCCACCTCCGAGCCCTGCCAGGATTCCACGCAGGTCCTAGTGCCTGCCTTGGGCCTTTGTGCGACACATCAGGACACCGCAGGCTGTGCCGCTGCCGGTGTGTGTCACTAACATGAAAAGTTTGGAAAGCTTTGAGTTAAAGTGAAGCAGGCTTGATAGCTTGCTAGATTTTCAGTTGCACTTCAACTTTGCTAGTGACATTACTATGTGAGAATCCGTAGCAAAATTTAGCACAGCATTTGATATGTGTGTATATATGGTTGCTGCTGCTGCTACTGTATACAAACTGTAATTTTAGGCCTGTATTAACCTTGAGAATAGTTAATGATCTATTGAGCTTCTGGACTCACCCAAAACTGTTGGAGTAGTACTGCATTCATATTTAGTTTGCTTTCTGTATTTGTGATCTGAAGGCCAGCAAATAGTCTTAAAAAGAAACTTAGAGGAGTTTATAGTACAATACAACCAACATATTTTGAACCTTATGATCTTTATTCTAACAAATTTTGTAACAAGCAATGTCTCTCTTTTCCATAAAAGAAAGTACAGAGAGAAGATTTCTTTTAATTTTTTTTTTTAAAACTGCTGTAACCAGCTGCAGAAATTGCATTCTACCATTACAAAATATGAGTGAGGCAATAAATGGAAAGAAAAAGTGGTGATCGTCTGTAGCTTGAATCATGTCAACTGGATTTCTATTTTCTCAGTGGAAACGTTTCGCTCCTTATCCAAGGAACTTCTTCAGTCTGAGCAAAGTTAGTAAGGGAATCCTTAAATATGTTTCTAGGGTGGCTGTGTGACCTTGCACCTGGGGCTAGGTCATGGTTATTTGAGATGTTTATTTCTAAGTCCCTTTATCATCCAAAGGAGGATCGTTAAGATTACCATGCTGCTGTTGAGCTTGCGAAATGGTCTTAATCTTCCTAGGCACAGAAGACAAAGCAGGAAGGAAAATAGGGGAAAGATTGTGCCTGAGGCCCCCACCTCTATTCAAGGAAGGATTTTCCAAGTTGGCATAAATTTATTTATTTTTATTTATTGTTTGATTTATTTCACCGCCCATCTCCCCCCACAAAGGGACTCTTTGGATTCCTTGACCCCTCTCTCAAACCACCTATCTTCTCTGTCTAAAATATGAACATTAATGTCCTCAAATGAGTAAGGATAAGGTAATGGATAAGGTAATGGATAAGGAGCGAAACGTTTCCACTGAGAAAATAGAAATCCAGTTGACATGATTCAAGCTACAGACAATTCCACCTGGATGACTGAGAACCTTCATAGACATAAAAAGTGGTGATGTTATGGAAGGAGAGCAGTACAAATATTGAAGTAGTTAAGAAGAAACCTTTAACATTTGGGGTCACATGCAGTTGGTGCATGCTTAACATATTGTCTCCATGGCAGGTATTGCTAGGTTCTAGTTAGCTGCTTTGTGGCCAGTTGCTTAGAAGACAAAGTAAAGTTATCTAAATTGACACTGCAAATTGTTTATACAAGTAAGAGGCCCAGATAAAGACCATTTTCATTCCAGAAATGTAGGTACCTGCAAGGCTGCTTTTGGAAAATATACTTGGATTAGATTCAGTGCAGTAATAACAAAATGGCAATTTCATTATATTTACATTATTGTCATTATTACACTGTCCATTACATTATTTGCCTATTTATACATGCAGGCTAACCTTTTATAACACTGCATAAAAAATGAACTGCTTTATAATAATATTGCTTGTAATAGACTTTTTAATGTGCAAAGAATTACAGCTGTTTAACTGCTTCGTAGCTTTCTTTTGTCCTGAACATCAATATGTTATATTCATACAAAGCTCATACAATCCAAAGAATTATAGATTTACAGGGAGTCTGATTACACATCTAGATTTCTGGTGAAGAAGATTTTTGATTCATCAAGGAGACAGTGAGGTCCACAAGGTTGTGATCTCCATGTTGTTTCTTAATACCTTTATTGAGCCTTGCAAAAACAAAAAGGCACCCTTAGGTTGCTAACTCAAACTTTTACTAACCCACCTGTCCGCATATCTGCAGTAATAATTCATGGCTCAAAATAAGAAAAACAAATAGGAATTTTCCCTAGATCTGACTAAAGTCCAAAGCTTTTAGGATTTGGTAAATATTACTTTGAAATATTGAAGTATATGTAAACTCAAACTCTACAAAATGCTAATGTAGATTTATAAGAGCAACAAAGTATAGCCCTGGAGGCATATACAAATTCATATTTTTATATTCCGTGCTAAACAGTTAAATATTATGATGGAATAATTGTACTATTCCTGATCCTCCAAATCGTGTATTTAGAACAGCCAGTGCTAGTTGGGAATATGAGAATAATCCAGTGCACCAGTAGGGTATTCGTTTGAAAAGGAAATTCGGTCATCTGCCCATAAAAATGGTGGGAAATGACCATATTTGGTGTATCTTCCAATTCGCATTGTTTTTCTACAACCTTCCTTTGGGAGTTGTCCCAAGGTATTTCTCTTAAGTCCGGAGCGAGGAAGAAGTATAAGTTGCTTAGATACAGCTCTAGGAACTACACCACTTGCCCCTAAGCACCCTCCATTTGCTTTAAGCAGTGACTGAGGGTTTTTTTCTCTCTGATCTGCTCTCGGAGAAAAGCCGCTTTCTGCTGCAAGCTGAAGCGAAGCTATACTAATGCCTTTTTAGTGTTGCAATTCCAGTTTTGGCAGTATAATAGATCCTTCAATGGTCTTAAATCTGAAAGTCACTGTTTCTGGTTACAGCTGGCTTTCTCTGCTTTGCATTATGTAGAATGGCTTTGTGGAAACTGCAGTAACATTTTTGCAAGAGCTTGATGCCTCAATATTTCTTTTAATGGGCCTAGCTGTTAGCAGTGTCTGTAGTGGGATATTTTTTTCCAATCGGAGAGGTGTACGTGTCAAGCCAGATAGCTCAGTTGCTACATGGGCTGCCCAAGAACAGAAGCCTCCGTGCATGTGCTCCTCAGAAGGCATTAGAAGGAAGGCTGTTGAAGAGGTAAGGTAAAAAGAGACATGAACAAACGTGAGTTCCAGGATGCTCAGAGGAAGTCTCTGCAAGGAAGCCGAAAGTCAGCTGGAAGTGGGCAAAGAATCGTCAGCAATGTTTTATTAAGGAACTGGCATTTTATAATTTGGCTGAGTTCTAGGCAGCATTGGTTACTATTTCTACTTAATGGGGAAAGTAGCTGATCTTGTCAAAACTTTTGCAGAGGTTTGGCTTATGGTAGTGGGCAATAACTCACATAGTCCATCGATGCCTCAGGTCTAGGCAGGAGAATCAATCTGAAGAATTATATGCAAAATCCTCTTGATTAAGGATCACAGCTCAATTCTAGAGCACACATTTTCCATGCAGAAGGCTCTGTGTTCAATCCCTGACCCCTGTAGGAAAGGCTGGCAAACACTGCAGTTTTGAAGCCCTGAGAGTTGTTGGCAGGCAAGGCAGACTAGAAAATATTGGGTTGGGCATATTTGTCTGACTCTGTGGAAGGCAGCTTCATATGTTCAAAGCCTTTCGTTAAATCAGCAGAACTGCCCATCTTGGAAAAGACTTTCACTGTCATTGTGGCTTATTTATATGCTGGGGCTACATAAAACCAGATCTACTTAAGAAGCAAATCAGTTTTAACAACTCTCCAACTTGATGGTGTAAGCTTAGTTTCTTACAGATGGTCCTACCAAACCATATTTTCCTGCAGGCAAAAGGTCTTCAGTAACTCCATTGGTGTCTTGATTCTGTATTTTTTTAAAGAATTTTATTAAGTTTGAAAAAAAGATAAAAACTACAAAAAGAAAAAAAGAAAAACTAAAAAGTGTGAAACGCAAGAAAAAAGAATTTTGAAGATTATATAAGGTGACTTCCGACTTCTAACAACAAGAATATACAACAATTTCCATATTCAAACCCTTACTATATATCAAACCAAGATCACATTATTTCTATAAATCCTCCCATTGGCACATACACAAATCACTAATGCAATTGCTCTGTCCCCTTATAGAAAAAAACATCTATCTATCTATCTATCAATCTATCTATCTATCTATCTATCTATCTATCTATCTATCTATCTATCTCAATTTCCCTCCCCTCCAAAAAACATTTAATTATTTCCTTCCTACCACTATTCTATATATTTCTGTTCACTATAACAAAAATCAAATTATAGAAACCTTTATAATTAATAGTACTACAACAATCTTAACCCTATTAAACCTAAAAACCAATTATTATTATACCTTATAGATACCTTATAAATCTTATAAATCAAACAAACCTTTAAAAAATCCAGTCAAATCGTTAAAGAAAAATGAAATCATTTAACTTTAATATCAAACCAAATACTCTTAATTTTTTTATCCTACATCAAAATATACCAGAACATTTACTTGTCTCGATATTACACACAAGGCATTTTTTATAAAGAAATCAAACAGCCCAACTGCCCCCCTTAAAAAGTCAAACTTCTCAGCAGAAAGCCTCCCACAGAACAGAGCCATTTCGTTCCCAAAACAATCCCTCAGGAAAACAACCTCATGAGCATCTTGCAAGTCATACTGTAACCCCTTCATCACTAAAGTGTGTTTGTCATCTAGTATTTCTTCAAAGAATCCATTCTTGCTGTCGGGAAAAATATCTCCCTCTTGATGAAACTCTTCCTCTCCCAGCAGGACATCCTCAAACCAGTTGACACATTATAGAGCTGATATTTTCTACAATATCCTGAATATCTTGCAGAATAACTTGACAGGTATCATGGAGAATCTGTTTGAAATCACAACGAAGCTCAGAAAGGAGCTCTGAGAAAATTTCCTTAAGCTCCTCCATGTTTCAGGCAGTAGATTATGGCGCCCCCTGGATACTGCTGGTGCAGATAAGATCTAATGGGTTAATGAAAGGCTTCTGAAAGTTATTGATATTGACAAAAGGCTTCCAAAAGTTATTAAGTGATATTGACAAAAGGGAAAGTATGCAAACCAGCAACTGCAGCACTCGAGGAAAGTGAACAGAAAACTGAAGACTCGAAACGGCAGATTCAGCATGTAGGAAAACGTCAAATCCTTCAAATTAAATACAAAAGTAGTAACGGGGAGATAATTATTCTCAGTCCTCCTTAATATCCAGACAGGAAACAAGCCAAAGATTGAAAAAAAAGTTTTAAAATTAATCCAGAAAAAACGATAAGCACCAAGAGATTTCGCCTCTTCTTGTTGTAAAAAGCCTTTCTTGGGGTACACAAACTTAAAAAAAATATATAAAATAGGTGATTTAGAAATGAGAAAGGCTCGACCCAATGTCCCTTTACGGCTGCAGTGCGGTCTGGAAATGATGGCATCCCCGACTCCTGTCGTCTCTTACCAGATTAGCGCTAATGCTGTTGGCGATCCTCAGGCTGCGACGTGATGTTCAGGAGTGCAAATGGGATAATTCCGAGTGTTTTCTGTCCATGAAAATGCTCTAGGGCAGGGGTCGGCAAACTTTTTTATGCCAGGAGCCATTTTGACATTTATAAAATTTATAATATCATTCGAGGGCCAGTGGGCGGGGGCCAATCGCGTGGAAGGGGGCGGGGTTTGCGGGCGGGGGCCAATCGCGTGGAAGGGGGCGGGGTTTGCGGGCGGGAGCCAATCGCGCACACTTAGGGCCTGCTGCCTCCATGCCCGCCGACACGCAAACCATGCCGCTGCCGCGCCTGCCCCCGCCACGCCCACCACGCCTGCCTGGGGAAGAGCCACACTCAAGGGGCCAAAGAGCCGCATGTGGCTCGCAAGCCGTGGTTTGCCGACCCCTGCTCTAGGGCATCAGGAAAAGCCTGCTTTTGCCCAAAAAAACCCGACACTGCCAGATCTTCCCAGGGCAAAGCTGGGCAAAGCTGTTCAGTCGGCCATCTTCCCCCTGGATTTCAATTTTTCTTGATTCTGTATTTTTTAATGGGTTGTTCACACATTGCACTGAGGCATTATGTGGATTGTTTGGTTTTTGGCTTAGGACGTGGGGTGAACCAGGCATTCTTATTTGTAGAGCACTGTTGATTTCACCTTTATTTAACAAACATATTTGCTACCCACTCCCTTAACAGGTCCAGGTGGTTTACCAAAATACCATAAAAACAGTTGTCCAAATATTTCTGTTCTCCAGATAATTGGATTACAGTTCATAGGATGTCTAACCATTGGCCATACTAGATGAGACTTGTGGGAGTAGTATTCCAAAACATGTAAAAGGTACCATATGATAGAGAAATACATGTGTGGGTTGGTGCAAAGTATGGCAGGGAAAATGGGATAATGGTGAGAAGACAATACCTATTCTCCCTCACAACGAATATCAGCCTGTATTTAAAAGTTAATCTTGCTCCAGCATTATATCTTTTCCTTAGTTTTAGTCTGTTTAGTAATTAAGCTTGTAGGAAACTTGTTCATGCCTCAGGTATGGCATTGAACTGAATATGAAGATAGGGTTGGATTACAACAACTAAGCAAAGGTGCAGCATTGTGTATTATTTCTAGCAACAGCTGTGGAGAGAAAAAACAATCCCAGCGTTACCTTCCCCAAGTTGATTAGACTGTGAAAGTAGCAGTGATGCATGACTGACAGGAGACTGTTAAATGATGTCGAGCCTCCCCTAGATCAGCCCTGACATTGTTGTCTTTCTGGAAGTAAGCCAGGCATTTGCTGGGGCTGAAGCCAGGGCTGAAAACTGCTGCAGTTGTTAGCTTCCCCCAGACTGGGGGTTGTATTAGTGCTGCTGCTTAAGGGGGAGGCCAGCAGCTGATCTCATCCTTCCCCCCCAGTGCCGTCCTTTGGATTTCCAGGCTAAAACATTTTAACAGAACCCAGTAGTAGACCAAACACATATTTGGGTCTAGCAACTACTGGGAATGCTAATAGTGCATATATAAAAAAGGAAGACTTGGAATGATAAGAATTTAAATCTTTGCTCAACCATGAAAGATGCTCAAGAGGTTCCAAACTGAACTGAATTTGGGTGCTTGTGTGTGGTTGCCACTGACCCGTCATAATTTACTGTGTGAATGCTATATATTTCTTTATGTAGCTCTAAGTTACTGGTTTTAATTACTTGTGATTGTTTTATTATATTGTGGGTATTTGATGTTTATATATTTTGGGATTATCTTTGTACACTGCTGAGAGTTGCTTGTGATGGTTTAGAAATCAAATAAATAAATAAATATTTACAAATCTATTTCAAAGGGGAGTGAAAAACTGTGGTGGGGTTAGGTGGGACAAAGTCTGCTAAAGGTGCATGTTAGAGCAGGGAGGATTGTCAGTGTAGAACTAAAGTTTAAGATGCTACTTTTTTCTCTTTTCAGAATTCATCATGTATCATTTTTGCTGCCAGACATGCAAGTGCTTCTACAGTAAGTTGTTTTTTCATTTCTTTTGGGATGTATACAATCTGGTGGTTGGCTGTTTGAATCTTTTGGCTATACCCAAGATCAGTCCAGGTTGGTGACTGCACCATAGGCACCACCAGACACATACCTGGTGTCAGTATATATATTTTTTTCAAATTCCGTAGTTGCTTCTCATTGTCAGTAAATTTCAGGAGACAGAGGAATAGTTTGCAAAACCATAATGCATTTCACCATGTATGTTTATGGCATGAATTTATAGTAGAACCACAAATACAGTGTTGTAGTTGCTAGAGAAGGAAGAAGTTGTGCTAGTTTTTTCAGGTTGATTTTAAGTTAGGCAGACTTCAGGTGCATTTCCATAGCTATGCAAGAATGTAGTTTTTTAAAGTTTTGTATTTCCTTTCAAAAGCTATACCAATTATTTTAACATATAACCAAACCATTGATAATACACAGTGCATGCCTTTTAACTTGTATGCAAGAAAATCAGTGGAAAAATAAAAAAGAATGAGGTTATTTATAACTGTGTGCATAGAAAATTGTCTCCAACCCCATCTCATCCTTTTGTGCTCAGGTGAAACAAGATGATAAGTGAAAATGGTGCAAAATCACTAAATCTTTAAAAAAAATTAATCAAGATGTTTGAAGTCACTTTCATCAGCAAGTTATAAAACCACTAGATTAAAGCATAGACAATTCAGTAACACAAAGAAATTGCAAATGTGAAAAATTTGTAAAAGTGATCTGAAGGAAAAAAAGTATAGAAATAGTGAAAAGGGGTTGTGGAATACACTGAATATACCATTGACAGTAATTGATTTGTTATTATGTATAACATTTGACATTATTTTACTTTCAGAACCTGAAAGATGTTCTTGCAAATATGATACCCAAGGAGCAAGCAAGACTTAAAAGCTTCAGACAACAATATGGCAGTACAGTCATTGGACAAATCACTGTAGATATGGTGAGTTCTGTTGCCATGCAAGCAAGACTGGAGAATACATCAATGTGCAAATAGTCTAGCTTCTATACTCCTCAGGAAATGAAATTGTTATGTTCAGACAAAATGAATTGCATTGCAAAGGAGCCTCTTTGCTGTTCTTCCCTTTAGAGATGTTGTCATCTGGCAAAATGCCTTTAGGGAGACGATGATACATTGCCAGAGACCTCCTCTGTATTCCAGACATTAATATGAGATCTAGACAAAAAATTAGAAAATGTTTGGAGTATATGAAGAAATGAATAGGGTTCAGATCCACCTGTGGCTTACATAAGAGCTGCAGATTCAACTTTAGTGTCTAAATGAAAAGCTGGCAAGAATCAGGACTAGAAGTAACCCCTCTCTGGGATCTTGGAGAATTGCTTAGTATTTGTTTCTCTATTATCTGCATTATGTAGAAACTATTTTCTTTATATTTGAATGGCAACAACTACACATTGAACTCTTGTGCTTTGTCTTCTAGTATAGAGTGAGGTTCTTGACTTGGAACCTGCTGCTGGTGAATTGGTCTTAATTAAGGTTGTGTCCACTTCTTCCTTCAAGGAAAAAAAACCTCAACAGAAAATTATACCCAAGCAGTTCAGAATCTGCAACCTGTGTACATTTGGCAAATTAAGGCCATTGCTTGATTTCTCTTCCCTAATTTATTCTGAAATGTGTACTACTTTGCATAATAATGCTTTTACTTATCAGGGAGGCAACTACCACCCCCCAACCTCAACCCCTGGAAATCTTAGTCACCTCTTTGTGTTTTGAAGCTCGTGTTCACATTGTACAGATACTTTCAACCATATACCTACAGGTTTAAAGGTCTGCATGCTTACAGCTAGGCCCCGCTGATAATAAATTAGTCATGAAGCTGAGTACCATGTTACATCACAGATACTGGTTGTGGTGGCTGTTTCAGCCTTGGTCTAATTTCCTGTCCTAGCTTAAGATTTAACCAGTAATAGCTGGTACTTCTCCACTTCTAAGTATCCAATCAAATGTTGCATCCCTAGCCCATGAGTTTCAATTTCCTGTAATAAATTGTGTCCTCTCCTTGTTGGATACACTCATGTATACTCTCTGCATTCATTTTGGCTGCATATCCTAGGTTTGCTTATCCACTAGGCCTGGGCCCCCAAATGATGTTGCAAGTGCTAGGGATGTACAGAATGTTCCATGTACAAAGCACCTAGTTTTAGTTATCTGTGTCTGGACCGAAGCATGTGTATTTGTTCCAGGAAGAAGCAGCTCAGAGGATCAGGAAAAAGCTAAGGGCATTAGCATTAATGGCTAAGGGAATAGGGAAAGGAACGCACTGGGAAGATTAGCAAGCAGGGTAGCCAGATGCAGGAGGAGGAGTGTGAGAAGTGAGGCCCAAAAGCCCTGCCCTACTCACCTGGTAAGACACCTCCAGATTTTGTCTTGACCAAAACATGGAGCAACCAAAATGTTCCGGGTTTTGGTTCTGTCAAACTGGAGCCCATTGAGAACTGTTTGCGGATCTTCTGAGACCCATTGTGTTCAAAAGAGAACATGTTTTCTGTGTGGAGCACATTGCTAGCAGGCACCTACTTTACTATTTCCCACCCCTGGGCACACTTTTTTCTCATCTTGCCTCTTTACAAAAACAATCACTCTGAGGTTGAGAAGAAGCAGCAGCCTTCAGTGTAAGTTTTATTTCTAAGTGTGTTTCTGGGCTCATGTGGGCACCAAGATAAAACTGATGAGTGCCCCCTATAAAAATGAAAGGGTAAACTGGGATGGTAGGATTATACTGGTAGACAGGGGGAATGATGTGGAGGCAGGAAGCCATGATGGAAAACAGGGTACATTTTGTTTTGCGCTTTGTCTCTATTCCACATGTTTCTGTTACCTGGAGATTTTTCTCATATGACCGATAAATGTTTTGCTTGTATATGTCTTTTTATCTGAGCATTTGCTTTTTCTGAAATAGGTGCTTTGTTGTGTTTTATGGAGAGAAGGGTGACATTTGACATTTGGGGCTCAGATCCCAGTTCTGCCTTGGCCAAGTTGTTTTTCTCTGACTCATATCAGTAAATTAAGTCTTGAAGTAAAAAAAAAATCTTTTGTGTTTAAGAAAATGGCTTTGAGTCTTTTTCCCCTCCACATTTGTCTGGCTTTTGCTTTTCTGGCTTTTAGAAATTTTTCTGAATGAGCATGCTGATCCTCCCCTGCAGCTATTTTATGAGAACCTCAGTGGCATGCTTTTAAACTTCCAAAGGCCTGCAGTCCCAGGCCAAAGAGGAATAGCAAGTTCTTCTTGGAGCATTCTAGAACCTCTCCCAAAGATGCCATGGGAAGGAGAGGTACAGACAAGTGAGAAGGGAGTGGGGAACCAGCTAGGGAGGGCCCTAGAGGAAATGTACTACAGTATCTGGATTCTTTTCAGTCAGGATTCAGGCCCAGTCAGAGGACAGAAATTGTACTGGTCATTCTGGTGGATGACCTTTGCTGTGACTTTGATGGGTGGGGTGCCTCTCACCCAGTCCTGTTGGGCCTTCTAACAGTGTTTAGTACCACCATCAAACATGTCTTGTTCCGGACCATATACAAGGGTTGAGGACACTGTTTTGTGGCAATTCCCCTCCTCTCTGGATAGGCAGTTCTAGTCAGTGGTGCTAGGGGAGAAGTGCTCAAGACTTGGGTCCTCCAGTGTGATGTCCCACAAGGCTCAGTCATTTCCTCTATGCTATTTAACATCTACCTGAAATTGCTGGAAGAAGACATCTGGAGGTTTGTGCTCTGATGCCATCAATATGCTGATGCCATCCTGCTATACATTGCCATCCCCGACTGTGTCAGAGATGCCATAGAAGTCCCGACCCAGTGCCTGGAGGCTGTGAGGAACTGAATGGGAACTTACATTATGCCCCTCCAAGATGGAGTTGCTGTTTGCCAAAAAAAACGTTAGAGCACAACACCGTCATTGAGCCCAGGAGTTACTCTGGATGGGATCATGCTTCTGAAGGAGGTGGTCCTTGACTTGAGAACCCAACTGGATTTCTCGCTTCTGCTTAAGCAGCAGGTGGGAGCCGTGGCTAGGGGAGTCTATGAAGGTTCTCAGTCATCCAGGTGGAATTGTCTGTAGCTTGAATCATGTCATCCTCCTTTAGATGATAAAAGGACTTAAAAATAACATCTCAATATAACCATGACCTAGCCCTAGGTGTAAGGTCACACAGCTACCTAGAAACATATTTAGGATTCCCTTACCAACTTTGCTCAGACTGAAGAAGCTCCTTGGATAAGGAGCGAAACGTTTCCACTGAGAAAATAGAAATCCAGTTGACATGATTCAAGCTACAGTGGCTAGGGGAGCTTTCACCCAACTTATGCGCCAGTTACTGGTGTTACTACTTGGATCAGGATGCCCTGGTGATGGTAACCCACACTTTCATCACTACTCAGTTGACTACTCTATAATACTATATTTATTATATTATAGTATGCTATGCTATGCTATGCTATGCTATGCTATGCTACGCTACGCTACACTACACTACACTACACTACACTACACTACACTACACTACACTACACTACTATAATAAGAGAGCCAGTTTGGTCTAGTGGTTAAGGTGCTGGGCTAGAAACCAGGAGACTGAGTTCTAGTCCCGCCTTAGGCATGAAAGCCGGCTGGGTGACCTCGGGCCAATCGCTGTCTCTAAGCCCAACTCACCTCACAGGGTCATTGTTGTGGGGAAAATAGGAGGAGGAAGGAGTATTAGGTATGTTCGCCACCTTGAGTTATTTATAAAAAATAACGGCAGGATAAAAAAATAAAATAATTATTATCTCTCTCTCTCTCTCTCTCTCTCTCTCTCTCTCTCTCTCAGCACCTCTGACACCCCAGTTACCAGTAGGCTCTGACACCCCAGTTACCAGTAGGCTCCCAGGTTCAATTAGCAATGCAGGTTATACCTTTAAAACCCTAAATGGTATGGCACTGGTTCACATCAGGCAACACTTTGCCAAAATAGAATCTGCCAACATGGGACAGTCATGTAAAGAAGGTCTGCTAAAAGTCCCCCCTTCCTACAAGGTGCATGGGATATGAACAAGATAAGAGGCCATCTCAGCGGTAGCCCCCATGTTGTGGAATTAGGGATTAGGGAGGCTTAGAAATACTGTCAGATAAAAGAAAGAAATGTTGACATCACTGCCTCAAAGTCTAGTTTTTCTAGTTCAGCTTTCCTCAAGTTAGTACCTGCTGATGAGTAGAATTATATCTCCTATTATTCACTCCAAGTACATCCAATTGACCATGATGGCTTGGCATCACCGCCCAGAGTCCCCCATTGGGGGAGTTGGACGGTCATATAAATGTACATAGTAAATAAACAATAAATAAATAAATAATGAAAGTTGTAGTTGAAAACATCCAGAGAGTACCAACTTGAGAAAGTTATCCTTATTAATACAAACCTCTGGGATAAGTTTAGAAAATTTCATTTCTGGCATCACGCATGGTAATTGATGTAAAAGTTTAACTTGTCAGGAAAAGCCTAATCACGATTAAGCAATGCAGCTACATTGCTGATTTTATTTGCAATCCAGTTCTTTCTCAGGCTTGGAGCTGCCAAAATAGTTTTCTTGATTTCTACTAATTTCCTAGGCTGTGCCAAGCCTCATTTTCTTTGTTTCTGAATTAGAATTCATCTCATTAGTTGGTTTTAAATTGATGTCCTCTGTAATCTAGTACAAACGGTGCAAAATTCTGAGTGCCAGCTGGAAAGCTAGCCTTGATGTTTGTTGAAAAGTGCTTTTCTATTTGACCTGATTGAAGCTGTTGTTCTAGAATCTAGACAAAGAAGTGGATGAAAAGAGAAATAGTTAAGACAAAGCAGGGAGCAAGAAACACTATTAAAACATACTGTATCACTGTTGCTTTCCAGAGTGCTGAAAGTGATGGAAAATGTGTAATAAAACTTTGGGAACAATTCTGCACCAATTTTTCCATGATATATAAAAAGTAAAATATTTACAATATTATGTCAGTAAGCTAACTGCAAATACAGCCTAGAACTTAAATAACCTCAGGCTGAACAGAGAAGGGAAAGTTGGAGAAATTAGGAAGGCTGTGTACAAGACTCAAACCCAACTTCTATCAAATATCATCCAGCCAGATATTTGTGACTTACCAGGGACAAATATAATCAAACAAGGCAGGGATTTTTCTGCCTTGTACATTTGGGTTGGCTAGAGGGTTACGGTGAAGGCAACTTTCTCCTTGTTTAAGTAACTCTCTTTGTTCTCCAGATCTATGGTGGCATGAGAGGTATGAAAGGGCTAATATACGAGACCTCTGTCTTGGATCCTGATGAGGTAAGGAGAGCAGAATTGGTGGCATTGCTTATGCAATTAGCTCTTAGCCTCTCAGTTGAATGTGGTTTCTTATCCTGCTCCTTGGGTTGTTTTTAGGGCATTCGTTTCCGTGGCTACAGCATTCCTGAGTGCCAGAAGCTGCTTCCCAAAGCCCCCGGAGGTGCAGAGCCCCTTCCCGAAGGGCTCTTTTGGTTACTGGTGACTGGAGAGATTCCTTCCCAAGAACAGGTAATAGGACATTGCAAAGATTGCTGGAAGGCTGTCATGTACAGCCTGCTTAAGTGACCTTCAACGTGATTGGGTTTTTGTGTCCTGGGAACTGGTGGGGAAAACAGTAGTAGGAGTAAGAGCTCTGTTGTAATGAAGAGAACAGCCCGGAGCATGGAAGGCTGGTGCAGGATAGCACGTTTCCCCCTAGCTCTAGATGTGTAACACTGTGGTTTTCTTTGCTCAGGTGACTTGGGTGTCTCGAGAGTGGGCTAAGAGAGCAGCCCTGCCTTCCCATGTAGTGACTATGCTTGACAACTTCCCCACCAATCTTCATCCCATGTCACAGCTCAGTGCTGCTGTCACAGCTCTCAACAGCGAGAGCACTTTTGCCCGCGCCTACGCTGAGGGAATTAGCCGGACCAAGTACTGGGAGGTAAGCCAAGAGTGTGCAACCTTTCCACAAGCATTGGTAGAAGAGGCTATTTATTTATTTTTATTTTATTTATTTTCTATCTATCCCGCCTTTATTATTTTTATAAATAACTCAAGGCGGCGAACATACCTAATACTCCTTCCTCCTCCTCTTTTCCCCACAACAACAACCCTGTGAGGTGAGTTGGGCTGAGAGAGAGTGACTGGCCCAAGGTCACCCAGCCGGCTTTCATGCCTAAGGCGGGACTAGAACTCTCAGTCTCCTGGTTTCCTATTGGCTCCTTCCTAGGGCTGAGAGAGAGGGACTGGCCCAAGGTCACCCAGCCGGCTTTCATGCCTGAGGCGGGACTAGAACTCTCAGACTCCTGATTTCTAGCCCGTTGCCTTAACCACTAGACCAAGCTTGGTACTATAATGAACGTGTGTACATGTGGTAGGCTTTTCTTCTGAGCCATCTAGAATTAAAATCCAGAACTACATGTTGGAAATGTTATGTATTTATAAACGGAAAATGCATACATGTATGGTGTTGGCTGTGCCAATGAACAATTACAGTACACAATACAGTCACTGTCATGGACTTGTTTCTCTCTGAGCTTCTTTTTTTAGTCTGAAAATAAAAGCAGACTTCCAGCACACAGTGTTGCAAAAGTATGGACCTGACTATTAGGACAATACCTGTTAAATGTTTAGAAACTGGAGTAAACCTTTTGGTAGTTTTTGTTGATCAGAGTTTGATTGTGGTTAATGCACAACTAAAGCCACAGCAAAATCTGAAGATTGTTTCTCCAGGGTCCTCTTACTGCACCTACCAGTTGAGAACTTGTGTACAGTATATGCAGATACTGCTAGGATTGCTAAATACAAACTTTATTCTAGGACTGATTTGCTGATGTTTAGTACTGCTAAACCTATCAAGGTTTTGATAGGGATATAGTCTTAAAAAAAAAAGGTAAAGGTTCCCCCCGCACGTTTGTGCAGTCGTGTCCGACTCTAGGGGCCGGTGCTCATCTCCGTTTGTTAGCCAAAGAGCCAGCGTTGTCCGAAGACGCTTCCACGGTCATGTGGCCGGCATGACGCATGCGGAACACTGTTACCTTCCCACCGAAGTGGTACCTATTCATCTACTTGCATTTGCATGCTTTCGAATTGCTAGGTTGGCAAGAGCTGGGGTGAGTGCGGGAGCTCACTCCGTCACGCGGGGCTAGGGATTCGAACCTCCGAACTTGCGATCTTCCGATCGACAAGCCTGGCGTCTTACCCGCTGAGCCACCACGCCCCTAGAGGATATAACTTACCTTTAAATTAGCAGTTGCAGGGCAAAGAGAAATCTAGCCAGTTAAGTTTACTAAGTTCTGAATGAGTACTACTACATTCCAACCTTTCAGATGGCCCAGTCATTAACTTTTCTTTCCTGATGATCCTATAGTTGTTGCTCGGTCTTTCAGATTCTTTGTGACCAAGCGGACATCATTCCCCTAGGATTGTCTGGATAGCACATGATAAATGACAAGAGTCAGCTTAGCACATGACCTTGGTTCTCAGTCTCTGGAATCCGACTGTGGCTGCCCTGGTAACATGAGACCTTGAGCGTAATGACATGTGCTCTGGCCTGACTTACACTGTATGTGCACGCCCTCTGTACTGAAGCAAGGAGACTTTGGTCTGGCTGCGTAGATCTTTATCTGCCAGGAGGTGTTGCTGTCTGATTTGGAAATGAAAGGGGGTGGGGTGGGGAGACCTAATTTTGCTGGGGCTGCCCATTAACTGTAATTTTTTCAGCACATGGTCTGAAACTGGGGAGCCTGCTAGAGGCGAATAGTCAGTTTCTTTCCAAAGAAGAGTGATACCTTTGGCTCTGTCCTTGCCGTTGATTATGTCTTGTCTTGAAGTGAGGTGAAGAGTGGGATCCTGTGGAGCTTCAGGATGCGATCAGGCTCCCTTCTCTGCCCCATCATTCTTCAGTTTTCCATAGAGGAAGAGAGAGGAAGCCAAACATTCCTCTACCTCCTGCTCATAGAAAACAGCTGCATGCGGGACAGAGCATCCTGATTGAGCAGCTGCTTGGTCAGTGGAGACCAAGAAACAGAGGCAGTTGCTGCAGAACAAGCGTGAAATCAGTGCCGCTAACCTCATCCTATGAGGGACAACTGATAACACCACCATCCTTGCAGGAATGCCAATTGGAAAGTGAGCTCTCCAAGTCTTCCTCGTCAGAGGTAGAGTAACCAAGAGAGAGCATGTGGGGATGTATTTCAGCTGAGGTACTTCTCTTTGTGGCTCTAAATTACTAGACTACTCACATCTTCTCCAAACCTGGAGAAAATAAAGATGTGGAGAAAGATATCAGGTAGTCAGAGATGTGGGCAGGTTTGGGCGCGGCGGCTTCTAAAATCCTCGCTGGATGAATGGGCCAACCAGGTGAGCTGGATTAGGTCCATTGACTGGAGGCTCCCCACCCCTATGTGAAACATGCCCTGAAATGGCTTTCTGTTCCAGCAGCTGGAATAGAAATTGATTGTTAGGGCTGTGCAACCCTTCTAATTTGAAGGCAAGAAGATACTCAGAATACTTGTGGCTGTTCCTGCAGCATCCTTCTGCAGCTGCATCTCTCCCTGGGGTTGCACGGGTGCCTTCTCTGCCGTTGCAGCACGATCTCCGGGAAGACAGATTTGGCTTAAGAGATGGCAACAGGTTCCGTGTATGCCCTCTCACAGCACCTTTTTGTCTTTGAGTCCAAAGCATTGCACGGCTTTAGCGATCATCATGTTACTAAGAAAATGGGACTCTCTTCAGTCTAAACAGGCAGTACTATTCCCCCCCCCCCCCCCGTCCTGTTTCATTTTTGCAAACCCCTTGTGATACATCATACGGATTATTCATTTAGCAGTATTATCTGACTACACCATTTTCGGTTTGTTTGTCTGTTTACAGAATTCTCCATATTTTTGACGGAGCCTTTGTTAGGCAACCGGTACTGACAGTCTGATTACTAGCATAAATGCTTCTGCTGGCACTCCATTTTACCATGTCTTCCACTCCAGTCAGCACCGAGTCCTGCAGTTAAACGTTCTTTGCAGGCTGCATTGTCACAGAGATGGTGATGGGTTACTCCATAGCTTTCCAAACTGTGTGTCGCAACACTTTAGTGTGTCACAACATACAGTTTAGTGTGTTGCAAAGTGGTGGTGCGGGGGCGCGTGCGGCGGCGGTGCGGGGGCGCGTGTGGTGGTGGTGTGCATGGCGGCGGTATCTGCGCACCATCAGCGCTTCCACGTTTTAGCGAGGCCGCTGTGCACACCGCTGCCGCCACACGCACCCCTGCTGCCGTTTGTGTGTCGCCAACGGCAGCAGTTTGGAAAGCACTGGGTTACTCTTTCAAAAGCGCTCTGTATCCAAATCTCTGCTAGAACGACCCTGGGAAAGCAAAAGTAGCTGGAATCTGATCCTTGATTCTGGCGCTCTTTTCTTGGATTCCTGAAATAACAATACTCCTGACCTCTTGTCCTCTCATTTCCCTCCCAACCTGTGAGTTGCCTTGACTGTTCTTCCTGCTGCTTCCTTCTGTGTCAGAGTCCCTATGCTGGATAGAGCTTTCTCTGAGGTGTTCACACTCCATCGTGCCTCTGCTGCTTTCTCTCTTTCTTTGCCGTAAACTGCTTTTTGATTTGCCTCGTGGCAGGCCCCTTAGTTATCCTTCCTTCCTTTTCCAATGTATCTTACAGGGTACAGGAACAGGAATGTTCACTTTGATTCCTTCCAGATCTAATTCCGCTTTGACTTTGTGGTTGCCGGAATGTCCTTCCCACACGATCAGGCTACTTGTGAACAGATTTATCTGTCCTGCTTGACCTGGCTGCACCAGCGTTGTGAGCTCTTATCAGGGCAGCTGCTGTAAGAAGTAACCTGGCACCCATGTGACGCAGCAGTTGCAAAATCTGCAGCTGGGATGTGAAGCCCTGCTTTGGAGAGAGAGACTTGTTCAGATATTACTGTAGGTAGTTTGTCAGTTGTGGGTGTGTTCTCCATTTGCAGTGGGCAGATGGAATAAGTGACAACCAGCAGAAGGCCAGGATGGTTGGCACATTTGTCCTGCCAGACTACTCACTAATGCTGGGCAGGAATAAGGACAGAAGGTATAAATGGGGGATGTAAAGCAAAAACCAGGAGACGAAGTGGGGAATGGCATACTCATGGCCACCCATCCCCTTTGCTGTGGGTGCCTGTTTTTTTATTACAGGGAGTGACAATCCAATCTGTTCGCCAGAGCTAGAAGCGTGTTCTTATTGTTCAGTCTTTACAAAGGCTCTTGGCAGTAGTACTTACTAGCAAACCCAGGGGCTTAAACAAGCATGAAAAAAGAGCCCCCCAGCCCTTTAAAGATAACCTTTGCAAATGGCCTTGCAATTCCAGCAGGAAGGCTTATGCAAAGAACCCTCTTGAAGCCTCTGCAGTGGGAGTCTGCTAGCAGATCATGTGCTGCTGGGACTATAGAGGGAAGAGCCCTGGAAGTGAGTCCTCCCATTCATCTTCCGCTCTGGTTCTGCCTTGCAGTTTATCTATGAAGACTCCATGGACTTGATTGCCAAGTTGCCTTGTATTGCTGCAAAGATCTACCGCAACCTGTACCGTGAGGGCAGCAGCATCGGCGCCATTGATCCCGCCTTAGACTGGTCGTACAACTTCACCAACATGCTGGGCTATAGTGATCCCCAGTTTATTGAACTTATGCGGCTCTACCTCACCATTCACAGGTAAGCCGTGCCTGTAGGGAAGTCCTCGGTCCTCTGGGTACATCAGCTTCTGTAGCTGTGGGGCTGCTGCGTTTGCAGGGTTGAGCAGTGGAGAAAGATAGAGCTTGGATGACAGCTGGTTGATAATTGTTAAAAAAAAGTTGCAGGGAAGTGGGTGAAATCACCACCCAAAATTGCACAGAGAGGCTACAAGTGCAGCTCTGGCTAATGCAGGAATTACTACTGGAATAACCCAAATGCTTCCAGTGGCTATTCCCAATGTGGCCAAGTTCACAGGTACAGATGTTCCATCTGAGCAGATTTAAGCAATGAATGATAGTACAGGTAGTCCTCACTTACCGACTGCCTCATTCAGCGACCATTCGTAGTTAACGATGGCACTGAAAAAGTAGGTTTACAATCGGTCCTCATACTTACGGCTGTTGCAGCATCCCTGCAGTCACGTGATTGCGATTCGGGTGGTTCGCAATCAACACACATTTACGATGGCCGCAGCATCCCGCAGTCACGTGATTGCCATTTGCAACCTTCACAAGCCAGATTCCTACAAGTCAATGGGTAAGCCAGCAGGAAGTCACAAGTCTCAGTCATGTGATGTTGTGCTTAATGACTTGTGGTGATATGCTTAATGACCACAGCGGAACTGATGTTGTAAGTCTGACGCAGTCACGTGACGTTTCACATAACAACCGCATCGCTTAGCGACGGAGTTGCCAGTCCCAATTGCGGTCAGTAAGTGAGGACTACCTGTATGGCTGGGTTCACATACCATACTGTGCCATGGTTACTTAAGCATGGCTTCAGAGTGACTGAGTTAACGCAACAGACTGAGACAAAATCAAATAATCCACATTATGATTTTGCATGATGT
Source organism: Charina bottae (assembly GCA_023362775.1). NCBI lineage: Eukaryota > Metazoa > Chordata > Lepidosauria > Squamata > Charinaidae > Charina > Charina bottae. Next base: position 152,887,275 of record JALMGJ010000002.1, on the reverse strand, counting down.
TTGAAGCTGGTCTGTGTTTCAGTCTTTGAGGACATTGTTAGCCAAAAGGTATAACATTTAACTGTCTGATTTCAACTGTAGCATAAGGTCCTGAGTTCAGTTCACCGCATAGTTCTTTAAAAGCCCTTGGGCTGGCAAGGATCTCTGGAAGCTGCAGTTGGTTAGACTGCCAACAATATTGACCTAAATAAACTTACTACTAAAGCTGTTGATGTTCATGAGTAACTCCCCCTAGTGGCAAAGAACATTTTTTCAGCAGAAAATTGCCCAATACAAATGTTTGAATATTGTTGTAACTTTATAGATGTCTGGTACAAACTACCATGATGAAAAAAGGATGAAGTGTGTCATGGCACAAATCCCAGCTTTTCGTACTTGTCCTGACATCAGACACAAGTGTATACGTCATGTAGTTTTGCATCATGACGCATTTAATTTTCAAGGACTTTTTTAAGGAGCTTTTATGGGGGTTTTCTGCATATGTCATTTTGGGGAGGGGAGGTGCCGCTGTATTCCTTCCTATAGTTCCTAATTAAATGAGTCAGATAGCCGGTGCGGGAAGGCTGGGTCATACTTGCTTTCAAAAATTAAAGTATGCAATACTCCAGGATTGCCAGGAAGTGTGTGATGCCACTGATCTGTCAAATACTAAACAGCATTAATATTGCAAAGGTCCTTCACATTATTTAGGATAGAGTACACAGCCTAGGGCATAGCTTTCCAAAGTCTGTGTCGCGACACTTTAGTGTGTCGTGACACAACCCGGAAGTGGACGTGCACGGCAGGGGTGTGTGCGGCAGCGGCAGCGACGATGGCAGCGGCGCGCTATCAGCACTTCCGCGTTTTAGCGGAAAACACAAGGCCGCCGCTGTGCACACCGCCGCCGTGCACACCTCCGCCGCCGTGCGCGCCACCGCTGCTGCCGTTGGTGTGTCACCAGCTGTGGCAGGTTGGAAAGCACTGGCCTAGGGCCTTTATGTAGCCCCCACAAACCTTGAATGCAATTTCAAAATCCCTCCAAAAGTTGCCACAAATAACCATTGTTAGTGTGATTTGAAAAATAAAAAGTACTGAGTTGAGCTGACTATGTGGCTTAGAGAGGGAAACTTTCCAGAAATTTTGAATCCATGGGAAAACAACTGCTTCCCCCTCCCTTTTTGGGTGGGAATGGAAATGTTAAAATGAAATGTATGCAGTTTTTCACTTGTATACCATATTTTACTGAACTAAGTCCACTTTACTAATCTAACTCCACTTTACTATTTTAAGAACATAACAACACAATATGTATACTTTGGTTTATTCGTACACTTACCATATTTGGTATATTTATTAAGTGTAAAATTATAATTGAGTCTGACAATTTCACTTACTGATTGAATTTTTCGTTAAAGTGTTTTAAACATTTTCTTTTGGCACTTCTTTGGGCTTCTTCAAAAGCAGATCCACTGACTTACAGATCAAAATTCAGCACTAGATAACCCCCCCAGCAAATTAGGCACTGAATTCTTTGGGGCTGAAAATGGTAATGCCCCACCTCCAGGACACAGAAATGTATCTGGTCCTTGCATTGCAGAATTCTCCTGCATTGCTGATTCTCTTAAGTATTGTCCAGTTCTGATATTCTCAATTAAAGACTTCCTATTATGAGATACAGTAATAGAAAAAAATTGGGTGGAATAAAGGATAGCAGTATATGAAAACCTTGCCTTTCTGCATTCACTATTCTAAAGGAAAGTGTTTTATTGCAGTTTTCTTTTAACTATTCCCCCAAAAAAATCTGTTTAAGAAAAAAAAACTGATGGGAATTCCCCCCCCCCAAACTCTTCATATTTTAGGGTACATCCATGTAGTGTTTGCCATTTATTTTTAATTAAATTGAGTTTCATTTTTTGTGTTGGCCTCACTCACTTTTTGGAGTGCAGCCCAGCCTTAACAGAGTCAGTCTGGAGTTGGGCGCCACCGAAATTGAATTAATTAATTAAAAAAAATCTGCCCAAAGACTAAAAGTGGACTTCAGTTCTCCCCCTCAAATATTCTCATTCAGGGGGAAGATGTTGGTGATATTTAATGTATAGATTATACTTGGCCAAATGCATGTGAAATTCTTTCCACTTCTGTGGATACGGTTCTAAGCTGACTTGCTCGGTGCTGATCTCTCTCTCTCTCTCTCTCTCTCTCTCTCTCTCTCTCTCTCTCTCTCTCTCTCTCTCTCTTACCTCTTCTCCTTTTGCAGCGACCACGAGGGTGGCAATGTCAGTGCTCACACTAGTCATCTTGTGGGCAGTGCCCTCTCTGACCCTTACCTGGCTTTTGCCGCAGCCATGAATGGTCTGGCTGGGCCTCTTCACGGTCTTGCAAATCAGGTAGGAGGCATGTGGTCCAGTGGCCCTAGTTAACCTGGCTCTGGTGGCAGAGCTTTCGGGGAGCTGCTCTTCTTCGTTTTTTCCTTCTTACACTGTCGTCGAATCTCCCTATCTTCTTACAGGAAGTGCTGGTGTGGTTGACAAACTTACAGAAAGAGCTGGGTGAGGATGTATCTGATGAAAAACTGAGGGAATTCATTTGGAACACCTTGAACTCTGGCAGGGTGAGTGCTGACATCTCTGTATAATAGACAATTGCAAAGAGGATTTATGTTTAACCCACACCCACTAATACAAGTATTTGAGAGAATAGTTGTCAGTGAGGTGGATTTAGATGTTGGAGGAGAAGCATCACTTAGTGATAGAATTCTGGCAGTGGTTAAGTAGCTGCTAGTGGGAAAGATTCTTCTCTGCTTGAGACACCGGAGAGTTGCTACCAGTCAGAATATACAAATTTGGGCAGAGCTGGCCACCCTTAAGTTAGTGCCCCTAGCTGTCCAGATGTGGTGGACTCTTAACTCCCAGAATTCCTAGGCAGGTGGTAAATACAGATAAATAGTCTGGACTTGTACTGTACAACAGGGGTCCCCAACCCCCGGGCTGCGGACCGGTCCCGGTCCGTGGCCTGTTAGGAACTGGGCCGCCATGCCGGTCTCCAAACCCCGCCCCCCCGGTCCACGCGATTGGCTCCCGCCTGCAAACCCACCCACCCCCCGGTCCGTGAAAAAATTGTCTTCCACGAAACCGGTCCCTCGTGCCAAAAAGGTTGGGTACCCCTGCTGTACAAGATAGTTCTTTATCTGGCTAAATTGTTCAGGCAAGTTCAAGAGGGATACCACTTACAGGTGGTGGATAAGCTGGCCATAACTGAAAAACATTAATTTCCCAACCTAAAACAGTAGCTAGGACCTGGGATATACATTAGAAAAGCTAAATTTTGCATAACTCACCTTAAATTACTAAGGGAGTGCACTCTCCATTTATTGTGATTTTTGAGATTTCAGCTTCCCATCTAGACAGATAAAAAGGCTTGGGGTGATAACAGTTGGAGAGAAATAAGTGGCGTAAGGTCAGCTTATCCTATGAGATCCTTCTCCTAGACACCAATTAGAAAATGAGAGCTGGGATGGAATAAAATAGAAAAAATAGATATGGTAACCTTGATTATGATATACATATGTTCTAACAAACTGTGTTCTGTGGTATATTTTAAAATATGTTAGGACAAGAAATTAAATGACTATGCTTACACCAAACAAACTATGATTTAACCAACCTGTCTCCATTCATTCCAATAGATATTTCAGTGCAAAAACCTTAGATTGCTCTGGATCTTGAGTTCCTTAGTTCCCTGACCTTTCCTGTGATTGATGATTTATTTATTTATTTATTTGTTGAATTTCTATAACCGCCCATCTCCCCCTCAAGGAGGGACTCTGGGCGGTTCACAACACAATATCAACAAAATACAATAAAAACTGTGATAAAAATAGAAATACAATAAATTACAATAAAAATAGAATAAAATCCAAGAGGCAGATAGTTCTAAAGTGACGTTGACTATGATTAAAATATTTTAAATATCTAAGGTGGCTCTAAGGGATCAGCCATCCCCAGGCTTGACTGCTTTCCTTTTTGCCCCAGGCGAGATCACAGGCGAGATGATTGATAGATGAACGAACAGACTAGCATTCTGTAAATGCCACCTCTGACATCCTCATAATTTAAGAATGCCTCTAGGCCCCACAGGCATTCTTTAAAAAATATGGGTGGCAGCACTTTGGTAAGTTATTTGGAAATATGTCCACCTGCTCCTTCCTCCCCCCACCCCATCCCAAAAGAGGCATAATAAATACTGTTCTTCGGGGTTAAAGTGTTGATTCGAGCAGTATCCCTTTGCTCAGTCATGGGAACCATTGTAAGGTAAGCACAAGGTATGATTCCACAGTACGATGGGGTTTATCCTTTCTGAGACAAGGAAATAAAGGATTGTGCTAGCCGTACTCACATCTTCTGGAGAGCTGTCATCGTCGGTGCTCAGTCATTGGAAAGGAAGTACAAGTACCTGTTGTTCACTGCCTCCCGCATTGTTCTGTACTCTAAACAATGCTCATGTTGTAGGTGGTTCCTGGCTATGGACATGCTGTACTGCGGAAGACAGATCCCCGCTACACCTGCCAGAGAGAATTTGCTCTCAAACATCTTCCCAAAGATCCCCTCTTCAAGTTAGTAGCCCAGCTATACAAGATTGTCCCCAATGTGCTTCTGGAGCAGGGAAAGGCCAAGAATCCTTGGCCCAATGTGGACGCACATAGTGGGGTCCTGCTACAGGTGAGTTGCTAGCTCTGGTTTCCTTCCTTCTTGCAGGATGGGATGGAAGACCTGTACTCATGCATTCAGATGCAAGCGAAAGTGAATGGTTGTGCTGGGTGAAATTGTAGTCAAGAAGGATGATACCCAGAGAGTGCATTGCAGAAGGTGCTATGCTATTCTTGTTTCCTAACTCTTTGGAGGGGCCTCTCAGGCACAAACTGATTAGTCAGAGAAATTGTGATCAGGTAGAAACATCTTCAACCAGCGTGAACTTTGCCCATAACCGAGGGAAGTTTGTGTTAGACTGTCTCAGCATTTAGCTTACTCTACCTAGTTGGTTGCTCCTTTCCTTCTTAATGGCTGGTTTCCAAATATTTAAAGATGAACAACTTGAAGCTCCAGAGCTACATGCAGCCCTAGGAAGCCTTGAGTATGGTCCATAGAGATCCTCCACCACTAATTAGGTGATCATCTTATTAACTTCTGAATTCATTCCTATTTTAATTTAATTTAATTTAATTCAGGTTTTGGAACCCAGCCCCCACGATGCCACATAAAAACCAAGTGCAACCCTCATCTAAGAAAGGTTGTGGACCTCTGATTTAAATCAGGCTTTGATTGAACGTGGCCAGGATGCATTTGCCCAGCAAGGGCAAGTCTGTGTCAGAGTGTTGGTCCCGGGTTGACTTGTCCACCAATGCTGGCTGATCTAGAAGTTCAATTTGCATTTTATTTTATTTTTCTGCAACTTTGCTGCTTGGGACAGTACCGAATCAATTGTGTGTACAATCCCTGGTGTGGATTTTACATCAAAGTTCTACTTTGCCATCCTCATCAATACACAGTTACTTTTGTCTCTATTAAGAAGTCTAGCTTGTTTTCCAGCAGCAGATTGTGAGTCTGCTTTCAAGCCCGTGTTCAGGCAACTGTTCTTTTATGTTTTCAGTTTAGTCTGCACCACTTTCTGCAGCGTCTTTTTAGGATATGCACTCGTTTCCCACATGCATAGCTGTAGCTGTTCATTAAGTGTGTTTAACAATTTGCCAGACTCTGTAGTTGTACATCCTGGGTTCCTAATGTGACACTTGCAGACATCTCCCCTAGTGCTTCTCAGGCTTCACCACACTATTTGGATCCTTTTCATTAAGAAAAATCAAATGGATAGCTTTTGCTACCAGGTATAATTTCTGTTTTTGGGGATGCCCTGGACCCCAGAGGCATTCTAGGAAAATAATGCTAGAGGACTGCAGCCCATTTAGAAACATATTCCCCAATCGGAAAAAAAGGACAGAAGTAGGCTGAGGTAATAGTGGGAGTTTGGAGGAAGTGGCAGGGAGAAACCTCCTGGTTTCACCTCGGAGGTAAATGAGTATTTATGATTGGCCATATCCCTTGTGGCTGCCACTTGTTAGGATACTTTCAAAATCCCAGACGTGTCCATCAGCACAAAAAAGATTTGGAAACCTTGCCACTTGTTTTCCATCCCATTATTTGGTTATGGAACTCCTGGGTGACACTCTGAAACCTCTTAATATACAGGATTCAAGCAGGCTGTGGATAAGTTTTGGAGTGCTATAGTTGGGTATAGAGTGAAACTGAGCTGCCTGAATAACTGGGATTCAAGACTGGAGGAAAACTTCAAATTTGAATCAAGGGCAAAATTCTTCCCTTCCTTTCTCTGCACATTGATCTGTTGAAATCACTTGGCTGAAAACTACTTTCTTCCCCTTCTCATGTTACATCACTCGTCAGATTAAATGAAAAGGGCCATTTTGTGCAGTTTATGTAACTTTTATACACACGAACATAATATAGCACTTTGGTTATGGAACAGCTTTTCCACAGAGATTATCCTGGTGTCATCTTTGTCTTGTTGCAGCAGGGTGGCAGCACCGGGCTAATCTTTTCTGGATTTGGAAGCTAAATTAGGGCTGTCCCCGGCTGGTACCTGGATGGGAGACCATTAGGAAATTATAAGAAGGCAATAGCAAACCACCTCCATATTGCATCCATGCAAAACCACATAGATGCGTCCAAGTGGTCACCCGGCATCCAGCTTGTCTGGATAGAAACAGTACTCTATCTTTGTTTTAAACAAGAGATCCTCAACCTAATGCCCCCAGATGCATTGTCAAGGAAACCCAGACCATCCACAAGGAACCTAGCTGGGATGGTTGGTTTAAATCTTGTCTGTGCTTCTCCTTTTCCACATTTGTTCTGTTTTAGTTTTTTATATTTTCTGCTTTATTTTCTGCTTTAATAGATTTGTTTTTGTACTTCTCAGACCTTTGTGACCCAGTAACTGTTTAAATCTATTAAATAAACAACTTCATACTGTAAGATCAGATCAGCAGTACAGTGTAGCCATGATTTGTCAGATTTTCCAGGAAATTCATAAGCAGATTATAAAGGTGGTAGCCTTCTGTTATTTTCCATGCATTTGAATTATGCAGTATTATAGCTGCAGGTTCTGTGTTAATTTAGTTGTTGTGAATAAATAAGCCAGGGTACAGCAATCTCTCAGTGATAGCTGCAAAGATGAGAAGATACACTTAGTATTTAAAGTCCCATTAAGTTCTGCCTGTTGAGTAATATGGAAGTGTATGTGTGTGTATATGCATGCATGTGCCTGCAAGTCAGTGTTGAATCCTGGCGACTGCCTGGACTAGTCCCTTCAGTTTTCTTGGCAAGATTTTGGAAGTGGTTTGCCATTGCCTCCTTCCAAGGGCTGAGAGAGAGTGACTGGCCCAAGGACTCCCAGCTGGCTTTGTGCCTAAGGCGGGGCTAGTACTCACAGTCTCGTGGTTTCTAGCCTGGTGCCTTAACTGCTACACCAAACTGGCTCTCAAAAGGGAAGAGACCAAAAAATTACATATTTAATAGAAATCACAATCAAATAATTTTTTCCCCTGTTCAGTTGTGTCCGATTCTCAGAGACTGCCTGGACAAGTCCCTGCAGTTTTCTTGGCAAGGTTTTTCTAAAGTGGTTTGCCCTTGCCTCCTTCCCAGGGCTGAGAGAGAGGGACTGGCCCAGGGTCACCCAGCTGGCTTTGTGCCTCAGGCAGGACTGGAACTCACAGTCTCCTGGTTTCTAGCCTGATGCCTTTAACCACTACAAATCGAGTAATAACCTGCCATGTTCTATAAAATCTACAGTTAATCCAAAACACAGAGACAGAAACAATTCATAGATGGGTTTTTTACAACGTGAGAATGTGCAAGTGTTTTTTTCTTAGGACTTTAGGGTTGATATGCTAGCTTGTCCAATAAAATCAGGCTATAACGAAATAAAAATGACTGAAATGCTTTTCTGCCCATCTGCCGAAATCCACTCTCTAGGGGGATACATTTGCGTCTTTCACGTTGCATTCCTTGGAAAGGCAGGCTTGCTTGGGTCTTCCCTCTTGTTTGGGTTGTATGTGGAAATATTGCTGGGCTGCCCTCTAACCATGACCCCTTTCCTCCTCTCTCTGCAGTACTATGGCATGAAGGAGATGAACTATTACACTGTGCTGTTTGGTGTGTCTCGGGCCCTTGGTGTTCTGTCACAACTCATCTGGAGCCGGGCACTGGGCTTCCCGCTGGAGAGACCAAAATCCATGAGCACAGATGGGCTGATGGTGCTTGTGGGTGCGAAGTCTGGTTAAAGGCAAGGGAAGTGGCAGGAGTTAGAACTATTGAGGGAATGATAGAGACAATGCAACTTTTTGTGTTTGTTCAAAGGGCCTTGAAAAGATCCTTCCTTAGAGGCACCGGCCATCACTTTTTTCCAGGTTATTTATGAAATAAATGCAGATAAAGCTAGATTCTTATTGCCCCCTCCACTCATCACCTTAAATATCACCAGAACCTAGATTCAGAAGGGCAAGGCCTCCCTCCCACGTCCCTTTCTCCACAGGCAGCTCTTCCCGACCCGAGCTGATGCCCAAAGCTAGAGAGAGTGCTCCTTTCCAGTTCAGATTCTTTTTTATTGCCCCAAGTTGTAGACCAGGAGTAGAGGATACTGTCCCTTTCTACAATCATGTCATACCACACGCTGTGTTGTACCACCTTTCATCTCCGTATAGATGGGGTGTTCTGCGTTTGAACAATGTGCTCCTTTTCAAGCCAGTGTGGAGTGTTGCTGTTTTGTGGGTGGGTGGGTGGGTGGGTGAGAGAGAGGGATGGTCCTCTCCTTCAAGGTGTCCAGCCTTCCTCCTCTTCTGTGATATTTTTATTCTGTTATAGTGAAGCAGTGGGCTTATGTTCTTAGAAGACAGTAAAGACGATGCCGGCAGAGCTGAGGCTTGAGCCATGATCCTAGTGTGCTGAACAAGCATCCCTTACCTCTTTGTCTAACAAAGGGGCAATTTGCTTTTTTCTCCTCAGACGACCACCACACTTGATAGTATTGATTCCCTTTGGGCACACACTCTTCTCCTGGGTGGACGGTTCCTCCCCAGCTCCTGGTTTTTTTGTGAGATGGTGCTTTGTTTCCCAAATCAGAGCTATGGTGAACCTTAGCCAGCAACAAAACATTACCTTGCATAGCAACCCCTTTCTCATATTCCCCCATTAACTTCCACGTCAGAGTGGTGAAATTGAAAAAGTGGAGGTTGCCTAAAATATTGGTAACGCTTCTATAATCGCAGTTGTGAACATGCTGCAAGGTGGCATTAAATCAGTTGCCACAATTTTGAGAGCAGCCATAGTGACAAACAGAATCTGCCTCCAGGCCTCCTTTCCTCTCTAGAAAGGACTTCATACACTCCTACCAATGTTTGTTTTTCTGTGTTTGTGTGAAACCCTTTGTCCTATAACCTCAAAAAAAAAAAAGGAAAGAAAAGAAAAAACCTCCACCTAAGCTGAAGGCACGGGGTAAGTGCCTGTGTAAGCATCAGCTTCCGTTGCAAACTTCGGATGGTTCTGTATAAACTGAAAAATAAATGTTTTTATTAACAAGTTAGTCACATTGTCTGTCCCTTTTTCCTGCAGAACATGCTGATGTAGCCTAGAGCTTTTCACCACTGGTCCCTCACACACACCTCCCATTGGACCAGATTTGGTTTCTTTACAATACTGCAGTGATGCAGTAAATGGAATAACAAAAGCTGCTGCGTAGATAGATGGGGCAACTCTGAGGATGACTGGTTAGTTAGAAGAGCCTTCCTACCTAGTAGTTTTTCCTATCATTGTTTCATATCGACCTGCTTTGGACACAGCAGCGATGGGGATCCTGCAGACGTGCAACACTGTGCTATCTGATCCTGCCAGTGGGTGTACCTAAACCAACTCGTTTGTTTTCAGTACTTCCATACCGAAATCTCTGAGATTTCTTGCACTCTGAGGAAGCTGGGATCAGAAAGCAGCAGGGAACCCTGTGGTCCAATTTTGACTTGTTAGCTAAAGCAGGGATCCTACATATCACATCACGCTAAATCACAAATGGCTTCCTTTGCTTTCATTTGGCTCCTCCTGCCAATCAGAAGTATATGCATATGTGCTTGCTTGACCCTCATAAAATTATGTCTGGATTGATGCTCTTGCTACTACCTGTATAGTGGATTTGTGCAGTTGCTCGTCATCAAGGCAGAAAGATAATGCAAAGTGTTAGATTTGGCTTTATCTCAATTCCTTTGAGGTGGCAGAACTGACTGCTGGTTGGGGATAGTTAAAAATGTGAATGGGAGCAGGGGATCTCATCTAAATTAAAAGATTGTACTGCCAAAATTTGGTCACTTGCCACCATATTTGAGTGGCGCAGTTTCCCTTTTACTCGCTTACTGCTGTGTTGTATAAAGCAGTTACTCTTACCTGTCTCAGGTGAGATGGTTTGAAATACTAGTTCATCTGAGCCCCACATTTGTATAATTACGGACAGGCAATCCACTTTGAAAAAACATCTATGGTGCAGAAGCAGAATCTTCCCATGTTGATGTTAAGAAAGTACATGGAAGTAGTTGTGTGTACAAGATTATACATTTTTATTTTTTATTTTATTTATTTTCTATCCCGCCTTTATTATTTTTATAAATAACTCAAGGCAGCGAACATACCTCATACTCCTTCCTCCTCCTATTTTGTGTGACAAATTGTACATACAATAATTTTCTACATTATACAGCACTCCCTTGTTTTATTCAATATTCTGAGTTCACATGCCATATCAAACATAAACCAACATGTGCTGAATGCACAACCTAGGGTAAATGTGATTCATTGTTTCTTGCAAACTGAGAAAGACATAGTGGTTCCAGATTCTTTTTGCTGCAGGCTTATAGATGTAATACAAAAGTTGAAATGAGGCATTCCAATGCAACCCTCAGACTTGGGAACAAACTTCTCTTTGCCCTTGAAGCGCATAGTGCACATTGTGGCAGGAAGTCAACATCTGCTACAGACTGGTGGGGTGCGTGTGTAGGGGAGGAATGAAATTCCCAGATGTCTATAAATAACCCAGGTCTCTTGCAGACATGCCAGAAAACAGGCTATGTTTGAAAACTCAATCACTGTAGTTTTTGTTTGATCCAGCAGCATCACAAAATCTTAAATACATTAATGAAAAAGCATGTGATACAGGTTTCCTTCGAATAGTGCCACTTTGCATTACAGGGTATCCTGTTTTAATGTTTTTCCTTTAAAGAAGTCATCTATTGCTGAGTTTGAAACCTCCATTGTGGACTTTGGTTTAATAAGCTCAAGGTTAGGGATATTTATTTCATTCTGAGATTAGGTTGAGTAACCGGATAAAACAGCAAAAATGAGAAACGTTTTAAATGCACATAAATATATCAAGTGCAGAAATTAATATATGTTCAGTTTCTATTTTAAAGCAGTTTTCTTTGGGAAATATTGAAAGACACTTAACAATAGTCGAAGCAGCCTTTTTTTTTTTATGAGAGACTCATCATTGGGGTGAAATGTATAGCATTTTACTATGGTGTGTCTGTCCAGCAAGTGAGTTCACTAAGACAGTAGTATTTCAATAAGCAACAGTAGGTTATGTGGCTGGAAATGTATGGACTGGGTCACATAAAGCCATGTGTAATGGCACTCAGACACTGAAAGAATTAAAAAGGGGGGAAACAGAGCTGTCAATCCAGGTAAATATGTCCATAAAAATTAAATTCCAAAGAACCAATCAAGAGTGGAAGGATTCTCCTCTTGGGTGGGCTTTTGGAAAGAAGGGGGGGCAGCTTTTGCTTTGTCTTTAATCCTGTTGGAGCTCTCTCCATCGGCAGAAAGCCAGGTAAGACGAGACCCAACTCCAATTTTGTGTTAGGACTGGAAATTTTGCAGCACGCTAAGAACCACTGGAGCTAGAAGTTGCATAGGATTTTATAAACCATGATCTCAACTATAAAGATACTTGCCATATGTGCGTGTGCATGTCACTGGGAGTCAGGCAGAATATAAATGTAATAAAAAATAAACATTCTGGGAACAGCTGACCAAGTTCATTCAGTTCAAGTAATTTTTTTCCCTTTGTTTTCTTTTCAACTTCTTTCTAGTTCTTTGATCTGAATATGCATTACAAAGACTTGAATTCTTAATGAATCAGCGAGGCACATTCTGGGGAAAAGGGAATCCGCCTTCAGTATATGTTCCCCGGGTTGGTCAGCTACTGAAGAAAATGTAGCAGGATTGCTACTTGTTGCCTCCTGAATAAATCAAAGCAGAGGCTTATTCCTCTGGAGTGAGGTGGCTGGTGGCAGCATTAACAAATACTTTTTCCAGAAGTTGTGGCGGCTGCTGCAGGATCGTGAAGGGTTGAGACACACCTCTTATGGGAGCCATAGGTCTCAATCTGTCATAGCCCATGCTTCTATGGATGCATGGGCCCCGCTACATGGTATACATGGTGTCTTGGCTTATGCAATACCATAAGCTAAAATGAAACCAATCATATTGTGGCCTATAGTTGCATATGCTATAGTTCTGCAATTCTATGCTAAATCAGTACTTCTTGGGATGCTGGTGTTAATTAGCACCACCTACACTGCAAAGCAGAGTATGGTATTAATTTTGTCAAACAGCTCAAAGTTTATCATTTTTTATACAGAGTTTAGGACATGAGAGAGAGCAAGCACAGAGAGATGCCTTCCGTACTTCCAAAGGGTAGCAGCGGCTAGGTGCTACATCCTGCAGTAGGTGGATATATGCCTACTCCAGAAGGGGAATTTTGCTGTCCCCATTCAGCAACTGCACACTGATGTCTCACCTTTTTCCACATTACCCATAAGATGTTCTGCTCCCTTCCAACGCACGCCTGCCCTCATTTAAGCCACAACGTCTGACATGGGGAAATCACTGCATCTTTTTGCAAACATATTTTATTAGTCTATAAAAATGCAGTTGGGATTGTTCAGCTTTTGAATAATCAAATAAGGGAAAAGGATAGGGCAAAATAATTTCCTTTACTGTGCATGATTCTGCCTACTCTTGTTTGTCCACAAACATCCTGTTTCTTACAATTTGAGGTAGCACGTACCAGGCCAAGGAACAGGAGATGGCTAATTCAATAAGAATATGCAGAGGGAGAAGCAGAAGGCACAACTTTTAAGACATCTGTTTTGACAAAGGACAGCAGCAAAATTAAGCACTTAATACAGAGTGAGAAAACTTATATTCTTCAGGCTCTTTAGATGGCAGCAAATAAAACACTACAGATACGCTAGGACTGGTAGGAGACTTCAGGAACAAAATGTAGAAAAGCACCTAAGCAGGACACACTGCTTATATCTCACTTTATAAATTGATTAAATACACCAAAGCACCTGATTTTGGTTGTGCCTAATTCAACCACCAATTGATTTCAGTGGGACTCTGGATCAACATTAAAGATACTTCAGTGGAGGCTGTCACAAATACAATTATGGTAATGATTCAAGGATTTCATTTAGAATAATTTAAGGTAAACAGCAGAGTTAAAAGTCTGTATCCTGCTCCTTGAGAAAAAGGACTAATAAGTCTCAAGATTAATTTGCCCAACAAAGACTAAAAATAGCCACCTATGCCTTCATTAACAGTAGCCAGACTTGGGCCCCCCTTGGCAAATTAATGGATGCAAGATTGCCTCTCTTCAATTTTAGGGACATCCACCTGTGCTTAAAGGAGCTCCCTGTGAAGTCAGCATTCTTCATACTGACTATTATTGCAAACCTATTGTGTGAAGTACACCTTGTACTCATGAACAAACCAGCTTTATGGAGCAGCAGCTGATCTCAGCATAAAAAGGAAATAAAGGCAGACAACCCTGGCACAGGAGGGGTAGGTGCCTCCCTGTACCGTCATTCAAAAGTCAAATTGGTGCCAGGGCAAGTGTTAATTCTGAACTAGAGTTCCACGATTGCTATATCTGAACAATATGGATTTTGCATAATTCTGCACTTTTTCATCTTGAAACTACAGGCGGAAGCAACAAGATGCAGAGTGGCTGTTTGCTTTCTGAGATTCTTAAACACTGTTGTACCTAGCAACTGGAAACTTTTAAAAAAGAAAATGGCTAGATTTCTCTATGATTTCTACATATATTGGCTTTCTTTTTTTTTTGGTACTCCTGGAGAACAGCAACAGCCACACTTCTTCTTATACAAAGAAGCAAGCCTCCTGCTGTCAAAATTGCCCTTAAATCTTATCTTTCCCCCAGACTGTGGCACAGCTATCCAACTGTTCTAAACATGGGCAGTCCTTAATATGATTATATAGAAGTAAGTCTCACCATGTTCAGTGGGACTGAATCCCAAGGAAGCATGAATACGTTTACAGCCTTGGTCAATTAAGGTGACCAATAATAATATTGCAAAATCCTTGGGAAAGTGCTTGTTCTTTAAATTGTATTACTGTAATACCAGTATATCAACTGTTTTAAAACACTTAATCAGTTTGGCCGCCTCGCAGTACATGCAGCTGAGAAATGCCACTACAGCAGCGTTAGCTGGGGTTGGAACATGCCCTGTTCTTCCAGACAAAAATTGAGCTTCGTGAAAATATATACAGTATTCAGGTCTTAAAATATGTTGCTTACACTTCATATGTGCAGTGTGAAAGTCCACCATGCATTGTTGCAAGTTGTCATGCTAACCACTTGGCTGGGTTTAAATTCAAAGGCTCTTTTCTGTGTCAGTGAAACTTAATATTTTCTATTAGCCCAACTGCTCTTCCTCCTTGTATAACAAGGACAGCTAGTCAGAAAGAGATCTAAAATTGCTGGGTCTTTTTTTTTTTTTAAATTGTAACACAAGACGTGGTCTGCAGAGGAAGACAGAATCCTATCATAACTTCCTGTTAGGTATCTGAAGCCTCCTAGGAGTGGCTTCACCGCAAGGATTTATGCCTCTTAAAAACAGAAAAAAGAAGATACTTGTTCAGGCAAGCGTTCCAGGCAGCCTAGTTTAAAAGCACAACCCTGTCTTGCCTAAGAGTTAAGAAAAGACTCCTGCCGGTTGTGCCCTCTGTGTGGAAGCTTGTTTGTCATGCATAGCACACAACAACAGAAACTAGGATAAAGAGCAAGTCAACAACCTCAAAGCATTTTACAGGAATTAAGCAGTTGATGAGTTTGAGAGGGCAGAAGGAAGAGGAGCCTATTTAAATAAGAAAGAGGGTAGCTGGGAATTTGTGGAGAAAAAGGTAGCCGTTATAGGGCCAAGTCCACACAACTCTGCCATGGGAGTGGAGCCAACTCAAAACCCGGGAAGAGAAGCAGCAACGGACTGATTCATGGGAATTGCCTCAGAGCCAAACTGCCAGCTCTGGAGAAGCAGCAAGCAGTTTGTTTCCAGAGTCTGGCAACAGTTACAGTCCACAGACAGAAGCAGCCCAGGCAGATTTACACCCATACTTTGGAGGAATCTGCTTCATTGCAGGCACCCCCAGTACGTGCTCTGTCTCCCCCTTGGTCTACGCGAGTGTTTCTCAACCTCAGGAACTTTTAAGATATGTGGACTTCAACTCCCAGAATTCCCCAGCCAGCATGGGTGGCTGGGGAATTCTGGGAGTTGAAGTCCACACATCTTAAAAGTTCCTGAGGTTGAGAAACACTGGTCTATTACTCACCCCTCACTATTCAAATGTGACAGGCTTTTATCTGTGACATACTAAGCCTGGAGATTCTGGTCTTGAATGAGAAAGCTCTGGGAAAGATAGTTGTAGTCACAAGTCCCTGTTGAGCCATTCCCTCAAGAGAACGCTTGCCTCCCCCTGCCAACAGGGCACAGGGTCCCCAAACTGCACACCAAAGGGGGTGCTCAGATTGCCAAAGAGGGGCACAGTGAAGCTGGGCCTAAGTTTTAGGCATATTATCTTACTTCCCCCAACCAAACATTTATTCATTTTTTATTAGTTACATTTATACTCGGGCCTTTCCATAAAAATGCCTATCGCCTGGTCAACGAGAAGCTATAAAAACCATATATGTATGTATTGATCGCTAGTATTCTCTCACACTCACCCAAAGTGCACCTTCACACACCCCAGAACTTTTAGCATCATGCTCAGGACGACCCAAGCCCACAGGGTAATGATAGCTTTATGAGACACTAGGAGCAGCTTGTTCAGCCCCTCCACAGAAGCGTAGCCAAGATGGCACTCTCTTCCCACGTGGCTTGTGCAAATTGCGCTTTCAACAAAAATAAAACTTCCTTGGTAACTAGAAAGGGGAAGGACAGTTTATACTAAGTTAGGCAGCACAAAGAAATGTTAGTTAATGGAGTGGGGAAAGGGAGGGTTTGGGATACCCACAATGGGGGTATAGCAAATGTAGCAGCCAGGAATGGAGTTCTACCACACTTGAAGCTGGTCTCGGAAGATTCCAGCTAAACTCCTTCCTGCCCGGAGGCGTGATGCTCAATTGCTCGTCTCCCACATTCACCCTGGAAGCTTCCCCTCCACTGAACCACAAGGGACACAGCCACTCTTGGCCTAGAAATATGGGATGGAAGACAAACCATAGTTCTGAAGAGACGGGAATTGTTTTTCCAAAGCAGAAGCCCTCAGCCTGCTAGTGCCATTTTCCAGTCTCTTCACACAGAGCAGCGTACAGTGGTGGAGCTGAGAAAACTCAAACAGCCAGTTAGGTCATAGAGTGGCTTGGCCGACCTAATTACTCCCCAAATGTCCTGGCTGCTGAACTTCTGAAGTGCTTGCAACCGAGACACCCACTAGTAGAGTAACATTGGAGTTTTGAAATTGGTATAAAATGGGCTTGGAAGGCTGCACAAGCTGGACATTAAAGAAAACTTCAGTGGTCCTCCAATAAGGACTGCTCCCTTTTCCCCCTCACATTCCTTCCTACCTCAAAATACTTTCACTAAGGGTAACAACAATTTTTTAAAATAACCCCAACTCCAAGAGTAAGCCTTCCCTTGGCCTTTATTTTGGCACCCATCGTTCCCTCAAAAAGGCAGTCACAGGGTAGCTAACTGGCTGCCAATTATTTCTGACCTAACCCAGTGATGAAAAGGAAAGGTGGAAAAGACCGATGTCCCAATGAATGCCAAAGCAACCCCCAGAGCAGCAACTGTAGGCCGTTCTCTTTTATCAAGAGTTATTGGACAGTTACTTTCTTTTAAAACACATGATTTAAGAGGCACAATTTTCAACCAGTCTTCCCTAGGCCCACTGAGAGAACTTAATGAGTTTTTGCTACCTCTTTCTCAAGAAGTTAAGGAACAGCACAAACTACAATCTAAGGCAGCCACAGTGGTATGTTTCATCGTTGGGGATTTTCTGACAGGGACAGAAAGAAGCTTCAAATAAGGTATGCTAAAAAGAAAAGACCCAGCATAAAAGCCTGGTTAGGTAAAATAAAACTGAAGACTGAGACGTTGTTCCAGAGGTAACATGGCAGTCTGACCCCTTCCTTAGGAATAAGTCTTGGTCATCACACCAGGCCCAGTGGATAAATTAAACAGGATACCAGGAGAAACCAAATAAATAGATAAAAACAAACAGCTGGGGATGCTGCAAGCAAACGCCCAACTTCAAGTGTCCGTGTGGTGACCAAAGCAGCAGGCAGCCTTCACGTCTGTTGGACTTTGTGGAACATGAATTCTTGAGGAATGTGGGTCTTAGGGCCATAATTCTTTGCTGCCCGGCGCTCAAAGGCTGCCACCATCTGCTTCACTACCTCATCGAAGAAAACTGCAGCCAACTGTGAGTGCAGCAGGGAGCGAAATTCAAATGAGATCTGAGGAAAGAGAACAGCACATTGGACTACCGTGAAGGTCCTCTTTCTACAATGAGAAAGCCCCTTCCACTTGCTCCAGAGGAGGGGCTAGGAAAGGTTTGCCGTGGAAGGAGAATTTTGGAACGACAAACCAGGAGGAGAGAGAGACTACGGGAAGCATTCTTGAGAAAGGCAGGAGTAAAAGATACACTTATAAAACTATGTACAACTGCTTGATGAAACTGATGGGGCTCCAGTACTTTTTCCCCCCTACAGACATCTCCTAGGGGTGTATTACTGTGAAAATAGATTGGGATGGCCCATCAAACATCTAGTTTCCACTGATCCATCTCTAGTTAGTTCTTGGGGCTGAGGCAGAAGGAAAGGAGGACCACAACCTAGTCCCAGTCGAAGACCAAACTGACCTTGGGCATCAAGAGTGGCCCTAGGCACAGAGTGATAATGTCCAGTTGGATGACACAGAACTCCTTACCTGACAGAATACCTGTTTATGACACACACCTGGCTAAAGTTATAGCTATTAGAAATGCCACTTTCTCTGGCTAAGAACTAGATGTGATCCAGGCTAGCAATTGCCATGAAGACAGCCCTTGGCTGACTTGTTCACACCTTACCTAGCTCCCTATGTTTAGTCTATAAAGCCAAGGTTCTAGTGGAAACGGACTTGGCAAGACTGCAGTCTAATGGGATGTGTGGTACAGGATTTCCATACTCCTCCAGGTGTTGGAATGGTTTCTTCCTTTTACACACTATAGCTCCTGAGACTTGAGATGCCACAGGGGCATCTACTAGGTGGACTGCCTTTGGGAGGTATAGAGCTTGGAGCCCAGAGAAGTGCCTCACCTCACTGACCTTGGAGTTCCCTACTCTGCTTCAAGGACTTTGTTCAACAGCTCTGGGAAAAGGAGGCATGTGGTAGGAATGCTCACTACTGGAAACATCTCTGCCACCAGAAGATGGTTCTAGTTCCTTTACAACTAGGATCTTACAGACTTTCCTCAGTAGTAGTAGAAGGTCTGCCTTTTGGGAAAGCCTGGTGGATTCAGGGCCCGCAAATCAGCCCTCATTTATGCAAGAGCTAATGAGCTGGTGAGGAATCCTTTTGGCCTTTGTGTGCTTACTGAGAAGTCCAGTGTACACGTGCGGGGATAGCCTGGAATGCCAGGACTGAAACGCCAGCTGGTCTCCAGATGATTGAAAAGCTTCCCATCAGTGCAGACCGCCTGGGGAAAATGACATAAGAACAAAGATTCATGTTGACAGCAAAGCCCACAGTCTTGGCCAAACTGATGCCCTCCAGATAGGTTGGACTACAACTCCCAGAATTCTCCTCAGCATGGAAGACAGCAGAATGGGGAAGGCCAATATAGCACAAGAGTTTCCAGCCCCATTCTAATAACAGTAGCTCTGGATAAAGATATACCCACCAGCCTGCATATGAAGCAGATATCTCATGTCTGCCTCGCAAGTATGCTGCTTCACAAGTCATGCTTACAGCAAAGGACTTCCTGTTTAGTACTTTTGGTATTTTCAATTTCTGTAAAGTGTTCTGTCAATGCTAGAGCCACCATGTTTAATCAAAGCTCCCTACAAATTATCTCAGGCACCAGGACAAATTATTACTTTTGCAATGCTTGTTGATATTTTGCTATTGCAACACTGAAGTACCATCAGCCTGGTTAGCCCACAGATATACAACTCACCTTCACCAAATGGGGTTGCACCAGTGTCACAATAGAGGTATAACGTTCCACAACAGGAGGGAATCCAACTTCCAGATGGGCCTTCACATGGCCTGTTCGCTTAGAGACCACGGTTGATTTCTTACACCATGGAACAAATTCCTTATATTCATCCACATTGGACACAACACCATACATCTCCTGCATGGAGTAACTGTAAATAAAGAGAGAGTGACTTCTGGTGGTACGTCCACAATGACGTCCACGTCCACAATGACATATGTACATGTGCACCAAAGGATGTTGGAATGTCTCTTTGTAAAAATGAGCTATCATGCTCTGAACATCTGAAAGAAAGAGAACTTGCAAAACAGCATTGCTTCTCCCCTCAAGTCCAGGATCTTATGTTCTGGAAGAGAATGGAATTAAAGAAAATAGGATGCACTCTTTATGCTTCATTCACTTATCCCCTTAGATAGCTTCAGAGGAGAGAACCAACGTACCAGAAATAGTGCCTGGCTAAGCCGGCTCCTTCTATGATTGATATTCTGCTGTTTGGAGATTTTATGCATTCTGTTATTCATGACAGGCAGCTTGTGCAATAACATAATTAAAATTTAGGAAATGCAAGTCTGCCTCTTTCTGAGTCTTGCAAAACTCTGAATCTTACTCTCAGTGTTTCCCTACTCCATATAAATCTGGATTTCATAGATATTTATGGTATAAAGAAAAAAAGAAGGAATTTGAAAGAACATAATATAAGGCAAAGTTTGTTAAAAAATATGGAATCTTCTAAAAGCAAGGATAAGTCTGGCGATCTCACCATTAGCTTTATTGTCAATTGTCTCCTATTTCAGGGACAATTACAACAAGAAAGATTTAATCACTTATGCCAATATGGTACATCTAGACTCAGAAAACAGACTAAAGACACAGCGAGAACTGCTCAACAAAGGTAGGAATTTACCATGGTTGATGTATTTACAAATTGCTGGAAGAATAAAAAGTGATCTCAAGAAAGGAGGAACCTTGAGAAAGATGACAGAAGTTGAAACACTTATACAAAGCCAAGATAATCTATTAGAACGTACATGTAAATGGTTATTGAAATATGACACAGAGATGGCACGAATAAAAAATTGTATGATAAAATGAATGCAAAGCTTCAAAGAAGTAATCACAGTACAACAATGGGAAAGGCTGTGAAAAAAAATCAATAAAATGTATTCCAAGCTACAATTTAAGGGAAAATTGGTATAATATCTTTTGCAGATGATATATAACTCCATCAAAAATTACCAAGATAGACAAATTATATATATGCACCCACACACACAAATGTACTGGAAAGTAATACATCAAAATATTCAGAAAATTCTATTCAAATAAAATTTGAATTGAAACCACAAATATTTCTATTGGGGATAACTCCAGAAAATATAAATGAAAAATATTACAATTTAGAAAGATATATGCTGACAGCTGTAAGGACAACTTTGGCACAACATTGGAAAAGAGAAACTTTGCCGATGATACTAGACTGGGAGACCAAAACTGGAGAGTATGCGAAACTGACAGCATATATCCATAATAGAAATCTAACCAAATTTAAGGAGGAATGGTTCCATTATGTATTACACATTTGGAATATGGTCTCTAGGAAAAGAGTGATGAGACCAATCAAAAATAACAGATGAAATTACTTAAACAGATATTAGCAATAACTCTCAATGTTCAACGTAAAGAACAAATATTTAGGTTAGCAGTTGGGAAACAAATGGAAAGGAAGGGGAGAAAGTATCACTAAAAAGTACTGCTAGAATGTTTTTTACTGTTAAAAAGTACTGCTAAAATGTTTTTTACTGTTTTTTATTTTTTTTCTTACTTTGTGCTTTGTATTCTTAACTTTCTAAAAAACATGTTAAAAAGTTAAATAAAAAAAGATAAAAGAAATAGAGCCTGGACACAGAACTGGTAGAGGGAAGGATGGGGAAGAAAATGGGGCAGGAGGAGGAGAATGGAAGGAGAGAAAGCAATTAGGACTCTCTTACTATCAGCAAATACTCCCAAATACTTTCCCTGCTCATGAAGCTGCACAAGGGCTGTAGCAAAGGAACTCACAATCTTGGATATGATTGCAGCAGAAATAAAGAAATAATAAATAATAAATAAAACCCAGCTTTCCAAATCAGTTATCAATTGCAAGCAAAGTTCAGCTGT